>LR994574.1:31144769-32344769 GCA_905187475.1 Syritta pipiens | reverse complement strand
TGCTCACTTTTTATTAATTATTTACAGGAAAATGTAACTGTGCTATTTATGTGTCCAAAAAAATTTCATATTCCCTAAGTTTTTTTCCTCTAACATTCGCTGAATATGAACAAATCCTTTGACTGAAGTAAATTTTATTTCCGTGTTACTTAAGATTTCAAATGAATAAAAATGTTTTACTATAGTACAAGTACAATTTAAAGTATACGGATATTTTTATTAGGAGTTAATTTGTGCTATTTATATGGCCATGGCTGTATGTCAAATTTACATTTGCCGACTTTGAATTGGTCACGCTACACTATTTGTATTATATATATTTTTTTGTAATTTGGTACATCACAAAAGCAATAAGTTTTAATACGCAGCAGGGCAGGGTTTTAAGACGTCCACTCAACAAGACGGTATCTTAATTACTACTTAACCTAAGAAAAATGAAAGAGAACAATAGATAGGGGCGCATAAGGCGTCTCTATCCAAAACATTGACAGATGTGCAAGTGAGATGGGTAGAAGACCCAGTTTTTATTCAGATATTTGAATTCAGAGTATTTAAGTGTCAAATTCAATAAACAGCAACTTGGGATGTTTTATTTTTTTACATTTTTTGTTTTATCTTCATATATATATGTATATATATAAATATTTTTTTTTTTTTTTTTACTTTACTAATTACAAATTGACGAATTATAAGCTAAAGAGAGATGGATTTGGAGAAGGCGTTAATATTGGATATGATTAGTCAATATTCATGGTTAGAGAGAGGCGATGAAGCTAAGGTAGGAACCTGCTTTTCTGGATTCTTCCAGGTTTTGATATTTGGGCCAGAAGCCCCTGATTTTGGAGATTAGTGAGGTGATTGGGAGACCAAAAAGTCTAAGGGACTCGTCTAGGAAGTCTGAGATATCGTTTTGCGGATTACCGGGTGGTCGAGGAGTTAAAGGGGGGAAAGGGTCCTTGAGTGTAGGCAAGCTGTTAGGGCCTCTAAGCGCATCAGCAAAGGAGACCCCATTTCTGGATGAGTAGTGTGTCGTGCTTGGATGGGATTTCATGCTCCCGGCTGCCACCAGGGCCTCTCTTTTTTTTTTTAGTAATGCAACTCGCATTGGGCAACCCCCGTAGCTCGCTGGATGACCAGTTGATTGGCAGTTAACGCAGGAAGCCACTGATGAAGCAGTTTGGGGACCGAGATCACAGGCCCCCGCTTCGTGGTCTTTTAAACACTTCACGCATCTTTGCGTGAAGCTACAGGAGGCTGCCACGTGACCGAACCGCTGGCACCTAAAGCACTGTTTTTCGTTGGAATTCTTGATGGACTCCCACCTTATTTTGTGCCTAAGCAAATGCTTAATTTGTTTGACCTTCAGGAAGCTTTCCCTGTCCTCCAGCACACACAGGAAGTATTCCAGAGGGATTTCATTTTTTTTTGACCACTTGGTCTCAAAGTTCTTAACCACTATCTTCAACGAGGGATCAACCCTTAGTATTTCTTCTTGCACCTCCTTGGGGGAGAAATTGCTGGAAATACCCTTTAAAATTGTGTGATATTTTTTAATTTGTTTGGGGGTGAAGGAAAAGGAGTCAATATTACACTCTTTAAAGGTATTTAGTAAATGGCTGTGCAATTCAACCCCTTTAAGAATTATTTTTAATTTACCAAATCCATTTGCAACAAATTTTACATTTTCAATGTTATACTTATATTCACCCATAAATTTGAGGACACTCTTGGCTGTTATTCCCTTTGCGAAGATTGGTGGGCACCACGACTCAGATGGGGAAGCTGGACTCACATTGCTGCTGTTTGATGTTCCTTTGGGACGGTCTGGGTTGCTTCTGGGGTTGTTGATGTTGTTGGCGTGTGCATTTCTGCTGCTGTTGCTATTGCTGTTGATTTTGAGGCTGCTGCTTCTGCAGTTGACGTTGTTGGAGTCGCCCTCAGGGGTTCCAGTAGGGATGGGTTCTTCGTCCTCCTCTGCTAGCAGACGAAAGCGGTTATTGTTGTTTACCTCGTCCTCCCGTGCATGCCTTTTGGAGGAGGCAGTTAAGGGGTGTTGGCGCCTTTTTCTTGCCATTAGGGCGTCGAAGGTGTCTCTATCACCTGAGAAAAAGTTTTTGGCTATATCTTCCATGTTGCTTTGATCTAAATCTTTTCCAGCGTGCCCGATTATGACGCTACATTTTAGCGGTAAATAGTTTGAGCAACCATCTACCATCTCTCTCGCACTGATGTGAGAATCAGTAATCATCTCGCTTGTTTCGGCGGGACCGTTACCTGAGCCGGCCTCTTGCTCGGCCCAGTTCGACTCTGCTTTTTGGCGAATCCTCTCCTTGTCCTCCTCACTTAATAGTTGCGAGTGGAAATACTTGCGTTTTTTATCAGGGGGGCGTTTTATCACACCGAGAGGGTGATTCTCATCCCCCATTTTCGATTGTGAATGCAAATAAGATTCAAAATTTAAAATTTATTGCGATTATACGTCTGTCTCTTTTTTTTTTTTTTTTCCACTTCCACTTTTATTCACTATGCGTCCGCACTGCTTGACACTCAACGAGAGAATCTTTACATTTTCCTTTCACGTTGTGACAGTTGACATTCGGGTA
Organism: Syritta pipiens; assembly: GCA_905187475.1. NCBI lineage: Eukaryota > Metazoa > Arthropoda > Insecta > Diptera > Syrphidae > Syritta > Syritta pipiens. Next base: position 32,342,166 of record LR994574.1, on the reverse strand, counting down.
GCTGCGATGGATTGCGTTGTTTTTACTTGAAGTCGTATTCAACGCATGCGAGTTGGGGAATAGCGATGCCGCTCGACGACTCTTCATACGAGGCAAATACGAGAGTCGGATGCGAGTTGCGTGATTGGGGTGAACTTTGTTCTGAAAAGCTTGTTCGACAGAAATTTTCGAATATGAACCGGATTTACATAATTTTTAGATAGATAACGTAGGCTACTCGTAATTGGTTTCTAGGCAAAGAAGATCAACTTTTAATGTGTCCAGTACGCTTACCGGACTTGAACCTGATTGAAAACCTGTGGGAAAATCTGTCTAGTCGCTTTTATTCTGGTTATGGCAAATTTGAATTGGTATTGAAATGGACTGTAATTACAGCTAAAGAGTCAACAAACGAAGTTTATTCGACGCCCAGTCTGATTGTAGAACCTATAACGTCTTCTGGTGGTCGGTTTCATTATTAATTTATATTCTTATATCATTTGTTATACCAAATCGAAAGATTTGTGGTCGATTGACTACAGTTAAAAGACTTACTGACTAATGTACAATTAACTCCAGTACTCAAGAATTTCGATTGAATGAAGTATTGAAAGCAGAAAGTACTGCAGTTAATTAACTTTTAGTCAATTGACTGTTTTTATTGACTGCTACTCAAAAAATTAGTACTGGCTTCTGACTGCTTTGTTTCAGTTAAAGTGCTTTTGTAAGTTAAAATACTTTAGAAAGTTAGTCTTTTTATTCAATTAACTGCAGTAATAAAAAGACAACTCTGGTAACCAAAGAAAAAAGAGGACTAAGATCATATTAAGAAGCATGCATCCTCTTTACAATCGAAATTAAGAACAACAAAAACAACAAAGACATACACAACATATATAACTCACCTCCTAAACTGCGTAGTGTCTTTTAAAACATCTCACCACAAAAGAACTATATCACAGTACATAAACCCAACCAAAGGAAACAGCAAGCGATATTAAACCAGCAACAATAAAGGCTTAATCGTTAGTGCGTCGGACTGTTAAGCGAGAGTACCTAGGTTCGAATCCGGCTCGGGGAAATAACACCACAAACATTTTTCACGGTCCCACCTCCAGCGAACGACTGACAACCCTCCTGGAGTACTTCTGTCATGAAAAGCTTTCGCAATTCGCCGTTCGGAAACGGCATTAAACAGTAGGTCCCCTCCAAATGTGTCAAAATTATAACGCGCACAACACAGTGGAGGTGCGAAAAAGCTAGGCTCTGGCTCTCAACGGGCTGTTACGCCGCCTAATACAATATATATAACAATAAAGCCAAACGCAGACGCTGTCGCATCAGACTTGACCATTCCGCCAAACAAACAACCTCCCCATACGTCAATAAACAAAAAAACAGTTCCTGAACTATTCAGTAGAAAAATGAAAGTAAACAATAAATATTTTAAAATGACTATTTGGAACGCAAACGGACTTTACCAACACTATTTGGAACTCAATCAATATTTAAAAGACAACGAAGTTGATATCATTCTCATTTCCGAAACCCACCTCACTGAGAAAAAGCGCATCAGCTTCCTTGGATATTCTATATTGTGCACAAATCATCCAGATGGAACAGGACATGGAGGATCCGCAATAATTATAAGCAATCGGATACAATTTTTTTAGCTTAATAGCTTCCAAACAGACCACATCTATCCAAATTCAAGACTCATATGGACCACTGATTGTTTCCGCTATTTACTAAACATCTGTATCATCAAGAACATCAACTCCCAAACTCCCAAAAAAGTACAAAGGCCCACCAAGTTCTACAACTTAACAACAGATTGGACCGCTTTTCGACCATACATAGAAATGTCCCTCGACCAAATAAACGAAGGGGCCTATAGAACAACGCCCTCTATAGGAACAAAAACCCACCGACTCCCACGATCAAAAAACTGATATAGACAAAAAGAAAACTAAGGAAATGGCAGTGGACAGCACATCAGCACCCACCGAAAAGACAAAACTAAACAACATAATTTAACTTTTAAAACTAAAACTAAAGGAAATCAATCAGAACAACCTCACGAACTACCTTGAAAATTTGCCTCCAACATCCACGACAAACTACTCATTGTGGAGAGCAACGAAAGGTATTACTAACAAAATGCAGCACCAGCCCAAAATTAAAAAAAAAAAACGGTCAAGTGTGAGTTTCACTCACGCACCGAGGGTTTCGTTCTTTAGCCTAGAGATTAGAAGTAAGCACATAAATTAAGGTAAGGCAACTAACAACGTCAGGTGGTTCTTATTGTGTCGAATAAAGCTAAACAAAAGAAAAATCGTTTTCATTTGCTGGTCGTGCCAACCGTGTGAAAATGCTTTAGTGAATTTAAGGGAAATGGTCTCAAGCTAGTCTATTGAGACAATTAATCGGCAGTTCATGAAAGTTAGCTTACCAAATAGATAAGCAATGAATCATAAAGTATTCGACAGTATTTTTTATTATTATTCATACAAAATATTCGCTCCGGTTCACAGGTTTTGAAAATAGCCAGAAAATATTTCGGCATTTAACAGAATATAGAATTTTTTTTTAAGAATCCTTTGCGTTAGTAACGCATTCAAGCTATCATTTTTATTTGAATTGGATTTTTTGAAAAAATAAAAAATATTAGGTTGTCAAATATCTCACTTCCGCCTTTTTGTCTTTTGATTTTCCGGCTATGTACAAAGCGTGTGTGCTAAAATCATTAGTTGCACTTTTTTTTTTAGCAAAAAGCTAAAAAGGGCTTCATTATTCCTTTGGAACGAAAGCCTAAAAACAGACACATGGGCTAGAGATAATCTCAACCAAGCCACAATTTTGGCAAAATACTATGAGTCCACCTGGGCTTGCCCCTTTAACTCCAACACACACAAACCACTGAACCCAATAAGAAAATGACGGCTAAAGCATGATATCTTAACCCTTTCATGCCCGAATTAATTTGGCACGAAACGGTTAAGCATTGTTTGAGTGTACACTGAGCCCAAATCAATTACAAACTGATCACTAGCAATACATATAATAAACTATTTACCATTAGCCTTGCACAACATATCAAGTTATTTTGACAAAAACAAACCCCCTTAGAGAAAAATTCAAATTACGGTAGAAAGCTCAAAAATGTAATGTTGCCGACAGGCAACATTGGTCATTAAAGGGTTAACGAACAAAATCTTGAAGGGAACTTTCAAAAACAGCATTTATTTTCATTCGAAAGCTTGCCGCACTGCTATATTTTTTATTTGCTTGCCACTGTATAAATAAAATTATGATTTTACAAATTCTGTTTGAAAAGGTTGTATTTAAGTGTATGTCTATCGCAGCCTACTGGCAACCCTAAACAGAATTCAGTTTAATACCCACCTTTCAACAAGAACAACAAATGATTAGTTTGTTTTCTAGTAATGCTTTGTCACAATCCAAAATAACAAACACCAATTCGATTGGCACCTCCACCTTAAAAGAGATTCCACTTAACAAAGTTGCTGATCATGTCAAAAAGGTGATAATAAATGATTGAAAAACTGATAAGCAACGTAGATTAAAACAATTATATTTAAGAAATTATTATAAATCTTTCTTTTCTATTCTACAACGTTGTCTCCCTATTGGCGAAATATTTTACATAGTTGAATGCAATTTTTGTCTGATTTTGTGTTACATTCCATCGTGAGAGTAGGTGACACTCTTTTTTTTATCTTATCAGAGAATATAACTTTGTGAAAAGTTGGCATGTGTTTTTGGATTTATTTTATTTTATTCAACCTTTTATCAGAGCAGTGACTATGGCTGAGGGGAAGCACCTAGTGCTGATGATAATCAAAACATTAATACATATACATGTCTTTATCAAGACACGACTTATTCGGTGGAAATTTGTTTCTTTTGTACAATTCAAAATGGAAGAAACCGACTCATGTGACTTTAAATATTATCAAATAAATTGTTCCCTATTTGAAGTTATGCACATTTTTAAACACGAGTTTAACCCTATAGAACCTTCAGTTTGAGCTATGCTTTGTATTAATGCTTTATTCATAAGTTCTCATTTCTTAGACAGCAACGACACGCTCAGATTTTCAATTTGGACCTTTCGCAAACCACCAAACGCGAATAGAAAGTGAATTCTCTGACAAAAGCAACAGATATCGCAATTGGCTCCTCTGACATTTCTTAGGCTGCATAAGCCGGCCTCCTGCAAGTACCCGGAAATGCGTATGTATGTTTTGCGAAAATCAATATTTAGCAGACACACAAGCCTTCACGCCAATCACTAAATATATTCTTACAACTTTCGCTTTTGTTTCACACTACCGATGACTTAAGCCGTTTACTTGCAACAAAACAATTAAAATGTGCTAAGTGATTTTTGGTCTCAAAATATTATACAAACAGCCCCAGGCGCCTGCATGACAGTTGTTGACATACCCTTAGGGGAGCAACGAAGTCGCGTGAGCGTTTAAGCCCTGCGGAAAAAGGGTTAAAATTCTGTTAGTGAGCCCAACCATACTTAAAATACATACTTAAAATACACCAGAACTTTCCTACTTAACATTTTTGGTATACAGTTATCCACTATCCAACTTCGTTTAAAGCGCGAGGTGATTTTCACTTAAACTTGTAGCACTGTTCTCACACCGAATGCTGGTTCATTCATAAAAAAAACCCGGTCAAGTGTGAGTTTTACTCACCCGCCGAAGGTTTCGTTGTTTCTTCAGATTAGTAGTAAGGACTTATTCAATATAAGTTAGTTACAGAAATTAACAATGTCAGATGGCTTCACTAAAATTCTTTTTATCATTTCAAATAAAACTAATCGAAAAAAAATACTGCTTAGAGATTAACCTTTAAGATGCGAACTGCATGCAACGCATCGTCAATTTACTTACTTATTTTAAAAAATTTCAAACGAAAAAGTTAGCATATCCCCCGGGTCTCTATTGCGTTCGTTGGTTAGTAATTAAAATTTTAAGCAAAACACAGCAGTACGAAAATCGCAGAAAATTTATTAAAACAGCATCGCTATGTCGATCACCGCGATGTTGGACCACATCAAATCATGTCCAGCATTCACTTGTTTGTGAAAAATTTGTTTGCGAATACATAGCTGTCTGTTGACCCCTTTTTTAGGAGGACACTTAATCGTTGATTTGTAATTGTAAGAATATATTTAATGAGTTAAATTTAGTATTAGTACTAACTTTTTTGTTAGTATGTTATTTTTTTCAAATATTTGTTCGGAATCTTTACTGCGCAATCGAAATACATATTCCGCTGAAAATTCGCTTCTTAATTCTAACTCATTTACCAGTTAGCCAGGTTAAGGCTTGATGACGGACGGACAGACATTTTTATAATATCCAATGAAACCATACCATCCCGACCATCAAAGTTAATAAAAGTTATTCCGGCCATTCGTATTAGTACTAACTTTTTCTTTAATCAACGACTATTTCTGACGAACACCGAAGTAATTCTATAAGGGTTTCGTTATTCCTTTGGAACGAAACCCTAAAAACTAAAGCACAATAATCCTAAAAGTCCTTTTGTTGCTCCTGATGGCACACACACACAAACAAACGAATTTCAGTGGAGTCGTTAAAAGACAATTTTACAATTTTTTTTTTTTGGATAGTTGAATAGCAGTGAAAGGTGGAAATAGCGAAAAAACTAAATCCCTTTGAAGAGCTGCTTCAAGCAGTAGAGTATTTATGTAGATTTTGGGAAAAAAAAAACTTTAAAACCCTTGCGTATAAATCAGAGTTGTAAAACAATACAGTCAATTAGAACTGTAGCCAATCCAGTCACAGTTAATTAACTTATCTTTTTAATGCAAGTTAAAACACTGCGAAAAGTACTTAACTGCAGAAGAGTTAGTCAGCAGCTAGTACCAAATCTTTAACTTGGCAGTTAGTAAAAGCAGTAAATTAACTGTAATACTTTTTAACTACAGTACTCTTAACTGGAAGCAGTACCCTTAGTCACTTGACAGTTAAAAGTACTGGAGAAGGGTTTGATTTAGTCAGTAAGTCTTTTATCTGGCAGTCATGCCAGTTGCATGTAGTTGATTAAAAAAAATAAATTAAATAAAAAAAGTTAGAACTTAGGATAAAAAATTGTTATTTTTATGTTTTTTTAGGTCATTTTAACCCAGAAAAAATTTAAAAACAAATTTTTGCTTAGTGCGTATAATGGCAAGCCGTCCTAGAATCTTAATCTCTGGTTTCCCTATTTGCAAAATGAATAACTGCAATGATAGGAAAACCCACGTCATTTAATAAATAATACACATTTAAGGCAAATTTAATCGTAGCTAATAAGAGAGTACAAATTGCAAAGATTCAGAAGATTAACGGAAATCTCAGCAGTTACTTCCTTGCGACGCATGACTTCGTGGAACGATTTTTTAATTAAAAAAAATGGAAACCATTCCCTCAAACCACTTATTTAAACATTCTAGCCTAATCTATACTCGTCAAAATTATAACCATGCAACTATTCTTACCGGAATTGCCAATGACCGTCTCGGTGTATGGCCGTCTCCATGTTCCCCGGAAGAACGTCGTGGCTGAAAAACAGAAGCTGCTCGCCGTCGAGGTGGCGGCCTTGGTGCTGTTCCAACTAGACCCGGTGAATCGTTGCTAGGGCCATTACTTCCACTGCTGCCATTCTCATTCGTTGGTGTAGTAGTAGGCGAAGCTGAGCTCATTGTGTAGATTTTCTTCTTCCTTTTTTTTTTATTGTTTTATGAGAGCGAACAAAATACAAAAGTACCGGAGCGTAAACGCTTCTTTTTATCTTGCTATCTAGCTCAATGCAAAATTAAATGAATCGCTTGACGACAAAGCAAGGAGTAACACGGAAGTTTTTAGCACTTCACTCAGCACAAACATGAAATTGTAAAAATTAAAAATCGAAGTAGATTTCTGTACTGAACAGAATATTCCGTGGATATCCAAGCAAATTGATATTATTCAAGATACACAAGATAGCAATTATTATATGAACTAAAAACAATTGTGATTAGGATTACATTTTCAACATGCAATCTTCACTTATTTACAAAGGTATTCAGGTATTCCTGGCTAAGAACTTTCATTGAAAACACTGATTGAGTGTCACTTTTATCAAAAAAATAATTATAGGATTCATGGAAATTAAAAAGAGACACGGCCTACATGTAGTAAGTTTCGAATTTTCAGATTTAGCACGAAAATAGTTTAGCCACACCGAGTAGTAGTAGATGGGAGATGACTAGAATGAAAGCTGTACACAACTGACAGATGGCTACAAATTGTGACATTTATGATAGAAGAATACGCCTAGTGTTGCTGAAGGCAAATGAGGGGAAAAAGTATTAGAAAGAAAGCTTTCGTTGATGTATCCAGCTCTTTTCACTGCAAAAGTTAAAATAATGAATATATATATTTTTATCACAAATGGGCAAATACAGGGCTCACATCACGTAACACGACTATCGTCTGACGATATCGTTTGAACGATAGCTGTGCTTCACGTAAGCATCAAAAAACGATATCGTCAGAACGATATCGGTTTCTCTTCTTCACGTAAGCCGAGAACTGTCATTTTCCATCGTCTCGACGATGCTTTTCTGACGATACCTAATTCACTATCGTCCTAGAGCAAATTGTGAAAAACATTGTAAATTTTTTGGCTTGAATAAATGAAATATTGTATTGAATGTTGAAAAAATAGTTTTGCCAATGTTTTTTTTTGCATTATACATTTTTTTTCACAGATGTCTTTTTTATTTCTCACATTCGACCTGCAATCATATATCTAACCCATATTTTCTTTCCAAACCATGGAGAACTTTGGTTTGTGTCCTTGTTCAAGTAAATGTCAGTTGTAGGGAGGAAATGAAATGCTTATAAATAGATGCTAATTTAATTAATTCGAGCTTATAAGTTATTTTTATATGAACTGGAGTGCCTTATACCTCCTTAGCACTCATTACCTATACTTTTAATTCGTTCTTGGACTTGAAAATACAAAAGGAAATTGAAAGATGACAAACAGTTTTTATTTTGACATAGGGAATCTAGCATTTAGTAGCGCTCAAACGATATCGTCATTGCTGAAAGCTATCCAATGGGTTCTGGAAAATTTCCTTATAAAAGTGGCTCAGGTATAGTACAAGCGATCATATTCCAAAAATACGCGCAACTTGCTCCTCAGCAAAAATCTTTTCACTCTAGAAGCCAATTGCTCCAGTAATGTCCTAGAAAGCCCCCACAATTTTCACCGGCAAACACAAAGCAATTGTGCAAATCACACAAAATTGTTAGAAATTAACATTGAAATACAAATTTTGTATTACTGTTAGCACAATATTACTTTATTTAAGAAATAAAATGTGAGTACTAAAATTTAGTTCATCTTTTTTCTTTCTTTTTATATTTAAGAAATGTGGCCATACACTCTCGATAATTTGGACCTCTGTATTCGAAAACCTCTGTAAATAGAAGCACTCTCACAGTCCCTTGAAAAAACCTCTGTAAGTCGAAGAAAGGCTATGCAATTTGGTCCCATCGTTTATTCGAATTTATTTTTGTGTAAAAACAACATGAAAACCTTTATAATTCGAGAATGATGTCTTGTTTACCTCAATAATTCAAACCCAAGTTTGCTTTTTCTTTCTTCAACAACCGTTAGTTGAAATGTACAATTTATTTTGTCTTTGAACTTTAACAAAATCATATTCCCACACAAGACCCTGTTCATACTATGCTGCTACATTCTTCCCTCTCAGCCAATCGACTCCTATCGATTGGTTATCGACTCCGTTGAACGCATAGTTGGCCTTGCCGATGCTAACGACGACATTGTCGTTTGCGGTGAGTTCAATCTCCCTCACCTCCGTTGGTCCGTTTCTGATGATCTATGTTGTTTTACGGCCTCCAACCCTACTTCACCCAAGGAGTGTCTCTTTCTTGGTCGGCTTACTGACTCGGGTCTATTCTAGGTCAGCTGTGTCCCGAACTTCCTTGGTCGACAGCTTGACCTCATATTCACTTCCGATCCTCACAACTCTTCTGTTTCACTCTCCACAATTCCGCTTTCCACCATTGATAATCACCATCCCCCTCTGCTGCTTACATCATTTATCATCCTCCCTAGACGCTGTCAATGGACTTCTAGAGATGATGCTGGGTCAGCTGAAGGGATCTTCAGAGCATAGAGGTCTGAGTAAAATTTTCCGAACGCTTCAAGTTTTTCTGCAGAGGTGTTAAAGTGTGTGCCACCATATGACAAATCTTGGTTAATGCTTATATTATTTTTCCGCCCTGTAATCTGATCAATGAATCTAAAGACGTTTGACGATGGTTTTTAACTTGTTAATTTTTTCGTAAACTGTTCATTTAACTCGAGGCGCACTCTGTCCTTCATAATTTTACTAAGGCAGTTAATTTGAGCCGCTAGTACCAGGTTAGCTTGATTAATACGATCGCCAAAGTGGTGGAAAATTCTTTTGAGTTTTCTCGTAGTGCAAGAGGCTTGGGCCCGTGTTGTGAGTTGATCGCGATAAAAGCAAAAGTTTATCTTTAGAAAGGGAATTAATATTGGAGATGATGAGGTCTAGATTCATGGTGTGACTGAGGCGATGAAACTCAGGTAAGCACCTGCTTTTTTGGATTCTTCCATATTTTGATATCTGGGCCAGAAGCCCCTGATTTTGGAAATGAGTGCGGTGAGTGCAAAGAGTCTTAGGGACTCATCCAAAAAACCTGAGATATCGTTTTGCGGGGTACTGGGAGGTAAAGGGGGTAAAGGGGGTAAAGGGGGTAAAGGGGGGAGGGGATCCTTAAATGTTGGCAAGCTGTTAGGGCCTCTTAGTGCATCAGCAAAGGAGACCCCGTTTCTAGGTAGGTAGTGTGTCGTGTTAGGATGGGATTTAGTGCTCCCGGCTGCCGCCAGGGCCTCTCTCTTGTTTTTTTTAACAATGCAACGCGAACCCCCCATAGCTCGCTGGGTGGCCAGTCGACTGGCAGTTGACGCATGAAGCCACTGATGAAGCCGTTTGGGGGCCGAGGTCACAGGCATCTGCTTCGTGGTCTTCCAAACACTACGCATCTTTGCGAGAAGCTACAGTAGGCTGCCACGTGGCCGAATCGCTGGCACCTAAAGCACTGTTTTTCCTTAGCGTTTCTGATGGACTCCCACCTGAATTTGTGTTTAAGCAAATGCTTAATTTGCTTAACCTTAAAAAAGCTTTCCCTGTCCTCCAACATACACAGGAAGTATTCCAGAGGAATTTCATTCTTTTTGACCATTTGGTCTCAACATTTTTTACAACTATTTTCAACGAGGGATCAACCCTCAGAATTTCTTCCTGTACCTCCTTAGGGAAGAAATTGCTGGAAATGCCCTTTAAAATTGTATGATATTTTTTTTGTTTAGGGGTGAAAGAAAAAGAGTCAATTTTACACTCTTTAAAGATATTTAATAAGTGGCAATGTAATTCAACCCCTTTAACAATTATTTTTATTTTCCCAAAGCCGTTTGATACGATATTTAATAAGTGGCAATGTAATTCAACCCCTTTAACAATTATTTTTATTTTCCCAAAGCCGTTTGATACGAATTTTACATTATCAGTACTATATTTGTATTTACCCATGAACTCCAGGACACTCTTGGCCGTTACTCCCTTTGTGAAGATTGGTGGGCACCACCCATCAGATGGGGAAGCTGGGCTCGCATTGCTGCTATTCGGGGCTCCTTTGGGACGGTCTGCGCTGTTGCTGGGGTCAATAGTCCCAGCATGGCGTATGCGTTTCGGCTGCCGTCGCTATTGCTGTTGTTATTAGGGCTGCTGCTTCTGCAGTTGGCGTTGTTGGTGTTGAGGTTACTCACGTTGTCGCCCCATCCGTTCCAAGAGGGATGGCTTTTTCGTTCTCCTCGGCTAACAGACGGAAGCGGTGGTTGTTGTTCACCGAGTCATCTCGTGCATGCCTTTTTGAGGAGGCAACTAGGGGTTGCTGGCGCCTTTTTCGTGCCAGTAGGGCATTGTAGGTGTCTTGTTCACCTATAAAAAGGCTCTTGAGTACCTCTTCAGTGCTGCTTTGAGCTATAACATTTTCAGCGTGCCCAATTATCACGCTGTTTTTGAACGGTAAATAATTGCAACCGCCATGTTTTGTATCCGGATAAAAAACTCTGAGATTGAGTCTTTTATCCAAAATAAGTAGTCAACAGAAGAGAATTTTTACGACAGAAAAAACAAATTACAAATGTAGAAAGAATCGAATTATGTCGCCTGAGAAAATAATGTAAAAAAGCTTCAAGAAAAGATATTCGTAAATATAACAACCGAATTATTAAACAATCCATAGAAGAATCGAATAGAAGCTTCAATTAAAGAGCTATCAAATGGAGTGTTACGGAAACGCCGGAATAAAACCCGAAATGTTAAAAATTGGAGAGCGAAAACTATTAAGTAGCATAACAAATTTATTCAATATGGTTTTAGAAACCGAAAATGTTCCAGCCCAATGAAAGGAATCTACTATCATACTATTACACAAAAAGGGTGGCATTACTAATGTGAATAGCTACCGGCCAATCATTTTAATATAAGTTATTTACAAAGTATTCGAAAAATGTATCTTCCAACGCATTCGTAAAACCATAGACGAACACCAACCAAGACCAAACTGGCTTTCGCCAAGGTTTTGGTACAACAGACCACCTACAAACAATCAACCAAATCATCGAAAAGAGCAATGAGTATCAACAAAATTTAGTATTAGCCTTTATTGATTTGACTAAAGCTTTGGATACAATAGCACAGGCTATCATATGGAAAGCATTGAAAAACCAAGGTGGGCCCAATAAAATCGTAAGAATACTCAAAGCTCTTTATGCTAGAGCTAGAGCGAATGGTACTGTTTCGCTGGAAAACAATGGGAAACAATTTAGTTTAGGACGAGGAGTAAGACAGGGAGACCCACTTTCACCTGCATTCTTTTCTGCCGTTTTAGAAAACATTTTTCGAAGAATAAACTGGAATTCATTAGGATCAAAATTAGACGGTGAATACCTAAACAATCTAAGATTTGCGGATGATATTGTCCTTATGGCAAAAACACTACAAGACATGGAACAAATGTTAAACGATCTGGAAAAAGAATGTGCCACAACGGGGTTAACAATGAATGCTGAAAGGACAAAGTTAATGTGCAAAGGATAACAACAGGAAATCATTGTAAACAACAAAACAATTGAATACGATGGAGATTACGTCCTTACTTCAAAAATTACTTCAGCACAAAGGGCAATAGAAAGATCTGTTTTAAAAATATCCAGAAGGCAACGAATACGAAATATAATCATCAGAAATACGACCAATTTCGCAGATGCGGTAGAAAAGGCAAAACAACAAAAATGGAACTGGCCTGGCCATGTCGCAGGAATGAGAGATAACCGTTGGACCCCTAAAGCAATAATATGGATCCCAAGAAATTGTGTAACAAGAGCCGGAAGACAGATCAAATGTTGGAGGGATGATATATGCGGAATGTGCAATACGTGGGAAAAAAATGGCCAAAGGCTTATATCCGGCACTGAGTTATAACTGATTCTCTTATTTTTTCCAAGAAAAAATTACAATAACAAAGCTACCATGATCAATCATTTCCTTACTTCGTTTTTTTCTTTTAAGAGAACTGAGAGAGAAGAAAACTTTCATATAAAATATACAAATATTTATCAACATCCTTCTTATCAAACCCTCTCATTTGATGCCCATATCATAATAGTGCATACAAAAATAACTAATCCGCCATTTTTGACAATCCACCATATAGGATTCAGATCACAAATGAGCTAATACAGATACCCAACTTTTTCTTCTCTTGCCCCTTGATTTTATTTGACAGCGTTTTTTTATAACATTTTGTGTCTGTGAATACGTGAGAGCGCTGAACAACAAATCAAACAAATATGCGTGAAAATGATGAGCTAGTGTTCAGTGCTTCCTGAATTACTGTCAAAATGCTTCCTGTATTTCAGCTACATTCGTGAATTACTGTCAAATTCATCGATAGGCGAGGGGAAATAGCAGCTGCTCAGGTGGGTAGTCTGTGATTCAGATTCTTCTCATAAAACCCTTTCATTTGATACCTATATCAAGGCAGTGCATAAGAAATCCGCCATATTGAATTCAGGATGATGTTATCTAAATATGCAATGCATTGTCACGCAAATGAGACGTGTATGCAAAATTTCAAATTTAACTTCCAAGATTTGTTTATATATGTGACACGACGAGTTAAGAAAGCGTGTTACATAAAAATCAATTTGGATATTATTTCAATGATCATTAGTCGACAATCTGAAAAAAACAAAAACAAAAACAAACTAGTTTCGTTCGTTCCCAATGAGAAGGTTTTATTTTTATTAAATTTGATTTCTTTTCTTACTTTTTAACTTTTTATGCATTTTATAACCTTCTCACATTACATTCATTAACAATCTTTTTCTGTCTTTTCTTCAAATTTTTTAGTACAAAAATGTATACGTTAATATTATTATTACAATTTTAGTTCCTTGTTTTTTTTTTTTTTGTTTTACTTTGTTGTTTGTCAAAAACAAGAAAATGCTTATAGCATGCATGGTCGCGGAGGGTTTTAAAGACAAAACAAAACAAAAAAAATATTCCAATGTTGTGGGCTTCATGGAAAAACATAAACAAATAAAAAAAAAATTGTGGAAAAAGTTTTAAATATCTCTATATCTTAAATAATTTAAATTTAACAAAATGTTATTCCTAAAAAATGCGTTTTTGTCGAGAAAATTAAAAAAAAAGTTAATAAAAATAGATAAAAAAATTAAAGAATGGGTAGAACAAAGAAGCGAAAGTCATGAGATATGAGTGTGAGATGAATTACTACACAGCGAGGTGTTTTTGTTTATAAGTTTGCTGTTTACTGATTAAAAATAAATTTGTAATTGTGTTCTACGAAAGGATTCCAGTTGTTTGATGATCAAGTGGATAGAATAAGATGTTTTATTTTGTTTCCAAATTATTGTATGATAATAGTTCAGTCCTTCATGTGAATGGGTATCACAAATTTGTGTCCAAATGGACTTTTGTACTTAATGCCAGCTTCACAATAGAATTTATCCGGTATTCCTAAATTACATAGATACAATTTGCCACAGTTCGATGATATGCCATTGAGTGGTAGTGTTGGGAGTATCGAGTATTTAATTGGTACGTCCCGAATTCCATTCGGTGGTGGATCTATAGCGAGAATCGATGCTCTAAAAATTCAAATCGATCAATACGCAAAACAATCAAAAGCTACTTTTCTAATTTACCGATTTTCTTTTAACAATTTAGTAACACTTGATGATAAATTATTTGAACATGTCGACAATATCACAAGATCAGGAGTTGGTAAAGCTGTAAAGGAATTTCCATGAGTTTAATACAAATATTTGATAGTACTAATGTCAAATTTACCATCAACTGAGTACACAATTGTGTTCCCGGTAGCCTTAAAAAGTAGAATTTCACTGCTCTTCTTTTCAATACTTGGATCTTCTTCCAAACAGAGAAGAACCTTTAGACCGTGTGATGCTAATTGACGTCCAGTCGCAGCACCAATTTCACTAACTCTGCAAAAAACAAAAAGACGGAAAAATTAATTTTTTTTTGGCTATAAGACAATACTTTTTTGTCTTAAATAAATTACATTTTTCTATTTGCCAGGAATTCACGGAAAAAAATTGCACATTATTTACTATTTGCTGAGGAACGAAGCTAAGAGATTTTTGCTACTGACGGCCCAAAATAACCCGAATTGTGCTGTAATTATTTTTTTGACATGGTTCTTTTTTGATTTGACGGGTTGAGTGGAGGATTTATAACATTGTACTGTAGTTCTCTGTAAGGGTTATGCTTATATACTTTTATTGTGTACTATACAATACGGATACACATAGCAGAGCGACGAATCTTGACCAACACTGTGGGAGTTCTTTAGTACTAGGATCGAAAATGTTCAGGGGGGTGGTTCCCATTGAGGGGAAATTGGGTTGACTGTCAAAGTTCGCCTGATCCTGTCGAGTGATATATCAACCAAAAGGTCTTTGAAAATGAGATTGAGCTTTCTTTCGGGTTTTGTCAGTGAAAAGTACCGTTGGAATGATATGAAGCTCCAAAGTTGTAAAAAGGGTGCCCCCTGTGACTTTTTTTTTAGATTTGATTTATTTTATGCGTAGCAAGACGCGCCGAGTACAGCTCATTGTGTTATAAATAAAAACATTAGTCATTGCTCGAAACATAAAATATTTCGCGCCACAGCAGTATCCATTTTCTTTTATGATGCAAGTGTGAACAATATTGTTCATATGAAGTAGTAGAAAAACTCCGTCGCTATTTCATCAAACGAATTGTTAAATTGTCAGAACTACATGCCCAACTACATGCTCCGCCTGGAAACTAGAATAGCACGCCTATTTTCCTATGGTAAGAGTTATGCGGAGAGGGGTAAAGAAAGGATATCTGCCAATGATTATAATTCTATGGAGTCTGGTCATAACGGTATAAGAATTTTTTTTTTTGGAAAATGAGTTAAGTATGCAGAACTATGAAATCTATTTTCGTTTCGTTCTAACAGTATAACTCTAAGTAAACTAGTTCGAAAGATATTCTATGTTCCTATAGACACTTTACTTGGATAGGGAGGAATTTTTCCATACTTCGAATGCACTTATCTCAAAACGAAGATTTTAGACATGTGCTGTTATGACCTAATTCCATAGAATTGTAGTTACTGGCGAAATACGCGTAGGGCCAGAGTCTAGCTTTTCGCGCCTTCACTGTCTTGTACCCGATATAATTTGACCTAGTGTTTATTAACGGATCCGAACGGCGAATTGCGAAAGCTTTCCGTGACAGAAGTACTCCAGGAGGATAAAAGGTGGGGCCGTGAAAATTGTTTGTGGATACCAAAGAGAGCGCTTTCTTAAATGTTGCATAGCGGAAGAAAATGCGTCAGAGAATGGGTAAACCTAGCATAGCAACGTGATCTTAATATGCAAGTGTTGCCAGATGAGCAGCAAACCCACTTAAGGCTTAACTTCTACACACTATTGCAGAAAATGGAACATCGAATCTTTAACCAATTTGTAGATAAAGCCCAATCTTCGCAATACGGGACGCATTGCAGCAAATTTAACTACAATTTACAAGACAGACGTATTTCATGGCAACTTTCACGACGCATATAATAATCAACATCTTCAAAACAAGAGAAAAAATGAGGAAATGAAATGAACGCACTTCGCTATAGAAGATGTATTATGGAGGAAAACTTCTAAAAATATGTATTTTAACACGAAAGAAAAATATGTATTGAAAGTCTTGGCTAACGATGAACGAGTTGCATACACAGAAATAATTAAAGTACTCCAGATGAAACGCACTCATTACTACACATTCAAACCCAAGGACCAAAGAGGTTTTCGGGTCATACTCCGAAATACTCCGAAGTATGTACCACCAATGGACCAAGATGGAATTAAAGTGGAACTTGCCAAGCCACGGACACAACGTAACAAATATTTACAACATACTTCAAAGAGGTACAAAAAAACCACTACTACTACTACTCTTCGCTATCGAAATAGAGACAAACAAATAATAATAAGGAAATTTATAACATAACCAACCTGCTGCATTGCAAAATCAAATAAGAAACATACCACAGTCTTCTAGCTGCCAAAAATACCAAAAACGTCTGTACCCTTGATCCCAAGTGTGTTAAATGTGCGCGTGGACACAAGACTGCAGAATATACCCTAAAACCAGAAAGCAATAAACTAATATGTGTACTATGTGGCGAACCCCTTACAGCTAACTATAAAAACTGTGAAATCTACAAATATCTTAAAGTACAAAGATTTCCTGCTTTGTGAAGGAAATTTGTAGAACCAGAAACATTAACCTCAAACGAGCCAATACAACAACAATCCGTAGCAAAAAATAAAACGAGCCCTATAAACAAAACTTAACCAAACGAACCTAACGCTAAAGACAAAACTCAGCTAAAAGAAACTAAATCAGCAGACGATCTCTTCGAATTAAAGAACATGATGAAACAACTTATAACGCAAATTTCTAGCATGATGAATATTTTAACCTTACTTATGACCAGAGTTGTAAAAGACTGCAATCTTTTGTAATGCAATCCCTGAATTCATGGAAAGATTTTTATGATTTGGGATTCATTCAATTGACTTCATTTGATGACTAAGACTTCGACATTGAAATCTCACATTCTTTTTGAAGTCTTGATTGGAGCAATCTTTACGACCAATCTATTGATTGCAAATCAATTGAATGCAAATCTTTAGATTGGCATTGCATTCATTGCAATCACTTTGAAGTCTTTGGACTTCAAAAATTTTCGTTGCAATCTTTGGGACTTCAAAAATATTCGTTGCAATCTTTGGGATTGCAAAATTTTTCGTTGAAGTCTTTGGGATTGCAAGATTTTTCGATGAAGTCTTTGGGATTGCAAGATTTTTCGATGAAGTCTTTGAGATTGCAAAATTTTTTGTTGAAGTCCTTGGGACTTGTGATCAGTTTTGAAGTAGTCTATAAGAGTGAGGATGACGAAGAAGGGGGTGGGGATGGGGATGGAATCGTACCAATACAAATAAAACAATTAATGAAAAAATCAAATGAATTCATGTTTTTGATTTTATAAATTATTTATTCAGTATTCATTCGTTACAGTTAAGGTTTTTGTCCATTTTTGCCTCAATAAAAAAAAACATGTTCTCTCAAATCTAACAATGACTCGATATAAATATAAGAAAAACGTTATCATTCATATTGTAAATTCATAGTTTATTAATATGCAAAAAAAATTTACTACTCTAAGCCATTAACTTTCAGGAGCAACAATTTTTCAAAATTGGAGTCTGAAAGAGCATATAAATCTGTTCTTGCTTAGGTGGGCAGCAAGTAAGCATACAGTTTTAAATTTTTTTCTTCGAAAGAAAATTTCACAATTTGCAATATGAAATCGCACATGTTACAGAGATTGATAACGTTTCTTTTCTTTATATAATTTATAAAATCGAAAACATGAATTCATTTAATTTTTTCATTAATTGTTTTATTTCTATTGGTACGACTCCATCCCCATCCCCACCCCCTTCTCCGTCACCCTCACTCTTATAGACTACTTCAAAACTGATCACAAGTCCCAAGGACTTCAACAAAAAATTTTGCAATCCCAAAGACTTCATCGAAAAATCTTGCAATCCCAAAGACTTCATCGAAAAATCTTGCAATCCCAAAGACTTCAACGAAAAATTTTGAAGTCCCAAAGATTGCAACGAAAATCTTTGAAGTCCCAAATATGTTAGTCTAAAGATTTGCATTCAATTGATTTGCAATCAATAGATTGGTCGTAAGGATTGCTCCAATCAAGACTTCAAAAAGAATGCGAGATTTCAATGTTGCAGTCTAGTTGCAGATTTAACTTATGAATTGAAAAATCAGAGGTATGAATTCAATTGATTTTTAAAATCAAAAGATTGCAATCTTTTACAACTCTGCTTATGACTAAACTAAATGGACAATAATATGGATCCTAAAATAGTTGCTTGGAGTGCTAAAGGAATCAATCAACATGCCCTGGAAATTTGACAATTTATAAACGACAATGCTATAGACATCATGTTAATATCTGAAATATATTTTACTAATAAAGGTTACTTAAAAATACCTAAATATAACTTCTACCATACTAACCATCCTAGCGGATGCGCACATGGAGGCTCTGGAATAATAATTCGACAAGAAATCGAATGTAGCCAACTAGAAGACCATGCAAAAGACTACATACAAGCAACCAGTATTCAAATTGAAGACGCACATGGTCAACTCGTAATTTCTGCACTATGCTCCCCACCAAAACACATAATTAGTCAGACTCAGTATTCAGACTTTATACAATCACTTGGCTCTCGCTTTATTGCAGGAGAAGACTTTAATGCAAAGAACATACCACCAATAAAGGCAAAAACCTGTGGATGCTCTAAATCTTAATGGTTGTAAGTTTATAAACACTGGCAAGCCCACTTATTGGCCAACTATCAAAAGAAAAAAAACTAGACCTCGTTGAACGAATAACGTTGACGTAAATCATTTGACTATAAATTCTTGCTTTGACCTTTCATCCGACCATTCTCCTATTATAGTTGAATACACCACTAAGATTAGAGATAGACCTTATACCAACCCTTAACAAACCACAAAACAGACTGGGCAGCGAGATAATTCGCGAGATAATGGACAAATTATAACAAATCAATAAAAGAGCTCAAATACTTATTAAAAGAACATAATAACAAAAACATAGGCACATTCATAGCAAACCTTACCGCAACCTAAGCAACAAACCATTCCTCTGGAAGCTGAACAAAAGGTTAAAAACAGGAATTGCTCATCAACCACTGTTGCTGAATCTGGACGGCACTTGGTCCAGAACAAATGCTGATAAATCTTAAACTCTTGCGGACTATTTTAAAACAACTTTTACCAACGCATACGATGAATTAAATGTTTTAACTCCAAATATAAATACCCCCATATTAATGACAGAGGCAATCAAAAAAATAAACAAAAATGAGATAAAACGCTACTTAACAAACAATTTAAAGGCCAAAAAATCGTCTATTTATGACCTGACAAGCAGACAAATTATGAAGCAATTACCTGACAAAGCCATCACTCATCTTAGAAATGTTTTCAACTCAATCCTTAGACACAACTACTTCCCAAAAGTATGGAATTTCCAAAATAATTGCAATCCCCAAACCTGGCAAAGATGCTACAAAAACATCATCATATAGACCAATAATTATTTTGCCGATTGTCTCTTAGATATTTGAAAAGCTACTAACTGACCGTATTAATAAGACCTTAAAGCATAAACACCTTATCCCAGACCACCAATTTAGTTTCAGACAAAAGCATTCTACCATTCAACAAGTACATAGAGTGTCAAATAAAATACTTTATGACTTTGACAAGCAAAAATATTGTGTCTCAGTCTACCTCGACGTTGTCAAGGCCTTCGACAATGTGTGGCACTATGTGCAATACAATGACAAACTCTCGGACGTACGTGAAATTGAGGCAGGTGTTCCTCAAGGCAGCGTATTAGGACCTACTCTGTATCTCCTATAACAGCGGACATACCGAAGATTGCAACACAAGAATTCAACCAATCTAATCAATCAAGTTAGACGTATACTAAATAAAACAGTCGACTGGTTTCACAAATGGGGAAAAACAATTAACGAAGAAAAAACAATTCAAGTCATATACACTACAAAAAGGAACGTCGAATCCCAAACCGCGAAATATCTGGGCATAGCTCTAGACTGATATAGAAACAACACATAATCCAAAAACGCAACCAAATTAATAACAAATTTAGACAACTGTACTGGCTCTTAGGAAAAAGTTCAAAACTCACAAAACAAGCTTTTATTATACAAAACAACAATCAAATCAATATGGATTTACGGCATCCAAATTTGGGGAACAGCTTCTGAAACAAATATTGACATCATCCAGCGACTCCAATCAATGCTCCCATACACCGCGACTTGCAGATGCTTAGTGTCAAAAACGAAATTTAAAAATTCAGTGTAAAACATCAAATAACCCTAACAAACCACGAAAACAATGACATTCGAAACCTGCCCTATCAAGAAGTTAACACAAGAAGAAGATTAAAAAGACGCAGACCAGCAGCAGCCCTTCAATAAAATAAAGGTGTGTAAGTGTATAATTGAATGTAAGTCATTGTTTGTCATTTATCAAGATGTGTGTAATGTTTGTAAAAAAAAGTTAAAATCAATTAATACTCAATTAAAACTCAGCGATGTAAAATCTTGGTTGTATGAGACAGTAGTTCTATAACACAATGTATCCCTTAATTACTTTAAAATCAATTACTTAATGTCCAAGGACAGATGTAATACAATTTTAGAGAAAAAAAAAAAGCTGGTAAACGGTAAACACTAAGCTAAACCACACAGACTAAGAATAGGGCTAAGTTCGTAAACGTTAAAAAAATGCGAATTAGTGCCTTTTGTGATGGGAAGCAATGATTCTTTCTTTATCCGATGAATCACGATGCTTCAATTTTGTCGACGTTTTTTTTCATTTCTTCCTCTAAAAAGGATGTTTGTGATGAATTTTTAATATGCATACGTCGAAACCGACCAAAGGCGTACAATTGTTGTTCACTGTAAGTGAAACTACTTGAAATCACACAAATTGGCATGATAATGGGGAAGATAACTACCCGATAACACCAACTACGTCATTTTTAATTTTTCCAACATCATGAGTTGGTCACTGCTTGCCCCAGAAAGTTGAACTTATCCTTAAGCCTATTCCTAAATTCGAACAATTCGTTCGAATGTCAGAATGCTTACTCTGTATAAAAATGTATAATATTTACAACTTAAAAAATATTTCTGACCAGTTCATTTAAAAAAATATTAGTACATTGTCTGTTATGAGTTATTAGCCTGAGGTAGTGCTTTAAAAACAACGCTGCTGCTTTTAATCAGATTGGAATTTGAGATCTCTCCTTATGCGGCAAGTTTTACCTATTCTTTGCGTGAGTCAAATCGTGTCCTATTAATTTTACTTAACCAACAACAAATTGCTAAGAAACTCCGTATCAGTAATCCACTGGAAAATCAGAAATTTGTATTTTGTATCTCTTAGGAAATGCCCACAGTCCGCTTTCGGAAATCAAAAATGCTACCGACTCATTTACGGATATTTGGTATTTTATATTTCGAAAGCGAATGTCAAAATTCCCATGTCTTGCGGATTTTTATTCGATAACTATTTTGCTGTTGGATTGTTTTTTTTTTTTTATCATTTATTTTTTTGTTCAACATCTAAATGTATTTTCTGTTTGAAATACCTTTTTTATTAAACATTTTTATCATTGTTTTATTTTTCAATGGAATGCAACAACACGGGAGTTTATGTGTGGGCAAAGTACATGTTCAATTGATTTAAGCCACACTAGCACACCGACAATTTTAATTGGCTGAGGGATGGTAATTTGACTTAGCCACTTTGGAACAGATACCTTCCTTGTGCAAAAAATTTCTATGAAAAGTAGTCGATAGTTTTATAGTTGGCGGTCCGTCTTTTTGCACTTGGAAGATTGTTTTCAATTCCTCCAGTGTGCGTGAGCTTTCCTTGATAGCCGATAGTTTTTCACAAAGCTGCAAATATTATACATACTATAATTCAATGCATAACTTTACTTAAATACATTAAAGCAACCTCTATGTCTCTTTCTGAGCAACAATATTCTTTGTATTTGACATTTTCTATAATTGTTTGCACTTGAATAATCCTGATTAAAAACAAAATTTATTGAAATTAATTTATTTACAACTGACGTACAGAATTGCTTTGATTTGACAGTTTAATTTTCGGAAATCTTTGATGAAAAGTTGGCATTATTGCAATCAAATCCGATAGTGATACAAAATACGAATTGACTTCAGAATCGGGTTTTATTTCCGTATCCAAATCCATGGGCGCCGTGGCTTAATCGTTAGTGCGTCGGACTGTTAAGCGAGAGTACCTCGGTTCGAATCTGGCTCGGGGAAATAACACCACAAACATTTTTCACGGCCTCACCTCCAGCGAACGACTGACAACCCTCCTAGAGTACTTCTGTCATGGAAAGCTTTTTCGCAATTCGCCGTTCGGAACCGGCATTAAACAGTAGGTCCCCTCCACATGTGTCAAAATATATCGCGTACAACACAGTGGAGGCGCGAAGAAGCTGGGCTCTGGCCCTGTATGGGCTTGGGCTGTTACGCCGACTATTTATTTTATTTATTTATCCAAATCCAAAAGTGATTCAAAATAACCCCCCTGATTCACGCCAACTGTCAACGATTTCAGTGAAATTTGAATTAGAAATTTTTTATGTCCTAAACTAAAGCGTTAACTAATTTGTTTTTGTATGCAATAAGTTTGATTTCAACTCAGAACGCAACACCAGCCCATAGAAGGCGGACGTTTAGATAAATTCAAAGGAATTTTGTCAATGAACACACGTGTTCAACAATAGTATTTCCTGCGACTGCTGTGAACCACAACCATTTTTCAGCAATTTTTGTTTTGCAAAACAAAAAAATCCAGGAATGAAGAATTAAGGAAAGAGGGTAATTCGAACACCTGCGTTCTTTTTATGATGCGGTGTATGCACTTAAAAATTGAAGTCAAACTTAATGCGTCTAAACAAAAAATGCACTAGTGCATCTAGACAAAATATGCACTAAAGCACAGTACAAAAAATAAGCAATTCATGTTCCAAATTTAAGCCAAATTGGTCAAGCGGTTTAGGAATCTATTGACAAAAAAAAAATTTACAAACATATAAACATCCAAACTTTCGATTTTTGGTAGTGAAGATGGTGATAAGCAAATATATAGGAGAAAAATTAATGAAATCCAACAATACGAAGTGGATATATGTACGTGAAATCAGATTAGTTTAGATTTAGTTTTTTGGCTAAACGAACATTCTGTAGTTATAACGACTTCCTCGGGCTTGAAGAAGCACTTAATACTATAATGCTTGAGGAACACGGTTTACAGGGATAGATTTAGTTGCACTTCCTCTAGAATGAAGTGTGCTAACCGATGAAGAAGAAGGTGATGAGGACCATGTTCAAAGCAATGCTATTCCGCGAGACATACCAAGTAGAGTCGAAGAATTCACTTTTACTAAGCAAAAGTGTTTCCAAATGCATGTTGGTTGGATCTTCATTTGATTAATTGAATTTTGGCTGTGTTTTACATTATCAAAGCTAACATATAAATCAAATTGTGTTAGTTTTACTCTATTTTAATAAAGATTCTAGTCGACAGAAAAAATCTAACAACTAAGAAATAGCAGTGGATTCGAATCATTGAAAATGATTTTTCGCTTGTTAAGGTGAGCTTTTAGATCGTTCGAATCTCAGAATACAAATCATTCAAATTCGACTCACTTTCAAACGAAAACGAAACTCAGAATAAGCATGTCGTCTTTTTGACAGTTTTGCATTATCTCTTGATTTTTCATTATGAAAATAAATGTAGTAAATTCTTTCGTTATTATTCGACTCTTAAAATTTTAAGTTTATTATTCAGAAACGAGACACCAATATACATTGTACATTTGTTTGTTTTGAATCATATTTCTGTGCATTACGCAAAGAACAGAACAAACAAACGAATCAAAAACAAAGACAAACAAACCAAGCAAATCATTTAAAAATTCGCAGATGTTTAGCTGCGGATCTGAATTGTATATGATTTACAAGTTTACGTAAATAATAGAATATCACTCGATCACTTCGAATGAATAGCGGAATGGCAAATTCTGAAAATTTAAAGAAAATTACTCCCGATGAATAGGACTGTACATTCAAAGAATAATTCAAGAAAATTATGCAAATAGAAACAAGTTGTGGTACCCTCTAGATATGATCATATCTTATCAATTTTCATACTACAGTAAAACCTGTCAAATTGGATCACCGTCGGGACCGAAGAAATTGATCCAATTATAGAGGTTGCTTCTAAATTGAACTGGTTCACTTACAAATGTTTTTCGTCCTGAGAAACAAGCAACTTTAAACAGCTCGCTGTACAAATTGTTTCATTTGCCACCTAAGAAAGTCATAAACAAAATAAAGTTTAAATTTAGCCCATACCAAGAATTCGAAGAAAAAAACGAAATATGGTGTGTCCTTTTTTTGTATGCCTTACGCTTGGTCCGATTAGACAGGCAAATTCATATAGCAACCAATGTTATACACTATTGAACTAGTGGTCTATGGTCTGAGGGAAATTTGTATGCAAAATAGCAAAGGAATGCATGGCATGCGGTCCGATTATAGTGTCCCGATTAGCAGGTTTTACTGTATTACAATTACTCGAGATAATATTTCTAACATTCTCACCAACGAATCGAGTCGAACGTATTATATCCACTCCAATTCTTCAAAATGAGAATATAATTAATAAAAATAAAAAGAAATATTGTTACCTAAAATTCTTTGACTTGTCGCAAATGATTGCAATCGTCGGCCATTGGTGGCAATTGTTTGGAGTTAGCCTTCGAGCTCCGCCCAGCAGAAGAATGGCCAAATCAGTGGCACCCCTAGCTAGAATATCATTTTGCCTCTGAACGGTAAGCCCGCAGTCTTCGGCAGTTTGTTCAATTTTCGAACGGACGAAATTCGGTATGGTCGGAACAATAAGACCTTCATCTGCAACACAACACGTTATTCTTATTTATTATGGACTATATGAATGTCAGAAACAATCGTAAAACATACCTGTAACAAAGTCCGTCGTACTTTCAAACATTGTTTCAATTTGGCGCAGTTGGAGAGGCGCTGCTTCCAAAATATTCTCATCGTGACGGTACTTTTTGCTTTGCAGCGACACCGCCTGCCGTACCAAATCAGGTTTTTGCTCCGCCTCAATCACATCCCACAAGGCCTGCTTATCGAATAGTGCCAGATTTCCTTCGAAATCAAAATCTTCATTCATGATGGGATCATCCACAGAAGTTCCAAACGTTTGATTCTGCTTGAGACTTCCTTCGCGGCGACACTTCTTCCGTTGTTTATTTAAATTAATGCGATTGCAGATCTTGCCATTACCATTAGCACCATTGCCGTTCAAAGAACTGCTTGGATTGGCATTTACCGAAGCGGATCGATTTGTGTTTACAATGTCAATCGGCTTGCTAGTACTGCTAAAGCTATCGGGAGTGGTAACAAATGAAGCTCCTATGCGTACCTCAACCTTTGGTGGTATAAGATTACCAAAGAATTGGGCTACGCTGCTTGAAGTGGGTGGTGACGACTTGTTTTCGTTGGCAGCTGATGCGGAAGCAGCTAGGCTTAAGACACCATGGCCATTGCTCTGAGAGACGGTGGGAGCTTTTGGAAATTTTTCCGAAGTTGGTGTTCTATTAACAAATATATATGCAAAAAGCTTTCTTAATGTTCGACGGACTTGCTTACCTTCTATGTCCGTTGGCTACTTTCATACTTGACATTTTATTGGTCAGCGCCGAAAGGCCTTCTCTGTTGCCACATCCTATCCCATTTGCATGAACACTAACGTCCGAAGCAGTCGGTGCGCTGGCGAAATTTGGCTGCTTCACGGGGGTTGGCTTATTGATCACAGTCGGCGTTACAGTACTTTGGCCATTGTACGATGGAATCAGCTTGATATCAAATATATCTTGTGCCCTGAAATACACCAATTTCAAGTATCACTGCCATATGAGAATTTATTAATCTATTTTAAATTGCAATTAATAATTACCTTAGGGTTACTTCGGCATCTTGCTGCCGCAACGGGACCCCGTTGCGGAACGCACGAATTATGGTTATATGTTCCACACTGATGTCTTTTATCATGCCCTGAAAGACGCCTAACTTCTCGTCGCATTTTATAGAAACCGCACGTCCTATCCAATCCTCTTCCATGATAAATCTTTACAATATACCAAATCTTTTGGAACTCCAGCGGAGCAAAGGCAAGAAGGGACGAAAAATATTAAGATTTAACTTGAAACGCAATTACAAGCGAGTAAGACTGCCGATTTCACCACACCACGCACAACATACACTTTGGTTAAACGAATCTTGTCTTTTATGCTTTTGGAAAGAACCTTACTACGGTAGTTTGGGTTTTAGCGGATGAGACTATATGCTCATGCAATCGTAAAATCTTCAGAATTAATGTTTTCGATGGGCTTAGAGGGCTAAGTGCAATTGATTTGCATGAAATTTGTCGCTATAATATTCCACACTTTCTCATCGAACACAACACTTTTTGACACAGTTCCAAACTTTCCTATGGTGTTGCGCTAAACGTGTATTTAGTACAATATATGTGGGGAGTAATGTGTATTTTTGCATGAGCTGCAATAATTGCAAATCTATTACAATTTTTTCGTTTGAATTTGCACCAATTCCTGAAAAAATGGTTGTAAAATGTGGTAATTAATATAGGTTATTAGTTATTTTCAATTTATAACCCTACCTGGCTTTTCACAAGAAAAAGATGGTAATTACTTATTTCTTCGAAGCTCGAAACAATTTTTTCCTATTAATTGCGAAATCGGAAGGTATTATAAGAATCTAATTTACAGCTTTTTAGAAAAGATTTATGAAAATACTATATTTCTTTTATACAGAAAATTTGATTGTTAAGATCATTCTAGGAATTCATGTGAGAGTCAAAAAGTTGCAAAAAAAATTGTATCCTCTTATGATATTTCATCAGCTGATTTCACTGACTTAGGTCTTAGGAAGTC
Organism: Syritta pipiens; assembly: GCA_905187475.1. Taxonomy (NCBI): domain Eukaryota; kingdom Metazoa; phylum Arthropoda; class Insecta; order Diptera; family Syrphidae; genus Syritta; species Syritta pipiens. The sequence continues at coordinate 32,314,708 of LR994574.1, read as the reverse complement.
AGTCCTGTGCATTGGTATGCCTGTGAAAAATTGACACGTGCTTACTATTGGTAGACGAAATTATCAAGTATAGTTCTGATTACTTTAACTTATTGATTTTTCAAACAGAATGATATTAAGTTTTTCATCATATGTTTTTTCTCTACTTTTAATATCTTCAAGTGATAACCAATCCCCCAATTTATCATAGGTAGAAAACATTTGAAGATTTTGTTTTAAGAGAGATCAGAGAAAGTAAAAATTACCAATCATTTGCAGTATTTTTTTTTTTTCAACCTAATGATCAATGTGGATCATCCATATATGATGGAACTTGGTATGTATCTCTAATTACAATTTATTAACAACCAATTCAGGCTGGCAGCATCTGCTTAGTTACCAGTGAAATCTAGGACATTTGCTATAAATGCTGAGCTGTCAAAGATCCCTGCTTCACTCGTAAATCTGACATATTCATGTGTAAACGAAAGTACTGAAGTATTTTAATTTTTAAAATAAAAAAAAAACCGATTATAGTCGATTTCAAGTGTTCCAGAGAGTTAATATCAATTACTTTCGATGTCTGACGACGAAGATATTACATATGTTAAACGCTTAAAAACGATTCACTATGGTTCTTTGGAAGAAAGTGAACGAAACCGGCAAACGACACTTGAGGACATCGAGTCTGAAGAGGAGACTTATGAACCTGAATTAAAGAAGCTATCAACTCCTGCGGTCACACCAGTGCCAAAGGTAGATGATGATTACTACGATATAGAGACGGAGGTATCGAAAGATAAGTTGGCACTTCTAGAGGAATTCGAGAGAAAACGCCGAGCCCGCCAAATTAACGTGAGTACAGATGACGCCGAGATCAAGAAGAACCTCCGACAGCTGAATGAACCGATTTGCTATTTCGGTGAGGGACCTGCGGAACGAAGACGTCGTTTGAAGGAGCTATTGGCTAGTTTAGGCGAGAATGCCATTAAACAGAAACAAACCGAGGAGGAGGAGCGGAAGCAGTTGCAGAAGGAGCAGGAAACAACATGGTACCATGAAGGGCCAGAGTCACTGAGAGTGGCCCGATTTTGGATAGCTGATTATTCGCTCCCGAGGGCGAAGCAGAGGTTGGAAAAGGCGAAGGGTATTTTGGAGCTGCCCAGCGCGACGAGAGCCGGGCGAATGGTGGAGCTGCAAAAACGTTTGCAGTCGTTGGTGCCTTTATGTAGTCAAGTGGGTGATAATCGGCCCGTGAGTGGGTGTGCCTTCAATGCTGACTCCTCCATGCTCTTGACTTCTAGCTGGTCGGGTGTTTGTAAGCTGTGGTCCGTGCCGGACTGCGCGTTAAAGCAAACCCTGCGTGGACATGCGAGTTACGTCGGTGGAGTTTCATTTCGACCACACGTCCGTGCGGATGATACAAACGTGGTATCGATGGCGTCTGGCGGACACGATGGAGCTGTAAAATTATGGTGTTTTGGCAGCGAAGAGTCTATAGCTGATATTACTGGACATATGCCGCATCGAGTTTCAAAACTAGGATTCCATCCATCAGGAAGATTTCTCGCCACCGCGTGCTATGACTCGTCGTGGCGCTTATGGGACTTAGAACAAAGGACTGAAGTTTTACATCAGGAAGGCCACGCTAAAGCTGTTCATTGCATCGCGTTCCAAACAGATGGCAGCGTGATTGTGACCGGTGGGTTGGATGCGTTTGGTCGCGTTTGGGATCTGCGCACAGGACGGTGTATTATGTTCCTTGAAGGCCATCTTGGGTCAATTTTTGGTGTTGATTTTTCACCAAATGGTTACCACATCGCCACCGGAAGTCAAGACAATTCCTGCAAAATTTGGGATCTTCGAAGACGCCAGCCAGTCTATACAATTCCTGCGCATACCAATCTTATTTCGGATGTGAAATACGAGCAGGAGGGCGGAAATTTCTTAGTGACTAGTAGTTATGACTGCACCACTAAAATTTGGTCAAACAAGACATGGCAACCATTGAAGACATTACAAGGACATGATGGCAAGGTGGTTAGCGTGGACGTAGCAGGAAACTCCCAGTACATTGCAACGACGTCCTTTGACAGGACATTTAAACTTTGGGCTCCTGAAATATGACAGATTGTTAGTTGAAGTGATTTATTTGTTACTGCCCAGTTTTCTTTTTGTGTCTTGTTAAGAGTTGACAATGTAAAGTTATGGATATCTGTGAGACAAAAATCGATAATAAAAGTACCTTGGAAAAATTTTTAGTCAAATTGAAGCGTTTTCGTTTCGATTATCGGCTGGGTTTTTTTGTATTTCAGGAATTGGTTTTGAATTGTTTTTGTATGTTGGGATTACTTCTACAAAGTTTTTCTTTGGCATTTGAATAATTTATTCGCCCCTATTCTGCATTTCGAGTAAAAGTTTATTTAAGACGAATTTCATTCATTTCAAACGAAATTCAGTGTTCAGTACGGGAATTTGAATTTTTTGAACCCGCCTCGAAATGTAAACAGTTTCGTGTTTCAATTCATTTTAAAATTTAAAGTTACAATCTTGGGTCTTAAGTAAAAATAAACAACAAATTTTGATATCGAATATAGCTGGCATTTTATTATATATTATTGCTAAAATTCACGAAGCCGGATAAAAAGTCGGAAAATTTTGTATTTTAGACCTGTTTTACATCCTCCCCAAACAGTGAAGTTTAACTTGAATTCCTTAGACGTACAACCCCAGAACAGTTTGGCCTTAGGCCAAATAATTAGACCCGATGGCGGAAGTTTTTCTAAGGGTTAACAATCGATTTTGATGAAATTTGGCATAGTTATACGTCCTCTATAGGATATTAATTTCCCAAAGTGAGAGATCGCAACAGAGAGAGATCTCCCAGTTTTTCGAGAAAAACTCCCCAAAACTTTTAAAACTAAAAATAAATACTGATTGCGAAGTGCCCGGTATCACGAGATGGAGGGGAATGAGCGGTCCGCGCACAGGACAGGAGTCGTCAACATACAAGACGTCGAAGTTCATCAGGCTACCCAAGTGTGGTAAATGAAGGAGGAACAGGAAAGAGGAAGGAAAGAGAAGAAAAGGTTGAATCCCGTTCCCAACCTCGTGAAACTCCGTACCACTACAGCTTCGATTGAAAAGCTGCATGGCAGAGCGAGTGGTACGGCGCCTACCACAGAAAACAACATCAACAGCAGCAAATCCATTCTAACCCAGCTCGTCGGGTCGACGGATTCCGAATATGAAAATGAGGAGTTGTTCGTTTTGAAAAAAAAATCTGTCTGAAGTCGAGGAACAAAAACGAAAACTCGAACGGAAAATAGCTGCTCTCAAAGCCAAACAAATTGCTACGGAAACAATAGAGGGAAATGGAGCGCCTAATCTAGCTGCAACAACAAGAGCTGGAAACCAAACAACGTAACGTGGGGAACAGCAACAAATGGAGCAGGAGAAACAGAAAAAAGTGTCTTCTTTATCAAGCAGACGAAAAATCAACAACGAAAAATGCAGCAACAAATCTTGCCAATGCAGCAACAGCTGCAAAAACAACACCAACTTGCCAAAGCAGCAACGGCAGCAGAAACAACAGTAGCTGCCGAATCAACAACAGCAGAAGCCGCAGCAAGTACAAAAGCAGCAGCAGCAACAACAACAACAACAGCAGCAACAACAGCAGCAGCAGACGGAACAACAGCAGCAGACAGAGACAACCACAGCAGAAGAAAATAAAGATACCGCCCATTTTCACCCACAAGACGGATCTGCAAGCCACAATTCAGGTATATAAGTCGGCCATAGGCAACCGTTTCTATTTAAAAAGATTAGGTTCAGGTAGGCACTTATTAAAACATATCTGAATCTACGACGGAGTTTTACTCTTTCACCCTTAAGGAAGAAAAGCTCCAAAGCGTAATTTTGAAGGGATTAGAGCCGTCTGCTAATCCGGTGAAAATAATCAAATGGCTTAAGAAGAAAGAGAGGGAGACTTGACGTTTGATTGCGTCAAGCCTTTCACCACAGCAAGGGCAAAACGGAAGAACCTGAAACTTTCGTTACACCTTGTGCATGTTGTTAAAAGACCAAAATCCTAATGTACTTCTGGTTAGCGAAACTAAGCTATCTCAGAAACACAAATTAGGACAATTACAAAACTATTAGAAGAGACCCAACTCGACACAAGTGGGTGGTGTTGCGATCTTCATTAAAAATAATTTAAACCATAAAGTTATGTACAGCGGGGAAGAGCACGTTCCAGGAGCCACCCCTTCGTAGTGGGAGGAGGATGTACATGATGTTTGCTTATGCTTCAGGTGCTACTCAAACCATTCGATTCGTTACTCGAAACTTTTTTCCGATGTCTGAGACTTGATTTGGAGGAGAACGATTTCATTTTGGCCGGAGATTTCAATGCCAAATATGCCCATAGGTGTAATGATGTCTCCATTTCCAGGGGGGCTCAGTTAGTCAACTGGTTGTTTCAGCACAGTGTCGAGTACCGTCTCGATCTGAAAGCAACGGATAGGCCGTCATATCTCATCAGCTGCTCGTTCCTCGATCTTATGCTGTACGACTCTAGACTACAGCTGACTGACTCACACTAGGGCCAGTTGTATGGAGAGCATGCTCAAAATGCAAAAGTGAAATTTTTAAGTCTTACTTGAAAGAATGGTATCGTTGGAAATAAGACAAAAATTCTCGTCAAGTTGCTAAACTTTTAAAGCGTTGGAGGTGGTAGGTTTGGAGGACTAAGCGCTAAAAGGTAAGATTTTTTTTTAAAGTAAGGAATGTGCTTTGCATGTTACGCATGAAAAACTGTAAAAAATATATTTCGCACAATTTTAATAAAAATGTAGAGTCTGCTCTGGCCAGGTGCTTTTGCCCTCACAAAGAGACTGTTTTATAGCAGCCAACTCGATGCGAGGGTAAAGGTAATCTGCAACATGGCCCTCATACAGCCAATGCTGGTCTATGGGTGCATAATGAAAAAGATCCGGATGTTTGAAAGGGCGTGTCTGCGACTTTATTGAGCACCTGAATCCCAGTTCATAACATTCAACCCTGTCCAGTATTTTATGAACTGGGTCCCGTACAACAGGGCAAACTTGATCAGGGTGGACAACTTCGTAGGAAAATTGTTTCGGGGACACGTTGCGAGGGCAATGAACTCAAGTAAAGGCCGAATCTTTGGGGCTTGATACCCTAGCCGCATGTTTTACGAGCGGGTGTGCCTTAACGGCTTCATCCTCCCAGATGCATTCCTCTACCTTAATAGCAGGGGACTCATTCAAGATATTACGGCGGTACCGCTTATCTACCATATAGCACGATCAGCTGCGGATAGGAAACAAATAACACAAAAATCATTCAAATCGGTCATATGAGAGGTTTTTTTTATTTACAAAAAACCATACGACCGCCGAGTATGTATCCATTTTTGCACTCCACTGTACATTTTGTTTAGGTTATTAATTCATGCAGGGGGATTATCTTCTTCTAAAAGATCTTAGATTGGTTTCATTTTTAATATCAGCAGAGAGGTTATTGAACAGCTGTATTCCTTTGTATAAGAGGGTGTTTTTGATGCTTCGGTTTCTTGTTGTTGAATCCTTAGATCGTCGTTGTTTCGAAGTCCATATGGTTGTGTCTCTGCTACTCTTCTTATACCTTGCGTTAAATATTGTGGCGCTTTACCATATTTCATTTTATACACGGCAAGTAAAGTGTTCAGTTCGTCTTCCTTTTATATCCATCCATTTTAGTGCATGAAGCATTGCTTTTATAGGAGTGTGTCTGTTGCATCTAAGTATTGTACGCATTCCCCTATTTTGTAGCCTTTGTAAGCGTTCTATTTGCCCTTGCGAACAGCATGTATACAGTAAGTTGCGCAGTATTCAAAATATGGTTGTATTATTGCTTTGAAAACATTTACGGATGTCAGGTAGTCCATTTTTTTGCGTAATCGCGATAAGAACCCAATATATTTAGCAATCTTATTGCAAATATAATCTATGTGTTCAGATAATTTTTGTTTTTTGTCAATAATAATACCCAGGTACTTTATGTTGCAAACATTTTCAATGGTCTTATTATTAATCTGGATACAGTCCTCATTATCTGTCACTTAGTAGTTTCGTTCTACATTCATTAACATTTTTTTCTTCGGAGTATATTAAGGTGTCATCTGCATACAGTACGATCTTATTTCCCCTATAACTTTCGGCATATCATTTATGTATAATATAAATAGGAGTGCTCCAAGTATAGATCCTTGGGGGACTCCAGTTTCGACCACTATTTCGCCTCATGAAAATCCATTGAAGTTCGTCCTTTGTGTTCTTTTTGAAATTATTCAGAAATTATTTGAACCACCGCAATTCCTTGTCTTTAATTCCATAAAGGGACATTTTTTCCACGTGTGTGTTACAAAATATGAATAGCTAGCAATGGCATTGCCGTCAGCTCAGTTGGCAATGTAAGTGTTGGTTTATTATTCTATAATAAACCTTTGTAATCGTAACAGAAAAAAAAAATTAACACCCTCTCAAACTTTCACAGTTTGTGTTTGGCGGGTTGTAGAGTGTATTTTTTTTTGTTTTTATTATTCATAAGCAAATTCCATAGTAGGTTTCTAAATGTATATAACTGCGTTAAATTATATTTGTAAAGTTTCTTTCAGTTGCACTCGTTCAAGATTACAATCCTTGCATAATAGATAAGATTGCATAGAAATAGGAAAATAATATCCTGCAAATCCTGATAACACTGGTCATTAGTACCTTTTAAAGATTTCACATCAATTTGGGCAAACGATAAAAAAAAGCCCAGTTAGAAAGCTAATTTATTTTTTAATAGAAAGGGATACGATACAAATACAATGGAATTCAATTCACAATTCACAAGTACTAATGCAAATTCAAGTTACATAATAACGACGGTTTTCGAAACCAAGTTTGAAAAACGAATTCACTTTTATGAGCGTGAAACACAGAGCCCCTATTTCACCCCTAAATTATCTGCGTTCAAACATGCTAGAAATATTTTCGTTCAAAATGCAAAATATCTTAATCCACTTTTGATGGTGGATTGAAATATTATGAAAGTAAAGTTCACTTACTCATAATACATATCTCTTTTCGACTATTGGTAAATGTGTGTTCTTCTATTTCTATAACCTCATGCCACATCCCAATCATTGAACGGCCAATTTATTTTGTCTGAAGTCCAGTAACTTGGTCCAGTGGTGAGAAATTAAGTTTTTGTGTTTTGAATGAATATATGATATATTGTGTTTTAATGAAACAGTTGCCCAGGTGATTCTAGCCCATAAAAATTCAATTTCTTTATTCAAAAAAATAGCAAAACCGGGTGTTGTTTGCGATGGTGGAGATAATGAATTATTTTGGACGGTTTGCAGTACTGTTAAGGTTAGGTTAGGTAATTTTAGGTTAGGTTGGGTTAGGTGTGAGCCCTGCCTCACTTTGCTGCCCAGTAGGACAATTGTGGTCCCTTCTCCATTTTGTGATACCTATCCGTTTATGGCTCGATCCGTCCATCTTGTCTTAGTCAGGAACTTGGAAATATTCTTTAAAGGAATAGAGCTAATATCACAAAGATTTTGGAAGATGTGTCTACTAAGTGTTTCAGACCGTAGATAATAAAGGCTGGGAATTGACAGAGATAGTGTTGGGTGTTCCGCTCCTCTTCATCTCCACAACCCCCGCATATATTGTCTCCTAGGAGTCCTATACCGAAAAGGTGGGTTTTTAAGCTAATGTGATTACACGAACCACCCTTGCCAAAGAAATGTGTTATGAGTAGTATCATCTCCTAAAAGATGGTTGGCAGCACAATGGGCCTATCTTGGGCCTAAGTGTACCAAAATTTCAAAATGTTTTTTTAAGAGTTTTAAGACTCATGCTCAGAATGCTGTTCACTATCAATAAAGCCTATCCATCAACCATTATCTGTAAATGGCATTTACATAAATTAAAATAGAAGAGCTATAGTTAACAGCTCTGCACTTAGTCGGAACAGTCATACATACAATGTAGGCAAAAGTTCTGTGAAATGTCCAAATCAAACGGTGCAAGAAATGTTTTACCTCTTAATTTTTTCGTTCAATTTATAAGTCCTACATCCGCCAAACACAAATTCAACGCTCAGATCTAGTCTGGTGCGCCAAAGACCTCATTGCACCTGTCGGATAGGATGCAAAAGCCGGCGTGCACTTCAAAGTCTATAGACTCGTTTGAACACAATCATTGATTGATGATCATTGTTCTATTGCTTGTTTAGGTTAAGTTAGACTGGCTGGCTGGGGCAACAAAGACCCAACCACATTTAGGCCAGACTAGGCCACAAATGAGCCAATATAGATACCGAACTTGTTCTTCTCTTGTCCCTTGATTTTATGTGATAGCGTTCTTTAAACATTCTGTGTCTGTGAATACGTGGGAGAGCTTTGAACAACAAATCAAACAAATGTGCGTAAAAATAATGAGTGTGTTCGATGATTCCTGAATTACTGTCAAATTCATCGATGGGCGAGGGGAAATGGCAGCTGCCCAGTTGGGTGTCTATATTGGGTTGTCTGTGGACTGGGCCCACTGTGATACTACAATGCGGAGTTCCATTCCGCACCCTAATGAAACCAGTTGTAGCTTCTTACGAAGTTGCGGATTTGATTGATGCTGATTTTACTCAGATCGCTCAGACTGTCAAGGAAGTGCTTGCCCAGGTGAGTTCTTCTACGAAGCGCCAAGGCCTTGCATGAACATAAGAGATGGAAGATGGTTTCTTCCTTCTCTGCTTGGATAAGCAACTTCTGCAAAAGTCATTGGCAGGAACTCCAAGTCTGCTGGCATGTCTGCCGATGATGCAGTGTCCCGTAATGACGCCTATAATGACCCTGTCTATCCGAAGGAGACAGGTAGTGCGTTTAGCATCCAGCGCGGGCCAAATCTGTTTGGTGTGCAAACATGTTGAGCCTTCTTGCCACCTATGATTGGTGGTTTTAAGGCTGTGAAGTTTTATGTTTAATTTAGTTGTAGCTAGTGGCATGGCCGGTAATTCTCTTCGGGATTGTAATAGAATTGTGGTCGCATGCCTGACGAGTGTGTCAGCTTGGCAATTACCCTGAATGTCACTGGCCAGGCACCCACATGAGGTGAATATTGAAGTGTATTATCCAGAGATTGACGGCACTTTAGGGCGGTCTTAGAGGTAAAAGTGACCGAGTCTCGGCATTTAATTGCGGCTTGACTGTCTAAACAAATGATGATATCCCTCTTGGATCCCACATTGTGTTTTAGCCAAAACAGAGCTTCTTTGATTGCCATAGTATCCGCCTGAAAGACGCTACAATGATTAGGGAGGCGTAGGAAAATATTTAGTTTTAGGTCTCCGCAGTACACTCCCGCACCTACTACCGACTCAGTTTTGGATCCGTCCGTTTCCACGGCCTCCAGCGCCGTAGGGATTTCCATCCAGTCTGTTCGCTGGGGAAATCGCTTACTTAACAAAAGTGTATTACAGGCCTTCAACCGGAAAACATCTCTCGGAAGGAATGCTCAGCAGTATCTTTAAGCTTGTTTTTGGACGTACATTCAAATTTCGAGACTCCTTTTCCAGGCGTATCACATGAATATGAAATACTTTCGAACACTTAACGTTAGTCATAGCCCTTTATCAAACACCAATTATAACAAAGGCGGTTGCCCACTGATACAGATGTTGCCTTCTGCATAACGCAATGTTTTTGGTAAAAAAATCTACAACTGAGACTTATCTGTCAACTGCCAAATGAGTAACTTAATATAAAAAACAAAATGACATCAACTTGTCTGTTCGTACATGTATGTATTTTTTGGTAAGCAAAATGTCTATTCTATTTAACAATTTAGGTCTATATTTACATTGACATTACTGAGAGTGTTTTCATAAACAATTCGAAGAAAAAAGCCAAAACTTTTATGCATACGTTAACGTTGTTCAATTCGCTACAATATTCTGTCTCAATTAGCTTTTTATATATATATATATATATATAATCTATATTCTGCTTTTTTATAACTTCATATGCAATAATTTTGGTGAGATTTAATTTTTACTTTCGTTTTCAAAATGTATCTTAAGGTCTAGTAATTTCGGTATTAACAATATATAATACATACATAAAGTTTTCTCTACATACATTAAAAAAAAAAAAGGAAACGATGTATAACTAATATAGCAATTATCATAATTGTATACAAAAATTATTCCTTTTTTTGTTGTTCTTTAAGACATGTGCAAAGGTACGTACACTAAATATTTGCTTGTTTTCCTAAAGCTTACATAAATACATATATTATTAATTTTTTTTACAAAAAGAAAACAGTGTATAAATCTACAAAAACAAAATAAGAAAAAAAAAACATTTAAAACAAAAAAAATAAAAATAAGTAATATAGGGTAAATTATAAAAATATAATATTGAACTAAAATTTAACTACCACAGATAGGTTGCAATATTCTCTACAAAAATCTACAAAGTTTCACACTAAAATGTATGGATAAATTTGTTATGTTATGTATTCTGTATGTAAACCATTCTATTGAATTATTGTAAATTTATGTTGAGATTATTATTTTTTGTTTTCGTTTTTTCATCCATTTAACACATGTAATTACTTAATATGTGTAAAAATATATTATTATTATTATAAATTTATTATTTAGTAAGTAAATTACATAAACAATATTATAGATGTATAATTGTATGTACTTAAATTGAACAAAAATATATATATATGTAGGCAATGTTATTTATATATTTTGAAGGTTTTTTTTATTTGATTTTTCATTGATTAAGATATAAACAATGGCTTGAGGTCATTTGCTGGTTCCTTAATAGTAGTTGTAGTTTTCGTGAAGGAATATTCCCTTATGATGTGAGGTTATTATGTACGCAATTAAACCGTTGTATCGGGCGCAGTCATTGGTTTTTCGCAGTCTGGATCTACTTTGTCCTGCTCTTCGGGTGTTATATCGATGCGGTGGGCCTTGGACCAAACAACTAGATCCATGAGAAACGCTAGAAACATTATACCTGCTGTTATACCTGTGGATAGCGACAATTATTAATTATTATGAAGTTTTGTTTTGCTTTATATTTTTCACTGTGACTAGTTATGTAACTAGCGAGCAATTTGTTTTACATAGATAGTAGGGGTAAGAAAGGAAATGACTAACAATCTATTTTTTTTCCGGTGATTTTTAATTTGTGCGGTCGGCCAGAGAACAATCCAAAATGACAGAAGTTTTAAACAATCCTGTGGACAAAGCCCGTCATACTAACTTATCCTTCGCAGCGTATGGAGATATTTTTATTTTTCTTCATTCAAACTTCGGATATGCAATTCTAGTGTGAAATTCGTACATATTGGAATTGAATACTATCCGTACACACACACCCAATCCATACACTCGGATACAAGACTAGGAAGACAAACGTCAACATTGTTCGCAAGCTTTAGGTCTTCGTCAATAAATGCTTAAGGGCAATCCTGAAGGCTTTCTGAACGAAATTCATAACTAACTAGAGATTTAATACCAAAAGTGGAGCTGGATAGACCATACTCTGCGTAAACCGTCAACGGAAATTGCGGGGATGGTCCTCACTTGGTTACCGCCAGGAGTGCATAGTCAGAGTAGACCGCGCAAAACTTGGAGGCTACATTTTGAACGTTAAAAAATGCTACCACAGAAACAGAAGTTAAATATTTTGACGTCAAATACTTAATGTAATAAAAACAATTTGAAACGAAGTGGAAGTGGAATATCTACCGTGAATGTAACGTTGTAAATAATATGTAATGAAAGGCCTGAGTAGATACGTTTCAAAGCGTTGACACCGCGAATTATACAGACACAAGCGTCTGTGCTAAGTCTCTGTCAACGAACTCCTGCCATCTTCACGTGTTGAAAACCTTTAGCACTTGATTGAAGATGGGGTACTCAATCTTGGGGGCTGTTAATCCAAGACTTAGGATTGCGCGGAGAGCAAATTTGTTCGAAATTGATTACATTTTTAACTCTGGCAGAGAAATTTAAAATTGAAGAATTGTCAATACGAGAGGAAATACTTGTGTAGACACTTACCTAAAAAGTTGTGCCTAAACGCCTCTACGTCATATAGCGAGCAAGCTCCATGCTTGCCACAAACTGTTTTCCATACTAAGCAGGCTGAGTCGACAACTGCACCATAGATTATTGGACAAGGGACATTTCCGAAGAGTCCTATAGCTGATTGTATTACACCCATTGCCATTGCTTTATCTGCAAATTAAAGATTCCACAAATTATTTAAGAATTTTTGGAAATCATAAACGTTTTTACCTTTCGGATGTGTACACCTCATAACAAGCAACATGCTGCCAACCTCTGAAGTTGAATGCATGAAAACACATGCGGCAAATATTAAAATAAATAGCACGAAATTCTTGCAGCTACTGTCACAGTAACCACTTGTTGCTTCGTAGGCTCTCTCATCGGGCAAATTAGGGATGCATTCGCAATTTGAGTAGACTGTTCGGTTGTCCTTCATCTCATATGAGGTACATCCAGCATGACATGATGAAAAGTACGTCTTTCCGTCACTTCCGCAAATAGGTGCGAATTTCTCCATATCACATGTACAGTTAAGATTGCATGTCGGTTCAAACATCGCCGTCCTTGAATGTATGAAAAAAAAAAAAACCCAACAAGAGATTGGATTAATCACGTTCGTTCTCCAGATATAAAGAAAAAGAAAACCTCACGTTTGGTTCGCGTTTTGCTTGAGTCCAGCGAAATCGCTCATGTTACACCCAACAAACATGAGGATAACCATTCCACATGCGTAGACAAATGCAGTGAAGGCGATCCACGCTGCCACTGATTTGGCAGTTGGTTTCATCTTTAAAATAACTATACCCGATATTACAATACCGAATCCCATTACAAGTATTCCACCAAATGCAGCAATGAGATTGGCGTCTGCAGCTGGCAGACGGAATTGTGTTTCTAAATATTTGGGAAGGAACGTTGTGAGACCAGCAATTGGCAGTAAATGAAAAACGCATGATGCTGTGCGGAACATGAGAATATCATTGCTCAACTGCCTGCGAACTGTCTTTGGAAAATCTGTAGATAGATGTGAAAGAAATCTTAGATCAAGATGTATTTTCGAATTAGTAAGTCATATTTACCAACCTCTTAGTCTTGGTTTCTCTTCTGGTTCGGAAAGTTCGTTCTTCTCCGTATTTGGCTCTGGAATTCGACGTCCGCGTAACTGCTTTGGAAAACTGAACATCGCAATTGACGCTAACATCATTAGACTTCCAATTATGACTGGACCTGGATTGATAAAAATGAATTGTGTTATAAAGTAAGATGTGATAGAGAATTTACTTGGCTCCTGATGTTCGGGCTTCAAAAGTACTATATCCCTGCCATGAGTTTTGTACATTGTTGTTTAAGTTCATATTAACAATCGTTGTTAAAAAGGAAAAAAAAAACATCCGAACGAATCACCAGGACGATAATCAGCCATTCGTTTAATGGGTACCAAAGATAGTGCTTTCTCAAATACTGCGTAGTGGAGGAATGTGCATCAGACAATAGGAAGCTTAGCTTCGCAACGTGATCTTAATCTACAAGTTACAACGGATGGGTTGGGTATGAAATCTGCTTTTCCATAATCCCCAGTGTTAAAATCCCCCGTCAAAAATCCTCTGAGTCAATTTTATTTTTTCCGAAATTCCTTGTGTCAAAAGCCCCCCATTTTTATATTTTTGTGTTTTCATTTCTGGCGTGAAAAATATAAAACGGGGGGCTTTTGGCTTTCATTGAGGTGAAGTGGGGGCTGACTTTTAAAGTTCGCCTGATCCTGTTGATTGATATATCAACCAAAAGGTCTTTGAAAATGAGATTGAGCTTTCTTGCTGGTTCTTTTACGTACATATACGACGAATTTTTTTCAAATTTGATTTATTTTATGCGTGGCAAGGCTCGCCGGGTACAGCTAGTACATAATATGAATGAGGTATGAATAAGTTTAAGATCTCAATTGAAGTAAACTTTTTTTGAGGAATAAAAATAAATATTATGGAATATCGTGGAAAAAAAAAGCCAGAAGGCCACAACGCGGTGTCCAAGTCCTTGTTTCTAAGTAGTGCTAATAGTCAGGCCTTTCTTTTAAAAACGGGAGATATGCAGGGGATTTTGACACGGGAGATTTTAAGCAAATTGCCTACTTTCAAAACAGGGGATTTTGTCCTACAGTGGATTTTAGAACGAGAATTTTCCTACCGATCCCAGACCGGATGAGCAGCAAAGCCACCTTAGGCATAAGTTCTATACAATAACGCAGAAGACATAGCATAGAATTTTTAACCAATTTATAGATGAAGCCCAGGCATCGCAACACAGGACAGATTACAGCAAATCGAGCTGCAATTTACAAGCCAGAATGTATTTCATGGCAAGTTAACCGACGGATATGATTAGTAAAATCGTTAAAACAAGAGGCAAACTTGTGAGCTTAAATTTTATACCGCAAAGCCGATAACTGCCTTTTAGGTGCAACCTTTCCAACCTTTAAGGTTAAAAGGACGTATTTTATTTTACCAATATATGAAACTGAAACTTTTTTGGACCACAGGAACTCTCGGTTGAAGAAGCCATAGCAATCTTAAACGGTGACCAAGGCTAGGATCTATTGTACAAGTACGCAATAAACGCAGTTCGATATATAAGATGTATGGAAAGAAACATCCAAAAATAGGCGGTAGTCAGCCCTAAGCCAAACCATAAGAATTTCTTATTTTTAAAATACATTCTTTTTTTTTAAATAGTCAACTAAACTAACTAACTATTAACAGAATTTCATATATTGTTATTAGAAAAGGTTATCATTTGGCTTCGTGGCTTTACATGCTGCTGCGGACCAAGATCAACACTGCGCCTCATTTTCCATTTCCCTCAATTAAGTTACTAACTAGTCTCGTGAGTATTTCTCGGATACACGTAATAAAAAACTCTCCTCTTCGGGCCTAGTGCTTAAGTTTTTATCAATTATAAATTTATTTACCCTTAATGAAATAAAAATAATAACTCTCTTCTTCGTTTATGTGTGTGATAATGTGTTGTACTGTGGATCGTACATTACTAATGATGACATTCACCGTGACCTTAAAATACCTATTATTAACAAATATCAGTAGAAGAGATCACATGAAAATATTACTACCAAAAAACAATGAAGTCAGCACGATCCCAACGCAAGAGCTGCCTGGACGAAGAAGATTGAAAAGGACACTATCCCCAATGATTATAAGAACATATTAACATTGATTAAATTTTAAGTATTTTTGACATTGGTCGATTTAAAACAAGTTAAAAAACATTCCAAAATCACTATAATGTACTAGGTGCACAATTAATGGACAGACGTATAATACATCGGAAAAAAAAATAATAAGTAAGTTGCAGATGCATGATTAATTATTATTTTAATTAAAGATCATATCAAAATTGTGTTACGTTAAGTAGCAGCAGAGATTACATATGTATGTACATACATTGGGCGGCGTAACAACCCGTTGAGGGGCAAAACCGTGTTTTTTTCACACGCCTCCACTGTGTTGTGCGCGTTATAATTTCACACATGTTGAGGCGACCTACTGTTTAATGCCGATTCCCAACGGCGAATTGCGAAAGCTTCCCAAGATAGAATTACTGCAGGAGGTTTGTCCATAGTTTTGTTTGTGGTTTTATTTTCCCCGGTCGGATTCGAACCCGGGTATTCTCGCTTAGCAGTCGGACGCACTAACCCTACAGATTAAGGCAATATGAAACACTTACCCAACCACCAAGCACCAATCCACCTTGGATCCGTAGCATCGAAACCCGGCACTGTAAAATTTACATACCATCGAGTACAGAAGGATCCAACAATAAAACCTGCAGTAGGTCCGAGAATACGTACTCCAATGGTTATAGCTTAGAAAAGAGAATTCAAATGAAGTTTTTAAAAAGCACAATTGAAACATGAAACTTACCTAAGTATATTGGAGATTGTCGGCTGGCCACATTGTCATCAATATATGGTATTCCCAAAGTTGCAACTGCTGTTTGTCCAATACCAGAGCTTAGTAAACTCACGAAAAAGATACACAGCACAATAACCGTAATTTTTGAATGTGACGCTTGTTCTAACTTCACATCTTCCTCACACTCAGCATTCGAATTGTGTGATCCATTTTCAGACACCAGGCACAAATTCAAACTGTTATCAGAGCTCATAGAGCTCAACGTGTATCCTAATCCACTAGTAACATCAGTGGAATTAAACAAATGCTGCTGAGACAAAAGGTCAACTGTTCCCTTCATTCCGCCATCGCCTGTTGGTGGACTTATGTCTCCGCTCATAAATGCTGTGGATTGCATTAGCTGTTTGCCAAAAATAAAATGCGGCAATGCACAGGAGAATGAAGCTATCGCAAAGATCACCATACCGCATGCAATCCATCTTGGCCGATGACCACGCCCGGCAAAGTATGTTAACAACATTGCGGTGCTAATTTGCCCCATCTCACTGGCACTTAGTAACAGGCCCGTAGTCCGAGACTTGATTTGGAATAACTTTTCAATTGTTGTTATCACGCTCACAAAGTACGTCATGTACATCCCTTGCAATACCCACGCTAATAGAAAAATCACCATAAACACATGTGTCGAAGCGAAATTTCGGGCCCATCGTGGCTTAAAACCAAACAAGCCACAGCTCGATGTAGATTCAACTTCGGGCAAAGCGACTGCTTCATCGTCACTGTCATTGGACAGTGTAGGTATGATTTGTGGTCTATATAGACCTGTGAGCGGGTCTTGTTCATCGTAATGATCTGTGAGCACCACCAATCTGTTTTTACCATTAGTCGAGCTATTATTATTGCCTCGGACCGCTATGTGCAGGCCATTTTTTAAGTTATTAATATCCTCTGAGTCTTTCCACTCATTGTTGTTGCTTGGGCTATACAGCACTGTCGTTGGATCTGGTGTTGTAGAATCTGTCTGTAGCAGTGGTGACCACACATGTCCAGAATCACATCTGTCATTGCCGTTTACTGTGTTACCATTGTAGCCATTTGTAGCGTTTCCATTTTTTGTTCCGTTCTGACTTTTTCCATTTCGTTGATGTTCGCTGACTTCATTGTTCTGACCTGATGTCGGATGCATATTTAGCCGCTTTTTCTTTTTTGTGTTCTTTAAATCGACTTCTAGTATTGACGGTGTATTTGGTCCTTCATTCTCAGGACTCATAGCAAAATGGCTTGTACTTTGTAAAGAGGTAGTTTATGTTCCTGAGTTATGGCAGTTTATATCTGAAAGAAGAGACAAGACAAATTTTAATTACAATGCAGACACAAATTATTAATAATTTAGAATGAGAGAGGCACCCGAGAAGCACCCACATTTGTCGATTGCAACACTTTCACTATTCCTAATCGCGTCCAATTGAAAGTGAATTGCGCCACGACTTGTCACCTCAACTCTCTTATCGTTCTTTTCATTCAAGGTCCTCGGAAATGCAAAAAAAAAAAAACCAAATGCTGTTTCATTCGCAATGCTGTTTGTTATCGGCATTTTGGGCGAAATAAAGAACGGCTCATGTGATGGTGAAGAATGAAAAATGCCGCAAGCAATCCGAGTGCATACGGAATCAGATTTGATTTTACCGTGAGTTAAATGGTATACCCTAAGACAGATTAAAAGTGATAAGTGGAGTAGATATTAACACCTTCTTTAAAGTAAAACTAGAATGCATTTTTGTAAAAACCATTCCAGATTACATGTTCTATTTGATTGTTAAAGTCTTTAGATCGATTCGACGCGTCTCACATTTTTTTGGGAATTTTTTTCCTGTCTGTAAGAAGAGTCATAATGATACTAAGTTTTTTTTTATTTTTAAAGTGTTGGTGTTGCCCAAAGCCAGTTAGATTAACACTGTCAAGGTGTCATTGGTAGGAATTAAAATTGATGGTGTTTTACAAAGGTAGAATCACCATCGACAATTATATGGTGTCAATTACAAAATAAAAAACACTGTACCCTATTTTAACAGAATAAACAGAAACGAATTTCAAGTAAACACTGATAATGCACATGCATATGTGAGCAATCAACATTTTTTGCACTGCTTACTGCCAAGACCACAATATCTTATCTGTTGGGTCTATCTGCGTACTACAATGCAGAAAATACACTAACATCTTTATACACATAGCACCAAACCAGTGAAAATGAATCCCCGCATATGACCTCTGATAACATGAACTCGAAATATTCTACAATCGCAATAGGCAACCACATAGCCTTGAGATTCGTTTATTCTGTTGATTTATATTTCGAATTAATTAGCAATTATAAAACTTTGTGTTTTCAAAGACACGTAGATACATTTATAGGTAACACAAATATTGCACATACGCCATAGATTAATAATATAATCGAGATAAAAGATTCGCTTTTAGAATTGATGTTGGATAATAAATAAACCTTGACGCAGAAAAAAGTAAACGTTTGAATGATTCTACAAAGTTTATAAATGGATTGTTTGTAAGGTGAAGCACCTGCAACTTAGAAAAAGTTATCTGCAACCTTGAGGTGCCAAGTGCTTTACTTTTTTTTGCCAATTGGCTTTGATCTAGTTGTTTGTTAGTTGATAATCAGCTTAATTGAGATGCTACTGAAAATCGGCTACGGGTGGAAAACTAAAGTTTTAATTACTTTAAAGTGTAACTTCATTCGAATAACTTTAAAGTGTAACTTCACCGTGAACAAGAGCTATCATCAAACGTACCACAAGATTTTTTCGGTAATTTATAGTAATGTAAGTCAATATTACTTAGATTAAGGTTTTGGTTAAACTTACTGACGAATTCGAATACGACAATAACAAACCATTTGAATTTAGCCCAAAGAATAACGAGGCGATAGTTTTAAGAACTTTTCTAAATAATATAGATATAAACTTAACATAGTAATAAATAGAAATGTAACAAATTTATGAGAAGCTTATACTCTCCTAGAGACTCATGGTCTTGTACGTAGTAATTCTTTTAAAACTAATAAGCATAATATTGGCATTAGAGACGTTTGAATAATAATGTTACATAGAGTTCGTCTCAGACTCTTTACGAGTCAAGCGAGAATTATAACATTAGGCAGCAAGGGCAAAGTAGAGATAACGACACCCACTATAGACAGGACACAAGGCAGAATACATATTTTAATAATAACAACAGGCGAGGTTTAACACAGTCCAGAAAGAGTAGACAGGGCTTTAGCCGAACTTACAATAATAGGCAAAAGAATAGACAGCCCGAATATAATACAACGGTTGACATTCAAAATGCAAGCGGAGGTGGAGAAGCTATCAGTGTTGATTATCTCGAAAATGTAAATTATGCCACAACTGCCAACAAACCAGTCTATCCTTAGTAGAGTTAACGATAGGGGATAACAAGATCATCTGTTTAACATACTCTGGTTCTTTGATTTGTTTATTTGATTGTAGAAAACTACCACTCTACAAGAGAGAATAGCTGAACGAACATATCGTTCTTAGTCACTTAAAACCAACTATTGGGTGAATTCGCGAGCTTCGTCAACAAGAGCCCGAATCAGAGTCACCATGTACTAGTCCTATTTCTAGACTTCAGCAAGGCATTTGACACACAAGACTATTGCAGCTAATGAAGATTTTATACCAGGTTGGAATAAGGGGTACCTTTGCTACCTGGTTAAAAAGTTACCTCAACAACAGAAAATTTGTGGTAAAAATCCGGGATAGACAAAGCGATAAAAAACAAGTAGAATATGGGGTGCCGCAAGGATCGAAATTGGGCCCACTCCTTTTCATACTATATACGAACGAGTTGGTGAGAATGCTCCAGAACAGCTTTACAATTGGGTTTGCCGATGATACTGCTATTATTGTCTCCGAAAAATCTCCTAAAGATGCAGAATAGAAATTGCAAACAGAGTTCAACAGAGCGGTCCAATGGTGTCACGACATGGGACTAGTAATAAATTCGTCCAAAACAAAGGTGATGCATATTTGTCTGCCAATGTATAGAGAAGCCACTGTGAACATTAGGTTTAAAAACTCCAGTTGACCTCTTAGCCGCAGTAGAGCATTACAAATGGGAGTAATTATAGACAAACACTTCACATGGCTACCTGACAACTTAAGAAACGTAAACAGCAAACATAAAAGAAAACAATTCTTAAAAAAATACTTCTTGTCCAACGATAAAAAAAAACAAAAATTGAAAAAAATTACTTAGTAAAAGAATACCAAATATGTATGTATTTTAAAAAGAATTTACTCTTTTTTTTAAAATATAATATTAGCCACCTTAAGTTTTTGATAAATATGATATGTAACCAATACACCTGCAGACAAACCATAGGGTTTTGCAGGTATCTTAAATTGTAACAATATGAAAGATGAATTGCAAATAAACAAAAAATAAATAGTGAGAATATCGTTAAAACTTAGATAGCAACAGAGGTTGCCCTCGAATTTAAGGAAGACGATTTTATGATATGGAGACTGACGTATTCTCAATTCGATGCCATTATCGATTTGAGTAAAGAAGTTTTAGTTGCACGCACTTATCCTATTAAATTTATAGATTCTTACCCGTATAATATTGATAATCCACTAGCAAGAATTTTGTGAACCCAACTTTGCGAAATTGTGATGATGATTAAATAAATGATGAAGAAGTACATACACTCAAAAATTTAATTAAATCTAATAGTGATATTTTCTATAAAGAGAGAGATATTTTATCTTGCACCTTGTCAAACATGAAATTGTGACCACAACTAATGCCCCTGTGTATAGTAAAATATTATATATAGATATCCACAAATTCATGAACGCCAAATTATAAGACAAATCGACGAGATGTTAAGGCAGAGGAAGACAGAACAAAAACTCCTTTCTCTACTCCGCAGGACCACTTTGAATATGTCCGTATGTCTTTTTAATTAAAAAATGCTCCATCAACATTTCAACGGTTGATTCATTTTGCCTTGAGAGATTTCATTAATAACATATATATGTGGTCTATACTGACGACATCTTGGTATTTAGTACAACTTTCAGCGAACACATAAATAGTACTAGAAAGACATAACCTTAAAATATAGTATAACATTCCAATTCAATTCAATAAATGTGGCCAAAGAAACAGAATATCTTGGCCACATACTTATAAACGAACAGGAGATAAGACAAAGTAGCACTAAACATCGTATAAAACTAGAACTACACACAAACGATGAAGTACGGACCATACCAAACAACGAACAAACATCAAATAGAAGGCTAAGACTACTAAGACCAACAGATTTACCAAACAGATAACCATATATTAACGATTTACCAGACTCTAGACAAAGTTTATATTATATACATGAATACATATTATATGGGAAAAAAAAAGAACAACAAAAAGTAAAAATAAAAATTTAACGTAATAATGTAAATTAAAAATAAATAAATGACGAAAAAAAAAAAATAAAAATAATGTCAAATATACGCACATAAAAATTTGTAAAATAGTTTATAAGCATACATGTAAACAATTGAACAAATAATTAAAAGAGGCGCTCGGAGTGAATAAAACCCCCAACGCTTCGGGTGGATTAAAACCCACCTGTGCCATACGTAACAAAAAACAACAATGAAGGACAGTGGTCCTGACTTGCTAAACAACATTTCCTGTACTTGTAATACCTTTATTAAATGTCAAAAATCAAAACAGAAAATAAACAATTTGGGAAATAATAAAAAAGTAAAAAAAAAAAATACTTATAAACAAAAGGATCAAACCAGACCAAAAAAAAAATAGCAGATATCCTTAAATTAAAATTGCCTAAACGCCAAAACAAATAAAATCGTTTCTACGAACAACCGGATTTTATAGGAAATTTATTAAGGATTAGCATAATCGTCTAGCCAATGACGCATTTTCTAAAGAAATGTGTAAAAATAAACATGAACGATCCTATTTACATCCAGGCATTCAAGAAACAGAAACGGAATGCCTGGATTTCCTATATTGAAATAGCCTAATTTTACGAAAAAATGTATTTGCTACTTTGCCATTGGTGTGACACTACAGCAAAGTAATCTCCCAGTTTGCTTTGCCAGTAGAACCCTTAATGAGCATGAAGGCAAGTATTCCACTACGGAAAAAGAGCTACTTGCAATTTATGGGCTATAAACTACTTTAGACAATATCTGTACGGTGTAAAATTCGATCTGTTAAAAGATCGTCATCGATCGATCGATCGATCGATGGAAAAGATATACGTGCAAGATTGGAAACAAACCATGTGTTGGTCGCCTTCACATGTTTCAAAATTATAGCGCGCACAACGCAGTGGAAGCGAGAAGAGCTAAGCTCTGGCCATTTGTGGGCTGTTACCCCACTAATGATGATGATGACATCAATATAGACTACATCAGAGGCAAAGAAAATATCAATGCAGATTTTCTTAGTTGTATAAATACGCCAATACACCAATGAACGCTTTGAAAACTACTGATGGGAATACTGAAAGTTCTGAATAAAACAATAACCTAAGTAAATATTGACGATGAAACAAGTGACAAGTTTCTCAACATGAAAACTCAAATAGCCTAGCAAATAGCAATATACCTAGATATACTTGATACTGTTGTTAACCGCTTTCGAGTGCAAATTATTAACTTATTAATTGTTAACAAATGAAGTTGAAGTAAAATATAACAAGAAAAATATTTTTATAAGTTCTTACTATTTAGAGACTAATGTTAGTGACAAACTTAGAAGAAATATAAAAACTGATGGTGGAATTGACTGATGGAGAATACAATAAGTTACAGTAAAAGATCATTCAGCTTTTTGAATGTGTAAATTCGAAGAAGTTCGTAAGGTGTTCGTTTCATACAAAGGATTTGGAAAACAAGGTCCAATTATATAAATAAATAAAAAGATACCATAAATTTGAAACTGGTCTCACTGGTATAACTGAGAACTATGAGACTTATTTATTTTCTTAACCTTAAATTGTTGGTTCAAAAGTTTATAAATAACTGCGATATTTGCAATAGAGCAAAATAGGACCGAAAACCAATTACGCAAAAATTTGAGTATACCGAAACACTTGCCGAAACGAAACAAGTAATCCATATAGACGTCTACACACACACGAGGAAAACTTCCTTACTTTCATTGATAGATTTTCAAAATTCACTAATGCTTTTTATTTAGAAGACCGAAATAGCCAGACAATACTCGAAAAATTAGGCAATTTAAGTCACAAATGGATCAGTTCCGAAAGTTAATAACCGATAATGAATTTATGAATCAAGGATTACTTAAGACAGGAAGGCATAGAACTACATTTAGTTAAACCAAATAACCATACAACATAACCAAGAAGAAGAGGGACACCAAGTCTTATAAATTACTGGCTTACGCAGATGACATAGACATCTTCGGACGAAGTGAACAAGCTGTACAAAACTCCTTCATCCAGATCGAGCAGGCGGCAAAAAACCTTTGGCTGCACATAACAAAGTACATGGTGGCATCGTCTGCGAGAAATGTTAGAAGAACAGTCAAGGTAGCGGAGCACGAATTTGAAATCTTGCAATCCTTCAGCTACCTGGGGTCAGTAGTAGCCGCGGGTAATAACATGGAAGAAGAAATACGCTTGCGGTTACTTAAAGCTTACTTAAAGAACCTACTACAAACTTGCAAGGCTTTTCAAATCCAAGAACCTTACCATGAATTCAAAACTGCTACTATACAAGACACTTGTATTACCAGTACTCACATATGGATCCGAGACTTGGGTGCTTAGCCAAAGGCACTCTGGCCCATACAGGGAATGCTGACGTTGAACGTTTCCATAATACCCTTACATAAAAAATTCGAATATTAGGTGTTGAATGTAAAGCTTAAGCATAACAGAAAAAAATAGTAAGGCAATTGAGAGGTGTAATAGCAGCTACCATTCGAGTATAAAAGAAAAACCAATTAATGTATACGAACGTAAATGTAACATAGATAGCATATTTTCACATTTAAAGAAAGCGAAAGACTACTCTTTCGACAAGCATAACAGGAACAGGGCGCAATACACTGAGATCAGGGAAAAAGGTTACATAAAAAATTAGAAAGTTGTACGGCATAAAGAACAACCAAAATTTATTAAATCGAACCTGCAAAATATTCATGTTGCTAATATTAAGCGTAAAATAATTTTTTAGGTTTATTGGGGTATGTTGAGGTGGATCTCGAAAGCGCTCAGTTTGCAGAGACTGACACTATATTGCATATAGTGAATTCGAAGGAAATTTTGAAGGTTTTTGATAATTTAAAACAAGCCATTAAACAGTCTGGCTTACATACACAGACAAAAAAAAGTAGGCTTAATTAATTTTGTAGGTACTTTACATAAATGGTTGTTTGGTATCATGAACGATGACCGTCAAGAAATAGAAGAACATCTTAGAATTTTTCACGAGAACAATCATAATGCTATTCAAAATTCAAATAAGCATATAAAAATAAAGCCTTAATGAAACGTTAAAGAGACTTAAAAATTCAATAGATTTAGATAGAAAAAACATAGCTCGAAGACCTTATGATGCACACAGTTTCAGAAGAAAGCTATTTCTTCAAACATTACATTATATTATTTACATTGATTTTATGTTAAAATTGAAAACCATGCAAGATAATGTTGAACTTATACAGGAGAATATATTTTCGGCTAAGTACGACATACTGCACAGTAACATCCTAACAAATGAAGAAATACTGGCCTATAACGTAGATAAATATAAAGTAAGCAATATTAAACTTGGAGCTCTTACAGATGATAGAAATAATTTAGTATTTGTAATAAGAACTCTAATTAAATTGTTTTACGAGCAAAATGTTGATGTAAAGAAACTGAAGATATTAAATAATTGTATTGAAATATTAGAACTAAGAGATGGACTTGTAATAGTACAAAAATCAAAGAAATTTGAAAAATTTGGACAGAATATCCGAAATTAAATATAAGAAAAAAGATTATATTAGGTTGTCAAATATCTCCCTTCCGCCTTTTTGTCTTTTGAATTTTCCGGCTATGTACAAAGCGCTACAGAGCTCGTATCTGGCAATACTATACATCATTTGAAAGGTCTTAACCACAGACAACCTAATATAGACACCCAACTGTACAGCGACTATTTCCCCTCGTCCATCGATGAATTTGACAGTAATTCACGAATGTACCTGAAATACAGGAAGCATTTTGACAGTAATTCAGGAAGCACCGAACACTTGCTTATCATTTTCACGCACATTTCTTTGATTTGTTGTTCAAAGCTCTCACATGTATTCACAGACACAAAATGTTATAAAAAACGCTGTCAAATAAAATCAAGGGGCAAGAGAAGTAGAAGTTGGGTATCTGTATTGGCTAATTTGTGGTCTTGACATAACAACAATAGAAAACGACGCTATGCACGATTAGTTTGGATATTGCGTTCAACAGTTATAGACGTGTAAATATGGAGTTCACTAACGCCGAAATTCGCGCTATTTTAAAGTTTTCCTTCGTGAGATTAATGGTGTTTTGGGGGATGGTACTTTATCACTTCGAACCGCGGAGGAATGGTTTGGACGATTTAGAGCCGGTGAAAACGACACCATGGATAAGCCAGCCGGCGGAAGACCTATGACGACAAATACCGATCGAATCATGGAAAACATCGAGTTAGACCGGCGTGTTGCATCTCGTGACATCGCCCAGGAGATGGGAGTTAGTCACAAAACCATTTTAAACCATCTGCAGAAGGCTGGATACAAAAAAAAGCTTGATGTTTAAGTGCCGCATGATTTGACGCAAAAATACCTTTTGGACCGAATCAACGCCTGCGAAACGGAACGAACTCGACCCATTTTTGTAGCGGATGGTGACTGGCGGCGAAAAATGGATCACATACAACAATATCAAGCGAAAACGGTCGTGGTCGAAGGCCGGTGAATCGCCCCAAACATTGGCCAAGCCGGGATTGACGGACAGGAAGATTTTGCTGTGTGTTTGGTGGGATTGGAAGGGAATCATCCACTATGAGCTGCTCCCATATGGCCAGACGCTTAATTCTACCATCTACTGCGAACAACTGGACCGCTTGAAGCAGGCGATCGACCAGAAGCGTCCAGAATTGGCCAACAGGAAGTTTGTAGTGTTCCACCAGGACAACGCCAGACCACACACTTCGTTGATGACTCGTCAGAAACTACGGGAGCTCGGATGGGAGGTTTTATCGCATCCACCATATAGCCCGGACATAGCGCCAAGTGATTACCACCTGTTCCTGTCCATGGCGAACGCCCTTGGTGGTGTGAAGTTGAACTCAAAAGAGGCTTGTGAAAAGTGGCTGTCCGAGTTATTCGCAAATAAGGATTGGGGTTTCTACGAGGGGGGTATTATGAAGTTGCCGTCTAGATGGAAACAGATTATCGAACAAAACGGCGCATATTTGAACTAAATCCGATCACTGTAACACTTTTTATGAAGCATTGAATGAAGAGCAGAAAAGCGGAAGGGAGCAATATTTTGGGTGCAAGATTTTTACTTGTAATTTTTTGTTTAATTAATTAAACATAAGAAACTTAAAATATAAATCAATAAGATGATGCCTCAGGAGAATCAATGCTCTAAGAAAGGAGGTGTTACGTCCCAAACGCAACCCGAATAAACCCATCCGTCACGAAGACCTTTTTTCTTTAAATATTCCCCGTAAATTTTGTTTTCCCATAGCTTTAGCTCATACTTATTTCCTATATCATAATTCCCGTTTTGCACCTTATCAGTTCTCACGAACTACTTTCCCACCTCCACTTTGAATGTTAACTCTAAGAGCTAACACTTAACTTGTATTTTAAGTAATAGTAGGCAAAGTGAATATTTGAAATTTTAGAAAAATCTAAGATCGTAGCATGCACTGTTTTAATTGAAAAATGCATGGATGATCGTTTCTTTAAAAAGAAAACGCCTTGATAATTTTCCGCACATGATTTAAATGTATTATGTGTTAAATATATGAGTCTTTATTTTTAAACGTTTCATAAAAGCAAGTATTAGTCTGTTAATAGCAAAATAGAAAAGCACATAGCGAAAGTGAGAATATGAAAACTATCATCTAACAAGATGATTGTGATGATGATTGAAATTTCACTGTCTCTCCCATGAGTAGAATTTTCTGACAGGCTTTTCATTTTTTCCTTTCATCGTCATTAGTCACATACGTTTTTTCGGTGTAACACGCCAGCAGAAAATGTGATTAATTAAATTAATTGAAATGATAAAGTGATGAGAATACTCGGTAATTCTATTTATTCACTTTGTCACGCCATACGCATGCGTCGGCCAGTCACAGCTTAATTGTCTGAAGTGACCATAACTAACCAACCGAAAACACAAATTTTTATTTCATTCGGACCTTTGTACGGTGTCACATATTATTCTCTTTTTTATAAATGTTTTAGATTTGTTTGGCAAATCAAAGAACTGGCTGGCTAGACTGCTACTTAAATACAATTCACCGCATTCAACGTCCCACAGACAACCTTGCAAAAGTTTTCCTTTTTTGCCAGTGCATCCGACACTATTAGATACTTAGTTAACCTTCAATCATTCCCTCAATGATTATTATCTTTCTTTTCTCTCATTTTCGATAGCGAAATTGAAGCTGGACTTGAGCCATCCGCATCTATGTAGCACGCGCATACAACAGCACAGCTGCTGATTATCTGACGCTGACCTTAACAGTGAACTTGCAAGTATTTTAGTCCGTCACTTGAAATTCGACCGGCAAGTGAGCCTCCAAAAGAAAAAAAAAAAACAAATAATAACAACAACAATTTGATTATTCCTTTCGTTTTTTTTTGTTTTCGCACATTTTGTAGCCGGCAAATTAATATAATCAACTGACTGCAACGTAAGCGTCAACAAAAAATGACCTTAAAGTTAATTTATTGTTTGTTTAGTTTTGTGAAAGAACAACAGCGACATGAAAGCTACGTTAATGTAATTGGTATGGGTATTTCTTTTTTTTTTTTTTTTTAAGACAGTGAGAGTTGATGTTTGATTCAGGCAGTTAATATAATTTTTTTTATGCCAAGAAAACAAATATAAGTTGAAATTTGCAAACCTGTGGCCTACAGCAGCAAAGAGAATATTGCGTTATTGAATTAGAGTAGATACAAGCATCTTTTTAAATTGCATTACTCACATAAACTTTGTGGGCGCCGTGGCTTAGTCGGTTAGTGCGTCGGACTGTTAAGCGAGAGTACCGGGGTTCAAACCCAGCTTGGGAAAAAAAAAAACACCACAAACATTTTTCACTGCTCCACCTCCAGCGAACGATTGACAATCCTCTTGGAGTACTTCTATCACGTATTTCGACGTAATTCGTAATTCGACGTTCGGAATCGGCAATAAAATGAAGATTCCTTCCATATGTGTCAAAATTATAACGCGCACAACACAGTGGAGACGCGAAAAACTAGGCTCTGGCCCTTCGTGGGCTGTTACGCCACTAAAGATGATGACTCATATAATTACTCTAAATTTGTTAAAAGCTAAACCTCAGGCGGAAGCAATGTCTATACTTTTATTCATTGGAACAGTTGGCCGCGTCGCATACAGTCACGTAAGTGTGGTCCAAATTACATTTATTCATCTTAAGAATAATGAGATACATAAGAGTAATAAGTTGCATAATTTAATTAGCCTCATTTATCCTTCTCTTGGCAATAAATTAATATCAGATTTAGAAGTAAAAATAAATCTTAACAGCCATAGTGTAACAACAAAACAAGTGGTTTTTTTGGGATCTTTGAGTCAGATTGCGCACCGTGTTTTCTCATAAGCAACATTTAAACTGCTATTTGTCAGGAACACACTCGTGCACAAGTTCAGGGCTAGCAAGAAAAATGACAAGCATAACATCATGAACACGAGGTTCTACATTCCACCTTCATGCTTCAATTCAACAATTAATCGAAAGCAGGATATTATAAATGCAGTTCACATTTCAATTGTGCCGTTTCTCATCATTCAGCTGTCAGTCGAATTGGCTCCATAATGCATCTTAAGCAAATTAAAAACAGATCATAATTTACTGAGCACAGACGGTTTGTCTTCTACAAATAATCATTCTTATAAATCAAGTAACAGATTAACAAAGTCAACAAAATATCAGTCACGGAGGATGTGAGTATCATAAGAAACGATGCTCAGAAGCATTGTTGTACCGCACTCATTAGCATCATCTGCAACATACTGAACTGCTTTTGTTTTCTTCTTATTCTTGCACCAAGACAGTGTAACCTTGAAAGTGTAATAACTAAGAAAAATGAAGAAAATAGGAATAAGAGCAGGCATTAACCAAGCTGATTAAGTCTGGCAGACAACGTAGGATTCGATGTAGTAGACTGCTAATCAAAATGGCGATGGCAATGACAATGGCGTTGGTAATCATGAAACAAACAAACAACAGAAGGACTTGGAGTAGTTTATGGATGTAGATCTCACTTGAGAGACACAAATAAGTGGTCAGTATGAAACCAGTGTTGGCCCAAATTTAATCTGATTATTGATTAAAAATTAATGATTAAAAATCATAATCAAAAAATTTGATTATTATTAATTAATCATTAATCAAAAAAATTGATTATGATTAATAATCATAATCATTAATCATTAATCAGATTATTTGATTAACTTTTAACTTTGTTCAAGTTGAAGTGTAGCAAAGTTCCTTATGTCCGTCTAGGAAACTTTGCTTTCATGGGTAGAAATATTGAGGATGGTTTTGCTTTAGCTTACCACTGGGTTTCGAGCAATAGCGAGGCACGAAAGTTTGTCATTATCATCATCTTCCATGACAGCATATTCCACTAACGGGGTCGCGGGGGCAATGCACGCAGAGGGGATCTCGAGGCAACCCCATCCTCCGCCGCCGACTCTAACTCCTCGGCGGGTATGCCCAAGCGTAACCAGGCGAGCTTTCGGACTTCTTCCAGATAAACTTGGGTCTGCTGAGCGGTCGCCTTCCTTGACGGAATCCAATTCAAGGCGTGCCGCGGAAGTCGTGATGGGGACATTCGTGCCACGCAACCAAATCATCGAAGTATAGCCCTTCCGTTCGGAGAAGCAGAAACAGCTGAGGCACTGAAACCATTTGGCACCAGAGTGCAATATTGACACCTTCACCTTGTCATTGGTTGCGAAGCAACACAAATGTGCATTTATATAAATCAGTGTCACAGCATATTATTAGATTACGCAAAATTTTGTTATACTCAATATTCAGGCTATTCATCTAGTCGGACGATTGCACACAAATAGAAAAATGCACCTAATTAACAAAGTGTCTCTCACATGAAGGAAAGTGGTACACCAAAGTTCTCATTTAAAATTTGCTTACACATTATTTCTTACTTGTAGAATTAAGATTGAGATTAGTTTTTTTTAATCATAATCAATCTTAATGATTACTTTTAATCATGATTAAGATTGATTTTTTAATCATGATTATGATTACTCTTTTAATCATGATTATTTGAATCCTGATTAATTTAATCAAATTAATTAATTGACAGCAACACTGTGTGAAACATAATAATAGGTTCATCTAATTTTTGTTTGTTTATAAATTTGTCTAAAAAAAAAAGTAAGTCAAAGTACCTAGTAATGTGAGGGGTATTCCAGTCACAGGAATGGCTTTTATACATGCTGAGATCACTACAAAGCTGCTGAAACTTATCGGAATAATTTTCTGTCGCTTGCCTCCTGTCCAACGATTTAATTGATTTATTTAACCGAAATATTTCCACAGATCGCAACATTATTATTATTTAATTAATAACGATATATTGCAAAAGCCACAATCTACATGTGACTGCATTAGAATCTAAAGCAAACTGCTTCAGTCTTGAAGGCATCTTCTACTGATGATAAACTTGACTGATAAACTCGGACCCAATTTTATACATACGTCTAGGTTTCAGTTTCAGTTCAGGTTATAACTGTCGGTAGTGAATGTTTAGAAAGAAAACTGTTTAACTTTTTCCGTGACCCCATGATTGAAGATAAAATATATGATTAATGAGAAATGCATCTCACAATTAGATTACCGACTTTGCATAGGTAGAATCTTTTCATTCCAAGGCAGTACATTTGTTTAGTCATGCAGACTTCAAGTATTAGACATAGAGTGTGTTCATTCCGACGACTTATTACTCCCCATTCCCACCCAACGCCCAGCGCGACATTTCATATGCGACACGAGCACTTTCATCACCAGCAGTCGCAAAATGTTCTCCATACTATAAATTTACAAGAGAATACCGTCGAACAATGTAAAAATAGCCCACTGATTGATCCTATCACCTCTAGAAACCTATGTAAGCACAACACAAAAGAAGAATCACGGATAAGTACAATCTCGGCCGAAGCTAGGTTGTCGCTAAATAGGGAAAATATACAGTGAAATATGAAACAAATATAAAATTTATTCAATGCAAACCGGATGAATTTCAGCCGGTTACAGAAAAGACATAAAAAGAAACATTTTTTTTTAAAATCATGCCACCTCTATTTTTTCTATAAGTTTTTTTAAAAGACATTTCCTAGAATACAACGAATATTGAAAGAACAAAATACGTATGAATATCGTAAGTATTTTGCAAACAAAGAGACCAAGACCAAACGTAATCTCTACCCTCTGTGAAAATTTCCAACATCCACCAGGACAGCTTCTTTACTCTGAGCATAGGTAGCGCATTGAACTCTACGGAATGTCTTGCATTTGCGATTTTTGTCGTTGTTTTTTTGTGATGCCTACTCCTCTTCTGACGACGACGATGGACTCAACAGCGACCAACAAGAATGATTCACACGATTATTCCTGTGATACCTTCATCATCATCACTTAGTACCGCTGTCGCTGTTGCTACCCATGCTTCTTTCTTGCGGTTGCTTAAGAGTGAACCGGCTTTGGCACTTGTGAAACTAAACTGCAATAGGCCCAATATCGAATCCTGAAGACTATAGACCTAAACAAATCACTAAAGCAAACCTAGGAACCTGTGTTACTTTGTGAGGTTGTGATTTTATGAGCACTGATCGGTGGCTGGACAGAAGTTTAACATTCTTTATTGACTTAGTCATATCCGTAGATTAAAGGGTTTCTTGAGAAAGAGATGGGTATTGCATAACTCTAGCAGCAGATTCTTTGGTTTTCTGTTTATTTGTTCTTATTAACGTTTTTTGTTTGTTTTTTCATGTTGTTGAAAAAAAATGTCAATCTGCACTTGATGGAGGACATACTTTAAGACAATTTGAAAAGATTTATAGTTTCTAGATTCAGGCTACTATGTATAATAGGCACTTTTTGTATTTTTAGGAAGCCATATTTTCTTTAACACAAAAGTTGCAAAAATTTGCATTTGTAGCACTTGTAGATATTTTAAGTAGGCTTTTGAGTACATCTTCCCTTTTAAAGCAGGTATGCCTGCAAGATGTTACTTCACTTTTTTTCACAGTGACAAGTTTCTCCACGGACAGTGTCCCAATTCGTAAGCGATTAACAAGGGTTTTATGTAAAAGAAATGTTTGTAAAAAGCTGCAGCCGTTGCAAAATAAAATAAAAAAATGTGTGTATCACGAAATTTGCTGCTTTTGAGTTCCAGGAAGCGATGGCAAAAATGTTCCTGTTTTTTCTGTGCCTCGACTCTACATCATTTATTCTGTGTTTTTTCGCGAACAGAGAATAAAAAAGTTAATAAACAAAAAAATCGTGTAAACTTATAAAAAGCATTTCGCGTTAAGTGAATCACCAACGGAAGGTGTGCCATCGGTGCGTTGTCCTTATCACCATCTCTGAATACAAAATGCTTTTTCGACTGAAAAAAAATCTGTCCAAAAAACTTTATATTTGATTGTTTCGTTTTTGGTTGGAGTTCAATGCGTCGTTTTTTTTCCCTCAAACGAATAAATGAAGCGGTTAATAAATGTGAAATGGGTTCTTTTCTTTAGCCTTTTTTTTGCAGCTTTGTTATTTTGAAGGTGGTGTTTGACGGCCGCCCAATCTTTCGACACCATGTTGACACAGAGCGGCACGGATGAGAAGCGCATACAGCGGTCGTGTTTCGTTGGCACAAATTTATTAAGTTTTGCCAGTTAGCCTTCTTCTTTTTAGAGATTGTAAAAAAAAAACAAAGCAAGAAGAAATTTGGGATTCTGTGTCGACTCTTTATTTTTTGCTGACGTTATCCTGCAAACAAGTTATTATGGGTGAAATTTATGTTATTCACTTGTGTGATTGATTAGGTTGATATTCTGAGTTCACATGCAATTTTGAAAGGTTTTTGCTCGTTAAGATGGTGTAAGATGTGGTCTTTTAGGGACAGTTCTTTGAGAGAAACCCGTTACGTTTACTTAAATATTTATTTATTTATTATAACTGGTGATGTGTGGAGTTGATATGCATGCGATAAATTAATTGGCATATGGTTGTTGAATTGTGTGTTATTATGGGTCACATCGATATAAGGATGGTCATTACGAGGAAATATCTAGTTTCGCAGTTCCAAATGAAATTATTGGATAAGTAAGAAATTTTGCTAACAATTCTAAGAATCTTAAAAGCGATATATCCTTTATAAGCACTTCGAAATCTTTCATATGATCAGCAAAATATGAAATGAAAATTAATTTTAGATTTTTGGGCACCATGGGCAAGCCTATATTAAAAT
The DNA here is from genome assembly GCA_905187475.1 of Syritta pipiens. Classification (NCBI taxonomy): domain Eukaryota; kingdom Metazoa; phylum Arthropoda; class Insecta; order Diptera; family Syrphidae; genus Syritta; species Syritta pipiens. The sequence continues at coordinate 32,280,806 of LR994574.1, read as the reverse complement.
TTTCAACGGGGTTTTCGAACAACCAGGGACTTATGTTATAAACAATTCGTACGTTCAAAGCTGGCTTCTTGTTCGCTTGTCAGCTGCCTAGGTTGTCTAGGACTCTTGTATAGTAGTAGATGGTGTGCGCTTCTAATTGGTTGGTGAACAACCAATTTAGTCGCACATATTTGGTGTTACGACCAGAGATTGATATCGTTTTATATAGCTAAAATGAATTAATTACATTGTGTAGCGTGAGAAGAGCGAAAACAGGTTGGTTTTAAAAACAACAAAGTAAGAAATTTAATCCAGCTTCGTATACCGGAGCTAATTTGTATGCATAACATGCAATGGATGAAACCAGGTCCAGGTTCACTAGAAAATCCACCTCTCTCTGAAAAACGGATTCTGGTGTGGGCCAACTGTTGCATTTGATAAAACTGTTCAGAAGGAAATCAAAAATTATTCGGTCACCACCATCTAGACCGAACGTCTCCAGAAAAAGTAGTTCCCGCGGAAGCGCAAGTGCCAAATAAACGGGACTCAGCGAAATCTGAAAGTCTAGAAGAAGAAAACAATGAATTCCGTACTAGATATAATAACATGGATCTTCTCTTCCAAGAGCTTAAGAAAGAGGTAGATTCACTAAGAAAGGAGAACGAGACTCTCAAGAATGCTCTTTCGCAAAAAGAACGCGAACCTACCCTTCCAGCTAGTCCCAAACACTGCACGGATGTACAAAAAAAAATTGAGCACGAAAGTAATTGGGATCTAAAGAAAAAACAGCAATAAACGAAGAGCTGGCTCTTTACCTCAGAGCTCGTACCACTAAGGCAGAACGCAGAACAAGAGGAAAAAATGAAACTTTCTCGAGAAAAACTACGCCTGCAATAAACGTCGTCGGAGTCTCAGAATATAATAAGCTTAATAACCTCCTTAAAGGAACATTGACATCAGCGTTTAAAGTAAAGTCACTGTGAAATAAGGCTTGGAAAATTAACGTTCAGAATTCTGATGACTACCGAACAGTCTCCAAGAAACTAAACATAGAGAAAATATTATTATTATTATTAGCATATTAAAAAACATGAATAAATTATAATATTAATATAACTGTGTCTAGCGTTGGTTGCTATGGCATCGTTCATTATTCTAAAATAAAAATTAACGATATTATCTTTAAAAAACTAAGCGAACTTGGGTTAGAACCCCGCAAGAACGGTGTCCTATAAAAAATTAATGTGAAATGGAAACATTGACATTTGCTTGGTCTGAAACTCACTTGGCTAAACATTCACAGGCAAAAATAAAAGGATTTCAGGCGTAACACACATACTATCCCTCCGGAAATGCCAGAGGTGGATCGTCCTTATTCATCAAAGACAGCATTAAGCACTCTACGAACTTTGCGATGGAACTCGACATAATGCAAGTAGTATCAATTCGTGTGAAATACAAGGACACAGATCTAAATATCGCATCTGAATACTGCTCCCCGCGACGGACACATAATTGTAACGACTTTATATGTCTGTTCAACACGCTTGGAACCAATTTCATCATAGGTAATGACTTTAACGCAAAGCACACCTTTCGGGGGTCAAGACACTACTCACCAAAAGGTACGAAGCCGGTATGCAATTCGGGGTCAAATTCTATTCGACGGGTCATCGGACATATTGACCCACCGACACAGCAAAAATAGCAGATTTGATAGACTTCTTCGTAACAAGAGGAGTGTCTACGAACTTTGCGAAAGTAGAGGAGAGTTTTGATCTCTCTTCAGATCACTCGCCTGTAATCTTAACCATAAGCGACCGAATTATGAAAGGAGAAGGGTCTCCTAGATTAACAAATAGTAGGACTAACTGGGACGGCTTTAGAAATTTCGCGCAGAAAATATCAACTTAAATGTATCGCTAAAAACACCACTGGAATTAGATGCAGAACTTGGCAAATTCATGGAAGCTATTCAAAATGCCACATGAAAAAATACTCCGCTAACAGGGAAAGTAGTCGAAGGATTAACAGCTAAAAAAACAACAACCTACTCGCTCTGGAAAGCGATGAAAAATGTTAGAAAGCCGCAAATGCATTCGGCACCAGTAAGGAAAATTTTTAATTTTATTTTAATTTTATTTTAAAACAGTAATATTTGAGTTATTTGATGAAAATTTAGTGTGACTAGTTTATGACGAAATTCACAATTAATATAAGGAAATTACAATACAGCACCGTCTAATGGAAGCTACATAACGTACTCAACCTCGATAACTTACACGGCTATGAATTAGTTTAAGTGGGAAAATATAACTTGTTCGCACCTCCGCTGTGTGTTGTGCGCGATATAATTTGACACAAGTGGAGGGTTCCGAACGGCGAATTGCGAAAGCTTTCCGTGACAGAAGTACTCCAGGAGGTTTGTCAGTCGTCCACTGAAGGTGGGGCTGTGAAAATTGTTTGTGGTGTTCTTTCCCCGGGCTGGATTCGAACCCGGGTACTCTCGCTTAAAAGTCCGACGCACTAACGATTAAGCCACGGCGCCCGTGGGAAAGTGGGGAGATTTAATTAATTTTAAAAAGATTATGACAATAACCGAGACGAAAATTCTCCTGTCTCTTAACTTAAACCAAATATAATCATAATCAAACTTAATCAGGATCGGGCCAATAGTTCACAGTTGAGATCACTGACTAGTTCTCTGTAAAAAGCCTTTATTGCCAAACACACAAGTATTAAACGTGAATGCCTTTGTTGTCCTATTTTTTCGTCCTTTTGGAAACAGATAGATGGCTTAGTATAATCGACCCCAGTATTAGTAAACGGTCTAGATGGTGTGACCCGTAGTGTTGGTAACATTCCCATTGATTAACTTTTAGTCTTCGCTTTGAATTGATTACATCTTACGAAATTATGCGTGTTCGTTGTATATCAACGTCATTGTTGTAAGATAGGTAACACCATGTTGCAAAAGGTATGGGTTTCTTTATGTTGCAAAAGGCATGATAGCCTGGCATTCTCCAAACGTTTTCCCTTCTCTAAGTATGGGTTCAATTATAACACCTTCTCAATTTATGAGGATTATCGTGTTCGACAACTTTCGGCAAATTTTCTGTAGTATGCAGTTACTCTCAAAAGTTTGGGATATATCGACTTTGGTATAAACTGCCATAGTTAAGACATGCCTTTCTTCTAGAATGTTAATTACTTGCAACTTTTACTGTGGCCAATTGACGGAGTTAGGTTGTAGCCACTGGGTGCCATTCCGTCATAATTAGTTATTTTCAACTGTTCTCGTAAACATCCTCTGCATGCTGCATCTAGAGGATTATCAGATGGGCTAATCTTCAAAAATCCTTATGATATTTGCAAATGTTCGGGATAGCAGGTGTGCTGAACACAACATGCGCCAGCCATCTAAACTGATGAGATGCAGAAAACGTCATTGTCAAAATTCTCCCAGATTCTTCGTTCTGCTTAACCCGAACAACTTATTAAGCAATGCTATTGTGGATTGTGGATCTTAACACAACACACACACAACATTGCACGCCTTTTCCCCAACAACATATACTGCATCATCCATGGCTCACAAGAGAGACAAGCGTTAAGCGATAGTAATACAAAGACTAAATAGCAAAAAAATCATAGTAACCCGTAAATGTTTCGGGTTATTTTGTTGCTAGCTGGTTAGAACAAATTGATGGTCTTTCCTTGTTTCCCTTCAGACAGCCGTAGTGCGATAGCCGAACAGAGAGCAATAAAGAGTAAAAATCAGTATTGTATTGTATTTGCTAGCCACAATTCAATTAACAATAATATCTTAAATCTAATAAATTTCAAAAATTCAAAGAGAAAGACGAAGAAAATATAAAAAGGTGGTAAATTGACAATATAGATACATTCTGTAGCTACAGAGCTAGTGTCGAGTGTATTATTTAAGCAATTTAAAAATTTAAATATCTTAAAAACAGCAAGGCTAATGGTGAGAACGAAGAAAGCATATTTTAACATACAACAGGGAGCATCAAACTAAATAGTTAGACTGAGCGACTGGTAAGGTATCTTATCTTCATTTAAGTCAAAGTTAAAAAGCCAATTTTGGACTATACTACTGAATAAACGAACGTTTCTGATGCATTTAATATCTGACGGTAATTTATTATATACTCTTGGGGCAACTGATGTATAGAAGTTTAAATAATTACGAGTTTTAAACGGAGGAACTTCGGTTAGTTGCCTAGTTGATGGAGCTCTTCAACAGATTAACGAACACAATCCTAGTCTTCTCATTTATTATCAGTTTGTGCATAGCGAACCAATGCCTAAGCTGATCTAGATCATGACTTATATGAGCAAGTAAGTCGAGGGGAGAACTGTTACAATGCTATGTCATCAGCAAACCCTGTACGATGAAATCGGGCCGAGTACTGAGCCCTGAGGTACAGCAGTTTTTATGCCTAATGGTTAGCTAAATTGACTACCGATTTTGACAACCTGCCTGCGATTATTAGGGTAGGAAAGTAACCAATCAAGCGTAAAACTTCTAAAGCTCGCCTTTTCAAGTCTAAAAGCTAAGATACCATGGTCAACAGTGTCCAATGCATTTGAGATATCAATAAAGAGAGCAGCAGTACATTTTTTATTATTAAGACTGATGTAGTTGAAACTACAAAAACTAAGGACTTTCCGGCCCTAAATCCAAACTGATCATTACTCAATTTTTAAGAAAAAAAAATGTCCAAGAAATTTTTCAAGAAAATACACTGTTCTGGGGTTCATAACTCAACAATTTTGGAGAACACTGAAAGAAGAGAAATAGGCCTATAGTTTTCCAGATCTGTACAGTCGCCCTTCTTTGGAATAGGTATAACCTCAGCTATTTTAAGAGCAGCTGGAAAGTTGCCACAGTAAACATTTTTATTAAAAATGTGCGCAAGAACATCAACTAGAAAAAGATCAACCGTCTTTTGTAGATGAATTGGAATTCTTTAAACGATTTATGGTACGATAGACTTCATAAGAGGAAATTGGAATATAAAAAAGCAATTCATTGTTAAAACACTCGTTCGAACAATAGGACGAAGAGTTAGAGAAGCCAGCATTGAAACGTGTCACTAGTGCAATATTCGCGAAGTACTGGCTACACACGTTAGGCATTTCAGATTTTGTTATTCAAGTTGCATGCACTATTCAGTCTAACAGAGAAAGGGGTTTTCTTGTTTATGCACTCATTCACAATCGTCCATCCTTTTTTTAGATTGTTTCTAACTTAATAAAACGTTTTAGTAAGTTAGTATGATAACTTTCTTTGAATATGGGGATTGGACCTGCTTAGAAGGGTGAAACTTATGTGGTGTGTAAGGATATTAAGGAAATTCTTAAATGCATTCGATGGATCATCTACCAAGTATACTTCGTTCCAGCATTCATGCAGTAACTTATCATTTAGCCGATTAAAATTTAGAAATGCTGATAATGCTGAATGATAAGCTAAAGGCTTCTTGGCTGTCTTATCGTTGCCGCTCTTAAGAAATAGACCAATCATAAAATGATCAGATAATTTAAAGTCTCAAATCGAGCTTGTGATATCAAAGCTAGAATTACAATCAAGTCTGCCAACACAAGTTTGATTGGAGAAGTAAGTCTTGTAGGTTAAAATTAACATGATTCTAAACCATTACTCGCCAGTAGTGCGATGTAGCTAAAGACAGTGGGAGATTTCACCGAATTCAGACCGAATATCTAAGTCTCCCAATAAGAACAAATTATTGGTCTTTACTTCGAACAGCAAGAGACTCACCTCCGCAATAAAAAGATTGACACATTTATTGTGCAGCCTATTAATACAAATAAAATAATAATAAAAACAATAAACATCTTGGCCTCAATGATGCCAGAAGCCTTAACCATATCTGCACTTAACATATTACTGCAGCGCCAGTCGCACTTTAATCCATCACTTATGAAAACAGCCATTCCACCAGCCGCATAGGAATTGTTGCACGTACGATAGAATATATAACCTGGTAGAGATTAGATTCAGTATCTCAGATCTCAGAGAGAAAGATCAAATCTGGCGTATTAACAAAATACTCTAAATGAATTAGGAACAAATCAAAGTTTTTCGAATACTACGAATATTCTGATATATTATAAAAAGTGCTTTCGGCGACATTTTAGAGTGACAATAACTCGAGAAAATGTCTTTATCAAATTTACAAAATCCACTCTCACCTTCAGTATAATTTTCTAGGCTTCTAGGTATAATCAGCGTTAATATCAAACATTGAAAAAACTAAATAAAAACAAAACATAATATAATTCAATGAATAGCTAAATAGGAGTTTTGTCAATATCTTCTAGAGAATATAATTTAAATGATTTATCATCGTCTTATTTTCTCAAAAAGATAGCACCGAATTTAACCCACAGATAAGCAAAATTGTGTTCAGCTGTAAACGTTTTAGCTCTGTTGTTATTTTTTTTTATAACTATTTCCTTTAGCTCAAGTGTTTTAAATTTAATTCTTAAAATTCTTAGAATACGTAGATGTTGAGTTAGGTTTGCGTGCGATGTTTTTAGCATAACAACTTTTAATGTCGGGCGCCGTTGGCTCGATCGGTTAGTGCGTCGGACTGTTGAGCGAGAATACCCGGGTTCGAATCCAGCTCGGGAAAAAAAAAACACCACAAACATTTTTCACGGCCCCACCTCCAGCGAACGACTGACAACCTTCCTGGAGTACTTCTGTCATGAAAAGCTTTCGCAATTCGCCGTTCGGAACCGGCATTAAACAGTAGGTCCCCTCCACATGTGACAAAATTATAACGCGCACAACACAGTGGAGGTGCGAAAAAGCTAGGCTTTGGCTCTCAACGGGCTGTTACGCCGCCCAATACAACTTTTAATGTCATCAGTAGTAATGTTTACATAAAGACCTTTGTTCGGTAAGTTGACAGCAGTTTCCAGGATGTTGTTGCTTACGTTGCTTGGAACACCAATGACATGCACACATTTATTTAGCGACTTTTGTTGACGGGAATTCACCGTGCTTTGCAGCGTTGATTTTGGATGAGAGAAACTTGTTTTCGTCTTGGATTGAATACTAGCACTAGAGTCAGAAGAAGAAAAAAGCAGCTACCAACAAAATAACCCGAAACCTTTTCGTTTTTTTTTTTACAATTTGCACGGCTCTTTACTATTTGCACGATAACTGAACTTAGAAAAAATCTAAGAAAAGGAAAAGATTTAAGAAAAGAGCACATGCGAAATCATGATACACAATACAAAATGAGCAAATAACCCGAAAAAAGAAACGCGTTATTTTTTGCATAAGAAAGCGTGTGGTAAACAGAAAGGTGTCAAGCATGAAGGGAAAACAAGGAAAGACCGTTAATTTATCCTAACCAGCTGGCACCTGGTTCGGGTTATTTTGTTGCTAGCAACAAAAGCCATAAAAAATTTGATGAGAACCCTAGTAAAAAAGTTGATAGGAACCGCAAAAAAAATGTTACAGGTGAATTTTTTTTTTCCGACTTACCATTTCAGATTTTTCACGCCACGCCACTGTAACTTACAAACATCCGAAGATAAAAATATACACTTTTTTAGGGATAAGCTAAAAAAATTGACAAATTTTTACAAGTTTTTACTTGTACCACTCAGGTCTTCCTCGTCGCTTCGATCCTTAACAGATACATATATAGTACCAAATTTCAAACTTGGAATTCAACAACTCTGGAATTCTGCTATGTATGATTCAAATTTTATTGGGTCTATGACTTAATTCATGCGGTTTGCTAAGAGATGGCGTAACTTGTGTTATTCCATTGGAGCATGCGTTGGAAAGCTAATGTCATTGTACGTCATTTCAGTATATGCACAAATAACATATACAAGATACCCAGCTCTCCAGGCTGGGAAACCCTTCGCCCACATTTTACACGCACACTTATTTGGGCTTCTGAGCAGATTCACGCACATTGCTATATGTTTCCGAGCAACTCCATTTTGTTCAAAATTTTTGATTCTCGCCGCCATTGCTTGTTGTACGGAGTGCGGATGGACGTTACTTTTTCAAAGAATGAATTAAATTTTTTTTAATTAATATCAATAGGCTAAATTTACTATCTCTAATATTAATAGTGGGAGAAATGCTCATTGCAATTACAATATTTTATTTGTATTAAAAGAAGTCTAAAACTTGCAAAACAATTGGTGGTTGCAATGATAATCTTAAACAGGAACCAATTGGCACCTCACACGTATTCACAGACAGGAATTGCATAAAAAACGCTGTCATATGAAATCAAGGGGAAAGAGACGAGGGAGATGGATATTTTGTTTAACTCATTTGTGAGTATATGTCACTCATTTGAAGCGTAAACAACAACAATTTTTTTCACTCAAATATATTGAACTTTGTGCCGCAAAAAGTATTTTTGCGGTGAATTCTTGTTTTGCAGTTTTATATGTCCGAAATGCTGCTGGAATACCACAAAAGGAAGTAATTTTTGCATCGGATTGTTACTGGTGATGAAAAATGGATCCATTACGACAACCCCAAGCGAAAAAAATTATATGTGAAACCCGGTCAAACAGCCAAAGCCGAATATTCATGGCGCGAAGGTAATGCTCTGTATTTGGTGGGATCAGAAGGGTGTGCTGTATTATGAGTTACAAGAACCGGGTGAAGCCATCAATGGACAACGCTACCGAACACAATTAATCCGTTTGAAAAGAGCAGTAGCCGAAAAACGCCCGGAATATGCAATCAGATACGAGGCAATAATTTTCCATCATGACAACGCTCGGCCCCACGTTGCTATTCCGGTTAAGAACTATTTGGAAAACAGTGGATGGGAAGTTTTACCCCACCCGCCTTATAGCACCAGACCTTGCCCCTTCTGACTACCATTTCTTCCGGTCGATGCAGAACGCCCTCACTAAAATACGATTCACATCGGAGCAGAATAGCAAAAATTGGCTTGATTCATTCTTGGCTGCCAAGCTGGCGCGGTTCTTTTGGGTGGGATCCACAAATTGGAACCTGTGCGCGAATGATTAATAACTCAGGCCGTTTGTATTTTCGTCATACAGTAAAACCTGTCAAATCGGACCACCCTCGGGACCGTAGAAAAGTGCTCCGAGTGGGAAGAGATACGATTATACCAGTCCACTTACAAGGGTATTTTTTCCTGAGAAACAATAAATTTTGATCAGCCATCATTTCCCACCTACGAAAATTCTAAACAAAACAAAAGTAAGCTGTGCTGGTGTTTAAATCTACCCCATACTAAGAATTCGAAGAAAAAAACGAATAATGTTGTGTACATTTTTAGGGTTTCGTTCCAAAGGAATAACGAAACCCTTATAGATTCACTTATGTGTCCGTCTCTATTTTGTCTGTCTGTCTGTCGCCTTTACATATTTGCTAATAACTTCTGAATCCTCTGTAGTTAAGGGATGAAATTTGGAATGGGTATGTATCTTGGCAACCCAAAAATAAATCAGGAATTTTTTCCGGAATTAGTCGTATATTAAAGAAAAAGTTAGTACTGAAACTAACCTTTGAAAAAAATTTTATTAACTTTTGTGGTCAATATGGGTGTCATTGGAAAGGGGGCGGGGCGGAGATTACAAAAATATCTGTCTGTCTGTCACTAAGCCTTATCTTAGGTACCTGGTGAACCACCTGGAATTAAGAAATTAAATTTACACAGAAGATGTGCTTCACTTGCCCAAAGAAAGTTCCGAAAAAAAGTTTGAAGAAAGTCACTTATTAACGAAAAAGTTAGTACTAATACTAAAATCAAAAAATAGTTTTTTTTTCTTAGATACTTGATATGGGTATCGTTAGAAAGAGAATTATAGCAAGATCAAAAAGTTGTACTACAATTAGCATCTTCGTCTTATTGGTAAGAAGTTATAAGCCCGCAAACTTCAAAAAACCGACTGGTGTACCATGTCCCATACCTTATTTTCTAAATGGGCCAAAAAATCTGAAAAAAATTGGAGTTATGGAGCAACTCATCGCAATATTGCAAATATATCCAGAAATCTCTTATGATTTTTTATTTGTACTTAAATTAATTAATAACTAATTTTTGTAATTTTTTTTCTTAACGGAATTGATTGAGTTAGGTATCGTTGGATAGGTCTCGTAAAATAAAATACAAAAAAAAGCGTCCCCCCCCCGCATTTCCACACCCGCGGGTCTAAAAATCTGAATAAAATCTAGAATGTAGGTCTCGACGTAATCTTTAGTTTAAATTTAGTTCGAGCATCTTGGCTCAAACAGTTTTCGAGTTATTGGCCAAAAACCAAAAAACAATGACATACGAATTTTTAAGATCCGAAAACTCCATTTTGTAGATCGCATCAATAGAATCAAAAAATGTTATACAAAAAAAATTTTATTTTCACACAATATTTAGAAATATTAACGATTTAAGTTATGTGAGCATTTTGCTAAAAAAGGGCAACTAGTGATTATCTCACACACACAAAGTTTTCTACGCGTTTCCTATACCAAGAAGGACAATAGAATTTCGAAGCGGCGTTGGTGGAGTGCTTATAGCGCTCGCGCTCTGGTCTGAGGGTCCCGGGTTCAATCCTCGACTTGTCCGATTTGGCTTTTTTTGCTTTTTATTTTTTTTCTTCTCCGAAGAGGGTTTCTCGAATATTTTGTATGACAGTTTTCTTCTCTCTCAGTTCTCTTAAAAGAACAAAGCGAAGCAAAGAAATGATTGATCGTAATAGCTTTGTTGTTGTAATTTTTTTGAAGAAAATAAGAGAATCAGTTATTTGTAGGTGTATGTGTGTTCAGACCATTTCCTGATTTGCTCTTTTCTATTGTTTGCGATTTATATAAATATGCTGTTGGAAAGATTTTATGTTTTGTCTCTGAATAAAAGTGAACATAAAAAATTCTAAGGAAAAAAAAACAAAATAAATCCTAGTGCAAAATTTGAATTTTTTTTGAATTTCAAACACGAGTACTTGATTTGTTAATTTCTTGGATGTTTGTGACTGTACCACATTAGTGTTCTAGACGATTAAGTGGCTATTTTTTATTGCCGAATACGTTATGATTCGAATTGCTGAGCTGCTTGGTAAGCTAACTTTCATGAACTGCTGATTAATTGCTTCAATGGAGTAGCTTGAGACCATTTCCTTTAAGTTCACTAAATCAATTTTTACACGGTTGGCACGATCAGCAAATGAGAACGACTTTTCTTTTGTTTAGCTTTATTCGAAAACGGCAGGTAGCCGTAGTTAGTTGCTTTAACTTAAATTATGTCCTATGTACTTCTAATCTGTTGACGAAAGAACGAAACCCTCGGTGCGTGAGTTAAACTCACACTTGACCGTTTTTTTTTGTATTCCGTACGCTTGGTCTGAATAGCAGGTGTATGAAAAATGGTAGCGAATGTATGAAGTGCGGTCCGATTAGAAGGTAGTCCGATTATAGACTGTCCCGATTAGCAGGTTTTACTATACTGTGAATTTGTTTTGGGTTGGCTCAAAAATTCTGCCAAAAATGTGTAAAGCCACGCGCACAGTGAGTCGAGAAAGCTATGCGATGCGAGAAGCGTTACGAGAAGCGATGCGAGATGCGATGCGAGAAGCGAAATTGTGCTCACAGTGGAAGCTGTTCTGCTGTTGTGCAAGAGCTCATTTTTAAAATGTTTTGAAAATAAAAAAAAAAGTGCCTGAACTTTATTTGAAAAGAAAAAGGTATATTTTGCCATTTATATTCACAATTAACGAATGGCGCAAAGGCATGTCGAAAATGCAAAAATGTCGTTTAAAACATTCGATTATAACAACTGTGAGGCTTAAAATAAATTAACAATTTTTTTTTCTTTGCTTTGTCTTGATGTTCCTTCAAAAATGAATGCACTTTCCTAAACAGTTGAAATCAAATCATCAAATGAAACAACAACAACCATTAAAACTTCTCGCGCAGATTCGATTGAAAACTGGTCAAAAGAGTTTGGAAGCGAGAAGCTTGCGAGATGCTGTCACTTGTCGCATTGAAAATCGATTTTCTGTGCGCACTTACGTAAGACTATGGAAACAGTTTTCTCGCTGTCTCGCTTCTCGTTTTCTCGCGCGGCCTAAGAGTTTGAATGCAAAGTGAACAGAAAGCAAACACACTGATGAGCCGTCCACTAGAGGTTCGGGAACACACAATCAAACGAGACATACACACAACAAAAAAACATGACCCAACATATTTGCTAATTTCCAGATACCCAAACTAACTGCTCAATGAATTTCCTTAGTAATTCGCAATTAACTTTGGGTTGGTCCAACAAGAAAACAAGAGTGGAGTGCCGCAGGCAAACATGTGCCTTGCCATATTATTGCAATGTTCATGTCTATTTTCCTTTATTTTCTTCTAGTCCAATTCCGAATAATAAAAATACATGTGTAAAGTATTGAATTGTTTATCAAATGTATTGAACATGGAACACGAAGAAGACTTAACCAAACATTTAGATTTCTTTTTTTTGCATATGGTGGTTTATGGCAACTGAATTGCAATGAACGTGAAAAGTTATTAAAAACCATTGAGCGAGCTTCTCAATTGAAGGGAAGTGACGAATTAGTATCAATATAAGTTTTATTTGGATTGACAGTGATGGACAGGGTAGATTGTATTTGTGGGATGTGATGAATGACTGTTCGTGGCACAGGTCAGCATGCAATGGAGAGTGTTGGCGATGATTAGAAGCTGAACTTATGTTAGATAACCTTTGCAAATAAATGCTTTCGTGCTTTTAATTGCAATTGGAACGATAGTGAGGTTGAGGCGGTATGGAAATATTTATAAGAAACTGATGTAAGTCCAGATTTGCTGATTGTCGGTTTTCAAATTACACTTATAATACTTGTCATGATTAGTTTTAAACAGAATGAGAGAGGGTAAGAAATTCTCCTTAGACTTTTTTTTCTTCTTTTTAAATAATCCGCTTTGTAAATTTAAATTACAACAATGTAAGACTATAAACAAAAAGAACAAATTAACAATTGCATTGGTGCAAAATTGTAGCTAAACGCGCTTTTAGGGTGTCGTTATTCCTTAGAATCACTTCGGTGTCCGTCTGTCTGTCTGTGCGATTCACAAAAACGCTTATAACTTTTGGGTCGTCGTTAGTTAAGAGATGAAATTTGGACTAAAGATGTAACTGGGCAACCCAAAAGAATAATGCATTTTTTTCGGAATTAGTAACTAGCGAATCACTGAGAATTAAGAAAAGAAATTCTGCTAAAAGATGTATTTCACTTGCCTTAAAAAAATCCTCAAAAAATTATATACTAGCGAAAAAGTTAGTACTAATATTAAATTCGAAAAACAAATTTATTATAGGATGATAGCTAGATCACAAAACTGGACTACATTACCCATTTTTGTATTATTAGTAAGGAGTTATTAGCCATCAAACAGCCAAAAAATGACAGGCCGTGATACCCACTTTATTCTCTAAAATATTGGACCAAAAAGCTATGGGGCGTCTCACCGCAATATCCCAAAAATACAAAATCCCAAAAAAAGGATCTGCTGGTTGCGATTCATATGAATATGCGGTTGGACAAATTTTAATCCTAGTGTAAAATTTTAATTTCAAACACTAGTACTTGATCTGTTTCTTGGATGTTTGTGGCTCTTTCGCATTAGTGTTATAGGCCCTTATTGCGGTTCGCGAGTCGAACGTTCGACTCGTCGCGAACGACAAGGCGAATATTTTAGGTCGAGTGATTACCATCCGCGAACGACTTTGTTCGCCTTAAATTCACGTCTGCCACCAAAACCAAAATAAAAAATATGTGGCAAACGTCAAGTGAAACTAGTGATTTTCAAAGCAATTCTTTGTTTATAATTAGAATTTCACATTTAAGATTAATAAAACGTATATTTAAAACGTCTAACTAGTGCCCAAACGGTTTAAATGTTTATATGCATTGTTTCAAAGGAGATAAGTGGAATAATTAGAATACACAGATCAGTTGGAAACAGCTGCTTATGCTGTGGATGCATTAGTTCGATTGTGTGTGCAATAGTTTAAACTACTTAAATCTATTAGTTAAAACACGTTTTAAATTGTGAATTTGAGTGAATATACTTATGTGATATGTATTTGTGCAAAGGTAAAAAAAACTCAATACTCCATTTCTTTTCTTCTCCGACGAGCCAAATGCCATTGATTTAAGAAAGAAGATAAAAAGATGGGTGACCGGGTTTTTTCAACTTAAAAATTAAAAAAAAAAATTGTTTTAAATTTCAATATAGTCCTTGGTTTTAATTGGGTTTTTTCGGGTTTCAACATAATAAAAAGTAATCACCCCCATCACGCAACTCGTATACGACACTCGGATACGAGTATGGTCGGATTTCAGTATTACCGAAGTCGTACTTTACGAACATTATCGTATTTGAATTTTGACAGGAGTCGTATGAAAGGAACGCATACGAGTGTTGTATTTTTTTCTTATTCCGCTTTCGTATCTTTGTCGTATTTTTGTCGCATAGAAAATTGCCTACGACTCGGTGTTCGAGTTAAGGGTTGTTTGAAAACAAGACGTGCAGATAAACATTTCTGAATGGGAATTGTTGTGGAAATGTATTTTATTGTGTAAGCGAGGATACGGTGGTGCGAAATACAAAAATCTTTTGATTTAACAATTTATTTGTATGGTCTTTTAACAAACGATTCCAGGAAATTTAAAAGAAACACCTAAAATTGAATTTTATTGATTACTATTCACAAATATCTTTCATCAATCCATTTTGCAAGTACAAATAAGATTTTAAAATAATCGGGATTGATTAGTCTATCAAGTAGATGTAAAAAAAAACCAAAAAAATTCATTGGGAATTAAGAAACACCTGGTATAGTTGTGTGGCAATCCTCCAGGGTCCTGTAAAAAGACAGTTGACACCAATTCCAACTGTCAAAAGACAGACTTAGGCGAGCTTTTTCGTTCAACTCGCGAACCATGGCTATCTATTAATAAAAATACCGCCGAATACTTTATGATTCAAATTGTTTAGCTGTTTGGTAAGCTAATTTTCATGAATTGCAGATTTATTATCTCAGGCACTATCAGCAAATGAGAAGTTTCTTTCGTTTAGTTTTATTCAAAGCAATAAGAAAAATTTTAGTGAACCCACCTGGCATTGTTGGTTTCCTTAACTTAAATTAAGTCCTTACAACTAATCTGTTGACGAAAGAATGAAACCCTCGGCGCGTGAGTAAAACTCGCACTTGACCGTTTTTAGGGTTTCGTTCCAAAAGAATAACGAAACCCTTATAGATTCACTTATGTGTCCGTCTCTATTTTGTCTGTCTGTCTGTCGCCTTTACATATTTGCTAATAACTTCTGAATCCTCTGTAGTTAAGGGATGAAATTTGGAATGGGTATGTATCTTGGCAACCCAAAAATAAATCAGGAATTTTTTCCGGAATTAGTCGTATGTTAAAGAAAAAGTTAGTACTGAAACTAACCTTTGAAAAAAAATTTATTAACTTTTGTGGTCAATATGGGTGTCATTGGAAAGGGGGCGGGGCGGAGATTACAAAAATGTCTGTCTGTCTGTCACTAAGCCTTATCTTAGGTACCTGGTGAACCACCTGGAATTAAGAAATTAAATTTACACAGAAGATGTGCTTCACTTGCCCAAAGAAAGTTCCGAAAAAAAGTTTGAAGAAAGTCACTTATTAACGAAAAAGTTAGTACTAATACTAAAATCAAAAAATAGTTTTTTTTTCTTAGATACTTGATATGGGTATCGTTAGAAAGAGAATTATAGCAAGATCAAAAAGTTGTACTACAATTAGCATCTTAGTCTTATTGGTAAGAAGTTATAAGCCCGCAAACTTCAAAAAACCGACTGGTGTACCATGTCCCATACCTTATTTTCTAAAATAATGGGCCAAAAAATCTGAAAAAAATTGGAGTTATGGGGCAGCTCATCGCAATATTGCAAATATATCCAGAAATCTCTTATGATTTTTTATTTGTACTAAAATTAATTAATAACTATTTTTTTTAATTTTTTTTCTTAACGGAATTGATTGAGTTAGGTATCGTTGGATAGGTCTCGTAAAATAAAATACAGTTTTCATTTTGAGGTTTTTGCTCCGAGGCTCGGTTTTCGAGATATTAAGCTTTAAGTGCGAAAAAAAAGCGTCCCCCCCCCCCTCGCATTTCCACACCCGCGGGTCTAAAAATCTGAATAAAATCTAGAATGTAGGTCTCGACGTAATCTTTAATTTAAATTTAGTTCGAGCATCTTGGCTCAAACAGTTTTCGAGTTATTGGCCAAAAACCAAAAAACAATGACATACGAATTTTTAAGATCCGAAAACTCCATTTTGTAGATCGCATCAATAGAATCAAAAAATGTTATACAAAAAAAATTTTCACACAATATTTAGAAATATTAACGATTTAAGTTATGTGAGCATTCTGCTAAAAAAGGGCAACTAGTGATTATCTCACACACACAAAGTTTTCTACGCGTTTCCTATACCAAGAAGGACAATAGAATTTCGAAGCGGCGTTGGTGGAGTGGTTATAGCGCTCGCGCTCTGGCAGTCGTTCACTGACCCCCGCGGAGATTAGACGTGCATCGGCTTTTTTTATTGTGATCAAGTGTGTACCAAGTGAGTGCATACATAGTGCAAAAACCATTAAATCGTAAAGTGCGGTTTAGCCTAGTGGTAGGACGTTGGGTCGTAAACCAGCAGACCCCGGGTTCGAGTCCCAGTCGGGGAAATTATTTGATTGAAAACTTTTTTTAAATAATTGGTTAAAGTGAAGCGTGAGGACAGCGAAATCACGCGATGGACGAGAGCGAGCGGTCCGCTCAGCATATAACGGACCAAGAGGAGGAGTCATCGGCGTACGAGACGCCGAGCCCATCAGGCCACCTAAACGTGGGCATCGAGGGAGGTGCTCTGAAGAGGAGGAAGAGGCTGAACCCGATTCCTAACCTTGTAAAACGCCGTACTACTACAGCTTCTTCAGAAAAGCTGCATGTTGAAGCAAGTGGTACGGCGTCTACACCAACAACAACATCAGCAGCTGATCACGAAGACGAACCAGCCAACCAAGAGGATGACGAGATCTCCTATTTCTCCGACGGCAGAGAGGGCCGCTATTCAATGAACCCGTTCGACGAGCTAGGGTCAACGGACTCGGACGACGAAAATGAGGAACTATTCGTCCTAACAAACAATCTCTCCGCAGCTGAAGAACAAAAGCGAAAACTTGAGCGGAAAATAGCGGCTCTCAAAGCCAAACAAACAGCCAGAAGGGAGAAGGAGAGACTAGCAGTCGACTTAGAAAAAAGACAACTGCAGCAGAAAAATCAGCTGGAGCAGGGGATCCAGAAGGGGCAACAGCAGCCAAAGAAACAGGCGAAAGTGCAGCAACAACAACAGCAGCAACCAAACCTGCCCAAGCAGCCACAGCCGAAAAAGCAACAACAACAGCTGCCAAAGCATCAAGTGCAGCAGCAACAACAACAGCAAAAGAAGCAAAAGCAGCAGCAACAACAGCAATCAGCACCTAAACAATACGAACATCAAAACCAGCAGCAACAACAACAGCAGAAGCAGCAGCAACAACAACAGCAGAAGCAGCAGCAACAACAACAGCAGAAGCAGCAACAAAAACAAAATCTACAACAACAGCAGCAACAACAACCACAGAAACAGCAGCAACAGCAGCAGTCGGAGCAGCAGCAGCAGCAGCAGCAGCAGAAGAAGACGAGGATACCGCCCATCTTCACCTACAAAACGGACTTGCAAGCCACGATTCAGGTATGTAAGTCGGCCATTGATAATCGTTTTGTCATAAAAAGGTTAGGGTTAGATAGGCACGCCATTCACTGTCAGACAGTGGATGACTACATATTAGTCAAAAATTGTCTGAGGCAAGCTACGACGGAGTTTTACTCCTTCACGCCCAAAGGAGAAAAGCTCCAAAGCGTGATTTTGAAGGGATTGGAACCGTCTGCTGATCCGGTGAAGATCCTCAAATGGCTCAAGAAAAAAGAGTCCGACGATCTGACGTTTGTGAGCGTCAAGCCCTTCACCACAGCAAGGGCAAAACGGGAGAATCGGAAACTGCCGTTCTTCCTGGTTCAGCTGACTCCTAAGAGCAACATCGAGGGTTTAAGGCAGGTTAAAGTCCTTAACTTTCAGGTTGTCTCCTGGGAAAGATTAAGGCGCAGCGAAAGCATTTTACAATGCGTTCGTTGCCAAAGGTTCGGACACGCCGCATCGAACTGCGAAATGCAGCCTCGGTGTGTGAAGTGCAGCCAGAACCACAAGGCAGAGGAATGCACTCTGGGTAGGGAAGGAGTTGATAGGGCACAACTCGTTTGTGCATTATGCAAGAATTCGGGACACACCGCTAACTATCGGGGTTGTCCTGAGTTCAAGAACATTAGGGTAGTCAGGTCCAACCTTGGTCGACAGAAGAGGGTGGAGCCCAAAACGATCCCAGCGCCACCTTCTGCACCTGCAATACCCGTCACGCCTCAACTGACCTTCGCCCACATGGCGTCTGGTCGAGGCAAGACGGCAGAGCCTATCAGACCGAAGGAAGTTCCACGAGTCCCTGTGACCGGAACTCCGGAAGTCACAACTGACGTTGTGTCCCTCTTGCTTGCTCTGCAGGCTAAGATGGACCAGATGCAACGTCAAATCCAAGTGCAGGCGGCGCGAGTAGATCAGATCTACTCTCTTCTGCCGGCAATTAACGCTACGCAATTAAGATCATAATGGCTGCGCTGGCGGAGAATAACCTTCGGGTCCTTGCAGTGAATGTAAATTCACTGATTAGGGTTGAGCGTAGGAACGTCCTTTTTATGTTGTTAAAAGACCAAAATCCTGATGTACTTCTGGTTAGCGAAACTAAGCTATCTCAGAAACACAAATTAGGACATAGTAATTACAAAATTATTAGAAGAGACCGACCCAACTCCACACAAGGGGGTGGTGTTGCGATCTTCATAAGAAATAATTTAAACCATAAAGTTGTGTACAGCGGGGAAGTGCGGAGGTTCCAGGAGCTTGAGGTGTGCATCGTGTGCATACCCCTTCGTAGTGGGAGGAGGATGTACGTGATGTCGGCTTATGCTTCTGGTGCTACTCAAACCACTCGATTTGTAACAGAACTCGAAATTCTTTTCCGATGTCTTAGGCTTGATTCGGAGGAGAACTTTTTCGTTTTGGCCGGAGATTTCAACGCCAAACATGCCCATTGGGGCAATGATGTCTCCAATTCCAGGGGGGCCCAGTTATTCAACTGGTTGTCGCAGCACAGTGTCGAGTATCGTCTCGATTTGAAAGCAACGGATAGTCCGTCGTATCCCAGCAGCGGCTCGTTTCTCGATCTAATGCTTTACGACACTAGATTACAGCTGACCGACTGTGACGCACTTACTATAAACTGTCTGCACACTTTCGTGTATGACAGCGACCATTGCGGACTAAGAGCCGACATAACGATTCCCAACGAGATTGCGGTTTTAGAGGAGTTTGTACCGACGTATTCTTACAATTACAGTAGGATGCGTTGGCCACGCTTCTCAAGAGCTATGACGCGAGCGCTCTCCTCAAACGAGCTCCAACCACCGTCCAATAGGAACCTGTCAAACGAGGAGATAGACAGGTACCTTAAGCTTATGGACGAGACAATTAAACGAACGATGGACAGAACGATACCTCGGTATCAGTACAAAGACAATACGGAACTATACCGCAATGCTACAATCGACGCACTTCACTCATACAAAAGTAGACTTCTGTCGAGGCTTAAAACCCTTTACAGGAGATTTACTGACAGACAAGACTTGGAAGTTAGGACACTGAAGTCGATGATAAAAAACGTAAAAGTTTTGATCACTCAAAATTATCGACTTTCAGTCAATTTGTTTTGGAACAATAAGATTCGGGCTGTAAATTCCAGCAACCCGAGCATGTTCCCGCAAATAAATAAAATATTTCGGAGAAAAAATCAAAACGACCTTCCGTGTCTTAAGCTTCCAAGAACAACGGACAACGACAACTTACTGACATCGATAGGCATAGATCCGAGTAACGCAGTCCTAGACGAACACTTTTTCGTCATCGAAGATCCGCAAGAGAAGGTGGAAGCTTTGGGTGCGACTTTCCAGGAAGTGTACAAGGTGAACGAGCCCGCTCGCCCGAACCACGACCTGGAGAATCGCGTCCTTGTGCAAAACTTCTATCTTCGGGAAGAGATGCAAATTTGGCGATCTGAGAACACCGGGTTCACGGTGTTCAGTGAGGATAACATGGCTTATAATGCCATCGCCAATGAGAGGGTACACCCTCCGTTCATTTCGAAGGCTGATCTCCGAGCGGTCTTCGATTCATTGAGAAAAAAGAAGTCAGTTGGGATTGACGGCATTCCCAACATTGTGCTCAGACACCTCCCCCCGGAAGCGGTCGATATATATTGCACCCTGTTTAACAATGCTCTGAATAACGCACATTATCCGGAGCATTGGAAAACAGCGGTTGTGCATCCTATTCCCAAGCGAGGCAAGGATTCTTCTAATCCTGGAAATCTCAGGTCAATCAGTCTCCTTCCGAATATAAGCAAGGTATTTGAAAAGGTAATCAATAGAGCTCTGTCCCAGTGGGTTGAGGACAATAATATTATTCCGGATAACCAATTCGGTTTCAGAGCGGGGCATGATACCCTACATGCCGCGTCGAAACTGGTGTCGGATGTCCAATGGAACAAATGCAAGGACCAATGCACTGGAGCCTGTCTGATTGACTTGGAGAAGGCCTTTGACACCGTATGGTTAGAGGGTCTTTTCTATAAGTTGACTAGACTGAGAGTTCCCAAACCCTTGCTGTACATGCTTGTCAACATGCTTCCTGGTAGACGGTTCATTGTGAAGAATGGCAATGTAACCTCTGCCGGGGCATATCTCGTTAAAAACGGTCTACAACAAGGCGCCGTAAATTCGCCAATCCTATTCAACATTTACACAAGTGATCTGGTGGGTTCTCTCCACCATTCCATTGCGTATGCCGACGATCTAGTTGCGTATAGAACAGGGCCAAAGATCGAGGTCATTGTAACTCTCTTGCAGCGTGACTTCGACTCAATTCAGCGATATTGCGATGACTGGAAGTTGAAGATCAACTTCCAGAAGTCGGAAACCATCCTGTTCAGGACGCCTTTGTCTGGGGCCTCTGCGGACACCAGGCGGAATTGGCGTAAGTTCTCCATCATTGGACAACACGGGCAACCACTGACCGTGAAAAGTGTAGTCAGATACCTCGGGATCTGGCTAGATCAGTTTCTATATTTTAACAAAAATGTAGAGGCTGCTCTGGCCAGAGCTAGAGGTGCTTTTGCCCTCACAAAGAGACTGTTTTACAGCAGCCAACTCGATGCGAGGGTGAAGGTAATCTGCTACATGGCCCTCATACGGCCAATGCTGGTCTATGGGTGTCCCGTGTGGTTCAATGTTGGAGCCAGCGCAATGGAAAAGATTCGGGTGTTCGAGAGGGCATGTCTTCGGGCGTGTCTTCGCCTTTATCGAACGCCTGAGTCCCAGTACATAAAATTCTACCCCAATGAGGTCCTATACAACAGGGCGAACTTGATCAGGGTGGACAATTTCGTAGTGAAATTGACTCGGGGGCACGTTGCAAGGGCAATGAACTCGAGCAATGGCCTTATCTTCGGGGCTTACTACCCTAATAGCATGTACCACGAGCGGGTACGCCTTAACGGCTTCATCCCCCCAGAGGCATTCCTCTATCTTGACGGTAGGGGAATTATACAGGATAGTTCTGCGGTACCGATCATCTACCACTTCGCTCGGTCAACTGTGGATAGGCGGCTCACCTACAACGGGTCCGACGCTCTAAGAGTCGAGGAGAATCTCCGGTTTAGCAGAGCGGTATCGCGGAAAGATATCGCGGAAGTTGTTAAGCAACAAAAACGGTACTGGTGGTTGAATGAGGGAGAGGGGGCTCCCTCGTAGCTTGCTTCAACTTAAATTGTAATTGTATATAATTGTAATTAATTGTAATTAGGGCCCATTATGGGCAAAGTCGGTTAGGGTCTAGTTTAGCCAAGGTCATGGCCGGCTTACATAGCTTGTAGGTGGGGGTGGGTAGGTATTAAGGTAGATTTAAGAAAAAAAAAAAAAAAAAAAAAAATAAAAAATAAAAAAAAAAAAAAAAAAAAAAAAAAAAAATAAAAATAAAAATAAAAAAAAATAAAAAAAAAAAAAAAAAAAACAAAAAAAATAAAACAAAAAAAAAAAAAAAAATAGTTATAAGTAAATTAATATAAAATAGCAATAAGTTTTACTAGCTAGACTAGATTAAGTTTTAGTTTTTAGATTAGAATAATTAATTGCTATAGTATTAAGTAGTATTAAGTCCAATGAGAGCCCTTCTGTTACTAAGTTTTTTATTTTGCCAAATTTTCTTAGTTTAATTAATAATCTTAGTCTAATTAATAATTGTAAATATGTTAAGTTTAAGTTAGTTTACGTCGAAAGACATAGTTTTAAGTTGTTATGTTTAGCTTAGAGTGCCCGCATAGGGCCAGTAAGTTAGTTAAGTTAGTTAAGTTAGTTAAGCTAGTTTTAAGCAATTTTGTCTAGCATGTAAGTGTTCTGAAAAATTCAAATAAAAATGCTTTGAAAAAAAATGCGCTCGCGCTCTGGTCTGAGGGTCGCGGGTTCAATCCTCGACTTGTCCGATTTGGCTTTTTATGCCTTTTATTTTTTTTCTTCTCCGAAGAGGGTTTCTCGAATATTTTGTATGACAGTTTTCTTCTCTCTCAGTTCTCTTAAAAGAACAAAGCGAAGCAAAGAAATGATTGATCGTAATAGCTTTGTTGTTGTAATTTTTTTGAAGAAAATAAGAGAATCAGTTATTTGTAGGTGTATGTGTTTTCAGACCATTTCCTGATTTGCTCTTTTCTATTGGTTGTGATTTATATAAATATGCTGTTGGAAAGATTTTATGTTTTGTCTCTGAATAAAAGTGAACATAAAAAATTCTAAGGAAAAAAAACAAAATAAATCCTAGTGCAAAATTTGAATTTTTTTTTGAATTTCAAACACGAGTACTTGATTTGTTAATTTCTTGGATGTTTGTGATTGTACCACATTAGTGTTCTAGACGATTAAGTGGCTATTTTTTATTGCCGAATACGTTATGATTCGAATTGCTGAGCTGCTTGGTAAGCTAACTTTCATGAACTGCTGATTAATTGCTTCAATGGAGTAGCTTGAGACCATTTCTTTAAGTTCACTAAATCAATTTTTACACGGTTGGCACGATCAGCAAATGAGAACGACTTTTCTTTTGTTTAGCTTTATTCGAAAACGGCAGGTAGCCGTAGTTAGTTGCTTTAACTTAAATTATGTCCTTACTTCTAATCTGTTGACGAAAGAACGAAACCCTCGGTGCGTGAGTTAAACTCACACTTGACCGGTTTTTTTTTATATAAACAAAACAGACGATGATAGATGAAAATGTGTCAAACAATAATGCTGCTGATTTTTTTATCACTAAACCAAAAATAATATACAATTCGTGATCATGATTATAAGTTCATAGAAGCTTCTTATATGCAGTCTGGACATGATTATGACTTCATATAATCATTTCATACGTCCAGTCTTCATTTAGCTATGTTGTTACTAATAATAATTAATTTATTTGAAGTTCCGCTGTCCAGGTTGAATTGATACAGAACAGGGATATCATCGTAAAAAGCAGGACGAGTTTCAGTTTTTTATTGTACGTTTAATTGAATAGATTTTAATAACTCACCTTAAATTCTTTAATAAATTGTGTCGACCGACATCTATCTGTAAATTTTCAAAACAAAAAGGATTAAATCAATTTTAAAAGTACTATGGAGTTTTGTAAGGTGTGTATATTGTGAACTGTTAAAGCATGAAAATACATATAATAATTTCATTTTTTGTTTGGTTGCTAAGTTCATATGCTGCAACTCAAAGTGCGTAATAGGTCTGCAATGAATGTCTTAAAACCATATTTAAGACATTAATTTTATTTTTAAGTATGATATTCATTTGACTCATATCTTGTAAACTAAAATGAATGAATCAACTGATATTTGACTACTAAGTGAGCACTTCACCCATTGATAACCAAATAGTTCAGTGTAGTCACGAATAATAAGTACACAACATTGAGTACATTGAGTGCAATGAATCCACGCAATCCTCTTGTTTTTTAAAATATATTACTATTTTCTTCAAAATCCTTATGGATAACAGTTTTTTTTAGCAATACAATGTAAAAATATTTTTTGGTTCACTAACATAGGGTCGTAACCGATTGAACTTCTTTTTTCAGATAGCTAGAATCCAAATGCCCACTGTATACATTTAATGTACTCATTTTAAAATGAATGCACTCTTTGCACTCAGTGTTCTCAGTGTATTTTTAACAGTTAATATGGTACATGTTTTGTTTGAATAGAGAACCCACTTATATGCATGAAAACAAATAGAGTATTTATTTTGCTATTTGTTGATCGAATGGTGTACAGTGATTGGCTGTTTGAATGTGGTACTTATGTATTTGTACATATTTTCACTCATACGATTGTCATGAATAGAGTACAGTGAAGTACTGTACATACTTAGAGAAATAAATGAAGATAAGCTTTATTTTTTCTTAAGGATTAACTATTTATAATGATAGAAGTATTTGTAAATTTTATCTGAGTATCCGAAAAATCCAGCTCGGAGGGAAAAAAGCACCACACAAGTTTTTCACGGCCTCACTTTCCTCCTTGAGTACTTTTGTCACGGAAAGCTTTCGCAATTCGCCGTTCTAAACCGGCAATAAACTGTAGGTTCCCTCCATATGTGTCAAAATTATAACGCGCACAACACAGTGGAGCCGCGAAAAGCTAGATTCTGGCTCTTCGTGGGCTGTTAAGCCACTAATGAAGGTGATGAAACTAAATTTATGAATAAAATTCACCATTGATACCATAAACATACTTTGCTTAACATTCGTGTGCTCCGTAGTTCATTCCTGAAAAAACCTTCGGCACCATGCCAAGGCAATATTTCGCTAGCATGTAATCGCAGTACGTATTAATTAACCTCAATTTTATTAATTAGCCATCATTGTGGCTGCACATTGCACCGACTGAACTGCAGCCTTCCCGAATCCATTCTAGTTCTGTAATTTATACGATACCGCTAGTAAAAAGCAAATGGAAAAACGCATACCATTTGATGTGAAATAACTGTCAAGTTGACATCGTTACGAAAATAAATGCCAGAAAAATAAGTACTGTCACTGTGTTCCATTTGAAGCATCATCCGCCACAGCAAGTGAACTAGGTCAGAAACATCTGCTCACACCCGTGTGATTCATGCCTAGCTACCGCCCGCGTCTGCTGCTGCAGTAAGTCCATGGGTGAGAGGAGTTGATCTTTTTCCTGCCTACCCGTCGTCGACCGGATTGTGCACGCACACCCCAAAAAATGCAATACTTCCGCCTGTATGCGCAATGAAAACGAAAATAAGATTCACTACTGAAGAGAAAATCGCGTGCAATCACAAAGGAAAATGAAGAAAACAAAATTCATTTCCATTTCGACTCGTCGCTCGTCATCGTTCTCGGCGAGGTCCGTAAACTTTTCCACTTATGCGAAGTGCCTCGCCTTGATCTCAAATTATAAATACGCACTTGCGTTACGTTCAAGTAAAGCTGCAATGATGAGAAATGTGTATGGTGCTGACGCACCACCGGCATACATACATGTGCCAAGTGAGGCGATGCAGCTTGACTCAGTGACTTAGTGGTAGCCTGGCGCAGCGGGCTCTGCAGGAACTGGTGGCTTAGTGTCATCAGACGAGCAGGCTAGAAGGCCGACAGATCCGGACTACTCAATGCAATGCGACAAAAACGCGAAAATAATTATTTCGTGTTTACGCAATTTGCGATGCAATAAACTGAGTAACACACTGACCAGATCAATGGCATTTTGGCAGATTTTATTAATAGCGATGTTATGTTTCAGACTGTGGTTTATTCTTAACGGCGGACGGAGCTCTTTGTTTCTCATGGCTCGACATGGCACAGAGCAGAAATATTTATGTAAATAATTGAGAATGTTTTCGTTGCAGTTGTAGTAAACAGGCTGCGTGTTGATCATTTGCAGGACGGGGTCCAGGCGATGAATAATGTCGATGAGTTTAATTAAAACTTAAAATAGTCGAACTAGAGATTTCGTACGTCGTTTTTATTAATGACTGAAAGTAATCTTTACTGAGGGGTGGCTTTAATTATTTCTTTAGTTCGGGGTACTCTTAGCCTCGGACAGCTTGTAATTGATCTTTGCCATTTTCGACTTGAAACATACCTTATTATATCTTTAAGCGACTTAGTTTTGTAATAGGACGCGCACAACACATACATAAGACACACTTTTGGCAGACATTATGGACTTATGGCAAAATAAACTTAAAACAAATTTCACGAAAAAATCTCAAATTCAACCAAAAATTCCAAAACTGTAAAAACTACAATCAATCCAAATGTAATTGGACATTTTGGGGTTCATTTCAATGCCATATCATTTGTGTGATGTTACGAAAGTTTCCCAAGAAAAATATTATTTTAATTTATACTATGTGGAAACTATATTTCATGTGCTGCTTACTCGCTTTTGTGATGTTTCTGCTGCTTTTTCAGTTATGCGCGAATCGATCTAGTTTTTCTGCCTTGAAACGCCTTGCAGTTTTGCATTTAAGTTTTTCTTAATGAATTTTATTTTGAGCTTGTTTTTCCGTAAGTACAAAGCGCTCTTCAAGCTGCTTAATTGCTTTTGTGATTGACTGTAGTACACATGTAAACGTTAGTAAAAAAAACCGCTTGCACTCTAACGATTCTAAAATTTCTTCTTCGCAAAACAATACCTTACTAAGAAAAAAGAAAAAAAAGGTTTCTTTTTAAACATTCTCAGTGCCGATTAAAGTCGAAATTTAATTAAATAAAATAAGTTTATGAGGTCTTTACTCTAAATAAAATAAAATAAATAGTCTAAATAAAATCCACTGTATTCTGCGCGTTATAATTTTGACACATGTGGAGGGGACCTACTGTTTAATGCCGGTTCCGAACGGCGAATTGCGAAAGCTTTCCATGACAGAAGTACTTCAGGCACTCTTGCTTAACAGTCCGACACACTAACGATTAAGCCACGGCGCCCACATGAGGTCTTTACTCTCTTTGGTCAAAATCAAAAGAACAAAAGAACGTGTCATGAAGGTCATGACCGAATGAATTTACATTTAATTTAATTCATGAAACCAAGAATTAAATGTGTAGTAAGCTAAAGATTGAAAAAGTTGCACTTGAAAAGTGAAAAGTGAAGTGATTGAAAAAGTTTCTATTCGCTTGCACCACAAATTACTAGGAGGCTAGGCTAGGAGTCACGTCAGTTCAGTGTATCCAAAAGCCAAATAAAAATCCCATAAGCAATTTCAAAAATGTTTGCAAATTTCTTGAGACAACTATTTTTGACATCTGCACGTGGTTGAGGAAAACATCTAATTTCTACTTCAGTCCTCAGTTTGTTATGTTCTCTAAATCTAAATCTTCGACTTCGAAGATCAGATAATGTTTGCAAGGCACGGCTTACCTGAACTCAAACTTCTTTTCAATAACTTCCAAGATTGTATTTAACGACACACGTGAAGTATATCTGCACAAAAAAATAATACACAAATTTTTAATAAAAATTTAAAAACAACGCACTTCAAACACACGTGCAAGCACAACTGGGCACGTAAAAAAAATGTGTCCTTTATTCTTAAAGAAGAACTTCACTAAATGAGTTCCAAAAATACGTTTCACACGATCCCACTGCACCGCATTTTTCCTAGACTCACGCGCACTCACTCCCGGAGACTTTCCCACACTTTCGCTTTAACGTAGTCGTAGTCGTCGTCATCGTAGTCATAGTCGTGATCGTGTTCGTCTGTGTCTGTTTCCTTATTTTCAATATCCCGCTGCAAGCCTTTATAGTTGGCAGCGTTTCTTCTGTGTTCTACCAAAGGGCCTGGCGGCGCACAGTGGTGTGCTAGTGGAAAAAAATCAAAACGATTTTTATTTTTGTTCGGATTCTACATATGCGAACCTAGAAAGCCAAAATTTTGTACAATTTGGATGTTCCGTTCGACTGTACCGTTAGCTCAAAGTTGATTTTAAAATGCATAGAAAAAAATGAATTTTTGGTGCAAAATATATGTGGAAATATGGTGAATACAGATAAAAAGTTATATTTGCTTTAAAGGGCATCTACCTTTCAAAATATATGTTTCTACGGCCGCTATTGCGATTATCGAATCGATAAGTACTGTGTAACTCAATCGATGCAGAATTATGTTATTGTGACTGATGGCATGTATACAGCTATTTCGGAGCAAATCGCAGCAAATGATGATGCTGAACTTGTTTTGATGCGGGCACCCATCGTGTTGCTGAAGTAGCTTTTCATAAATAAACATTATAAGCTACTTTCTACCTATTTTTATTATTTTTTATAAATTATTATATTAATTAATACATTTTCATGAAATACTGAAAAAAAAATACTCGCACTCGCATAAGAAATTAGCCTTTACTTCATTATCGGTAGCCATCGATCACAAATTTGTGATCGGTGAAATCAACTGTCAAATCGACAACCATCGATTACAACCGATAGCCGCAACCGAACACAATCGAATACCGATTGCCATTAGATAATCGCAATAGGGCACTACATCTTTTTCGTATCCCTTACCAATCTCACAAACTATGCTTTTGATAGAGGGCTATCCCAATGTTTGTTGGTTCATAAAAAAAGTGCTCCAAGAGGCTCCAACGGGAGACCTACATTTTCTGAAAGCTTGAAGTATTTTCTTTCGATAGTGCAGAAATGTAACTCTAGTACAATTTTAACCGATTTTTTTACGAAATAAATATTTTGCAAAGCTCTAAAGAGTTTCTGCTGATGTGAAATAGATTTTGTTGGATCTTAAAATATTTTTTATTTGGTAATTTTGTTGTTTTTACGTATTCTTAGTATTTTGGGGTCATAAAACACATTCCTGGGCTATGTCGCAGTAGAAGTAAAAGCGGAAATAGGTTTATATTGGCAAGATAAGTGCTTAATGTGTTAAAGAAACGAAAATTACTTCTATACTCTTTAAATATTAGGGATTTTAAATTAAGGTTTATGTACACTCCGCGACAAAAAGATAGCACATGACATGATTTTCTAAGATTATGGAGAAGG
The DNA here is from genome assembly GCA_905187475.1 of Syritta pipiens. Classification (NCBI taxonomy): domain Eukaryota; kingdom Metazoa; phylum Arthropoda; class Insecta; order Diptera; family Syrphidae; genus Syritta; species Syritta pipiens. Next base: position 32,251,450 of record LR994574.1, on the reverse strand, counting down.
ATGAGTTGAGTTACTGTTTTCATCGTTTAAGTGTAATAATTTCTCCCCAAGAAACAAGGAGGATTAACACATTATTAGTTTTTATCATCTGAAACACCGAAATTTTCTACATTTTTTTTTAAAGTGCTATCTTTTTGTTGCATCACTTATGGTGCTTACACTATATATTGAATTATCTTATTTTGTTTTTATGCTCTAACTTGTATTTCATTGCTGTTTTTAATAGTTTTTATTAAATGATTAAAGCCCAAATCGCAACGGCGCGTTCGATCGGTCGGACTTTGACAGGCGTTGGTACGCGTTTTATTGACTTTACGCAAAAGAATGTCAACGAACGCCTCACTTAAGTCTTCAAATCGGAATGGAGCTCGCGGGTTAGCTTTCCCTAAGTCAGCTAATGCTCGAAATTTTCCATCGCCTGAAACAAATTTTGTAAGGACACAATTTAATTTTGAAACTAGAAATCAAAAGCAATTCTTACTCAAACAATCGCCTTTCTGCATTCAAATTTCGTAAATTTGTAAATAAAAAAATGTTTACACACATCTGTCAAACGCCCGAGCGAGTAGAAAGTAGTCCCAGTCGGTCGGGCTCACGATATTACGATCTGCGAAGTTATTTCGATTTATACAATGCTTTTGCGTGTATTCTACTTCAAATGTCAAAGAGCGACCGAACGCGCCGTTGCGGTTTGGACTTAATACGCAAAGTGAAGCTGTTTTTGTTAGCTCTAAGTAAAACAGTACGAAAAAAGGTACATGTGCTATCTTTTTGTCGTACTGTATATGTATAGCCAAACAAAACTTTCGGGATGAAATTTCTTACGATTTCTTATGAATACCAATTGCAATTTTTTTTTTTGGTGGACCTATTTTCTAGTGTTTAAAACGCAGTATTTGACTGTGTAACAAATGAATCAAATAGTTTTAGAGGTTCAGAAAAGCTCCTTGCCTCATTTTAAGCAACGAAATAAAACAGCGCGATATGTTCAACATACGGTTTTGACTTAATATAGTAACTTGTTTAAGGGGAAAAGTTATAGTAATGTGGCTTCGCAGTATGCATTGCGTTATTGAAGCGCTGAAAGAAGAACCTTAAGGCAGCAGAAATAAGAAGTTAATAAGCCAGTTAACAATGGGAACATTGCTGATAATGAGTAAATTCACAAACGCATCACTGCAGTAATGATGCAAAAACGTTCAAAAACGCAACTTTGGCATCACTTTTTACGTCAACTATTGCAAAACTGCAGAAACTAATGCGCAACAATTAAACATAAAGGCATCAGGAAGAAATAGTGATTAGTTGTTGACGCCGGCTGTTTCAATCGCAAGTAATGGAGAACAAAAACAAAAGGTAAACATTTTCAAAGAAATATCTATATATATAATTCATATTTACTCAAAATATTTGTGTTTTTTTTTAAATGTGTAGAGAGTTCTTCACGAAAAAAGAAATAAAATTGTTAATAGCCATCAGACTTAAACATGAAAAAAAGTTTACCGCCGGCAAAAAAAGACAAAAGGCGTTCTATGGGAACAAGTTCTTTCGGGAATTAAAAGCGAACCTCCAGCTCCTTTTTCCAAATAAGGATCTAATTTACGATACAGGTCCTCAATTTTGATAATACACATTAAGAACTTAAATATGAAACACTATTTAAAACATTAGCTCACATAAAAAGTTGAGCGGGTGATTCGAAAGTGGCACTGGAACACATCGTCTGGATAACTTTCAATTATCTTGAAGTAATTTGTTATTTTTGGAGTTTTTCTTGTTCCAAACTCATACTAACCAAAAATTGTCAGTTTTCCGATCATTATTATCAATTAATGTTTTCAATGTAATAACGTCCATCATTGATCAAAGTTAAAAGCAAACAAATGTTTTTTAACGTCAAACTAATTATTTATCAGCATCGCATCGGCATTGTCTGCATACGCATCAGCATCGCAAAAAAGTAGTGATGCCAAATCGCTGCACACAAATTAGTGAATTTACCCAATATGATAAAACATACATTTTCCATGCCAAAACTAAGAAGCTACTGTTTTTAAATTGTTCAACCTGCGAGTAATCCGCAACTACTTGAGCTACATATGTAGCTTAGTGTATTGGACCACTAAAAGACAAATTCCATATTTCATCAAAATCGGTTTACGAGTTCTCATTTTACAGATTTTTTTCCACCGCTCCATAGAAGTGAAACCACTGTGCGGCGGTAGCAGCCAGAGAAGCGACATGCTTCGTAGTTGCAAAACGGGCCCAGCGGACGCTCACCACAGAAGCGCAGGAGGATGCCCAAAGAATAAAAACCGGAGCGCACAGAAATGCGTTTCCATGAGGAAGAATATTTTTTTACGACAGTAATCCTCCCATTTTATATGTTTTTATGATTCTTATGCAATGCCAGCTGTTTTCTCTCCTCCTCGCCTAGCCCTCTTTCTATTGCATACACATTCTCTCATTCCATCTCAGACTTCTACTTCTCACCCTCTCTTTCACTTGTTTTGGTTCTTTTTTTTATTACATTTATTTTTTTCTTTTTGTAAAATGCATAAACATCATAAATGCAATGGATAGGGAGACGGTGATGATGGCGGCGGACTCCTCGCGACGAACGCGCGGCAAGTTGGAGACATTTTCATTATCATACACTACCATGATATGGAATTGCGTTCGCGTTTCCCGCAAGGAGCAAAAGATACCTTTTTCCTGTTGTTGATCGGAATGCTGGGTCTGCTGCATCCCAAATCAAGTGCAATAAAAAAAGGTATAAATACCAGATAGCATATCATCACTGATTGTCTGTCTTCAATGTCGTGAGTCTTCGCGTGTATTGCAGTTTATAGTAGAAATTAAGAATACATGGTGGAGAGGGAAGAAAAGAACTCGGAAAGCCAGAATTTTCTGTATGGCCAGCTCTAGGGCTAGAAGCCTGGTAGCAGCTGAGCCCGGAAAGAATGATATGAAAAATTAATTTGGGTTAATTCATGAGTATAGATGCGCATCTCTGAATTTGGCCTTTTTTTTTACATTTGGAGTATATTTCATTTATAATCATCAGAGTGACAAATCAAAATTTCTATTGTGAGTAAAATCAGCTAAGCAAGTTAATTTGTGTAAGCGCTAGGCATTATTTTGCTGTCAAGCAAGTCGTATCGGAAAATTGTACAGTGTTAACCACGCTTATTACTTTGAAATGTTCAGTTCAGTTCTATGTATTAGTAGTCAACGGTTTTGAACTTGGGTTCAAAATAGAAGTACAGTGCCTCCAGAAACTATTTGCTCGCCGACCCGTTTGAAGGAAAAAATGGCCATAGAAAAGAGACTGCAAGTTATACAAAAAATATGTACAAATTAAATTAAATAGGACACGGTTTTTATTGGTAATACATATATTTATGGTGAGTCTAGCTCACTTGCCGTCCAATACCAGACTTGTGAGTCTAACCGACTCGCGGTTCAATCTAAGACTGACTTAAAATCTAACATCGAGTTCTTAAAATATCTTATCTAATGTGCTGAAAAATGTGTTGGATTACAAATATCTTATGTTATCCTAGAACCAGATCCTTTTTGACCTGCGAGCGAAGATATGTTCGCTTATCTCTCCGAAGGGATCGGTGTGTCAATGTTTCTTCGATTTTTTGTTTTCTCATCCCTTCGCTGGTCGTTATTTATCCGCGACGGGTCTCAGATTACCTTATCGGTTGTTTGGTCAGCAGATAGGGATGTGGGTGAGCGAGTACGTTAACTTACATGCTTTTGCTCTGAGTTAAATACTGGATATATAATAAATGACATAAACCAAAACAGAATATCATAATTTTAAGCAAAGTTATCTGCAAAAATATTTATTAACTTTGCACTTTAATCTCCAAAAAGTATTCGCTCACCCTCGCAATACCTCCATTCCAAATTCATGGAGCATCTTATTGGTCCATTTTCTTTATAAAAATGTGTATTTATCTATTTTGAATGAAATCCAATAGTTGTGAGCTAGCCAGATGTTATTTACTACCATTCAGTACACACATCCATTGTTTCCATTCATTAAACTGACTTTCAAGCCAATTTAGTTGACAGTCTCGTGTTTTTTCTTGTATTTCGCTTCGAAATATCTCAACATTTTGGATAAGATTTATATTTGACAATATTAGTAGCGTTCCAATCCAATAAGGTATTTTATGGTACCCTTATTTGAATATTCTATGATATATCACCAGGATCGGTAAGTTAACCGCAAAAACAGTTGGAGTCAGTACTCTTTTGACCTGAACTAGTTTAGCTGCGTGTGTTAAGAATACTTTTATGCTCTTTGTAGTCCAACACACTCACCCGAATCACGCAACTCGCATTCGACACTCGGATACGAGTATGGTCGTATTTCATTATTACCGAAGTCGTACTTTACGAGCATCGTCGTATTTCGATTTTTACAGGACTCGTATTCAAGCAACGCATACGAGTGTCGTATTTTTTTGCCTTATTCCGCTTTCGTATCTTTGTCGTATTTGTGTCGTATTTTCCTCGTATAGAAATGTGCCTACGACTCGGTGTACGAGTTAAGGGTTGTTTGAAAACAAGACGTGCAAATACACATTTCTGAATGGGAATTGTTGTGGAAGTGTTTTGAGACATATCTCTAAGCTAGTGCAGGTCAGAAGGACCGTGATGGTGACTGCATTTGCAATTAGCCTAACGATTCATATATTCTAGAATACTCAAATGTTGCCACCTTTAAATAACTCAAAATGGTTTAGAATACTACTCTACTGCAATGGTCAGGTATGAGTCCAGACAAAAATTCTGAGACATTTCGGAGTGAAGTATAAGAAAAAACGTAAAATTCGCGACTATAATGACTTAAAAGCCGTTTTAATAAATTGTACCTATGGATGGATGTACTAAATGGTAGTATAAAACAACTGGCATAACTCGAAACTATTGGATTCCATTCCAAATACATCAATACATATTATTTTAAAAATTTTTGTTGGATCACTAAGATGAACTTGGAACTGAGTTATTGTGAGGGTGAGCAAATACTTTTTGGAGGTTAAAAGTCAATGGACATTTTTGTAGGTATTTTTTAATTGATAATCATGATATTGTGTTTTGGCTTATTCAGTTTTATTCAGTATTTAACGCAGAATAAAAACACGTAGATTTTTGTAGGACTTGTAGTTTCTTCTCTATGACCATTTTTTTCTTCAAATGGGTCGATGAGCGAATAGTTTCTGGAGACACTGTATTTTTAATGTAAATTGTTTGCCTTATGGTATTCGTTTGGTTACAAGCACAAATGAGCCAATATATGTAGATATCCAACTGAACAGCTGTTTACTTTTCGTCTATTCCATCAATAAATTTGACACTAGTTCACCAATTTGACACTTAAATTTACTCAGTTGTTTGAAAGCGAATAAGAAAGTATCTAACGCGTATTCAAAGACGCGGAGCAAAAAATTGTTATAAAAAACGCTGTCAAACAAAATTAGGGCTGGTGGCTGATTTGTGGTTACAGGTCAACATTATTTAGTGCTCAAGTTGCAAAGAAGGAAGGAAGTTTTCCTATCTTAGAATGTTAGTTCTCTTTAAACTGTTTGCTGCAAAAAAAAGTCCAATAAATTCTAACGCCTGGCAACCCTCCTTTGCTACCAGCGATAACTCCCAATAATTTCATCTAACGTTTAATGCACATTAGTTGCATCAACCCAACCTTGCAGGAGACGACTGCACGTTACTCTCTTGCAGCACCTGCGGCAGCAATCCTCCATCTAATTGCATGTGAATGTGATGCATTCGCCGCACGTACAGACTGCATGTCGTTCGCTCACCCGTGTTTTTTTTTTTTTTTTTTTTTTTCGCCTTTGCCGGAGTTTCTCGTGGGAGAGTGAACCGCAATTACTCTCAATTGCATACTTTTGCAGCAAAAAGAGCTTCGGGACCAAAACAACAACAGAACATGCCCGCTCGCGCGGGTTGAGCTCTTCGGCAATAATTTTCTTAGTGAGGTAGGTCAGCTACATCTAATTACCTCACACAAGCCCACAAGAACTCTCACCAATACCACAATTCAAGTTTTATTGCACTTTTCGTTGCACTTTTTCTGCATTCTCGCTCTCTGTGTCGCGTTTGTGTGCGTGAAGAGCGCAAACGAGTGAAACCGGAGAGGGACCAACACCATCGCACAGCAATTGTGCAATTGTCAAATTGGAAGAAAACGAGAGAGTAAAAGCGAAAAGAGAATGCAATTTTCAATTATTCAAGAAAAAAATCGAAAGGAAAACTTACATGCAGAGCCAGTCCGTAGAGCGGTTTAAATGGAGCGCGTCAATGCACTTTGCGCACTATTCGACCTAAAGAGAACCGAAGAGTGGCTCTCCAGAACACCCACTGTTGTAATTTCTTTTTCTCTGAATTTTCTGCAATTGAGATTACAAAACTCTGCCGATGCCGAAGACGACTCATAACAAGTGCAAAAAAAAAGGACTAATTGGGACTAGGGCAATAAAAAGAACAGTGCCCTGCACAAAATGGTGGTGAATTAAGCATCCGAATGCCGATGACATTTGGCCCCACCCTTCAGACTGTGGACCTCCTTTTAAAACGGCGATTCTCTGTATTTGATTTCTTCTTTTATTTGCGTTTTTTTGTGTACATATATTGAGAAGAGACGCCAAGAAGATTGCGCAAATAATATGGAAGACACAAGAATTCAGTGAAGAAATATAAAGTTGATGACATTCTTGGTTAAAATTTTAGGACGTAAACGAAAAATTTGGCTGCGCTCTTGTGCATGTTAATTACAAACGGCGAAGAACATTTGTAAATCGATAAAGTGGTTACTTTAATATTTGGTTTGGTTGAAAAATTCAACTTTACATATGTCCTAATTGGATGAATGTGGATTAAAGTCAACGGGGAAGCATGATCGTTAAGCTCTTTGTTGGAAAACGGAAAAATATAGTACCAGCAGAGCCCAGGTTTCATTATAGCTATGGCTACCATTTTGTTACAATTTGATGTAATTGAAACAAACAGAGTACCTAGAATAACTTCAGAACTCGAACCATTTTGCTATTTTGCGAAACCATTTATTCTAAGGCTCTAGGTGGTAGACTGCCAGACAATCAGTCATTCAATGAGCAACACAAATGGATGTTCTCAGAAAAAAATTATATATATAATTTTATTTTATCAGTACAGAATCAATTCTACTTTTTCAAATGTATTTGGTACACTATGTAGGCAAAAATCCCAGTTACGAGTTACTCCTGGTGGACAGGGTGCCTGCACGAATACGCTCGTGATACTTTCAAGGTCATTTATTTCCTCATTATTATTTCCATAATATTTGTAAGTAATATTTTCATCAAAAATGTGTCTTATTGTAGCTTTACATTCGAAATCGAAAAATGAATGACCCACAAACATTATTAATATACGAGTATAAAAACTTGAAAAAAGTTATAAAGAAATCTTTTTACAAAAATTGTACTGCATTTCAAGAGTCCTCATCATCATTGGCGCAACAACCGGTGTCCGGTCCGGGCCTCTTGCAGCAAGCACTTCGACCTACTCCGATCGTTTGTCGACGCCATCCTGTTGGGCATCCCAAGGCTTAGGGCGTCCTGGTCTACGCCATCCTTCCAGCGTAAGAGCGGTCTGCGTCGTTGTCTTGTACCATGAATTGTACAGCAAAGGACTTTCCAAGGAGGGCCCTCTTCGCTCATACGAACTAGTTGCCCAGCCCACCGGAGTCTACCGAGCCTTACTTTTCGTTATAACATCTGCTTCGAGGTAGATTTCATACAACTCATGGTTATACTGTTTACGGAATTGTCCTTTCTCACGTATGGGGCCAACAACTCTCCGTAAAACTCGCTCAGAGTGCCTTTGGCTAAGCACCCAAGTCTCGGAGCCATATGTGAGTACTGGTAATACAAGTGTCTTGTATAACAGCAATTTTGAATTCATGGTAAGGTCCTTAGATTTGAAAAGCCTTGCAAGACTGTAGTAGGTTTTGTTGGCTTTAAGTAACCGCCAGCGTATTTCTTTTACCATGTTATTATCCGCGGCTACTACTGACACTAGGTAGCTGAAGGATTGCACGATTTCAAGTTCGTGCTCCGCTTCCTTGACTGTTCTTCCAGCATTTGTCTTTCCTTCATTTATGTGCAGCCCCAGGTTTTTTGTCGCCTGCTCGATCTGGATGAAGGAGTTTTGAACAGCTTGTTCACTTTGTCGGAAGATCTCTATGTCATCTGCGTAAGCCAGTAATTGAGTAGACTTGGTGAAGTTTGTTTTGAACAGCTTGTTCACTTTGTCGGAAGATCTCTATGTCATCTGAGTAAGCTAGTAATTGAGTAGACTTGGTGAAGTTTGTTCCTCTTCGTAATATCTCAGAGTCCCGGATTTCTTTCTCCAACGCCAGGTTGAAGACGAAGGACAGCCCATCCCTTGTCGGAGTTAATTGAAGATCTTGACGGGATTGGACAGCAATCCAGCTACCTTAACTTGGCTTGAAATATTGGTCAATGTCAGCCTACATAGTCTTGTTAACTTGTTTGGGATGCCGAATTCTCCCATGATTTATATAGTTCTACCCTGGTTATGCTATCGTAGGCGTAAACAGGTGTTATATCGGAATGTTGAATTCTAGACATTTTTCCATCGCCTACCTAAAGGTGAAGATTTGATCAATTGTTGATTTGCCTGGTCTGATACTACATTGATACTTTCCGATTATGGTTTCCGCGTATTGGGCTATCCGATCTTCTAGGATAGAGGTGAATATCTTATAGGCAGTTCTCAACAATGTTATACCCCTATAAGAGCATTTCAAGAGTATTATATGGTATATCCTAGTTATCAAATCGTGTTATTCTAATTGTATTATTTAAAATAATACTTAAAACAGAAAATGTGAAGCAGAAAACTACATACAATTTAGGCTTGGTAGGGAATGGATTAAAAAAGATTTTTATTGCAATGTTGGAAAGAAAAAATCTGTTATTTCCAACTCAAAACGGAGTTTTTTTTCTTTTATTTTTGATTGGGCTTGACGGAATGCGGATGGAAATATTTGGGATTAGAATTCATTGAACCTCGCTCGCAGTGCATTTTTTTAAAGTAACATCTCGAAAAATGGTTACAATAATGACACGTCTTCTATCAATTATTTGACAGGATCTATCACAAGGCCCGACGTAACGCTTTCGTACTGCGAATCCCCAAAAATGGTATCATGACTTTCCGTCGTAGAAAAAAAAATTGCTACAAATTCGGAACTCGTGAAAAGTAGCATCATCAGCCCCGAACGAATGGAAAATTTGTTTGTTTTCTTTACGAATAATAATCTCCATCTGACACACTGAGATTGAGAAGGATTTTTATGGAAGTATACTAAAAATAAGAAATTTTGCCCCTAGATTTTATTTGACAGCGTTTTTTATAACATTTTGTATCTGTGAATACGTGTGACCGCTTTGAACAACAAATCAAACAGATGTGTGTAATTTGATTTGAACAAATCAAACAGATGTGTGTAATTTGATGAGCTAGTGTCCGATGCTTCCTGAATTACTATCAAAATGCTTCCAGTATTTCGGATAAATTCGTGAATCACTGTCAAATTCATCGATGGGCGAGGGGAAATAGCAGCTGCCCAGATGGGTATCCATATTGGGTTGTATATGATAATAACAAAGAAAAAATGTAAGTAAGTGTTAAAACAAATGATGTTTAAAGGACAACAATAAAGTTGAGTACTAACGGCATAATCTTCGTTCCAAAGTACTATATAGCACTATAGCATTCAAACTTTTGAAAAAGTAGATTGAGCCACTCTAATACACCCTCTGAAAAAAAATAAAAACGGCTGCTAACTTAGTGGTTGGTGTAACCGACGAAGAATACTAATAGATCGTCCTCCATCTCATGTAATACATATTTAAATGCTGCATTATTCAGCCGAAAGTTCTTTATGAATCTGTAAATCATGTAATTTCATACATATCTAACAAGACATATAACAACTGATTTCGAAGCTTTCGTGTGCGGCAATGCTATTGTCATTCCATTCGGGGCTCGTGATAGCAATATTTTTCGTATTCGTATCATATCTGAGTGTTCAAAATATTTCTTCGTCGGGCCTTGTGAGAGGGGTGAATATCTCTGTTATCGCGCCCACCATTGCATTCCATTTACTCCAAAAATCAACAAAATGCAATCCGTATCTTAGTATCCTCAATTTCCTCGACAATGAAAAAAAAACAAAAATAGGTTGTACCTAGATAACCGTTCACATTTCCTTTTCCTTTTATTTTCTCATCACACAGATAACACTCCAACGCGCTATGAAATCAAAATATTCCAAATTAACAGACGACAACAGTAGCAAAACGACTACAAACTTAAATACACAACAAACTAACCGCGTTAAAAAAAATTATACTCTTGCTTTGCTAATCACCTCTCAACATTCAGTAAACGTCATGCGAGTTCAGATCAACAAATGCTTGTGATAAAATGAGAAAATGACAAACACACACCCACTCCGAAGCTGTCAAATGCAACATTTAATTTTTTTTGTATCACAATCACCGTCATATGATGAAAAGCGAAACTACATGCTGCCACTTTACTTGAGCGTCATCAAATGGCAGTTCCTCTACTAAACTAGTTCCCCAGTGTGTTACATTTGTTGACAACTAAAACTACTCAATGAATGTCCAGCGCTTTGCATCTGCAGCAGACTGCAGTATCAAGTTATTAAATTTTTTTCAGTTTGTTTCATATGTCTATAGGGTGCGTGCGCATTATTTCAGCTACAACAAGTCATGAATGAAATGGGGAGACAAAAAAAAAAAAACAACAACAAAGAAAAACTCAATTCACTTTCACTAATTATGTCAGCGCGCAGAGGCATTGCATGGTTATTTTCTTTATCGTCCTCTTCATTTTTTTTCTTTTTCTCTCTTTTGCATTGCACTTTTTCTTTCAATGGAATTTTAATTGCAATAGAAAATGTGCAATCGTCACTAATTACAGACGACTATGGAAATTTTCGTAATAAAAAGTAAATAAAAATATATTCTATGTTTTACTTTGCAAACAAAATTTTGCGAGAGAAGCGTTTGAGAAAATTCACAAAATAAGTGTTTATGTGAGTACTATCTAGTCGTTTTACTAACAATACCTTAATTCTAGACATAATAGAAGTGCAATTTAGACTAACATAGTTCTTACATAAGGTTTTAAATGGCAGACTTTTCCTCAAACAGAAACTTAAACTTTGAACTACTTATTCATCAGTCATAGTTATAAAATATTTTATTTGTCAAAAATAATGGTATTCTGAATCTCTAAAATTATATGTTAAGCTGAGAAAAAGAAGAAGAAACTATATCAGCCAAATAAAATAACAAAAAAAAAATATAAAATAATAGAGTACTTACATTGTGAGACTTTGACAGCAAATATGACAGTTTCTGAAAAGATACAAAAAATGAAAATATTAGTTTTATAGATTTAAATTTCACAGAGCAAAAATCTTAAGCTAACTATCATAGTTCGTATTAGAAAACAAAAATGTTTTTGCACTGCTGCTTTTGGCTTCGTTAATATTTTATAATTACAAAGCAGCTCAAACTTTCCTTAAAATCTATTCATTACACTATTACAGTCTCTTTTTTCAGACTGAAAATTTGCATGGACTTTAATTCGCTCTTTATTTTGATTCAAACTCTGAAAATTGTTGGATGAACTCTGGTGGTCAATGTCATTATACTCTAAGCACGTTTGTGAATTCAACTCCTTTGAAGCAAATATTGTTTAAAATTCGTTCGTTGCGATTCGAAAATAATTAAACTCGAAATAAACATAAAATTGACAACTCTTGAAAAAAGCTTTGCTATAAATTGTATATTTAAGATATCTGTTCTATTCCATCTGTAGATAAATTTTGAATATTTCAGACATTCCTTATATTGCAATTTGCAATGCGGCACAAGGCAGCGAGTTCCACAGCATTCGCTCTCCCATCAATCGATCTTAATAAACATCTCAATATATAAAGAGCATGGGATAAAAGATGCAACCCAATCGAAAAAGCGATTACGATCACTGCCAACATAAATCTCTGTTCCAACATATCGCCTCCCATTTGTGCGGTTGTTGCACTGTTTCTCTACCGCTCTCTGCTGAGTCTACAAACAAGATCTTGCAAAAAGTCACGAAGGTAAATATATAATTTAACGCATGCATTTAAATTAGTTTTTGAAGAGTGTGTGTGCGTGTGCGAATGTTGTTATTTTGAGCTCATGGGTTTCTTGTTTCTCTCACTACTCACTGCAACCTACTGTTGCATGTTGTAAAACTTTTTCTTTCATTTAATGCGCTAAGACGATCATTGCCTCTTCCTCTCCCGACTCGCCTCCACTACATTCTCTTCCTTTAGCTGCTCCTGCTACTGCTGCCATCGCCACAGTGGCATCGACAACGATGTCCATGGTGTTGTGATGTCGAAAGTGAACGTTCGTTCATTCACTGCCTTGGCTTGCACCAAGTTGTTGCATACTACATTGAACACTATTGCTACACAGCGCCATTTAGCCGATGACGCGAAGTGTAAACATTGTGCCTTCCCCCCCCCCCCCCCCCCACCCCCCCACACACTCTTTCTCTCTTTCTTTCTCTCTCTCTCTCTCTCTCTCTCTCTCATTTAATCTCACTGCTTTTCTCCCTCCCTGGTTTGTTGGCGTTCGCTTTGCGAATCTTTTGTTGGAATTGGTATAGGAATTGCAAGTTTTCTAGAGCTCCAACTGGGCTCACACACATCCGTACACCAATAGCTGGTACATGTGTGCGGAGTGGACTAAATTTAAAGGTGGAGGCGCGTCTCTGTGTGTCATGTGCAATGGAACACTTTGCTAGTTTTTCCAGTTTAGTTGGCTAATTGCATGAGATCTTCATCTGGTCTATCACCATTTTTGTGCTCGTTATCATCGCCATTATTCTACTTACGCGAGATGTTATTCAAAGGAAACTGCTGTTGATGTGCAGACTTTTCTAAGCCGGCTATAAAGCTGTGTATGTTTCCGCCATTTTCGTTTGAGTACGGGTGATGGGTTTGGCATTCCAGTTGTATTTCTTTTTTTGTTCATTTAATAATCCACAAACTACTTATGTGCTAACAGATTACAATGTATGCAATTATTGTTATGTAATTAGCAATGAATAATGTTCTTTTTATGATGAAAAATCTTAATGAATACTTAAATTATAGAAAAGCTTAATAATAAATGGTGGGAAGTGTCCTAGGGGGAATATGGAATTTAATCATGGATAAAAGGTGAGAACAGTTTATATGACCACAAAGAATAACCGTTACGAACATAACATCGTTTATGGACCTGTTTCTAAAAATTCTAATCCTAGCAAAAGGCACCACGCCTTATAGTGAGGTTGATATTGGTAAACCGCTTTTGAACTTTTTCAATGCGTTCGGAAAAGGTTATAAGAGCTTGGTTCCAAACTACAACACCATATTCGAGGAATGGTCGGACAAGCGAGAGATACAAAGATAGAAGCGCAAAGGGGTCGGTAAATCCCTTTGTGTTTCGCTTGATGAAGCCCATCGTTGAGTTGGCCTTAGTTAAAATATGGCTAATATGGTTATGAAATGTATATGAGGTGTTAAACATAACAACAGGATCTTTTAAGTTATCATAGTCTGGAGGATAAGAAGATCCAGTTGCAAACTTAAATTGCATTGCATTGGTTAACTTCGTAAATGTAATAGAGTGACATTTATTTAAAATAAGTCTTATTTTCGCACCACTTAAAGATGTTATTTATGTCTAATTGCAATGAAACACAATCATTTGGGTGCTCAATACTTTTGAAAAATTTCATATCATCAGCATAAAACAGGCATTTGCTATGATTAATGGAATGAGTAATATCGTTGATGAATGTAACAAGCAATACAATTAGTTGTCTTTGATAATGATTTTAACCCTTAACGTTCGATTTAGGAGAAATCTGGATACCCAGCTAAGGAAACGGGAATGAAAACTAAATACTTCAAGTTTTTAAATTAGTAGAGAGGGGTTGACGGAATCAAACGCTTTACTAAATTTGGTATAGATTGCATCTACCCGTTTCCTCTTTTCTATCCTCTAAAAGAGGAGTAAATAGTTAGGTTGGTGGACGTTGTGTAACGAACGGCAGTTAGTTGATAAGCCTGGTTTTGCAGATTAAAACGAGCCGGAAAGATAACGGGATAAGAATTACAGGAGTTGTGTTATCTACAGACAATCTCAGTAATTACTTTTTTTTGTTTTTGATACGGCTTAGTGGTTGGGAAAGGGAGAAACTTTCTTATAGAGATCGAGGGAACAGCTTATTTTTGGTCATTTTATAGACGTTGGAAAAGGAAAAGGACAAATTTAAGGAATAGACGAATTTCTGGAGGAAATCGTTTATTAATTTCTAATTCTAGAGTCTTCTTTAAAGATTCTCAACACCGTAATCCAGTTTTGATGATATCTCTCTATCTCTATTTGTACCAAAACAAGTTAAGTAGAGAAAATGAAAGCGATTTTTCGTTAGAAATAACTCCCAAAATTTTAAAAATTCCCAATTTATGTTCGATTATTTTATCGTATTCAAATCATTAACTAACAAGTTTTCACGTTATATTTCTTATTTCACCATAGTTACGCATTATTTTACTACATCGGAGTCTGATTCACACGTCATGGGTCTACATCACCGATATTGCGTTCCATTTCGAGTCCCTAAAACAAAAAAAAATTTAAATCACTTTGGAATATTTCCAGTTCTCACTTAAAAAAAAAAAAAAACAAGAAAACAACAACGAAACGTACTGCATACCAATCAAATGAACTCCAACCTTAATGTGCCGCAATAATCATTCATTCCATATGATTCTGTTACCTGTATAATATATACAAATTACTTTGGCAACTTCCAAAACGTATAACCTGACCGCTGGCCAATTCATAACTTATGCCTTCGCCACACACAATCCTCCGGTGTTGAGGATACAGTATCTATGCACAGCGAATTGCTCGCACTGCAAACATATTAAATAGATTTTCACGTTGTGCCGCTCCTCCACCCAGTCCAGCCAGGTCCCAACGTCAGCATCAAATGAGCCAACTAAATAGCGTTTAGATAATTTCATGTGCTATCCATACCCGCACTTGTATCCAAAATAGGTATATTCAGCTTGCGACTTTTCGGCTCGCGCAATTGTTGTACCAATTTCTATTGCAATACATCTGTCAGCGGTGGTCGCTGCCAGGGCGGTTATGCTAAGTAGTTGTTAAGTTATTGGTGGTGCTGCTCCATGTTTGTTTGCTAGCCTTTGACTGCTTTTAAGCACAAACATTTTTACGACATGAATTGTATTGAGTTTCATCGATTGGAGTGGCGTATGCCGATTGTATTTTTTAAACATAATTTGTCTTTCGAAATAAAAACCAAATCAGAATATCGTTTTGTTTTATATTTTCTATTTATCGGCATGAATAATCAATTGTTGATGGTTGCGTCGGACTGCTAAGCGAGAGTACTCGGATCCGAACAAACAATTTTCACGGCCTCACCTCCAGCGAACAACTGACAATCCTCCTGGAGTTCTGTCATGAAAAACCCAAGCCGGCATTAAACATTAATTCCCCCACACAAAATTATAACAACGCATACAACAAACCTAGACTCTCGCCTTTGACGGTCAGTTATGCCACCCAATGTTATGTAATGTAAGGAAGTATGCATATGACTGAGTTGTGTCAACAATGTTTTTAATTTACGAAAAACTGTTATGTATTCTTTTATAATTTATTATTTTGCTAAGCCTTGATTCGACGATAAGACGAAAGTGCCTCTTTTACAGCGTTACGTTAATACGTTAATTTCCACATTAACTTATGGATTGAATTTCTTGATCAATTTTAATTTTAATTAAAAGATTCACTGAAGCTCGTTTTACATCAAAGAATAGGTAAAAGAAAATACTTGAGTCGGACTAGTTACGCACGTAAAAACAATGTTTCACCCCTTGGTATCAAATTTTAGCCTGCTGGAGTTCAGTCATTCGTTTAGCTTTACATAAAACGCCCAGCACCAAAATTAATATGCAGTGGTTTTTGGTAGACAAACAGAAATAAGAATAGATCATTTAATTTCAAAAGTTAACTGCGGGTGCCAGCTTCCTCTGTCATTAGAAGCAGCATTTTATTAAGTGCTACAACCATTACCCTTCTTAACGCCTAACATTCACACAATTTCACTTAGCGCGATAAGCATTTCTATGTCTATTTCGTTTGGTAACCCCTAACCCGTTGAACTTGTTTGACAAAAGGTGATTAATTTTATGCGTTCAATTTCATAAAAGTAACGACATTTTTTGGTTTGATTACCCACGTCAAGCCAGCAACAGCAGCATAGCAGCACTGCCCGAACCACTGTCGCCGAGATCGTTTTCACTTTCATTTTGATGCAGTTGGATGAGTTTCAATGCAGTTTTAGATTCACTTTCTAGGATGTTGCTGGCTGTTCGTTGCTACAATGGCTGACGGGTGCCGTCATGTGCTGCTAGCGCGCGTGCGCGTATATTCAATGGTAGTGTTGGTGGTAAACTTGATTCGTTTTACGATGATCTGCACATGGCCAGAGCAATGGTAGAAAGCGAAATGAAATTATGGATTAGATTATTTAACCCAATGTATGGTGACTTTGGTAATTTTTTGCAGGTTGCATCGATGCTTTGCGATTGAAAGTAAGTTTAAAGAGCTTTGCGTGAGTTAGTGGGAAGCATAAATGTCGGAAATGGTGGTTTATTCGTAAATTTTTAACGTTGACATTTAGTTTTCTGGAAATGAGGTGAATCATTAGAGACAGAAAACGAGCGATCGAATTTCTTTGGACCTTCTGTGATTAAGGGGCACGAGTAAATTGAAAAAATAAATATGCATTATCATTCAAAAAGTTTAAATTTCTTATATTCATGAGATAAACAGAACACTTTATTTTTTTGCTCACGTAACTTGTTTATCGATCTGTAAAATCTTCCACAACTTAATGTCTAGTACTCAATGTACACAAGTTCTTCTCTAACAGTTTACTATAAATATGTCCCTTCAGCTATTACTTTAATCCAAAGGGGAATAACTTAATTTAAAAACCAGCGGTGGTTGTGCACCGTAAACAATTCTTACAACAAATTTCTACAAGGCTAAACAAATAAAGTCTCCAGAGAACTGATGCAACCCCACGTGGAAACGATTAAGTGGTCTTACAGGACGAATTGTTTTACGTCTGATTGTGAGTGTGTTTACAAAAAAAAACCATAGAATTGTGTAAAAAAGGAAACTTACAATGATAGATTGACAAGGAGTATAACTATATATATAACTAAATATTAAATACGTATTTTATTTTGTTTAATATGTTCGTCCTTTATATTGAATGAATAAATACACGATTTGTCATTTGGCTATAACGTCTGATGTTACGGGGGTTTTAAAAACAACAGCAGCCCCGTCACTTAATTTCATCCTGAATCTGCTGCCAATTAACCTTTTTACTAAGAGTGGCGTCGTTTAAGTCGGCTCTGAGGCTAACAGCGTCAAACTCAAACCATTCCGGGAGAGTAACGATATAGATATTAGTAATATCATTACGGATTACCTGAAGCTTATGATTTTCTTCGATAGTAACTTTTCAATTAATATTTCAGTAAGGAACCAATTGGCCTAAGAAGGTCAAGTGTACTCACAGATGATTTGAAACAGGCTGAGGGCGTACGCGCAGGTGTATTTGGCGCTAGAATTAACCTGCACAAGACCTACAAACTTCCGGCAATTGCAGCATATTTCATGCTGAATTGTTAGCCATTTTAAAAGCGACGGAGATAGTCGCAGGCTACTCTAACATCTCCCTGACAGTCACAGTAGGACAGGATTCCGGGTCATCAGGGCATAGATGGAAATGAAGTTGTGTCAAATCTCTCCGAAATTGTACACACGGCGGTCCCAATCAAACAATATTTCAATGTATTCATGGCCAAACTATTCACGGATACTGGCGTAAGGTGAAAACAAGGAACATCATGTAGGATTACTAAAATCTTTTGATCGGATTACTGGTTGTATAAGATTACTGGTTGTATAAGATTACTGGTTGTATAAGATAGTGGAACAGTACTCAAAATGTGGTTTTATTATCGCGTTAAATATTGTTAAGGCCGTCTTGATTCTATGTTTACGTCGGGTTCTTGCGAAAAAAACACAGCTTTTTTGATATATTTTTTTGCAGATATGTCCCACATGCTCGTCAAATCTTAGATCCTTGTCTATTATCACGAAGAGAACCTACCTCCAGTTGATGAAGTCGTTCCCCCTCCCAGCATTGAATAAATCGCTGATGGACCAGATTTTCACACTAAGGCAAATCCTGGAGAAGACCAGCGAGTTTCAGGTCGATACACACCACCTTTTCACCGACTTCAAAGCCGCAAATGACAGCATTAATCGCAGGGAGTTGTTGAGTTGGATGGCTGAATTCGGGATACCGGAAAAACTGATCCGGTTGTGTCGAACCACGCTCAGCAACATTTGATGTACCATGCAGCTCGCCTCAAGAACCTCCGAGCACTTTGCAACATACACCGCATCTCGGCAAGGAGACGCGCTGTAATGCGACTTCTTCAATCTAGTGCTGGAGGAAAAAGTGCGGCGGGCCAATGTCAACACTGAAGGCACTATCTTCCATAAGTCGGTCCAGTTGCTGGGCTACGCAGATAATATTGATATCATCGCTCGTTCTCAGCGGGCTATTGTGGATGCTATTGAGGAGCAGGCTAAACGAGAATGAGAGGAAATATATGCCGTCAACGAAGAAAGAATCCGTCGGACACCACCTAGGACAAAACGTGACCGTCGACAGCTATAACTTCGAGGTAGTTTAGGAGTTCGTATACCTTGAAGCAAACGTAAACTCCACAAATGACATCGTAGTGGAGATTCGTCGTGAAATCACCCTTGGCAACCGCTGCTACTTCGGTTTGTCCAAACAGCTAGGTCAAAACTCCTGATTCGAAAGGCTAAGGTCATACTCTACAAGACCCTTATCCCCTTATCCCTTATCCCCAGTCCTACTGTATGGGTATGGAGCCGAAAGTTGGACGATAAGCAGGACTGTAGAGCTGATACTTGGCTCCTTCGAAAGAAAAATTCGACAGCGGATATTCGGTCCAGTCTGCGAGGAAGGCGAATGGAGAAGAAGACAACCTCGAACTTTATGAGCTGTACGGATGCTGCGGATGTAATCCAGAAGGCAAAAATCTGTCGACTACAGTGGCTCGGCCACATCGAGCGCATACGCAAACGCTTCAGCTAGCGAGACGCTGGAGCACGTGCTCTGCGCCTGCAAAGCGCTAGCTAAAACTAGAATCAAGACTTTGTAATATAATGAACATGTAGGTCTATGTTGTTGCGACTAGCCGGCGCTACATAACATAACATATAACTTTCGACTTCTATTGCTTGTTTGACATAGGTATGTGGCGAAACATTGAAGTCGTCGTGCTCTACGTTTCATTAACACTCTCTCATGGTGTCAACCGGATGTTTAAAGAATAATGACTCGAAAAATAAGCATAACGCGCCGCTTAATGATGATAATTCGCAAAAGTTTTGTACTCCGTTAATAATTCACAAACAATCCTACCCAAATATTATAATATTCCCTCCATCGGTTCTTATTTGCAGAGAACTCTCCCGATTGTATGGTTCCATCCCACATCACAGCGTCATTTTAACATCAATTTCCGCTAACAATTTCGACATATTTACCAGAACAGTTAGCCAACAGCTTTGCCAGTACCAACACCACGCCAAACTATCAGTCATTGAGTAATTCTAATGTTTGACAACGGCTACGCACAATCAGTGCGACTACACAGATATGCTGAGCCAAAGAGGTTCACGCGAGTTCATTGACACAGATACTTCACGCGCAAGTGTATAAATAATAATAACCTTTTTTAGTTCTCTTCTGATATCGACACAATTCGTCAAGATACAGCAGCTACACACCGCACAGTCAACGACAATCCTACATGAGATAGTGAAGGGAGGCGGCAAGCAAATTATTTGTAGGCGTTTTGGCGTTTTTACCACTTGTATCTTCGTCTTCGGAGATTCAGACAGGCTTACCAAATAGTGTTTTAGTCACCTGAGTGTTTTAGATTGTTATGTTTGAGTAATAAAAACAAAAAAAAAAACAAAAAAGAAAAAAAAAGTTGCTTATCTGTCGTTCAAGACAAAGATTATTTTGCTTGCGCGTTCTATTGGGCAGTTACGCCAGAGGTATTTTCAAAAATAAAACTTTGCTGGTGCGGCCTAGTTTGAAGTTATTTTTGAAATATGCATTTTGTTTGTCATTGACTGGTGCGGAATGAGACGGTTTTTATTTATTAGCTGGCGAAGTGTACGCATGGAATTAGTGATTTTGATTGATGCCTACTGACGAACGGATAATGAATTGAGAGAATTTGCGGGCGTTTGGGCTTGGCAAGTGGTAGATTGATTTAAGATTTGTTTTCCTATGTCGTTTTCGAAGGTAATTTTCATTTTCGTTATGCTTACAATAAACTAACCGTTTTTTTTTTTGATTCATTGCATATTCTCAGCGAGTACATAGCACGTCAACTTGCATAATACGAAATGTATTGGATAGATAGATCGGAGCATCTAGTACGTTGATACATTCCAATATTTCTATATCCACTATAGAGATGATGAAGCTAAGAAATTTGACCCTAACTCCAAAGTCTCCATGCCTAAAAACCAGCCACTGCTCACATTGCTTTTTCGTACCCACCACCTAGTAGACAAACACCTGCTTGTGCGTGCGTGTGTTTGTCTTTTTTGTTTTGCAAGGTTTCACTTTGACAAGGGTCCTTATCGGTGACCAACAACAACTTAGTTTCCAAATAAGCTACCTACCTTGAGCTCCATAATAATAGGTTTCACGACAAAAAAAAATTCGGAAATGTATCAGCAGTGTAAAGATTATTATTATTAAATTAAAAATTCAAAGGAGACAAAAAAAAAAAAAAACAAATGGAAAGAACCCGCCGTACCTGCATGAGACAGGTGCAAAAAACACGATCTAGCAATCAAAATTAGACAACACCGATGACGGGATAGATAGGGGGATACCGCATCCGTTGCGGTGGACATTTTAGTGTGTATCCTCATTCTTTCGTTAGTACATATTTCCGTGTCTTCTCGTTTGGATCGAGAACACATTTTGAGTAAAAGGTTCAATGTAAGAAGACAGAGTGAACATTGTTCGATTGCCGATTGCCATAAAAAAATGTTCAGTGAACAGTTTACTGACGTGATGAATTGACATTGTCAGCATTACTGAGCTCTTTTCCGGGGTTTTAGACTGGTTTTCCTTTTTTTTCACAGAAAGTTTTTCACAATTGACACCTCTTTTATTTTTCTTTTAATCCCTTTATGCTACTTGTGCAGAAAGGTTACAGGTCATTTTTGCAACGGTGGCAAAAGCTAGAACTGCATTCACAGGTGCACATTGTTTGCATTTCTTAACTATAACACTTAAGTCTCAAATAGACCCGAAGCAAGCTTGAAACAAGTACAGAAAAAATCTATATTGACTATTACTGCGTAGTGAAAGAATCGAAGCGCCAGTATATTATTTTACAATGCTGAAAGTTCATTGGAAGACTAAGATTGAGTCTCATGATAAACGTGTGAATTGATCGCGACTTAAGTTTGATCCAGTCTCTCCAACGTTTGAACGTTTCCAATGGCTGAGCATATACATACACTGTGGTAGCATTGTCTTTAATACAGAATCGGTTGTTTTAGCATCTTCCGGCCAATAGCGTCTTTAGTAATAATGCTATTTTAATGTGCGAATTAAAAACATTAAACCAGGAAACAACAGTCTCTGGACAATCGTCGATGTCATATTACAAGTTCGAGAAACTTGAAGTAAAACGATCTGAATAAAATTAGCTTTTACTGTTATGGATAACCGACACATAATATTATTTAAGTATAGGCTAGTTTTAGCTATCCATTTTAGTGTTCTAGCATGAGACGATACTCTTCTGTGTTTCCATTAGTCTTCTTCTGGCGTACTTAACTTGTTTAGCCACTCTTCCTGCCGAAAAATTGACATCAAGTAGAAACCATTTTTATTTCATTAAAAAAACATTTTTAATGCTTCTGATCAGACTGTTGGTGCCATCCATTAGCCTGTTTATTAAGTGTTTGCTGTACGGTCAAATGACGCCAACCAAACTCTGACCCAGAAATTTATTTTCAGTTTCATCTGCCTCACCTGATAATTGGGTCACAAAAAGTCTATTAAAATACCTTAAGTGCCCTTAGGGCCTCCACATTTCCTCCTCTGTCACCGTATTAACTCGCTTAATTTGAGACTCCAGCGATTCACCAGCGCGTTTTTGGTACGCACTTAACTTCGCTGGTCTCTCGGCTTCAAAATAAATTCGTTTCATGTAATAAGAAGCCACTTTCCCTCGTGCGTTTATCTCAAAATATCGCACTGATCGACATTTTTTTTTTTATTTGTTGGATCGTTCTTGTTGTTAACCCAGAATCGATTTACATGCTAAAAATAAATTAAGGTGAATCTTTTAATTCGAGTAAGTCGAAGCGCATTGCATGTACCATGGCTCAATATATATAATCAGAGAAAAGAAATTAAGTGACAGGTAAGCACAACGTATTCTTATTCCCTGCTGTTTCCCGTGTGTACTGTTTTAATTAACACAAACTAAATATGGCGGTGATTTTTGCGTATGCTGTTTTGTATCCGAATCACAAGGGGGTCGTTGACACAGATTTATTTTGAACGTCCGTCGATCATCGGTTTCTTTGCTATTTGCCAAAGAAAAGGTTATTATCGTTATGGGAGAATGTATCTTCCCTCGGGTGTAACTATTCTTGGTACTCTCGAGAAAAAAAAAACAAAAAAAATATATAATTTCACTTTGAAGATAATTTATCATTGACCAAGTATTAAACTGAATTTGGATATCACTTAACAATTGAATAGAAAATCTCCCTTTTTTGGGATCGAAAAGAATAGATAAAGAACTCAATAAAGTTCTTTAAATTTTACTCTATTTACTTTTTATATTGCTCTCAGTCACTGTGTATAGAAATAAAGATGCAAAAGAGACGATGGGAGAAGTGAAAACAAGTCACATGATTAGAGTTTTTTTTTTGGGCCTCACCATTACCAAACTGCCGACTGAAAGACCGACCAAGAGACTGAGCACAAGGTAACAGGCGAGACGTGAGGTTTCATTATGAATTTTATTGTATTTTTCTTGTCTATAGAGGCGCAGAGCTGGTTTTGGTTTGGCTTTTGAGTTCGTGGTTTTCCGTTTCATTTTGGGAAAGTGTATCTTTTCTTAATGATAAGTTAGAGTAGGTAGCAGAGAGGTTTTTTTTGTGTGTATTCCACAGAAATTGTTTTTTCTTTCTTCTAAATTTGAAGTTGAAGGATTAAGGTCAAGGTTTTTGGATGGAAAGTGGACAATTTGAATTAATTGCAGCACCACTGTAATTAGTGAGACTTTACGGAGTCCTCTTAGCTGTATTCTCGTTGTACACCAATTACTTGTTTTGGTTAAAATTAAAAGAAAAATGGAAACTCAATTTCAGCCATAGGAATCTTTAATGCAGCCAGCTGCCTTTATTGAAAGGAATTCTTAAATTACATTCGAATCCCTCTAAGTCGAATTTTCACGGGACATTAAAATTAGTTCGAGTAAGAGGGTGTTTTGGAAAAATTTGAGTTAGAGTGATTGCTATTTTTTTGTTAAAAAGCCGTTTTTGCACTGCAATGTATACGTCACGGGTAGACGTCTGCATGAATTTTTTAAAAGTAGACTTCCAATACACGCACTAAATGAAGCAAGAAAGTCTCGCAGACTTAACTATATTTAGATTAAAAGCAAATTTTTTCGAGCCCTACCAACAGCACAATGAATAAGCCGAGCAGTTGTTCATACAGAGGCCGCCCCCAAATGCTCTCTCTTTTTCTTGCGTAGGTAAACAACAATCATAAGTGCAACCACATGCGCTTTTCTTTCTCCGACATGTTTGCACTAAAAAAACAAACACCAAATGAATGTTCGCGAAATATGTCCATCGTCTAGGGCCACCTTAAAAAGTCAGAGTATGCTTGATACAAGTTACGAGAGGATATTTTTTGTTTATTTTTGTGCAAAAGAAAAAATTCAACTTAGAGGTATTGAAAACAGACTAAGAGTCGAAAAAATGTATTAGAGTTATAGGGAAATTCGACTTTGAATGAGTTTGACTTGGACGGGATTCGACTATATATGGATACATTTTTACTTAGTAACTCTGGCCAACTATTCGGCTGAGAAAAATCATCTGTTTGCATTTCTCTATTCTCAAAGAATCATACTTCGATCACTGTTTTCTAGGTTCTATTTTAAAATTGGATACAACATTACGTTAACCTATTATGAAAGTATAAATATATGTATTTGCAACTGACTATTCCTACAGTCTTCTTTGTCTCTTTTATTATTAGTGACTGAAAACGGCGGAAGCACAATTGTACACCTAATACATTTATTGGCTTTTGCTTATACCATATGATTTTCTATTTTAATTTAGCGAGCAGTTATCTTTGATGAACGGGCTATTTGGCCTAGGTACGATTACAGCAAAACGAAAGTGCTACTCTTGCATGACAAAAAGTCTCTCGCAAGGGTGTTGGCGTAATCACGGATCACAATAGCTTAAAAGACCACCTTTTCAGGATAGGACTCCTGGGTGACAATATATGCAGGGGCTGTGGAGATGAGGAGGAGAGGGAAGACACCCAACACTACCTCTGTCACTGCCCCAGTCTTTGTCACCTACGGTTTGAAACACTTAGAAGGCATATCTTTTAGGATCTTTGTGATATTAACTCAGTTCCTTTAAAGAATATTTTCAGGTTCGTGAGTAAGACCAAATGGACGGATCTGGCCACAAATGGATAGGACCTGCAAGTTGGGGAAGGGACCGAAATTCCCTATACAACACAAGAGGTCCAACAAGGACTGGGCAGGGTGAAACCCCGTCTACCCACTAACCTAACCTAACCTATATTTGAAGTGAAAAGAGTGCGCGTAAATTAAGCACAAGCTCTGTAATAGTTTTACCGCTTAATATTATTTTATTATTTAATTTTTGCTTTAATTTTTTTCTTCAATGTACAGTATGAAGTGGCGCAGCTCATAGAGATTTATAATGTTTTTGACCTATTACTAAGCACATTTCAGCCGCTTAAAGGAATTGATACTTGTTTTCATACCAATCGATTCTTAAGGGCATCGATGAAACGATTCTAACGCCATTAGTTGCAGCTACCAACCGTAACTACTACTTATGCCATAATTCAACCTTTAACAATTTTTTTGACAATGTATCAGCACATCAGCATTTTTCACTTCAAACTTCTCCCGACCGAATCTAATTGCCTCAATCATGTTTCTAAGTACTAATTCGTCGTTTTCTTTTCTACACTAATTCCATTAAGAAATACGTTTTCAATTATTTAAATTCACACAAGAAGATGAAAGTCCGCTCGCGTTTATCATGTATTTAACGTTTTGACCTAGAACTTCATTTGCGGTTCTGTAAACAGCCTTAACTTTGGATGTGTTTGATTGTCGGCCGTGCCAGTGTGTCGATAGGAAAAAAAGAATTAATAAAAAAAAACCACAGCATACATTGAAATACATTTTACTTACACAACAATTCCGTGACCTTTTATTTTATTTGTGTCCTAAAATATCTGAAATAATGCATGAGGCTCATCAACATGTGTATAAACACTCCTCCTGCCTGTTGTGTTAATTTCCAAAATATGTGTTTTTTTGTAAATCGAAGGTTGTTTTTTCCATTTTTAGAGAAATTTAAACCAGAAGCAACGAAGAAACTTTGGATGACAAACAAAAAAAGTGATGATAAGTTCTCTTTCTGCTCCACAAGTGTGTGTGCACTTCCCATTTGATCAAGAACAGGTTTTACATTTTTTTTTTGTTTTTTTTTTTTTTGTAGGAGATGAGAGAATTTAATTTGCTAAAACACTGAAATTTTGTTTATTTGCATTCAAAAGATATTACGGCTCGTTGTGTTTTAAAAAATGTTCGATTTTGATGTTAAGAAAAATAAAGGCAGCAAAACGAAATTATAACGAAATTATAACGAAACCAATAAAAAAAACAAAAATATATTTAAGCCGGAAAACAGGTCGAAAACAAAACTATTTTTACCACTTCAACCTGAACTGCTCTCAACTTGCCGGTGTGGCGCTGACGTGCTGTTTTTGTTGTTGCTATACCTTGGCTTCAGACTACACCATTATTTTCCCGTATCTGTGTTTTTAGGCCAACTTTCAGTTTTTAGTGAATATATTTGATATAAAGCAATGCGGGGCCAGTTTGATCTACATACTGTAAATATTACCATGTTGGGTGGCGGCGTTTTTTTCGTTTTTTTCTTTGCGCGCTTTAGTAATGCCTTTGGTTTACTGCGGAAGTTTAAGGAAGACTGAGGCTAATATAAACACAAAAAAAGATGTATTTATATAAAATTTGAAAAGATTTAAAAAGAGGGAGTTGAATTCAACATGTGCTTTTTACGGAGTCTTATACAGTATAATAGGTTAGTGTTGATTGAAACATAATCTACACGGACCTTAGTCTGGAGTGCATGTGTAAACTACGGTGTTTAAAGCTACAACACTTAACTTTTTTTTACATTTCATTTGCACTTAAAAATCGGTGTTTGTAGTACAGAATAGGCTATTCCTCATTTCCAATTAATTTAAATGTTTTAGTTATGAATTAGGGTATTTACAGCCGAAAACAAATTATTCATAAAAATAAAAATGAAAACGTCATTTTGAGTAGTCGGCCCCCTTTACCTCAGAAGTCAGTCAGTCAAGTATTCAGTAGTCGGCCCCTGTTTTTACATCCAGAAAACAAAACAAAAATAACAGCAATTTTTTTTTATATAAAATATTGACGGACAACTTAACAAAACCTGTCTCCTTGAGCCGAATCGTCAGTAGTCGGCCAGGGCGGCTGTCCTGAGAAGAATTATTGAATAAATGTCTTCTTACGACGGCCTCCCAGTTTTTGTTCAAAATATTTTTTTTAAATTATTGTTCAATATTCAGTAAAAAGAATCTATTGATAAAACAAATACAATAATATAATACATCTACCGGCAATATTTCACTAATTTTAAAACTTTTTTGAAAATCGCTTCCACTATTTTTTTTACACCAAAAACCAGACATTTCACTTTCGATGAAAACTTGAATCAAAATGGCAATTTTAACTATGAAACTAGCAACTGCTTTGCAACAACCTTTTACTCACCGACAGGAAATTCATTATCCTTTATAGAAAACAAAATTAAGAGTGTATTACAAGTGGTTTAACTATTACGCATCTTTTTGGGACCTCACATGTCATCTACCTGTCCCTATATATTTTTTATTTAAAATCATTAGTGGCGTAATAGCCCATGAAGGGCCAGAGCCAAGCATTTCGCGCCTTTACTGTGTTGTCTGCGTTGTAATTTTTTGGAGGGGACCTACATTTTAATGCCGGTTCCGAACGGCGAATTGCGAAAGCTTTTCATGACAGAAGTACTCCAGGAAGGTTGTCAGTCGCTCGCTGGAGGTGGGGCCATGAAAAATGTTTGTGGTGTTTTTTTTCCCCGAGCTGGATTCGAACCCGGGTACTCTCGCTCAACAGTCCGACGCACTAACCGGTCGAGCCAACGGCGCCCACTGTAAAATGAAATAGAGTTTTCATTTTGAACTTTTCATTTGGAAGTTAAGTTTTCGAGAAATTAAGCTTCAAAAGCGGCAAAAAGGCATCCCCCTTTTTGCTGAAACAAATCTGGAATGTAGGTCTTGATGTAATCTTTGTGTTAAAATTGGTTTGAGCACTCTGGCTTTAATACTTTTCGAGATATTGGACAAAAGCCAAAAAACAACAACATTTGAATTTTGAAGATCCGAAAACGCCATTTTATAGATCTCGGGGAAAGAACAATAAAATATTACGTAATAAAAAATATTTTCATACAATTTTTCGAGATATTAACGATTTAAATCAAATCAGTTACCTGCAAAAAACGATCAACTGACGGCATTTCATCCTCTAAATGCACTTAAGCAATTTTCACACGGCTGGCGCTATCAGCAAATGGGAAAGGATTTTCTTCTGTATAGTTTCGTTCGGAATAAAAAGAAGAATTTATTTATTTATTTTAGTTTGTTAATTTCTTAGACTTATATTAAGTCTAAGCTACTAATCTGTTTGCGAACGATACCCTCGTCGGGTGAGTAAAACTCACACTTGACTTTTTTGTATATTGTTGTTATTTTACATATTATTTATTTCAATATCTTTTACAATATATTAGCAGTCAACCGATAGCCTCAGTTTTGATGAAGGCTTGTTGTACTTATTGGTAAGTGATTCATTAATGGTGTAGTTTTTAAATGCTGAATACAATGTGATAGTGCCATTTTGCAAACCACAGTATTTAGGCGCGACTCTGCTATTTAAAGCTATACTTGATGAATCAATATAACACTTAAATAAATGAACTTTTAGTGAGGAATAATTTTGACCAGATATAACAACAGGTGTTTTTGTTACGGTAATGCTAAAAAATAAGCGACATTCTAGGCAAAAATAAGTTCATGGTGCAGTTCGATAGAGTTATTGAGTGTCTTTCTACATCATTGGTTTTTTAATAAAGCATTCGAGTTATAAATAACGGAGAAAATAAAATTTATCGTGAGCAACATTTACACGTCTTTTAGCTCAGAAAAAATTATTTAATAAATTTTTAGCAAACGCTATTATAAAAATACTTTGTTGTCTCAAAATAAATTAACTGGGCGAAATGGAAAGTGGAACTAATTTTGCTAATACAGAAATCAGAAAGGTAATATTTAAAAAAAATCCAGGATTGTAGTAAAACTTTCAATAACAAATAAATAATTATGTAAACAAACCGTTTTTCTAGAAACAAACCGATGTAATTGCGTTTATGGTTTTAAGTTGTAGGCCTCTTTTGGTATAAGTTTGATGTAGCTTAATGCTATGCCTGAATTTTTTTGATCTACATTTTGAATGCATACATTTTTGAATGCTTATTCCAATATCTATTATCATAATATCAATTGATAACTTAAAATTTAAATAAAATAATTCAAATAAAATCAGTTAAAGAGATTATAAAACTACTTACATTACAATCACGTGCAGCGGTTTTGTGAATAAAAAATTGTGAACACTTTATTAAACTACTATTTTCATTTGTAATTTTTGTTAAATGCAATGTAATATCATAGTTTAAATTTAATTAACACTGGTTTCGCTCAATCTCTTGCTAATGAAGTATAAATTAAATAACTTTTGATGTATGACACTTGCTTTTTTTAACATTCAACTTTAAAATTTATCTGAGAAGAAATAGAAATAACACATTTTCATTTAATTTTTAGTGTACAGAAATTTGAAAAAAAAATAAGGACTTACGATTTGAAAATCTGTTCTATTTAAATAGATGTATTTTTATGGAAATTAACAAAACGAACCAATCACACCGTATGCCAAAAACGAAACGAAAAAATCGTACTTTTTAAAAGTAGATACTTATCTCATAGATAAAATTATTTACTGAGTGAGAAGGGTGTACACAAAATATAAACACGTTTTATCTCAGAAGATACTTATAATTGTGTTTATGATGTTTATATTGTATATGTAGCAATTGAAAATTTTGGAACAACGAGTGAGAAAAAAATAAAGAACCGCTGCTCTTAAAATTGCTTAACTCCAAAAGATTTATGGTAAGTGAAATGGACTGGTTTTGTTAAATCAAAATTAATTAACAGCTTTTTTTATTTTATCTCAAAATATTAATGAATAACTTCGCTTCTGAGTGTAATTTATTTGTCAAATAGAGATAGTATTACATCCTAAACAGTGAATTTAATTAAAACGTTCCTGCAGTGAAAAGTTAATAATAAACAATAAAGTATTCAAAGAAGTTTTTTCACAATTTTCACAATGTCGCAATTGCTTCTCACAAACCAACTTTTGTTAGCAAAATAGATAGTTTTTTTTGGAAATAAGTGAATAACATTCGAGCACATGAAGTTTTTGTGTTGGTCATTACTGTGGGTTATTGAATAAAGGCAGCCGACTACCATTGACTTTGTAAAATTTTGGTAATGTTACGGACTTCGAATTCGATATCTCAACGACCAGCAATAGCAATGGTAGGCTCAGTTGTGTAGTTATGAAACACTGCATTTTGTCAGACAGCTACTATGTGTGTTGCCGCTTTAATCCAGCACTGGCAATGTTTTGCGTTAAAACTAGAATTTTTTATTTTTCATTTTTAATGACTAAGATGTTACCATTGGTATGAACTATTCAAACGAAAATAATTATTAAATACTCTCGTTAAATGAAAGTGCATTGTGCGTTCTTTAGCTCTTACTACAACCGCACTTTGATCAACTTAAGACGATTTGTGAAACTTTCAAAGCAAAGCAGTTGGATTACATTTGATTATCGGTTAGACTCCTACTTTCTATAGCTTATTGTGGTTTATTTATAGCCCATAGTTCTTGCCCAATTCTTCGTGCAATAGCACCCATAACACCGCCATGTGCACACAGTTTAACGTCTAAACAAATTCATAGATAGTGTGCGAGCTAAACACAAACTCGTTATCAGAAGCACGAGTCGAATAGTGAAAGATAAAACAAACAAAACTCGGAAGAATCGTTCAGAAAATATAAATAACGGAAAGGGGTAAGACAAAAAACAAAAAAACCAAACTAGAATACATGTGTACCTAAATATCTTTTGTATTCACTTGGCCTGCCGCCTAGCCGCTAAATCAGCTGATGGCAGGGCATGCGGGAAAATCTTGTCTCGTCACTATTCGTTTTTTTTCATTTATCGAAATGAAAATGAAAATATCACTTTTGTTTTTCATCATTACAAGTCCCAACAACCACAACACAACAGAACTTAAACATCGACAACAACACATCATCGGATTCGTTTCAATCTTCTCCATACCACTTCTCTCATTTCTTTTACTCTTTCATACACACTTCGTTTTTCTTTTTGTTTTTTTATGTAAAAAAAAAATGTGTTGAAACTGAATATATATGTACCACAGTGAACAAAATAAATATATATATAACAACCAAGACTTCTCCTGGACTGGAGATGATGTGCGGGAAAATGCGATAATCCGCAGCAATTGCTCTCAATTAACTCTCTGACACAAAAACGCACGATCGAAAGAAAAATTACAACACAAAAAGAAAAAAACAAAACCGAAAATGCACAAAAATTTACGAGTGAGCCAGATGAAAAGGAAATTTTAACAAAACAAAAATTCAAACACACAGAAAAGTTCAGTAACAACATATGATTGCGGGGATCAGAGACAAAAATACCGTATACGTCACTGCAGGAATTTTTTTTTATTTCAAAAACCTACGTGCTCTGCGTTGTATCTAGCTAGATACCCACCGACACGTGAATTCATCGATTCGTTTGTAAATTAATGCGTTGCAGGAAAAGTAAATTTCGTTCGTTTCGTAAAATCCAAATCCAAATCCGAAAAGTAACAACAAAAATAGAACAGATTTAAATATGCCTCTTTAAGAAACATAAAAAAAATACTTTGAAACTGATATGAGACAACGAGAACTTACTCGTATTTAAAAAGCCGGTGAAGACGAGGCGCGAAACGGATAAAAAAAAAGGCCAACAAAACAAATTACATTTCTCTGTCGTTATACCGGGGAGCAACGTAACAACAACGGCAACAGCAACGACAATGACGACGACAACGCAACGGCGACGACAGCAGTGGGAAACAATTGAACAAATCTCATCCCACACTCGAGCAAAACCGAATTGAAACTGAGTCGTGAGTTGTATCTAGAATGAAAATTACTCCTCGGTTTTCGATTTTCGTTGGAGTATTTCAACTTTTTTCTTACTTTTTTTTTTATTTTTTTAGGTTTTGTTTGACGAGTACGATGTAGATGAACTCGTGGTAGTGTATGTTTTTTCGCTTCGTTTCTTTTTTTTTTATCTTTGATGTTTTTTGTTTTTGACGGTTTTTTTCGTTGCCGGAGTTTGTTTTGTGTGGTGTGTGTGCACACATCTGCTGCGGATTGAGTTTTTTTTGGGTGGGGGGGGGGGGGGGGGGTTAGATACTTTTTTATCTATCTACGTTTCACTCTCATTTGAATTTGCTGTCATTGGTGTGTGTGTGGTTTTTTAGGAGGAATGAATTAAGCGTAGAGAGAGAAATCACCTGAATAACGTCTTACTCTCTCTTTCTTTGCAGAGAGGGTAGGGCGCGCTCTCTCAATACAACACCACTGCCATCATCGAGTGTTTGCTGATAAGGTTATGTTTTTCTTACTCTTTTTGAGTGGAAGTTTTGAGTGGGAGAGAGATTTTGACTAGTGTTGTGTGCGTGAGAGAGTTTCTTGCCGGCAGAAAGTATATAATGTATGAGACATGCTTCTGCCATATGTGGCTGTAGAAGGTCCTTCTGAAGAGGGTATTAGGACACGCCATGGCAACACGTCTTGCGCGGTATTACGTGGACAATGCGAGGTAAATGGATTTATGAAGTCACAGGACGTGTTCGAAAGCGTAGAGGTACCTGTTTGGGACCATTGGTATGTTCTGATTGAATTATCGATTTACGACGGCAAAAAAGAGTTCATTCATAGTTTTTCCGCTGTTTTGCAGGTGATACTTGCTAAGGCGATGAACCGATGACGACTTATTTTGATAGAGTTGCATTTGTCTCGAACTGAAGGCAAAGTACGAGTATGGCATAATGCCAGGGAAGACACTGTTTCAATATATTGCTGTGCACATTCAATGGTCATGTGTCTGGTTGATATTTCCATTAAAATGTCAGATATTTCAAATAATTCGTGCATTTTATTATGAAATCACAATTTGACCTCGAGGCGGACTTTTATGCGACGGATTGAATACATGAAGAGGATTTGGAAAGTTTACGACTGTTTAAGTTAACCTTTGTCTGGAATAAAAATGTACAAAATTCCGTCTGTAATTTGCTTGATTTTCAGTATATTCAACGGGTCTAGCCGATTTTCAAGAAGCTCACCCGCGCAAAAAAGTTGTTTGTCAGTCCAGAATAACAAAATGTTTTACTAAAAATTCCCAATACCAATATCGATGCCAATATAGAAGTTTTTTTATTGTTATTATTTTATTTTCGCTTTTCATTTGAATTGATATGCGCTTTGAAAAATCGTATTGTTGTTTTTAATGGATTTGAAAATCATTTCAATGAAAAAGAACTTTTTCCAGTAATGTGAATCGCTCTAAAGGCCGAAAACACAATAATTGATCAGATTTTGACTTATTGGCAGGCAAAAAAAGTGTAGAGTTTGATAACATAACTAGGGTAGAACTGTATAAAGCCATGAGAGAATTCGACATCTCAAAGAAGCTGACAAGACTACTACCGTTGGACTTTTCCAAGATCAAGTAATGATCTCAGAAAATTTCTCAGGATAGTTCACATGTGCAACTTTTTTCCTGTTCCTGTTTAAGATTAAACTCCTACAATACACACTAATAACTTAGTATTAGTAATGAAATCAAAGAGTTGTTCACCTCGTTCATCTATGTCCGAGCTGCCCCAGATTGTATGATGTGCATTGGCGTCACATCCCAGGATAAGAGCTGCTGGAAGAGTTCCCTGCCAGTCGTGGGCCATGTAGGTGCTATTAACTCATAGTTTCTGGGCACCCACTTCCAGGCTGATGGTAACGGAGTCGCAGTCGCTGTAATTAGAGAGGAAGAATGTTTGTAGTGTAGTCTTTGCGAGGATGCAAGCTCTCGGCTTACCTTTGTTCCTCACATATACGAGGTTGTATCCTGACGCCCTGAGTCCGCACACCAGGTCGTTAACGACCCAGGGTTCCTGAATCAGCACGATGTCATCTCCACCCCTTTTAAAACGGAGAAGATGAGCGGCCGAGTCCGCTGTGAAATGATGGAGATTAATTTGCTGTTTGTAGTGCCCTCCGTAGCGGAACCTGTGGTATTGGCTTTGTCAACTTCGTTGTCTAGATCAAACTCGAGGACAGTGGCGAGGCGTCAATATGTTCATTTCGTTCATGAACGCCTAACTTTCGGTCATATCCTACACATTCTTTCGTCAATATAACCACCCGCAAAATTATTTAACTGGTCTGGTAATTTGAGTTGTTTTTGCACTTTGTTACCTAGTTTTCAACTCGTTCATCTTTATTATGTTCTCAATTTAAACAAAAAGTTCAATCTAAACAAAAAGATCTTTAATAACAGCTGCAACAGCAGCTCTGTCATTTGACATGAACCACTCGTTAGCATCAATTGGAACGAAATGTATCATTAAAAAAAGATATCCACGAGTACTTCTTACTCACTCTACACTACACTCAAAAAATAGCCCACAGTTTCTAAACGCCCAAGTTATTCGGGAACGAAATGTGTCCACTGAAAGTATAAACACAAAAAAAAAAAAACAATATAACACGCACCAATGTACCAATGGGGTCGTTCAAATTGGCTCTGAACCACAAATGAGCCAATACAGATACCCAACTTCTTTTTCTCTTACCCCTTGATTTTATTTGACAGCGTTTTTTTTATAAAATTTTTTGTCTGTGAATACGCGTGAGAGCTTTGAACAACGAATTAAACAAATGTGCGTAAAATTGATGAACTAGTGTTCGATGATTCCTGAATTACTATCAAAATGTTTCCTGTATTTCAGCTACATTCGTGAATTACTGTCAAATTCATCGATGGGCGAGGGGAAATGGCAGCTGCCCAGTGTCTATATTGGGTTGTCTGGGCTTTGAAAAAAGTGTCATGGATCTGCTAGTGATCTGGTTAATAGGCACAACATCAAGTCGCGCATCCTAGCCTGCCTAAAGCAAGCCTGTAGAGATCTACCGAGCGCTGGTCCGTAAAGGACACAAGCTTAATCTGGCTTTGAAGCCAGCCGGCGTAGAAAGTTACGTGATCAGGGCCACCGTGCTCCCGAACGAAGGAAAGGTAGTTGCACATTAGACGTGCTTCCACTTTCCTCCAATTCTCCCTAGAGATGTATCCATCTGGGTTGCTTCGATCGACCACAGCGAAGACGAGGCTACCCCTCGCCACACCCCTATAGTGTGGGGCCACTTGAACCGGTTCTCGCCCTCTTAAGCTCATTCGGGGACGATTCTCCGAGAGCTGACGCTTGGACTTGGTGTTATTATGGTTTGTTATTAAATTTGGGCATATTTGGTCCCACGAGTAGCGGAGAAGGGGAGGGTCCACCTGCGCAAAAATCTGCAGTACGCAGGCAAGGCTAGCTAATCCGGATTGTCGCTAGGTTCACTGGATACTCCGTTAGCGACTGAGCTTTTTATTAAGGTGGGCCATCAGCCAGACTGATCCTCGGCACGGTGTAACATTTTGATTCGGTCCACCATCCGGTGTTGCATGCACTTCAAAGTTGAAGTCAAACTTAATGCACTAGACAAAAAATACACAGCACACAGCATAAGCAATTTACGTTTACGTAAAGCGGTTTCGGAGCAAAGAGAAAAATTACAAACACATAAACTTTCGAATTTATAATATTACAAGAAATTAAAAAAATATTCAAAAATTTGGCTGCGTGCTTTGATGTGTACTTGTTGTTCGAATTGAAGTCAAAGATTGTCCGTCGAGGAATAAATTAACGCATATTGTAAGCCATTGTGCCAGCAGCCTATCTTCGAAATTTTATTTGAATCGGATTATCTAAACAAAAGTTAATCGCACTTATGTTGAAAACGTGAAATTTTTTCTGACTCTTGATATCTGACTTACGTCACTCTTTTTTCTATAGCCTTTATATCATACCAACCAATTTAACCAACAGTTTTATAATTTATGGCCTATATGTTATTCTTATATTTAAGTTAAATTAATGTAAAGTTTCATTAAAATCGATTCACTCGTTTTTGCTTGAAAGAGTAACAAACATCCATACAAACATTTGGCTTTATAATATTAATAATCGGATGATAGGATAATAGGATATTTGACTTCCATATTTATTTATTACTAGCTGCTTCGGCGACTTCGTCCGCCTCCGGTTAAAAATGCATACAACTTACAACTTAAAAAATACTTCTGACCAATATCTGTTTTTGAAAACTTAGTACATTGTTTATGTTATGAGTTATTATTAAGAGCCTGAGGTAGTGCTTTGAAAAGACCGCTGCTGCTTTTAATTATATTGGAATTTGAGATCTCTCCTTATGCGGCAAGTGCAACTCACAAAATGTTTTATCTACTCTTTGCGTGAGTCGCCAAATCGTGTCGCTTTTACTTAACTAACAACAAATCGCAAAGAAACTCATCATCATCATCATTAGTGACGTAACAGCCCACAAAGGGCCAGAGCCTAGCTTTTCGCGCCCCCACTGTGTTGTGCGCGTTATAATTTTGACACATGTGGAACGCTTTCCGTGACAGAAGTACTCCAGGAGGGTTGTCAGTCGTTCGCTGGAGGTGGGGCCGTGAAAATTGTTTGTGTTGTTGTGCAAAGAAACTCCTGGGAGGTTATTTGCATTACTATAGTATCGGAAATCCTTTCGAAAATATGAAATTCGTTTTTTGTATCTTTCGCTTTCGGAGATCAAAAATGCTATCGACTCATTTACGGATATTTGATATTTTATATTTCGAACATATTTCGATAACTATCGAACCACTTGAAATTAAGGGCTTCACTTGCCCAAAAAAAGTTCAGGAAAGAAAGTTTAAAAAAAATCCATACTAGTGAATAAGTTAGTACTAATACTAAATTTTAAAAACTTATTTATTTTTTTATATTTTTGACAGGGGTATCGTTAGAAAGGGGATAGCACCTAGATCATGAAGCTGTACTATAATAATCGTCTTACTCTCATTGGCAAGAAGTTATTAGCCATCAGACTGTCAAAAAATGATATGCGTACCGTGGTTATGAAAAAAATTGGATCTATGGGGCATCTCATTGCAATATCCCAAAATTGCTCAAAAGTCTTAAACGATTTTTTAATCATACTAAAATAAATTAATTACTAAATTAAAAAAAAAATTAACTGAAATCCATTGAGTATCGTTTGATAGGTAAAATAAAATACAGTTTCCATTTTAAACTCAAGTCTTTGAGGTATTAAGCTTTAAAGACGAAAAAATAATAAATTCCACACAATTTTCGAGATATTAACAATTTAAATCGGATGAGTTTCCTGCTAAAACCGATTCGTTGACAACAGTCTCAGTGCCGCTTGCGGGCATTTCAACCCTTAAGCAATTTTCACACAGCTTATTCACCACGCCCCCCTTTAATTAAATGACAGTAAGTTGCCAAAATCCTTCCACCTTGCTCTTATTTTATCGATCTTCAAAAATGAACTCAAACCCACAAACTGTGCGTTTGCAGAAAGGGATTGTTGCTCGTCAATCTCGCCTCCGCAATACCACTTAACCGTTCAGTTACCCGTGACTTCAACTTCACCTTATCCGTAATTTTAACGCATTGCGAAACCTACACCGCGGATAACAAATCCCAATCACCCGAAATAGAACTTATAGTCGAAAAGCACACGAAGCCATTAGAAGTACACAAAATTTGCGCGTGGGTTCGAAACAATTTTTTCGTAAACAACTCTGCCACCATGGGTGTCCGTCTGAAAAGAGCTCCCCCACTAGGGTCCAACACATCGTATCGAGATGTCAATCATCATGAAACATAAATTAATCAATTTTTTGTCTCTCAATGTGCGGTGTGTTTATTATTTTTATTTTTTGATTTCTTCTGTCTTGCCCGCGAATAGACTCGAACACAGATAGAAGTAGAAACAGCTTCAAACCATTCAAATGCTCAAATGCGGGACCCAGCGGACTTTGGCTTCAGCTTTGACGTTTGCTTATTATGGTCACATGAGTGCGTAATTGCGCTGAAGGATGGGGGGTCTCGTTAAAAGTTGCTTTCAATTTCATTGAGAGGCTAACTATCAGATTAGGCAGATGAGGAGGACTTTTTGTTCGATTTTTTAGGGTTTCATTCCAAAGAAAAAAAAATAAATTCTTTTTGTCTGTCTGTCGTCTTTAACAAAACTCAATCTTCTAAATCCTTTGCAGTTGAAACCTGAAATTTTGAAGTGAAAATGTAGTTAAAAAATAAAATGGATTTTTCGAGGCCTTTATTAATTAGCCTTAGCGTGCAATATATGTATCTGCTGTCTTTTCAAAAGATCACCTAGAGCTAATAAACGAAATTCGAAATTCTATCGCTAAAAATCTTCAATATTATGCTTTCATCTGAGCTTTCTAGGAATAATAGTTTTTGAGTTGGTAAAAAACAAAAAATCATTAAATTTTACATGTCACGATCCGCAGTCACGGAAAAGAATTGAAAAGATTTTATTGTTTAATTTAAAATCCCATAAAATTATTGTAAAGCTGATTTAAACTTTTGACTTTATTGTTAAAATAATCTAAATAACTAATTTTTGGCGGTAGAACTGAGCCTTCAGCGCGTGAATATAACTCTCACTTACCCGGTTTTAGGGCTTCGTTCCAAAAGACAGACAGATACGGGGTCCGTATCTGTCTGTCTGTCTGTCGCCTTTACATATTTGCTAATAACTTCTGAATCCTCGTCAATATGGGTGTCATTGGAAAGGGGTCGGGGCGTAGATTACAAAAATGTCTGTCTGTCTGCCATTAAGCCTTATTCTAGGTACCTGGTGAGCCACCTGAAATTAAGAAATGAAATTTATACAGATGATGTGTTTTGCTTGCCCAACGAAAGTTCTGAAAAAAAGTTTTAAGAAAGTTACTTATTAGCGAAAAAGTTAGTACTACTGATTTATTTTCTTAGATATTTGATATAGGTATCATTGGAAAGAAGATGGAGGTTATGTAGAAAAATTGTACTACAGTTAGCATCTTAGTCCTTTTGGTAAAAAGTTATAAGTCCACAAACCGACGAAAAACCGACTTGGGTACCGTGTCCCACACCTTATTTTCTAAAATAATTTGTCAAAAAATCTGGAAAAAAAAAATTGAAGTTGTGAGGCAACTCATCGCAATCTCCCAAATTGTATATGATTTTTTATTCGTACTAAAATAAATTATGAACTAATTTTTAAAAACCTCAGCCCCAACCTAAGAACCTGAGCAAATATTTTGTATGACAGTTTTCTTTTGTCTCAGTTCTCTTAAAAGAACAAAGCCAAGTAAGGAAATTATTGATCACAGTAGTTTTTTTATTGTAATTTTTTTCGAAAAAATAAGAGAATACGTTATTTGTACGTGTATGTGTGTTCTTAGACCATTTCCTGATACGCTATTTTCTACTGGTTGCGATTTATATAAATATGCTGTTTGGAAAAATTTTAAATTTTGCCACCAATAAAAGCGAACATACAGAATTCTAAAGAAACAAAAATTAAATTGACCATTATTTTTCTTATTGCTTCAATGTGATTTTACATGCCAAAAGTTAAATAATAAATCCTAGTGTAAAATTTGAATTTTAAACACAAGTTCTTGATTTGTTAATTTCTTGGATGTTTGTAGCTGTCACCCACCCTTCACTTGTGTCAAATTATCTCGCCAACGACACAGTGGAGGCGCGAACAAGCTATGTTCTGGCCCTGTATGGGCTGTTACGCAGATTATTTAATTTTTTATTTTTTTTTATTTTTTTAGTTGTGAAGCAACCGAATGCCTCGGAAATGATTGATACACCCGTTGACGACCAACGCAAGAAAAAGGACAACGATCTTCGGATCTGGGGCGAAATGTTGTGGTAGCAAGCACGCGGTTCCCGCACCTCAATATTCACAAAGGGACCTGGCGATCTCCTGATCAATCGACCACCAACCAAATTGATCATATTGCGATCGACGCAAGGTATGCCTCCAGTATTTTGGATGTCCGTACATTCCGAGGGGCCAACATCGACTCGGATCACTACCTTGTTGTAGCCAAGGTACGAATGCGGACATCCCTATCACCGCCAAGAAGGAAAAATACTGTGAGAAGGTTTGCAGTTGAAAAGCTACAATCGCAAGAGATAGCCAGGAACTTCTCCGATCAAGTCTCTCTAAACCTCAACAGCTGTCCTATGCCGCCAGCATCATGCCCAGAGGACCAGTGGCAAATCTGCCAGCAAGCCATCAGGAATGCCGCTTCTCCGAAAAAAAGAGAGCATAGGAAGCGCGAGATCGAGAATATTGAGAGATATCATAGCAGGAAGGACGTTCGAAAATTTTACCAAAGTTACAGGAGGACACTCCAGGGAAAACAGCTTCGAATAGACGCCTGTAGGGACGAAGAGGGCAATCTCTTAGTAGATGCGCAGTCAGTGCTGAGGGCATGGGAAGGACACTTCTGCAGACTGCTAAACGGCGATGACGACCAACATTCCGCTGTCAGGCAGAGCGAACCATTCATCGTGGACGATGACGGGCAATTCCATCGTCCTCCCGACCTGGACGAAGTAAGGATAGCCATATCCAAGCTCAAGTCCAATAAAGCAGCCGGTACCGACGGTTTAGCTCTTTAAGGCAGCGGGAGATGACTTCATAGCGAGCATGCACCAGCTCATCTCCAGAATATGGTCGGATGAGTGCATGCCCGATGAATGGAACCTCAGCATCGTATGCCCGATCCTCAAGAAAGGAGACCCTCTAGTATACGCCAACTACAGAGGTATTAGTCTCCTTAACGGCACACAATATGTGAACATCTAAAACCATTTGTCAACAATCTGATTGGTGCATATCAGTGTGGTTTTAGGCCTGGGAAGTCTACCATCGACCAGATATTCACATTACGGCAGATTCTGGAAAAGACCCTACAATCCCAAATCGACACCCACCACCTTTTCGTCGACTTTAAGGCCGCATATGACAACATTTTTCAGGAAAAATTATACGAAGCCATGTCTGGTTTTGACATCCCTGCTAAACTGGTCCGACTTTGCAGGATGACCATGGAGAAAGCTCGCTGCTCCATGAGGGTCGGCAGTGACCTTACCAACATCTTTTATGTCAAAAAAGGCTTCAGGCAGGGCGACCCGCTGTCATGCGACTTCTTCAACATTGTACTTGAAAGCATTGTGCGGAACTCCCACGCCAACACCAGAGGCACAATCTTTCAAAAGTCCGTGCAACTACTCGCGTATGCCGATGACATTGACATAATTGGCAGAACACAGCGAGCTGTCTGTGAGGCATTCGCGAGCATTGAAGAAGAAGCGGCGAAGATGGGTCTAGCGGTCAACGAAGGAAAAACGAAGTACATGCTGTCATCAAGGAAAGACACCCAACACCGACGCCTTGAACAAAGCGTCAATATGGACAGATATAACTTCGAGGTAGTCAGGGACTTTGTCTACCTGGGCTCCGCGGTAAACTCGAGAAACGACACCACCTTGGAGATCAAGCGAAGAGTGACTCTTGCCAATCGCTGTTTCTTTGGGCTGAGAAGGCAATTGAGTAGCAAAGCCCTCTCTCGGACAACCAAGCTAACATTATGTAAGACGCTGATCGTCCCAGTCCTCCTCTATGGCGCAGAGGCTTGGGCATTATCAAAAAAGGATGAGGACCTGCTTGGTTGTTTCGAGAGAAAGATCCTTCGCGTGATCTTCGGACCTGTCTGCGTAGATGGCGAGTGGAGAAGGAGATTCAACCACGAACTGTACGGGCTGTACAGCGACATGAACCTTGTCAGAAGAGCCAAAATCCAGCGGCTTAGATGGCTGGGTCATGTAGAGCGGATGGACACCAATGCTCCGGCCCGGAGAGTCTTAGAATCTACCACCATGGGGAATCGCGACAGAGGAAGACCCCACCTCAGGTGGCGCACCCAAGTGGAAAGGGACCTCAACCAACTTGGCGTGCGAAACTTGAAACAGCTGGCAAGCAACCGGGCCAGTTGGAGAGGCATGTTGGTTGAGGCCCAGGTCCACCCCGGACTGTAGCGCCACCTAAGTAAGTAAGTAAGATATAGTTGCATAAGGCATGCTGTCAAGTTATTGCTTCAAGAAAATACTGCTTTAGTTTCCTCCTCCTGTATTATGCCGACTCTATGTTTCGGAGTTCTTGAGGGATGCTGTTGAGTACGTTTGGAATGTAGTAGGATAATTTCGCTTGCCATTTACATTCTTGAAACTTGGGAGATGTAACATTCCATTTGCTCGTCTACGGGTTTCGTAAGGGTGGATTACAGGGTTACGAAGACCGGGATCGCTGTAATATTGCAAAACGGCTGTCATATGGTATATATTATTAGGGCCCAGGAACTTTGTTGCTTATTTATATGGGTACGTGATGCATTCCCCCAAGCAAGAATACCATACCGAAGTCTAGATTCCACCAGAGCATGGTAAACATGGCAAAGTGTTGTACATGGGGTTTTGTATTGCAGACAAGCCATCGTGTATATAGACCCTC
The DNA here is from genome assembly GCA_905187475.1 of Syritta pipiens. NCBI lineage: Eukaryota > Metazoa > Arthropoda > Insecta > Diptera > Syrphidae > Syritta > Syritta pipiens. The sequence goes on along the minus strand of LR994574.1, from coordinate 32,208,706 downwards.
TTAGTTTTTTGCAAACTTCGTTGATGTGAGGCTCCCAGTTGAAGTGTTCGTCGATTACTATGCCCAGATATTTGTACGTTCTAACAAGTTCAATCGTGTCAGCACCTGCGGAACTATCGCATTTGAAGCTCGTTAACTTGATGGTGGAAGCAGAATACTGGGGACTGCGTATGTGCATAGCTTTAGTTTTCCTCGTATTAATCACAAGCCCATTTTTATGACACCATTTCCCTATTTTCGTATACGCGGACTGTAGCTTGCTGACTGCTTGATCTAAGTCCTTGTGACTTACAACTACGGCATCCGGCAAAGGGGGAGCAGTCGTTCAGTCGCTTCAGAAGGCTGTTTGTGCAGAGTATATATAATAGCGGACCCAGCTTTGAGCCTTGCGGGACTCCAAGTGATGTGCATCTTTCCTCGCTGCAGGTGTTTTTGACTTGTACTTTAAATGCTCTTGCTTTTAGATAGTCTTCGATCCATGCTGCTAGTTTCCCTCGAATGCCAACCGTTTTGAGAGCTTGTATTATTTTGTCATGTCTTAGCGTGTCGAATGCTTTGCTGAAGTCCAAAAAGAGTACTAGAATGTGATAACATTTAGTAAGGCTTGTGTTAATAAGATCAGTAAAGTTTCCCAGGAGTTGGTTTGTGCTTTTATTTTTTTGAAACCCGTATTGGCGGTCGCTTAGTACTTTGTTTTTTTTCAATAAAGCTCCAGATACGGTCAACCACAATTTGCTCCATTACCTTTTCAATGGTTGGTAGTATTGCTATAGGTCTGTAATTTTCCAATTGGTCTTTTGCGCCTCCTTTATGTATGGGTCTTATATTTGACTTCTTGAGCTTTGAACGTATCACGGCACGACTAAGGTTTATTAATTTGGTGATGATTGGCCCAAAAATGTCTAAGTTTGCTAGTAAATCAATCGCCCTGATGCCGCCTTCGCCGGGTGCCTTGTGAATTTTCAGTTGTTGCAAGGCATAGGTCACTTCGTAAAAGCTCACTTCAGCGAGATAAAATGAGTTGAAAGTTGTCGTATAAAATTGGCTACCCATTACTCGATCGCATTTATGAATGGTCGTCAGTACTTGATTTTCAAATGCCTGAGCAAAGTTCTCTGTCAGAGCTCTGACGTCTGGTAGTGATGAAACTTTAAAGTTTCTCGCCAATGTGTCGTCCAACGATTTTTTTCTACGTCCTAGTACTTCGCTAATTATTGTCCAAGTTTTTTTAGGGCTTGTTCAAATTTTCTTTGGTAATGTTGGTTTTTTACAAGGAGTATTTGCTTATTTACTTTATTACGAAATGTTTTATATTGTGATTCGAGACATTTATTGGCACGGTTGTTTTTCCATTTTCTATATAGACGATCACGTTCTTTGCAGATTGCAATAATATCTGATGTGATCCATGCCTCAATTTTTCGTGTAGCATTTTTTCGTTTCTTTTCCTTTGATTGTTCATATATATTGTACATCTTTTTTTCTAGTTCAATGTATAAGTCTTCTGCTTGCGCTTCTTCTAATAAGGAACTCCAGTCAATAGATCTAATGTGCATATTAACCTTAGTAGAGTTAGAGAGTTAATAGATCTAATGTGCATATTAACCTTAGTAGAGTTGATCTTATGGTCACCAGGTATTTTTTCTATGCTTGCCGCATTACCATATTCGTATATTGTCTTACTTTATGACTAAGAGGCTATCTATTAATAAAAATACTGCCGAATACTTTATGATTCAAATTGCTTAGCTGTTTGGTAAGCTAACTTTCATCAACCGATTAATTTTCTCAATGAACTAGCTCGAGACCATTTCCCTTACGTTCACTAAAGCAATTTTCACACGGTTGGCACGATCAGCAAATGAGAACGATTTTTCTTTTGTTTAGCTTTATTCGAAACAATAAGAATCACCTGACCACCTTTCGTCTGTTGACGAAAGAACGAAACCCTCGACGCGTGAGTAATATGCACACTTGACCGGTTTTTTCGTTTGTAAATATTTTTTTCTTCTTCTTTTGTTAATAAGAAAGACTAACACGTGTCAAAAGACAGTACTCTGGCCTGTCAGCTACCTGTATACAACTTTACAAGGACTGCTTTATTGGAAATTATGCGGGGAAAAGTTTTTTTTTGCGTGATCGATTGATAGCTTTTAAGATTGCTGCGTAATAATTTAAATATTAATTCTTTTTTTATATTATATTGTGCATGTTCTTTTGGCTAGGTTGCTTAGTGCGCGTATTTTTACTAGCTTCTTAGTACTTTTTAATTAAATTCGCGCAAACACTAGAGCTCTCGGTAGAGTATACAATTTCCTTATGCTTCAACATTTACCTACAAGATATGCGGTCAGCTCTTTGTTTCATTGACCCTTTCACGCACGGTGTTGCTCGTCTACAGCATGAACTTCATCTCACAACTCAAAAAATATTGGCGTCATTAAAACAAAAGTTGTGTTAGGTTCCTGTTTAACATGCATCAAACATTTCTCGATGCAGCAGGCATTCGGGATCCTTTGTCTCGGTTTTGGTGAGGTACCATTCTAATATAAATTTCATTCTAGTAACAAGATTTTCTAATAAAAGTATGAGAGATATTTAAAAACTCATATTGTCATTTATTTTTTTTTTATCGAAAAATGTTCATTTTTCTATCCTAAATATATTTTCAGGCAAAATGCTCTGTCATCGGTCTAGAGTACCTACAGTCAGAGATGGCCTTGTCTTGCGATGGAGATGATAGCGATAACTATAAAACATGGCTGTACAGCTTTAAAAATCAGGTTTAGTTGGAAAATATGAAAACGAATTAATCTTTTTCAGTTGAAAAGTATGGTTTCGAATAAAATTTATAGTAGGTACCATAGATGATTATTGTTGCATGGAAACAACATTCTGTATATTGTTATACATTTGTCCTTTTAGTATTTTTCTTGTAGATTTGGCTGAGTTGAAACCTAATAGGCAAGACTCAAGCAAAAACATAATTTTGCTAGGGGGGCGGCCATGAAATGGTTTTTCTGTAGTGAGAGTCAAGTGAATTCTTTTTATCTTAATATATAAAAAATCTCGTGCAAGTTTTGTCTAGCTAATTTTTAGAATAATTGAAGAGATTTAGAGCAATGAATTGGATGACGTTCCAAAAAAAGCAACGGGGGTGCTTTAAGGGAAAAAAGAGGTAGTAGAGTAATAGGTAGAGAATTATATCAGAAGTTTTGGGTTTAAATAATTGAGATCTGTATCCAATTTTAACTGATTTAAGATTTGCCTTTTTAGCGCTTCGTTCCAAGGAATAACGAAGCCCTTATAGAATCACTTCGGTGTCGTTCTGAAAAAAAAAACTGAAACGTTGTCCTCTATGTAATCTTCACTTTAAAACTGAGCATTCTGGTCTTTGATAGTATTCGAGTTAACCAAATGGAAAAGGATTTTCTTTCGCTTAGTTTTATTTGAAATGATATTGGCACATAGTCAAACTTGTGACAAGCATTTCCCCTACACCCAAATCATTTTACAGATCTAGTGTGTGGAGAGTTGCTACTATAGGCTATAATGGCCTAAAGAGTGTAGCGTCAAACAAGTTGTCTCCAGACAAAGAACTAATAAAGAACTTGAATTTGTAATTTTGTTTAACAGTGTGATTTATTTTATTATTTATTGTTATTTAAAAGTTAAAAGATTAATTTAAATATTGGAAGAATTTTAGTGAAGTCAGCTGACATTGGTAATTTCCCTAACTTATATAAAATCCTTACTTGACCCAACACAAATAATTATTTTATGAAAAAAAAAACAAAACACTTGCTTTTTTGGGCGGTATAATTTGGGATCTTTATTTGGGTAATTCAGATTGCTATTAGGTGTACAACTTGAAAGACGCGCATTGTTACTAACTTCATATATATTCACACGCGCTATTTTTTTGACAATGACAGCTATTGTATGTTAAAGACCGTCGAAAAATCTAGTTCCATCTGTCAAAGTATACACAAGTTAATTTGCACAAGTTTTGTTTTCATATTCAAATAAATGGTTTTTTTAACAAAAAAAATATGCGTCTTTCAAGTTGTACTCCTATTAACTAAAATTAAGGCCTCGTTTTCGATAGATCATCGCTTCAGTCAGCTGGTAAAACTTCATTAACACTCATTAACTTCATATATGATCGGCACTGTATATTTGACTTTGTCTAGCTTTGAATGAAACACTTCACTTAATTTGTTTCTAAAGAATCTCTGAAGAACCACGTTAAATTCATTACCACGTTTGCCTCTTGGACTGGAATCTCTGAAGCTCATTATGAGAAGGCTAGACCTCCGCTCAGAGTTTAACCATTTAATGTTCCTCTTGTCCTGCGTCCCAGCTTTTCTCGGCATGATGAAAAAACAAACTCGTCTAAAAGTTATTTTCTGCGGAAAATTAATTGGCTGAGGATTATAATCATATGCATCAAAAGAAAGTTCTAGATTTAGTAGAAACTATTCTCTGGCAAAGTTGGAACTTTGTACTAGTTGTCCAATCGGACAAACTTGACGCTCTTTTCGCCCTCTCCCGATGAGGGTACCTGAGTCAAGAGGTACACAGTGAATGATTGTTTCCTCTTATTAGACAGAAAAGAAAAAAAATAATACAGCATCAAACCGATCTTCGCTTCACAAGGCCATATAGCCATTACATAGACGTCGCCGACACGCGCAGACATTTGAAGGCTGGTGCTGCTGATGAGGAGCACCAATCGTGTAGACACCAGGCCCAGTCTCTGGATCGGGCTCAAACTCGTTTTTTTGTTTACATGTCGAACATAGACGCTTCTCAAATTTCCTAGCTGTGATTCTCTTCTTTCGCATGCCTTCGTCGTCTGTCATCAGATTGCGCCGTCGTCTGTGAGTGTGGTGTTTCGGTTTCGGTTTTTTCGGGAGTACTTCGAAGTATGTGCTTCTGCTTGGATCGGTTAAGTCTGACAGATGTCTGATTTGCCGGGCGTATTGTATTTTAAGTATCGCGCTTCCCGCCGTCGTCGTTATCGTCGTTGCGATTGTCGTTGTGTCATAGCGTCATCGCTCCACACTGAGCATACCAGCAGCAGAGAGAGAAGCGACAGCAATTTCTCTATATTGTTGTGTTCGTTCTAAATTTGACCTTGAATTTTTTTGCGAATTTGATATCAAGTTTAGGAGCCCCAAACTTTGAATGAAGCATGCCCGATGGTGGCTGTTGTATGCTCTGCCTGATCGTGTTTCGCATATAGATGTATCGCTACTATGTAGACGTACAGACGTACGTTTCGTCGTTTTTTTCGGCCGTGGATGACAGATGAAATGCGTATTATTATTATTTTCTGCTTTTGGTTACGTGGGCCAGCGCGCCTGTTTACTGATTTTCTTTGAGAACGATTCTTGCGCCGTTTTTGCCGACACGCCGGTTATTTGTTTGGTGGCTTTTCGCCGCTGGGCGCTGGTTGCCGGATGGTGTTTTGTTTTGTGAAACGTTCTTAATTCCTACGGGCTGAGCTGGCGGGGAAGGTCAGCTAAGGGTCTGCGAATATTAAGTAAATTAACGTAAGATGTGTTGCCGGTAAGTGAATATCTCGCCATCTACGAAACATTAGATACATTCACGAGTGGATGGATACACACATATGTATATGCGACCAGGAAATGTGTAATGAATGCGAAATGCTGCTATGAATCTCAGTTTTCATTTGAGGGTTATATACAAGGTGCACATATGAGATGAAGTTGTTGAGAGTCCCACGAAGTGTGATGTCAAGCGATGTATCAAATCATTGCTTTGTTGCTGAGTTTCATTTATTGGTTAATGGCTGAGAGGTTCCCTTAATAAGTCTGCAATTTGGGTAACCAAAACACTCAGGCACTGGGAATGTTTTGTGCGCATTAGGACTGAAAATAGAGCTGTTGATAAGTACTTCTGCTTTTTGAAATGTTCGTTTTGTAAACGATTTTCTCACATCATCGCTATATTGTATAAAGCACGATTGCGCCACAGTACAGGCGAGGTAATAATGATAAGCTATTATTAATAGATATTATTTTTTTTATAAGTAATAATAACCACCTTCGTATACCTAGGACCTAGAACCTAAATGGTGGCCATCTAATGGCTCATTTTTAATCGTAGGTTATTTTAGCACTGGTAGCTGTTTCCCGCTGGAAACGCTGACAGAATGTCAGTATCATACTAAATGAGTCACTGTACGTTTGAACAATGTCGGAGAATATCGAAAAATGGGGTCTCATCACGTAACACACAATCGTCTGCCGACATCGTTTGAACGACAGGTATGCTTCACGGAAGCATCCAAAAATGACAGAACGCTATTGTCTTCAACGCTTGACATAAGCCGACATTTTCTATCGTCTATCTCGACGATAGTTCTTAGCGATAACTAATTTGCTATCGTTCTGGAACAAATTGTGAAAACTATTTTGAAATGTTTGACTTAAAACAAAAAAATATTGGATTAAATGCTGAAAACATGGTTTTGTTAATGCTGTTTTGTATTACACCTTCTTTTTCAACAAAAAATTTCTGCTTTAATTCCCACATTTGACCTGCAATCATATATTCAACCTTTATTTTTCTTCTAAGTCCTCGAGAAATTTCGTGTGATTTCTGTGTCAAGTATATGCCAATTGTAGGTAGGAAATGAAATGCTTATAACTAGATGCCAATTTAACTAATTTTAACTAACTGCTAATAAAATACTGTATCAACTGGAGTGCGATATACCTTCATTATCTATATTTTTTACTTATTCTTGGACAAGCAAGCAAAGAAAACTCAGATATCAGTGTCGTTCAGTTTATTTAACATAAACTGCATGCTCGTAAAAAGATTACAAATTATTTATATATTCGGTTTATTGGAATCTCACCGCTTCGTTTTGATCATACGATTGAATGTATAATATTAGGTACAAAGTGTGCATAGCATTCGTGTTTAAAAGCTAAAGGACATTTTCTTTAAAAATTTACAAGTGAAAATTTCCATGATTGATTTTTTTTAAGTGGTGCGAGCACAAGTGCTTTGAAAAGTTTTTTTTTCCGAAATTATGTTTTTTGTGTCAAGCGCAGTCTGCTAATATATAGTCAGTCAAAGAATATGTGCACACTCAGGTTTTTGACGTTTTCTCGTTTATCGGAAAAGCTTGTACGGAATAGTATATATGGGAAGAAAGAGCAGGAAAAAACCTTTCTTATATGAAAATAATATTTATTCGTTTTATCGCCTACAAAATGGCGTTTTCGGATCTTCTAAATTCGAATATTGTTTTTTTTTTGTTTTTGGCCAATATCGCGAAAACTATTAAAGCCAGATTGCTCAAACTAATTTTAACAGAAAGATTACATCAAGATCTACATTAAAATCAAGAACTAATAAAATGAATTAGTTTTTTTAAATTTAGTATTGGTACTAACTTTTTTGTTAATATGAAATTTTCTTATTCTTATTAATTTTTTTATCTGAACTTTCTTTGAGCAAGTGTAATACATTTTTTGGCAAAGTTTTATTTCTTAATTCGAAGTGGCTCGCCAATTAACAAGAATGAAGCCTAATGACAGACAGACAGACATTTTCATAATCAGGGCAACCTCCCCTTTTGAATGTCACCCATATCGACAAATTTAATACAAGTTTTTTCGGGCGTTGGTACTAAGGTTTCCTTTAATCTATGACCAATTCCAAAAAAAATGCATGATTTGTTTTTGGGTTGCCTAGATACATCTTATGTCCAAATTTCATCCCTTAAGTAGAAAGGACTTTAAGTTATAGGACTTTAAGGTTAACTGGCACTTCAAATTGATGAAAAGAAAAAAGCTCTCACAGGCGCGGGCAGTCGGAGACAAGGGGTGATCATATTCAAGAGAGGAAAGCTGTTTTCCTTTTTTTTCACATTGAAGAGTTTTTTCGTCGCGGCAGCAGGACGCCTACATGTGTACGATGAGTGATCTAGGTACGGATGAATAAATGAAAACAGCACACGAAATTCTTTAATTTGCTGGCTTTCGGTTTGTGTACCTTTCTTTTGTAATACACTTTCATTTACGAACGAAAAGATTTTCGATTTCGGAAATTTGAATGCTTCATCAGATCTGTATAATTTACGTTGTATTATTTCACGTTGGTACTAAACACATCTTATTAGTTCAGTCTGTGTTTGATAACAGTCTTGAAATAGTTTCCCAAAAGGCTAAAATTATTGCGAAATGCAAGTAAAATTCACCTGATTGAATTTCTTTTTTTAGCTATCCTGCGAAAGCATTGCTCTTGGGCGGTTGAAAAAAACTAACACAAGTGCAGTAAAAAAGTTCAAATTTTAACCAATTAGATTAAAAATAATCATATGTAAATACAACATCGATACAATTTTAATCTGTATAAGGAAAAACAAAAGATAGTGCAACATCACTGAAAATTAATTCCCCAGTATACAGGTACATGTCTAGCATACTTGTAATACATATATAAATATATTATATATACCTTACCAAATCCAGGAAAAAACACAATACAAAAAAAGAACAACGTGAGTTTCTGCAGATATACACAGTACCTTCCGAAATTGAGCATACACCCCCAAAATGAAATGTTTGTATTTTGCTAAGAAAAAGCATGTTTTGTTAACTTTACTCTTGTTTTTACTTTTTAATCTATTAGATGAAACATGTGCAATCGAAACTACGTTTTTGTCTTATCCATAAATAACCTTTTGAAACTGGCTTTTGAAGTATGACTAATTTGGGGCATGCAACCGCGCACACAAGAAAATACAAAAGGAAAAAACAAGAACAACATGAGTTTCTGCCGATCTCCTTTTTCCCTCACTTCTATTGTTTTGGCAAAGTGTGTTTAATAAGAAAAACAACAAATATTCTAAAGCTATGAGGGCGAATGAACTTTTGGAACCGAAAGTATTCTGAAAAGCGTTCCGTCATGGAACGTTCCTTTGGGACGAAACCCTAAAAATGATTTACTTTCATGAATAACTTGAATGAAATCGCTAAGAATTACTCAAATTATTCACGAAAAACAAAAGCATTTGTATTTTATGTTTTAAATATAATAGAAACTAGCTGCTCCCGAGACTTCATCCGCCTCGGCTTAAAAATGCATACACTTTACAACTTTACAAATACTTCTGACCCAATATCTGTATTTAAAAACTTGTTCATAAATTGTTTATGTTATTAGTTGTTATTAATAGCCTCGGGTAGCGCTGTGAAAAAATGACTACTGCTTTTCCTTACATTGCAATTTGAGATCTCTTCGAATGCAAAAGTAGCAAATGCCAAAATAGCTTTATCTAATCTTTGCGTGAATCGTCGAATCGTTTCTTATTCATTTTACTTAACCAACAACTAATCCCTAAGAAACTTTTTATCCACTTCAATCGGCCCCTTTCTGATTCTGCGAAAAATACAGATAGATCGATCGCCAATGCGGGATTTGAGAAAACTTTGAATACCTGCGTTGCTTTTATCATTCGTCAGTTGTAGTAAAACTCAATGCATCGAAGAAAAATGTAAAATGTAAAAATGGCAAAATCGCACAAATTCTATGAAGGAATGGCTATTGTATATTGTCCGCCAACAACTTGGAACGTCTCCCTAGTTAGAAGACGTAAGGCTTATAAAAAAATCGTGCATTACTTTCGATTGTGAGGTAAGAAAATGAGACTTTCAACCAAAACTGACCAAAACGTTGCATTTTTGGCGGAAGGGCAAGATGGGTTCTGGAATGTTACGTAGTCTTATCAATTTGAGGCTTTAGAGTTTACAAACCATTATCTGAGCAAATTGACTGATATTATTTGTGTTTGTAACTTATTCATTTCCATTATATGTTGCTCACAACATAGAGTGTGCAAATACTTTTTTGGCATAGTCACAGATAGTTATTCTCAAGCGATTTTACCATCTTTTTTTTAAGACATGGTTTTTCCTGCTGTTTCTTTTCATATATAACATTCTATGCAAACGTTTCCGATTACTGCGAAATCATAAAAAAATCGGGTGTGCAAATACTTTTTTGACTGACTGTATGTTGTCAATGCAATAATTTTAACCGGTTATACATGACAGTAGAAAATGCAGGGTAAGATGTGCCTACGAACATGATAGGCAACTTTTTTTATTTAAATAAAGGCCTATGTTAAAGCAAAGCAGCTTACAACGAAATGTTACAAATGTTTCATTCAAAGAGGAAGAAAATTTAAACATTTTTGAATTCTTTGTATATCAAAACCAAAGAGTTTTGTTCACTTGATTTCCCAACTTTTTACATTAGGTGAATTTATGTAGTTTTTTTTTGTAAAAAAAATGCGTAATGTTATTTTATTTGGTGTAAGAAAATTAGGGAATTTTACGTTCCGAACTTTGTCTCTGTCGTATGCTACATGCAAAAACGTTAGTTTTTTCTTGGGGTGGTTCAGTTTTGCTCGATATGTTCAAATTTTTTGTATTTTTCGAAAATATCCATTTGCTCTCATATAACAACTAGCACAATGGATTGCACATCTCACGTTCTGCTGTTCTTAAAACTAACACTATGTGCTTTTGACAGTTAGTTTGAACCTAGTGGATAAAAAAACAATTGCTGCATAGAGCCCAAAGAGCGTACCGTACCGCCATATTGAAAACACGGGAGTGCAACTTGAAAAATACAAATCTTACACAAAAAATCATTTCTCCTTAGAACTCCGGTGGGATTTAATTTTATTTGAGTAACAAACTCATCGTCCAGCATGCTAATGAAATGCAAATCCAATGGAAACATCCAAACTCAAATATTATTTAATCGCTGGTCCCATCCAACCAATGCAAATGCTCATACAACGACTTCTTCCAAAACCAGGAAGACAAGGGACTTCGAAGAATTCTATGCGATAACGTACGTGACATGTCCAACAATTGTTGCATGTCTCCAGGTACAATACAGCCCAACGACAATTTGTATGACCAGCAAACAATGAAACAACTCCTTACTTTGAATACTCACTTCACTTTAAGACAAAAACGAAAACTTCAAACAAATCAATTGTTGTGGCGTTTTGGTGTGGGCGTTTGGAATTAATTATTAGTTCTCCGTCAAACAGGCAGTGCGTAGTGTGTAGATGTTCAAATGTGACAAGTAACTACAAATTATATTGGACTCGCAGAAAAAAAATATTTTGGGTGGGAAATTATCTAGAGTGCATTAAGTGTTGTGCTAAAAGCGCAAAGTTTAGACAGTGCAACTTTTTGGGAAGGGCAATCAAGTTTTAGTACGTATACGCCACCCAACATATTTTTTCCAAACTTCAAAAACAAAATCCAAGTATCAACTTTGGCGAGTTGAAACAGTTTTGTTAGTTTCAAATTATCCACTTACCCAACATAAATTATGAGCATATAAAACTAGTTAGAAGGCGATAAAAAAATTAAACTTTAACTAGTTTCCAAATAAGTAGTATTGTAGAACAAAGTTGATCGATTTTTATTCGGAACGGATTTCATTTCATTTCAGTAGCATTGTTGAGGATCGGTAATGGGTATGGGCAATATTTTTTATACATTTTGACCAAAAAGTTACCGGTATATTGCGATATTTAAATAAAGTCGAGAACTGGCGATCTTCTAAGGCAGACGCTGTGTTAACAGTTATAGATACGAAAAAAAAAAAAGTACGGGGAATTGATCGTCTCAAAAAGTTCTAAAGAAAAGTCAGCGATGGCATATGTCTATCTTTTAAGATAGACTCACAATAACCATTTTCATTGTTCTGTAAAAACGCGAAAAGCCAATCCCACCTGTAATTTCCACACCGCTTTGTCAAAAGATCTGAAAAATTACAAAAAATTGGCTTCGATGAGTACATGCCGGAAAAAATTATTTCAATATTCCGGGCCTAATAGTTTTCGAGCTTTTGGCCAAAAACTATAAATCGTCAATATGCGAATTTCGGATTAGTGGGCGAAATCTGAGAAATCGCTGATCTGAGAAACATTGGTTTTTAATCTATAAAATTCTGGCTGAAATCGACGCGAGTCTCAGTGGTCACATTCATTTCAACCCCCATTTGCTCAACTAAAACTTGCACACAGCTGGCATGACGATGATCGCGCAGAAACGGTGTTGTACGGTATGAGATATGAAATATGTATATATGTATGTATGTGCATAGGTGGACATAAATGTACACAATAAGGATATAGACAGCGATACCAGAACGCGTATTTTTTGTTGGAAGATGATAGCCAATGAGAAAATATCATGTCTGATGAGTATTCTTTTCTACGGAAAATTAACAAAGACACTCATGTATTTACTTTAATAATTTCGTTGTGTAAAATTACTGAACCTTTGTTGCTGTGGCAAAATCACCGCAAAATATGATTGAAGATATGTTGCACCACAGACAAAAACTGCCATTCGATTATAGGAATATTGATCAAAGTGCATACATTCTAAGTCGAATATTCAAGAGACATAAAAATTAGTTCGAGTTAGAGGCAGCTTTGGAAAAATTCGAGTTAGTGAAAACTTCTTTAGTATCATAGTGATTTGAAATCCGATGAAACAGTAGAAAGAGACAGACACATAAATTCAAAAGATTTAACGTGAGAGAAAATGAGATAGGAAGCATTATACAGTGTTTCTTATGTTCGTGGTTCTCTTTATGCTCTGCTTCGTATCTGCACCACTCGTATTTACCAAGGTATACTGGGAACTTGCTTGGGCCTCATCGTCGTATATTTGTTAATATGTGTTTGTGCGCGCATGCGTAGTACCAAAGACCATATAATACCAAGTGCATGCCATACAAAAATATTTTGCGAAAATTTTTGTGTGAGGTGGTCGACCCCTGAGCTTTTCAGAATACTTTCGCTCTTAAAAGTCCATTTGCTCTCAGAGCAAATTTGTTGTTTTTCTTATTGAACACTTTTTGCCAAAACAATATAAGCGACAAAAAAAAAAGATCCGCAGAAACTCGTGTTGTTCTTGTTTTTAACTTGTGTGTTTTCTAGTGTGGTGTCAGGTATGAATGTACAGTACCTTAGAGAATTCAGATACACGCACAAAAAATGTTGGGGTGTTTTAATTTTGTTTTTTCCGTCTGAAAAAGACAAGAAGACAATGTAGTTTCGATTGCACATATTTCATTTCATTTTTAATATTGTACATGAAAAATTAAAAACAACAACAAAATTAACAAAGCATGCTATTTCCCAGCAAAATATGTAATAAACTGACTAATTTTGGGCATAGGAACTTAATTTTTTTTCATTGTCTTAAAGACAATAAGCGAAATTGTTCGCCATATACAAGGTTCTATCTTACTGAATAAATCTGCTTGGCAATACTGATCACAAAGCTAAATAGGATGGCGTTGCTGAACGTATACCGGATATGCCAAGGCGAACTGCATTAATTCGAGCCACGTGGGCCAATACTCAATTAATTAGTTTTTGTTTGCAACTAGGTGACCGCCAACAAAATTGACTGCAGGCCATAGACAGCCCTACTTTAGTCTACGGCAAACGGCTGCAGCTGCATTTAAATTCATTTAAAGTAATTAGACTTTCCAAGAACCACCACCACCATTACCAGTGCGTGCTAAGAAATATTGGCTAATCTCTCCCTCATGGCCTTTCATACTTCTGCTGCGAATTTTAATTCAAATCAATATAAATAATATATAGACTTGTTTGCATTGAAAAATTATTTCTCAGAATTATATTATAACAATCCGTTTGACATGGAAAACGAATACTGATTTACTGCAAACTATAGCGTTGTGTGAGCCCCAATCTGTTTTTATTAAATGCGTGCATGTGTGAGTTATGCATGCATCTATGCTTTGAAGTTGCTTAATCAAAAGGGGCCAAACTCGGTCGATAAACTTTTACCGAACATGAATGCGTGTATTTTATTCTCTTATGAATTTTCCACCACAGGGTGGTTACATAAAAAAAAATAAGAATTTTAAGGAAAGAAGTGCTGTGCAAATCAATTGGAACAGTCGCAGCTTTAGCTAAATTTTTAAATATTTTTAAATACGTTTATAAAAAAATTCGCCATAAGAAATAATGTGTTTTGTATTTGTCTAAAGGAGGTCCCTTACCCTGTTAAACATTGGATACAGTGAAAAACTTTGAATTGCAAAGGTTTTCAAATTACGGAGGTTTCAGAATCAATTTCGTCACTTACGCAACTAACAGTTGTTGAGGAAAACAAGCTATCTTGCCCTAGACTTATAGGGGTCAAAAAGTCATCATTCTCGAATTAAAAAGGTGCTCTCCATAAAATAAGTTGATATCTGGTGTCTTCTTCCGCCGTCCAGATTTGCCTATACATCATACCAATGTCTGCTGAAAAGGCTATTCGAAATTTTCGCCACCTGGCGACTAAGTCGATAATGTCGGGTTGAAGTCGGGGTCCAATCAGCAAATGGTCATTTAATTATGTGCCTTCAGATTTTCTGCAAGAGGCATCAAAGACGACACGGAGTTTGGTAGTTGTACTGGACTCCTTGAAGACTGCATGGTATGGCAGGAAGTAGTATCTGCCACTTTCTAGACTTGCGTCTAACGATACCTCCTTCATGTGTTGGTGGGGGGCATATTTGTTTATGCGATGTAGGCTTCTTTCAATTTTTTCGTTGGAATCTAATCGCCTTTCAATTTGGAAAAATCGTGCCATGACAACTGAGTTGAAATCTCCAAGTGTTGGGTGTTTGTCGTCTTTAAAAGGCAGTTGAACTTCATATCTGCCATCCGTTCTTCACTTGTGGTTCCTTTCATAATGATGTTGACATTCCTCTTCGTCGAGGTCCTCCTCGATTTCTTTTCGACGTTTGGTGATTTTGAACGGCGATGGATTTGTGTATCGGAATCGCGCAAGTGCTCCCCGTTAGAATCCATCCTAGCTACGTCTGTTGTACCACGGGAGATCCTTCATGGCTTTTAAATAATCCTTCAGGGGTGATGGATGAGTAGACGTCATGATCATGAGTAGCAGATCTATTTTTCCTGGGATGTTGTATGAAGGATCTGCTTGAGGTAAATTTAATAAATGACTCCAATTTTTTATTTGAAGGGGTTAAGTTGGCAGTAATGCGGTGAGTTCAGTAAAAACAAATGCCCTAACTTCGAGACAGAATATTAGGTTTGTGAGGATATGGGAAATCTTGTTTGGTGACGAGATATTCCAGTCGATGTGTGTCTACGCTTCAGCCGTAGTAGTTGGGTTGCTCGGAACCAGGGTCGATTAGGGCTCGCAAAATGTGTTTGCTGCCGTCAATGGCTGTGACATTAACCAAGGCCGTTGCAAGTAATACCTTGGATTTCACTTTATTAAAGTGAGCATTAAACGTCACGTTTAAGTTGACGGACCGCTGCTTAGATTATTTTGTTCTATATGTAGCATTGTGTGATGCCTTAGGCCGCATTTGTAGCATCGATTAGTGCAGTTGCAAGTTTATGCATGGTGCTCGTAGCCCAATCAGTTTGAGCAGACAGCGTTTTTCTTCACCGTTTCGGTTCGAAGTTTCGCGTCCATGTTTATAAATTTTGCACCCTTGCAGGGTCAGCAGAGATACTGTTTGCTTGACGGCCCTCCTAAATGGATTTGGTGGCAGTTGCTTACAGATGTTAAGCTCTTGAATACTTTCCAGAGAACTGAA
The DNA here is from genome assembly GCA_905187475.1 of Syritta pipiens. Lineage (NCBI taxonomy): Eukaryota > Metazoa > Arthropoda > Insecta > Diptera > Syrphidae > Syritta > Syritta pipiens. Next base: position 32,193,022 of record LR994574.1, on the reverse strand, counting down.
CCGACCTCCTATAAAGGCGAGAAAAGTCTTCCATTCTGGTAAAGCTTTGGATGCGCCTAGCTTGTCTTCTTAGTCCCTCTGGGTTTGAGGGCACAATTTATGAAAAATAATGTAGATGAGTATGCACTCCCAAGTATCGACTGCAACTCCTAAGTTGGCTAGTGCATGAATGCACTCTGTGCTAGTGTCATGCAGACTTTAACGACGCGGTCGATTCGTGTTTGAGTTTCGTTTGCTCCATGAAGATTCGAAGCTGGATATTGACAAGCTTCCTTTTGTTTTGAACTCTGTCAGTCAAGATCTCCCATGTCGCCTTATAATTCTTCCCATCAATAAGCAGCTGTTGAATTAATCGCGCGACTTCACCCGAGACAAGACTTTTCAGAAACTGGAACTTTTATCCTCTATGACTCTCGATCAATATATAAACTTTTGCATTATTTTAAAACTATTTAAAACTATACAAACTCAGTCGACTAGTTATCTCTTTGAAATCCTAAATTTCGGAACAATCTAATACAGGAAAAAAACTAATTATACCTTCTTTCACAAATTGCATTGGTGAGCGATCCTTTTTTGTATGTGCAATTCGCACTTCGAACTATCTCCCACATGAATTGCAGGTAATCAACTCATATACTAACTTTCAGAAAAAGCTTTCCTTTCATCTTTCCGACAACCGCATCCTAACTTAGACATGATTTCCCGCGTCGTTTATTTTTATTTTTTTTCTTATTTGATCTAATAGTTGTAGAGTAACTTCGGGTATTGTGAAATACTGCCTTATTTTCTAAACCACGGAAGGTCTACCTGCATTCTTAATTTTCTCAGAATGTAAACAGCATAGAAGAAGTTTTACGGTCTTCTTTTTATATTACCAACCGGTTCGTCTGAATCAGTCAAAGGTCTTATTTAGGGGTGTAAGACTTTTTTTTGTGCAGTTTTATATGAGTTTTTTTCGGAGGAAAAATGTGCATTTTCTTCAATTGTGCAAGTCCAGTTGCAATCGAACACGTGTCTAGTTAAATAACTTGCTTTAAATCATTTAGTTTTTAGATATATTTTGTGTTATGGGTCGGAGTTTGCAATAGTTTCCAAATCGCGTAATGTGGAATACCTTGAGGAGGGTAATGTGGAATACTATTTGTTAACTCCCGCTTATTATTTCTTCGATTTTTTGTTCGAAACTGCCTTAGAAGATGTCTAAAAAAGTTGAAATAAAGCACTGGGATGGAGATGGAGTGTCGGTTTTGGTTGTCTGACCAGGAGTGACATTCGTTCTCTTGCATTTTAGGTAGCAAAAAAAAAATTGCATGCAGAATTGCTTTTCTACTTTAAAAGAATGAGATGGGAAGGAATGGTTATACAGGTCTCTTAAGGGCCATAAGAACACGTTAAGAAGTCATGCTCCAACTGAAACGTCATTCGATACAGCCAGAGGATTTACAAGGGAAAATCCAAAATCCTTTTTCAAGGTCCTGTATTTAAGCTAATATTGATGCATATTAAATATATTATAATTGAAATTAAGAAATACCTATGTTTATTTTTCTCAGTTGAATCTGAAATTTTGGTTCAGAAATAGTGTTCCATATTACACTCTAATTTTAAAAATCTCGATTTTCGAGATGGTATCAGTAAAAAATAAATAAAAATCTTAAAAATAACCCTAGCTGTCTGAGATTGTTGTTACCATTAGCCAATAGATCAGCAAACAAAATGTGTTAAAATGGGCCATTTAATGCATGGAATCTGGTTGTAACATGCAAAAATAAAATGGGTATTCGACAATACCCGAAGTTACTTTACTGTCTTAATTGCTCTTAATAATAATAATTGTAATCAATCAATCTTGTAGTATTAATGTTAAATCTATCCAAATACATATGCAAATACAAATACCCTCTACATGGGTTGCAGCCCTGTCAAGGAAAAGATACACTATATACAGATCGGTCAAGCTGTTCCAAATTTGCAAATTCCAAACAGAGCCGATTTCAAAACCCATAGGATTTTTCTTAAAACTTGAACAGCTGAACCGATTTGGATGAAATTTGGAATATAGATTTACGTCCTATACTAAAACGTTCACTAATTTGTTTTTGAATGCAATAAGTTTGACTTCAACTCAGAAAGCAACACCAGCACCATTGAGAATTTTGGGATTGTGCACACGAGTTCAACAAAAGAAACTGCGGTGACTGTGAACCACAACGCAAAGTTACTTGAACCCCTTTCTGCTTTACATGAGAGAAAGAGAGAAAGAACAATCACACTTTTCGTAGTAGATCACACTTTTCGTAATGCTTCACCAGCTTACCCCCAGCGTTTCACAGTGCTCTAAACAAAAATAGGAGTTTATCTCGACGTTTAAATTAAAGGACGGAGTTCTGTCATCTAAACTTCGGTACAAGTGAAAAAGTGACAGCTGTGTCTGTTTGTATTCTTTACTATATTTACATTTTTTCATACCAACTCCAAAAGCAAATCTATAGCTGCGGATGAAAAATTATGACTTCTTTTTGATTTGAGTTTCACTTTATGAAAACGCAAAGCATTATTCATTTCTAGTTTTTTTTCCTGAAGTCACAAATCAATTTTAGAAACTAGAACGAAAACATGTCACAAGTTCTGATATTTCAAAACTTTAATATTATTCAGACACAACTTCCAAAACTTCCGAAACTGTGCTGGCTCATCATCAACAACACGTTCTGTGGCCGTATGTTTCAGTAACGGCGCACTATGGCGCCTTTGTGCAAAAGTACTTGCAAAAATCAGTTTTCGTGTGTGCTTAGAATCCAAAACTTATTTATTTACTGGATTAGGAAATATTGGAAGCTTCAAAAGAAAGAAATTATACAATCGGTCAAAGAATTCGGATGATACAGAAAGTCAAAGTTTCCCTATTTTTAAAATCAAAGAAAAAATATTTGTTTTATGAAAATTTCCAGAGTTTCGGCCTTAAGTTCTAAAAACATTGTTTCAAATTTAGGTGTTTTTTCAGTTTGAGCTGGTAAAAGAACCATTTATTATACAATAATGATTCATTTTTTTCTTGTGTTTGTTTTTTATTGCAAAATTTTAAAATTTTCGAAAAGCTGTTTTTGGCTTTCAATTGAGTTATAAAAAATGCTTTAAAAGTCTTCAGTCCAAACTTAACGGAATTTTAATCTTTGACTGTTTTTGAAGCATTTACTGAAAAATTCAACTGCCAGCTTTTGCCTAGTTGCTTAGAGAGATTTTATTAAAGAAAGTTACAATAATTCATTCATTTTTGTCGTTAAAAATGCCTATAGTCAGAAATATTGTTTTTACATGTAAAAATGTATATAATAAATATTTTATGGTACTCCGGTAACTTTGCCCGTCATTATTTCACTACTTTAAATTTAAATATTTAGGACATGGCGAGATATTATTTTATCATTTTATCAAAACGTTAAGTTAAGATGGAATGCAGCCAATAGAACAAAACGGTTGTCAAATGCTTTTTTTTGTTTGAAAGGACAGATAAAACGGATAACATACCAACTACATCAAACAAGTCCAGAAGAAGGCTTAAAGTCATACTTAAAGTTCAAAACTGCAGAGAAGATGTTGACGGTTCAAAATTTGGAATTTATGCAATGAAAACAACAAATTTATTGAAAGAAAAGTATCCCGAAAAGTAGCTTACACCTATTCTTCATAAAATTTTGGCTCATGGCCAAAGTATAATCGAGTATCAGTCGTTATCAATCGGAGAGCTGTCAGAAGAAGCTCAGGGATCCAAAAATAAAGACTACAAAAAATATAGATACCAAAATACATGCAAGGTTTCAAGGAAGCGGCAGAATGAAGACTTATTTAACATGCTTGCAACCTCATCGGATCCTCTTATTTCTTCGCTTAGATATGTTCGAACTGAAATATACCTGAGAGCACAATATTCTCCACTATTCGACTTAGAACATGTTATTAAAATAATTTTTTATGTTGATGTGCTACTAAATAAAATTGTTTTTTTTTTTTTCAAATTTTATTACTTATTTCACTTCATGTATTACGGAAGTAGTATATGTTTACTATAATGTGCAGCAAAATAATAAAAAAGACACACATGCAGATATATAAACCAAAATTATTGTTTGTTTAATTTTATGCATCACTGTGACTTTGTTTGCCTTTGAGCCACCCTGTTTTAATTTCAGTTTTTTACTATTGAAATTTTTTTAGTTAAAATATTGAGTTCATTTGCTGTTGGTAGAAAGTCATATTTCAGCAGGAAATTCTAAAACACCCTGCAAATATTTTTTCTCAAAACTCACAGGATTTTTTATCGCAATATCTTTATTAGTTTACGAGCTACGGTTTTTGCAACCAAATAAGTTAAAAGACGCAGAAGAGATCTCCAGGCAACTCAAGCCTCCGCCGCCGAATCTAGCTCCTTAGGAGGTATGCCCAAGCGAAACCAGGCGAGCTCTTGGACTTGGTCCAACTATCTTATCCTAAGTCCGCCGAGCGGTTGCTTTCCTGAGGGGATCGAAATCAAGGCGGGCCTCGGTAGTCGTGATGATGGAGACAAGTTCTTTCCGTCCGACTGCGCACAGTCGCACCCATGAGAGCTCTTTTAGTTAAAATTCGTTGTCAATTGTTATGTCAAAACTAGAGTTGGATCGTTCCGGGCATGTGTAGTTCCAGCAACCAGTTCCTTTATTGGAACCAGTTCCGTTCGTTCCGCAAACTAAACGAAAACGTGTTCATCGTTCCGGATTTGAAAACATGCTCATCGTTCCGAACATGAAAACAAGTATTTTTTCGTCAACCACAGATAACAAAGCAAATACAACCGGAAATGTCGCAGACCACAAAACAAAAAACACAAAATCAAATATGCGAATAAATATCCATGTATATGATAGTTTCATATTCCACATATGTTATCGTCCCGCGGAACGAGGTAGTTCCACTGGAACGATTTTGCAACTCTAGTCAAGGCTTCACCGCACAAAAGGTGGAAAATTCAATTCTAGTGTAAGACATGTCTGGTTATTATACATATCCCTTAGCATATGGGAATTTTCACTTTAAATACCAGTAGCAAGTTCAAGAATGCTTCCAATTTTATCTTGAACCATCATCCTTCTAACTATTACAATAAATTTCTTGTTAAAATGCGGAAAGTAATGTGATATAAAGGAAATTCGTATATTTTTGCAGTGATAAAAATTTGTCGGTTTATCATAAGACACTGGCCTAATGACTTTCTTAAAAATCGTCATAATGTAAAACTTTAACAGTAGATCAACCGTGGTCCGACCACTATAGTGTATATATTTTTTAATCACCCTGTGAATCGTGCCGCAGTTACGCGAACCGGCCACATAGTAATGTCGTTGAGTATGAAATTATTAGACATAAATTAATGAAGTGCCTGCGTTTGAGCCAGCCACCATATCTTCACACACACAGCCTGCCAGTGACGTTGGCACGCCTTGGCCAGAGTAATAAGAAAATAATAAATGATTAGCAGGTCGGTTCAATGAACCGTCAGTGGCGGCCAGTGATTTGTGGCGGTTAGCAGTTTGTGGCCGGCGACCAGAGAGCTGATTGCATAATGCACCAAGAACACGGCCCACGTTATTGGGAGCAATCGTTATGACTGCTACTGAGGTTGGGGCCGCAGTGCGGGCCTTAATCAGACACTAGGCCCATATCAAGCGTAGTAATATCGTAATACCATCACTGCACCATCGCCGCTACCGTCACTACCACCGCCGCTGAGAGGAGATGCATTGTAGATGCTATTATAAGTCAATTTGCGCAAATAGGCTGCGAAAACATTCCATTTATGGTCTTGTATGGTGGCATAATATCCGACTTCTTATTCCCCTTCTGTCGTCGCTGCATCACAGCGACTGCACCAGCATGTATTCATGTGTGTCTTGGCAGCCCAAAATTGGGTTATTCTTAAATCAAGTGCTGTGCGGTGCTCCACTAGGCCAAAGTTGAGCAGTGCGCTGTAACCGGGCTCACCCGCGCTCACAGATTCAGTGCGACATTTTCCATTTTCTAATTTTATGGACAAAATTTACACTACGCAACGGGAACAAGATCTTAATGCGTTCTCCTTGGTCTGAGATAGAGTTTGACTTGCGTAAACTTGAGCAACATTGGGTTGTGCAATAAATTTAATTTAAGACGCACGACAATTTATCATTTGTTTAACTAATTTCGATTGGGAACGCACACTGAATGAATGCAACGCGATCGGGTGTCGGTCAGTGGGCGATAGTGGTAGCGGGGAGGGGTACCTTGGACTGGGCCACCGGCAAGAGATTTTTATTTGCTCCAATCCACTCGTAATGTATAAATTGACTTGAAACTTGAATTGATTTGAATTGGGAGCATTTAGATTTATTTTCGCAATAGTGAAGGATTTATGCTGTGAATTGCGTAGCTGCCTGCATATTGAAAGGCAAATTTATTGAGAACTATTATAATTGCGAAGGGGAAAATTGAGATGAATGTAGTAAGAAATTTATTCAACTATTGAGTGATGACTTGGACACTAAGTGTGTAGATGGCGAGGACTCAAGCAAATGAATGCGGGGACCTCAATTTGATACTAGTATAGCTTGCGCTTTCAACCTGTTTCCTAATAAATAATAATTCAAAAAAAACAAAAAACATGCTTTAATCACGCAATTAAAATCGGAAAATATGCCCAATGACTAACAATGCATTGTCATGCAAAACTTGAAAAAACAAATTCAGAAGAGACCACGCGAAAAAACTTGAATGCCAACTTTACAGCGCAGAATCGTTTGAAGTCTTATGAATGTTGGTCCCAGAATCTTTTTTTAGACGTGGTAAAATTTGCCGAAAGGCGAAGGAGGCTTTGCAACACAATGACTTATCTGGGAGGAGGTTATGGAGGAGGCTATGTAATGGTATAGGGTTGTATGATAGTATCTGGCATTGGACACTTAGCTTTCATCGATGTGAAAATGGATCGGATTGATAATTTTGACAACCTCAAGACTAACATGTAAACCTTAATCAATTGAAACTAATTTAAATGTCATTTATGTTGTTTTTGCGAACATTTGGATCGAGATATCAAAAAGCATACATCGATAGCAGATTTGAAAAACGCTCTACAAGAGCAAAAAATCAGCCCAAATGTTCCCAATTGTCGTAAACTTGAGGCCTCCTTTGTCTTCTTTTATCAGAGCACGTTGGCTTCCCATAAACTATTAATTAATTTATCTATCCTGTGCTGTATAATTTCATACGGTGTGTACTCATACTCCCTCTATTCCTTCCAAAAAATGGAATACAAAGAACCAACTTTTACTTATACCTACTGTTATTAAAAATTTATTGCGTCTCTTACATTTAATAAAAACAAAGTAATATATAATCATCCCCATTGTCAAGAAGCTTTTGTCACCGTGTATAAAAACTTATATCAGATACCGGATTCATAAAAATTAATTGGTTTGGTCAAATTAGGTGAAGATGCTTTAAAGTAATTATCAAACATTTTTAAATTGTTGTAAGCTTACGGACACCTCTAATAGCCGGACAAATTTATCAGTACCCTCCCTGTTCGGTTGTGGGAGCGTTCCCTGCATTTGTAAGGGACGGACAAATTGTTACTGAGTTACTGCATCATCTTGACTGTTTTTTATTATGTCTCAGATTTCGTAGTTGATACTACGCATTTAAGGTTGACAATCAGTGAGCCTTTCTTTAATTTAAGATTGAAACTTAATCTATTTGTTTACAATAGGAGACATCAATTCAAACTACAAAAGTCATGACCCTACAACTGCACGACTGGAAAAACGATTTTGCATTGTGTCAATTATTTTTCTTAACTCAAAATTCTTTTGTTAGCGGCTGTAAGGAAATTCTTTAACTTAAATTATAAAATAATTAAGCTGTAGGTAGCGTCGGGACATAGGATTGGTATGTTTTTTTTTTTTTGTTAAGATTTGATATGCCATTGCATGGAAATTTGAAAAAGTGAGATAACAATAGCAGCAAAATATTTAAGTATCTAGTTCGCGGAAAGATCCATTTAAGATCTATTTTGCATAATTCATAGATGTGTTAAGCAAACCTTTTAAGAACCACTCTGTGGAGTACAGTTTGATCTGTTTTAACAAAGACACATCAATAATGCAAGATTTTTGGGTATTTCATTTAAATGCGATAGACTTCCTGTCCTTTCCCTCGCCATCATCAATTCTGACCCACCTGCAAGCGCACACATAAAGATAATATCATACAATGAATGCATAAGCTCGTTAAATCCATATTCCAGGTGCATTTCATACGTTTAAAATGTTATTGACCTCACGCCCAAAAGTAAAAAACAAAAAAAAAACAAAAAAAGAAAAGACCCTCAACAAGGTACAAGCATGAGCACGAAATATCAAAAAACACTGCACTGCAGCACTCGATTGCACTGCGTTGCGTTTTGCACTTTGCGCTGGTGCGCGATGTGACGATAATCATCGCAAAATATTACCAAAAAAGAGAAACGCTAATGTTTTGCCTCAATAAATATGTTGCCGATCGGGGTGTTCCCCCGCAGGAGGATGGCGAATCTGAGATGGCGGATCCTTTTTGGTGCAAAATACAAATTCCAACCATCCACTCGGTTGGCGCTTATAGATTCCACGCACATGATTACTTTTTCACTTTACTTCTGCCAATTTCATTAATTTATTCCCGTCTACATTATTTTTATTCCACTTTAAAAATGATAGTAATAAAAATAATAATGCGACGGGGCGGGAGAAGGAGATGGCAGCCAGGGACTTGTCCGCTTATCGGGATAATTCCAGTCAATAAAAATTTATAATTTGACTGCAGGGCACACACATCGATATGGGCGATTAGTGATCAAGGATAACACCATGCCGATGTCGAAATCGGAGTAATATGGTTCTTCTCTTTGGCTGCAAACAGCCGCATACAAATTTGCAATACGGATATAGTGCTACTAGCTTATCGACTGACTGCATGCAATACGAATCATTAATTTGTATGAAGCAATATGGACCCTAATCAGGCACAGCCGAACCTACGTGGCGCCGTCGCCGTCTTCGCAATTACCGCTTTTTCACCGAAATACCTTTCGCAACCGTGTCTTCAACTTCTTTGCACTAGAATTCTGGTAACCACCGCTGTGGTGGTCTGACTGCACCTGTTGCATAACTTTCCGTGCCATTTGCGGTAAATTCTGTTGCATAGATCCTGCCACGCTGCTACGAAAGCTGCGGTAAAAACATAATTAGATGGACATTCCTACCCTCGACGGATAAGTCTCCTGTTTACATATCCCCTGTCGTTCTCGTCACTTTTCTAAATAGTCTTCTAATTTGAATGCAGACGATGCTGGTTTCTGGTGGTGGCAGACGGCTGCACCTTCTTGCTGTTGTTTTACTATTCTACACTCAGCAAAGACAATGGCAGGGAAAATTACAAGTACGCGGCAGCTACCACCATCTGGGCAAAGCCTACTGCTTCGTCAAGTGCAAAGACTGTAACGACAAAGACCGCAAGAACCCATCGTCAACCGCAGTGCAAATAAATTTACTTCTGCTATCCCCCTCCACGTGGTAGCCCTTTCATGAGTCACTGCTGTTGTTGCTGCGAACGATAGGCGGTTTTGTTGGAAATGCCAGGGGGACACTTCAGTGATCAAAGAATGTTCAGTTAATGTTCAGTTATTGTTCAGTGAACTTTCAGTGTATGTTAAATAAAATAAAAAAAAATATGTTCAAAAAGCGGTCAGTGTATGTTCAGTGAACGTCCAGTAAATGCTCAGTGACTGTTCAGTGAACGTTCAGTGATCGTTCATTGAACGTTCTGTAAATGTTCAGGGATCAGTGATCGTTCAGCGAATGTTCAGTGAATGTTCAGTGATCGTTCAGTGAATGTTCAGTGATCATTCAGTAAATGTTCAGTGATCGTTCAGCGAATATTCAGTGAAAAGTCAGTGATTGTTCAGTGATCGTTCGGTGAATGTTCAGTGAATGTTCAGTAAACGTTCAGTGAATGCTCAGTAAATGTTCAGCGATCAGTGAACTTTCAGTAAATGTCCAGTGAATGTACAGTGAACGTTCAGTGCATCTTCAGTGAACGTTTAGAGATTGGTCAGTGAATGTTTAGCGATCGTTCGGTGAATGTTCAGTGAACGTTTAGTGTATCTTCATAGAACGTTCAGTTAATGTTCGGTGAATGATTTTTTTTTTTGCCCAAAAAAACAATTTGCTAGTTTCTGATGATAACATCAGCGGTAGATTTTAATCTACATATCCTCCCGATCTTTAAACGGAAGTTGAGTTAAATTCTCTATTTTACATTTTCTCAATTCGAATTTTACCAAAACCACTACATTTTCAGCCGCCGAACTCGACATTCACGTTCATTCCACGAAAACCTTTACTGAATAATTCAAAGGAAACAATTGAAAGTACAAAATGGTTAATCTGACATAGAACTGGGTTAAATTACATATGTATTTATTTGTTCTTAGTTGGTTGGAATTTTGAGTGCGCTTTTCACATAAATTTCCATTATTTTCACGTCCGTGACGTCAAATAATCTCTCTGCTAGCCACCCTATTCCATACTATTCATGTAGGCTGCGCTGACGGATAACTTTCGATTCGGTGGAATTCACAAGTACCCATCAAACCAACAAAACACTTAACAGACAAGCGATAAAAAAATACTGTAATACATTTTCGACGAATAACAAATTATTTAAAAATAAAAGACGATGAAGAAACCTCTCTACGCCTACACTCCTCAAAGACAAAAAAAAACAAGAACACACCTTTACGAAGCACACAAACACGTCCGAATGGAAATATAATTCTTTTTTTTTCGTTTCTATTTTAACCTGACTACATACAGATGATCAAATTAAACATAAGCCGAAATAAGTATCCAAGAAAAAAATGTTTCGTACGTGAAATTCGCAAAAGAAAGTACATAGGATGTGGAACAAATTGCGATTGTATTAATCGACGTGTGGTGTCGCACGGTGACCGCCGAATTGTAGTTTGGTCACGTTTAAAGGTTCGCGAATAAAACGAGGCAGCGCAACGCAACGCAAATAAACTCTAACTCATCAAATCACCCACAGCCAGGAGATACAGATATACGCAGTGGTTGTAAGCGAATCGAAGATTGAGTGGTGGGTGCTTTAAGTAAAAGTAATCGTACCTACCTGGGGGGTTATTTTATATCACTTTCGGATTCGCATTCGGATTTGAAATCCTAAAGTCAATTTGTATTTTGTATCATTTGCGGATTTGGTGGCAATGATGCCAACTTTTCACGAATTCATTTATTATACGTCCGTGAAATAAAGTGTCATTTATGGCTACGTGTAGTGGTTTTTGTCCTGAGCCGCCCCTGGTATAACTTGCTTTGAACCAGCGCTGCGTTGAGTCGAATTGAATTGCTGGGTATCAGTTGGCGTGGCTAGTAGCTTTGGTTAAGCGATGCAAACTCCTACATGCCGTGATTTATTCTTATGTCTCATTTCTCTCTAGATCTACAACAAAAGTGTTTAGCTGAAGCTTTAAAAACAATCACCTTTCAACTTAGCCCAAATCAAATAACCACTGCTTGCTGGACAGCAACTACTTGGGAGAAGGTTCGATGGTTATCTTTTAGCGGTCGATGTTTTAGGAAATTCATTAATCAAAAAATACACGTGATGAAGGTAAAGATGGCATCTCAGCTATGCGGTTGGATGCAATGGAAACGTGCAAAATGATAGAAATTTAAGAACCTGCTTAAAGACTTTAGTGAATAAAGCACTTCTGCTGGAAAAGAATTCGCTTTGAAGCTATTCTGTTCTTTCAGTGATTGCGTTGAGAAATAACTAGTTGCTTAGATATTAGGTTGTCAAATATCTCACGAGCTCTGTAGCGCTTTGTACATAGCCGGAAAATTTAAAAGACAAAAAGACGGAAGGGAGATATTTGGCAACCTAATATTTAGCTATTAGTTCTTGCATGTATTTACAAACTCCTTAAGCTTGAAATAAAATACGCACCTTATTCGTTTCGTTCCAAAGGAAGAACGAAACCCTTATGGTATCACTTCGGTGTCTGTCTATCTGTCGCCTTTTACATATTTAACAATAACTTATAAGTCCTTTGTAGTTAAAGGATGAAATTTGGACTAAGAATGTATCCAGGCAATCCCAAAACAAATCATGATTTTTTTTGGAATTAGTCGTAGATTAAAGGAAACGTTAGTACTAATACTAACGCTCGAAAAAACTTTAATTAACTTTCATGGTCGATGAAAATGTCTGTCTATCTGTCATCTTAGTAATTGGCGAACCACAAAGAATTAAGAAATAAAGAATAAAATAGCTTATCGCGCCTCCACTGTGTTAGAGTTAGAATTAGATTTAAGGGGGGAGGGGGTGGGAAAGTGTCACCTGTATCACTGCGGCCGCGAGTGGGCCTATTGTGACTGCCCTTACTTATGGCTCACGTAGATAGCCCGAGTTCGTAATGAATCTTAGGATGCTTCTGGGTGAGCTGGCAGCGATATTTCCTGCCTCTAGTAGTGCCTGCCCAGGTGTCTATGACTTATACTGACTAAGCAGTTACAGTGACACAGTGTGTGTTCCAAATTCGACAGGTGTCATCCTGCGTTAAGCCCATCGCTTTTAGGTACTTGTTTACTGGGCAGTGCCCAGTCAGAAAGCCTGTGACGGTTCGAATCTGTCTCCTCGTAAGACTGAGGAGGTGTTTCGCTCTAGCGATGGAAGTAGTTGGCATGAACAGTTTGGCTTGCCTATTACCTTCCGTTTATGTCCAGTAGTGATTGGCCATGTTTCTCAGCCAGCTAGGGTGATGCGGAGCCTTTCCTGGCTAGTAGGTCCGCTCTTTCGTTTCCAATGTGACCACTGTGTCCGGGTATCCAGATGAGATAGACCCTGTTTGTGCCGGCCAGTTGGTGCAGTAGTTGGAGGCAGTCCCATACTAGCTTTGAAGTGACTTCGTAGCTTTTTAGGGCCAGAAGTGCAGCTTTGCTGTCAGAGAGAATGTAAATGGTTTTGTTGGTTACATTCCTATAGAGTTCGATTGCGAAAACTTCTGCTTGAAATACGGAGTTCTGTATGTCCATACTGTGATGGATATGGGTTCCAGTATTCCAGCCTCCACTGTGTTGTGCGCGTTATAATTTGACAGATGTAAAGAGGACCTACAGTTTATTGCCGGTTCCGAACGGCGAATTGCGAAAGCTTTCCGTGACAGAAGTACTCCATTACGATTGTCAGTCGTTCGCTGGAGGTGGGGCCGTAAAAATTGTTTGTGGTGTACTATGGTAATCAGCTTACTCTTATTGGTAAGAAGTTATTACTCAACAAACTGCCAAAAACTGACTTGTACATCGTGTCCCCCACCCTATTTTCTAGAATACTTAACCAAAAAATCTGAAAAAATTTGGAGTTCATCGCAATACCCCAAAATTATCCAAATCGCGTATGATTTTTCATTCATACTAAAATAAATTAATTACTGAAAAAATGCATGGGAATTTTTTAAGCGAAGTACCATCAGATAGGTCTTGTAAAATGAAATAAAGTTTTCATTTTGAACTTTTCATTTGGACGCTAAGTTTTCGAGATAGCGAGAAGCTTCAAAGTCGAAAAAAAAATGTAATTCTGATTATTAGTAATTTTCATCAGTTATTAATTGATGGCAGTGTAAATTTTACGTTGTTTAATTTATTTAATATTCAATGGACCCCGTGTCTGCTAAATTTTTCTTTTTTCTGGGAAGTCAACTTTATGTCGTACAGTTGTGACAAGATGAATAGCACACATACCCCAAACATCTTTAATGGAAGTTTCCGAGCACCTGAGCTTGAATGTGTTATTTGATAAAAGAGCCGAGGAGACGACACTGACGGTAATCAAATATTCAACATTTTGGGATCATTCAACAAATGATGAGGCCCTTCGAATTTCTTGCTAAAATTTGTTTAATTTTAGAACAGCAAATTTATTTTTAGTAATATCCACCTCATTCTACAAGTTCTCAACAAGATTGGTGCCCTGGGGCTGAGCTGACCACTCCCAAACTGGATATGCTTAAACTACGTCTCAACTTCAGCATTAAGTAGCAATATACCACTAAGGCTTTCAGTCTACTCGTCTTAGTCCACACTTAATTCGACGCGGTGAAGAGGTCTTCGGCCTCTTCGCGATTGTGGCCTCATAGGCGGGTGTGCCTATTCTACTTATATTCGCAATTTCGCAAGAAGTAACCGCGTAAGTCGAGTTAAGACAAAATTGAAGTTGTAACACTATCCATTTTTTTTTTTGCGGAATTAGTCGTATATAAAAAGCTAGTACTGATACTAACGCCCCTCCACATGTGTCAAAATCATAACGCGCACAACACAGTGGAGGTGCGAATAAGCTAGGCTCTGGCTCTCAACGGGCTGTTACGCCACCCAATACAATACTGATACTAACGTTTGAAAAAAACCTTTATTAACTTTGATGGCCTATATGGGTGTCATTGGAAAGGGGGCGGGGCGTAGATTACAAAAATGTCTGTCTGTCTGTCACTAAGCCTTACTTTAGGTACCTGGTGAACCACATGAAATTAAGAAATGAGATTTATACAGATGATGTGTTTCACTTGCTTAAAAGTTCCGAAAAAATACTTTGAAAAAAGTTACTTATTAGCGAAGAAGTTAGTACCAATACTAAAATCAAAGAAAATAGCAACTAGATCGAAAAGCTGTACTATAGTTGGCTAAATATGTAATGACTTATAATGCCTGGCATGTCTCAGTCATTAAAAAACGCATAGTTACAAATAACCAGCATGAAGGCATTTAATTTTCAAGCTGCACAGCAAAATACTAAAATCCGTAGTGTGGCCTAAAGTTATTTCATTCATAACAATACTCTATCACGATTGCAATTTTAATCCAGCATAATATAATTTTCTTTCACATTTGTTTTCATCCCAACACTTTTTTTCCAAACGCCACTGGATCGTTTCCCATTATCAAGTGTTATTTTACATGCCCAATCGCCAGACATGGGCACAGCCCAATTTAAGGGACGGGTGGTTGCTTCTAACAAAAAATCTTCATATTTGCATTCGTATTTTTTTACATTTTATAGCGAAACAACACAAATTAAAATTTAAAACTTTGTATGCGTAAAGCACAAGACTCTGCAGCAAAATAATGTCTGTAATTTCTGCTTACCTATAAAAAAAACGCTTGTTTATTGTTCTTCACGTTGGTGTTAGATTCCCCACGCGGGCAGTTCTCATTTGCGCGGAAATCAATTTCGCTGACAAAAGATCGAAGGTCTCGGGATCATGGTCACGGGAGTAGCTGTTTATTTATTTTGTTTTTTTGCAAATTGTAATTCGATAACATACTGAGTAAATAGAAATCAATCACGTGAACAGGTGGAATGTTCTGATGGCGTGAGACATCGGCTAGCAGAGCTTTACCAAGGCCTCGCATTATTGAGTCATTTGAGAAGTCATTACGTTGGAAAACGAACGTAATTTAAGTTCAAGTATAATTTCCCACAATTATTATGACATCGACATTTATCCAATGACCATTAAACAGTTTTGCATACATTTAATTATTTGAAGAAATGAAAATGAAAAAAAAAAATTAATTCGAGTCCAAATAAACTGGCGGAGGGTTTCGTTCAGTCAGCAACAAATTAGTTAGTTGTTAGTGGCAATAGTACCAATTGTTAATATCTAAGATTTGATATAATTGGGAAAGCTTTACGAATCAAAATAGTTTACTACAATTCTTCATACACTACATCAGAAATAACACGACAGAACGAGATATTCATCTCCCTCGTGTCTTTCCCATAGATTTTTTTTGACAACGTCACTTCCTATTTGTGAACGTCATTCCCTATCGGTGTGAGCCCGCCAAAGCCCTTATTTTTCAAATATGACGTTTTGCATTTTTGCTTACATAGCAAAGCATGGCAACGCAAATTATTTTTTCAAATTTATAACGTTATTTTCAATGCTAATTAAAAAATTGTTTTTACCACGGAAAGATGCCACTACAAATGTTAGCAAAGCAATCTTATTAAGCTCCTTTTAACTAGAAAAAAAGTCTAAAAAGTTACATTGCAGACAATCAATGGAAAATGTATTGGAATGCATGAGAGACAAACAATAATATTTTAATAATAACAATTGTGTTATTAAATAACGTTGAGGAAAATATTGTATTTCAAATTAATTTATACCAATACTAGCTGCTCCCGCGACTTCGTCCACCACGGCTGAAAAATGTATACAATTTACAGCATCACAAATACTTCTGTCCCAATATCTGTATTTAAAAAGTTGTTAGTAAATTGTTTATGTTAGGAGTTAATAATAGGAGCCTCTGGTACACAAATGAGCTAAACAAGATGTCTATCTCCCTCGGTTCTTGCCCCTTAATTTCATTTGACAGCGTTTTTTATGCAATTCATGTCTGTGAATACGCGTGAGCTGCCAATTGGTTCCTGTTTAAGGTTAGTCATTGCAACCACCAACTTGATTGCAATTTTACGCATCTTTTAATGTTTTTAGCCTATTTATATTAATTAAAAAAATTAATTTCATACTTTCAAAAAGTAACGTCTATCCGCACTCCGTACAACAAGAAATGGCGACGAAAATCGAAAATTTAGAACAATATGGAGTTGCTCGGAAGCATATAACAATGTGCGTGAATCTGCTCAGAATCCCAAATAAGTGTGCGTGTGAAATGTGGGCGAGGGGTTTTCCAGCCAGGAAAGTTGGGAATCTTGTATAGGTGATTTGTGCTCGCGTAGTGCTTTGAAAAAACGACTACTGCTTTCTCTTACATTGAAATTTGAGATCTCTTCTTATGCAAAAGCAGCAAAAACCAAGAATGCTTTATCTAACCTTTGCGTGAAGGGTCGAATCGTTTCTTATTCATTTTACTTTGACAACAACTAATCCCTAAGAAACTCTTGATCCACTTCAATCTGCCCCTATCCGCTTCTGGGAAAAAAAGTACAGATAGATCGATCGCCAAGGTGGGATTTGGGAAAATCAGAAAAGAGGCACTTTGAACAACTGCGTTGTTTTTATCGCAAATATTAATAGAACCAATTTGAAAGCCCATCGGATTTTTTCTAACTCTTAAACGGCTGAACCGATTTAGATAAAATTTGGAATATACATTTTTTTACGTCCTACACTAAATCCACAGATAATAAACTACCCACAAGAAAATGAAAAATATTTTTTGGCTAGCTTGATCAGAAAAAATAAGAAATCTTAAGAAAATTGTGTTCAAAAAAAAAATGTGAGCAAAAGAATGAAGAACGAACGAAGAAACATCAATTTCCGAAGTGGCGGTGGCCTAGTGGGTAGGTGCCTGGCTTGTAAAAAAAAAACTAAGTGGTGTTGTTTATAATGAAAAAATAAGAAATATGCCCCTTAAAATTTACAAATATTATAAAATAAAGTCTAAAAAAATTTTTGGGGAGTCTAATTTCAGGAACTACTGAACGGATTTCCATGCGGTTTTCACCAGTAGTATTGATAGGATCGGTCATGGGCAATATTGGCACTGGCAAGCTTCTAAGGCGGGCGCTGTCTAAGCAGTTATAAATACGAAAAAATAATATACGGCGGAATTGATCAAAAAGTTCTAAAATAAAGTCAGCAATGGCATATGTCTATCTCTTAAGGTAAACTTACAATAACCATTTTTATGGTTCTGTAAACATTTGAAAAGCCAATCCCCCTGTAATTTCCCCAATACTGGCCCCAATAATTTTGGAGCTTTTGGCCAAAAACGATAAAAAAAAAATCCAAAAACTCAGTTTTATAGATTTTGGCGAAAGCATTAAGAAATAATAAGTATAAAAATATTGATTAGTGGGCGAAATCCAAGAAATGACTGATTTATAAGATTCTGGCTGAAATCGACACGACTCTCAGTGGTGTTTTCCACATTCATTTCAACCCCCATTTGCTCAACTAAAACTTGCATTGATTGAAGATATGTTGCACCACAGACAACAACTACCATTCGATTATGGGAATATTGATCAAAGTGCATACAGACGAATCATTCTAAGTCGAATTTTCACGGGACATCAAATTTAGTTTGAGTTAGAAGCAGTTATGGAAAAATTCGAGTTAGAGGGATTAAATTTTTTTGTTTAAAATCCTTTATTTTGGACTGTAATATTTACAATTGGAATTATACTGGCAGACATCTTTATGTTACTTTTTCAAAGTGAACTTCCAATACATGCGCTAAATGAAGCAATCTTAGATAACTAACTGTTTTCAGATTAAAAGCCGATTGTTTGTATGTGCGCGATGCGACTAGAGGTGGCTCTCGACAACGACTGTGTTCGCTTGCGATGTTCGCGTGTAGGGCCATGTTGGCAAGCAAATCCTCGTTTTTGCTATGAACTGCTCTCTCTTTCTTGCATAGGTAAACAACTTTTCTTCGCTTTTTCTTCGACGTGTTTGTACTACAAGAATCAACACGAAATAAATGTTCGCGAAATGTATTCATCGTCTAGGACCACCTTGGGAGAGTCAGAGAATCCGAGTGTGCGTACTTGACACAAGTTGCGAGAGGACATGTTTTTTGTCTTTTTTTCAGCCAAAGAAATAAAATTCGACTTAGAGGTATTTTAATAGTAAAATACCAAGGCTGGAAAGAATGTATTCGGGTTAGAGGGATTTTCGACTTAGAGGATGGTTGTTGTATGGAAGATTGAGGGGAATGCCGAAATATGGCGAAAAAATCGAGTTAGAGGGAAATTCGACTTAGAGGACGTTCGACTTAGAGGAAGTCGACTGCATGTTCTGTGGAATTTTATTTCGAGTAAATAAAGAAATAGTCGCTCTTAAGCAAATCTTTAAACATTTTTTTAAACCCCTTGCCATATAACACCAAACCATGCAGAATACATGCGAAAAAAACTATGAACATTACCGACTTACTGAAGCGATTCGAAACGAGTGTCTTTTGAAAAAGGAAAAAAGATCATTTATGATTAAATTATGTTATTAGTCTACAATAACAAGGGGAACATTTTCTTTTTGAATGCTACTAGAGGCAGCGGGAAGACCTTTCTATAAATCTATTGGTTGCAAAGACTAAGCATGGTGGAGAGACTGCTTTTGCTGTGGCATCGCCTGGAATTGAACCCACACTTTTACATGGCGGAAGAACTTTTCCCGAGACGAGACGTCCGATAAGACTGGGACCACTTATCGGGCAATAAGTATAAATGTCGCGATGGAAGGACGGAGAGAGGACTATTAACCGAGATCGTGACAAGTCGCGTTGTAGAATAAATTGTTGAGTGCATTAATGAATAGATGTTGTGACTTAGGTCATGGTAGGTAGGTAGGTTGTGTGGTGGGCTGCGCAAGGCAGCCAAGCACTTAGGCCAGATGAGGCCCATTGTGATACCACATGAAGCGAATGCAAAAACATCCCACTACTCCAGAAACCAGTTGGAGCTATTAATATAGCTGAGGATACGGCTCATGCTGGTGTCAGCTAGTTCGCCGAGATTATACAGCAAGTAGTGACCAAGATGCCTCTTTCTACGGTTCACGAGAGCGCTACAGGTCCCTAAAAGGTGGAGCGAGGTTTCTTCCTCTTCTTCGTCTCTGCAGCTTCTGCAAAAGGCGTTGATCGGGAGGCCAAGTCGGGTGGCATGTTTGCCAAAAGTAGAGTGCCCAGTTATGACACTGATTAGGTTCCTAACGTGAATTCTATTGAGTCTTAGGAGACAAAATGAGCGTTCAGGATCTAGCTTAGGCCAGATTTCTCTGGTGACGCGGCAAGTAGCCTTAGGACATGTGTGAAAATAATTTTTTTTATATTATATTTCTTGATTGTTTTGCCAAGATCTACAGAATAGTGTTTTCAGATCTTCATAATTCGAATATTGTTGTTTTGAGGTTTTTGGCTAATAACTCTAAAACTATTAAATGCAAAATGTTCAAACGCTAATTTTAAAGTAAAGATCGAGGCGGACATTTCAGATTTTTTTCGAAGTTTTAGTTACATCGGTGGCGAAACTGCATGCAAATGAAACCTCTATTTTATTTTAAAAGATCTATCGAATGATATATAGTTTGATTAATTTTGATGAAAAAAAAATTCAGAAATTTCAGTTGTAACACTTACTTTTTCGCTATACATAATTTATATAATTTTTTTCAAAATTTTTTTCGGAATCTTTGCTGCGCAATTGAAATACGTCTTTTGCTTAAATTTCAGTTCTTAATTTCAAGTGGTTCATCAGTTACCAAGATTAAAGCTTAATGACAGACAGACAGACATTTTTTATGACCTGCACCCCGCACGCTTTCCAATGATGGGTATCATCGACTACCAAAGTTAATAAAAGCTTTTTTTGCCGTTAGTATTAGTACTCACTTTTTTTTAATCTACGGCTAATTCTGGAAAAAGCTGAGAGTCTATTTCTGGGTTGCCTAGATACATCTCCAGTCCAAATGTAACCCCTAATTCCAAAGTATTTAGAAGTTATTGGCAAATATGGAAAAGAGGACAGACAGACAGAGTGACACCGAAACTCGAAGTATAAGGGTTTCGTTATTATTAGTATTTTTGGGTTGGTGAGATTCACCTTGAGTCCAAATATCGCTTAACTTCAAGGATTTTGTAATAAAATGTAGGAATGAATATGTAACAGACGTCAGACACCGAAGTGATTCTATAATGGTTTCTAGAGATTGCTTCTGGCTCGAAAAGACCCATCCGAAGGACGGATAAAAGTTAAGACCGAAACAAAACTCTAAAAAGACTGCTTCTGGATCAAAAGAACCCATCCGAAGGACGGATAAAGGTTAAGAACAGCGGTATGCACAGATAAAGGAAGCTTATTCGATAACCTATTATTGTTACCCCGTTAAAAAAAGAAAAACCAATAAATCAAATTTTTAGCTTCAACTATTCAAAATCAAGTTCTTAAATATTCGGAGGTTGCCAAATCTCACGTATAAAAAAAGGTTTTACATCCGAAGTCAAAATGCAAGCGAATGTCTCTCATACGATAAGAATATACGTTCTTACATTTCTCAGTTAAGAACGAAATTATAACTATAAATAGAGAAACATAAATTATCAAGTAAAAGTAATTTTTTTTGTTTTGAAATGATCACACGCGCCTTCACAGCTATGCACATTTTATTTCCGTTTATTCATGTAGCAGCGAAACAGATCGATCGGATCGATACTTCTAGAAACTTGTGACGAATTAAAGTATCCGCACGTTTTGAAATAGCAAATTGAAATTGAAATCAGTAGGGGGAAATGGGGCAGATTGATACATGAGTCGCATTGATACGGTGCAATTTATTTTAAAATAAAAAGCAGTAGACTGGTCAACTCAGCACACATTGCAATATGTATATGTTTGCAAGCATATACCTTTACAAGTAATTTTTTTAGTCTCTTTCGAGTATGCTTTAGTATTAGCATATTCCTCTCAAAAATTTCATATAAAGTTATATGATAAGTTCCATAACGTTGCTACACACCTTATCGCAGTGCGGAGTTATCCGAAGTACGCTTAACTGAAAATATCGCTTAAGTGAAAAAAAAATTGTGGCAAATCAATGTTTCAGTTAAGCAGAGTCGACTGTATTTAATTTGACCTGAATATAGTATAAAATGAAACTTTAAAAGAATCCGTCATCGAGGTCCTCTGGCTTCTCATCAGTGCTCCAAGTCGAGTTGCTTCACCGCCACGAACCCTAAGGTTGTAGCAGACGTGTTCAGCTTTGAGGACACTTTGATTTTTCTTGTGTCGGACGATCTCAGTAGCGTTCCAATCCATTCATACCCATGCAGCCGTAAAGCTAGCATGGATCCACACCCATGACTAAATGTCATGGTAAGCTTTACTAGCTTTTCTTGTTTCTATGACTTATCAGGATATATTTTTTGAAATTGTGGTTGACTATAGATATAAGCTTTGAATGGGTGATTTTTAGAGAATTTTGTGGAGAATAAGATTGCGTCTTTAGAAAACATTTTTTTTCATAAAAACTATTGAGTTTTGGGTGAATAAACATTAATGCAAGTACTTTATTAGTGTATTTTTTGAGTTTAAAATAATATATTTTTTTGAAAACCTCCAATTCAAATGATTTTTTTAGCATTTAGATAATTTAATTCTATTTTAAAAACAGGTTTCAGATGACTTTTACAGTGAAAATTTTAGAAACTATATCACCAAGTATGGTGTTAAATAAACTTAAGAAAACTTGTTATGTTTAAGTACGTCCACACGCAAAACGTCTTGGACATAAATATTCGTAATCAGAACGTTCGTAGAAATTGTTTGAGACATAAATCATCCGGGGGTGAAGGCGACACGTAAAACCTTTTGGGTGCATACTTTCTCACTCAGGCTGACCTGCTCTTTCACTTAAGACAAGATTTATATGGTTATACTAACCACCCAGCTTTTCGAAAAATGCCGGTTTTTAGGTTAGGATTGCCAGCTTTAGTGACACCAGATTCGTGCCAGACGTCGCATTTTGAAATCTCGCTTCCGAGGCCTACACATCCACATGCAAATCATTTGGTTATACCATCACACCAAAAATAAGCTGCGGGCTCTCAGTCTACGATACTAAAGGTTATTAGGCTCTGTAATCCTAGTCTCCAACTGATAATTGGAGAATTGCAAAAATCGATGAGCATAAGGGAAATAAATGTCGGTCTTGTTGATAACGGAAGTGTACTCCGGGAGTGTACCTAAATCTAAACATTTCTATACGCCTCCCTGATCATTGTAACGTCTTTCAGGCGGAGACAATGACGATCAAGGAAGCTCCGTCTTGGCTAAAACACATTTTGGTATCCAAGAGGGATCATCATTTGTTCAGGCAGTCAAACCGCAATTAAATCCCTAGACTCGGTCACTTTTACCTCTAAGACCACTCTAAAGTGCCGCCAATCTCTGGATGAGATGGCCCAGAACTTCAATATTCACCTGATGTGGGTGCCTGTGCACAGTGACATTCAGGGTAGTTGCCAAACTGACGCACTCGGCAGACATACGACCACAATTCCATTACAATCCCGAAGAGAATTACCGGCCATGCCAATAGCTACAACCAAATTAGCCATAAGGCTCCATAGCTTTAAAACCACCAATATCAGGTGGCAAGAAGGCTGAACTTGTCTACACACCAATCAAATTTGGCCCGCACTGGATGCTCCTCCTATGTTCGTGCGAAGCTCTAGCACTTCGTAGAACCACCCATCTAGGCGAGCACTTCGTAGATAGTCTGGGTGATCTGAGCAAAATCAGCATCAACCGGATCTGTAGCTTCGTTAAAAGTTCTAAATGGTTCCATTAGAATGCGGGGTGGATTTCCGTGGTGTGGTATCACAATGGGCCTAATCTGGCCTTAGTGTGGCTGTGGACTTCAGATGCCCCTGCCAGCCACTCTAACCTAACCTAACCTATATGGTAAGCATATGCTATTCTTAATAGGATTTTCACTTAAGAAGCTTTTGTTGAACATTGTCTTACAATTAGTTACAATTGATGCTTATTGTTCGCAAGTAAGTCGGGACACATTGATACACACGAACTCGGAGCAGTTTGGTACGTATCAACTTGCCTCATAAACCTAATATTTTCATTTTTTCAAAGGTAAGACGGTGCGAACGTACAATCAAAAAACTAGAAGGACTAAAATCGATGAAGTTCCTGTGGCTTTTGCAATAAATGAAGTATTGCAAGGCAAATTATTAGTTAGAAAAGCTACAGTTAAATATAATTTGAAGTAATTCTTGAAATGGTGCTTCAGAGAGATCTTTGGGTGCCAAAGACCTAAAAAATACGCAGAAATTGCTAGAAATAGTGTCAAATTCAACCAACAAGTTGTAACGCTCTTCCCAGGCCGTCCCTGTTATCCCCACGCAATATTTGCATGTAAATAAAGGCAAAATTATAAAAACCGCTGTTTTATTGACTAAGATTTCTCAATAATTACAGGTTATTTGCATATGTATCAAACTGCCCCCGACCTGTATCAATGTGCCCCGTGAATAGGGCATTTTGATGCACAATTTTATTTTTACGAGATAAGTCCTTAATTTTTTTTGGAATAAATCCAAAAGTGAATTCGCGTTATATGAGACAGCTAGAAAGCCATAATGTATGTAATGTATATATTACTGTTAAAGCCCAGATCGCAACGACGGGTTCGGTCGGTTGAACTTTGACATTTGAAGTAAAACACACGTAGAAGCATTGAACAAATCGAAATAGCGCGGTCGGGCGTTGCAACTTCGCAGATCGTAATATACGATATGGGTCCGACCGAATGGGTATGCTTTCGGGCGTTTGACGTATGTGTGTATAATTGTTTTTATTTATATACGAATTTTTTATGCGTAAAGGCGATTATTTGAGCAAGTTTGACGCGCCGTTTCGATTTGGGCTTAAGATGGTGGCGCTTTTTGAGTCCAAAGGAAAAACGTATGAATGTGCTCTAACTGTCCCTACAATGTGATATTCAATTCAAGTAAGTAAAGCAAGTTGAATCGTAATAGATTTTTTTATATTCTTTCGCAACGTCTTTTTCGTTTTTCTAAGTTCAAAAAGGGGTAAAAGTTGAGCTTGATTTTAAATAAGACTTTCAAATCAGAATCTGCAAACCCTCCCCAATCAAGGCCTCGAAATTCTGACTACTGTTGTCCTGATGCATCACAACACCTTTTCTCTTGGCCAAACAGCTTAGCTGTTGACAGTGTAGATCCCAATTAAGTGTTTTGCTTGTAATAAAAAAAATTCATTATTTATTTTTGGGTTGCCTAGTTATTGGTTCAGTCCAAATTTCATCCCTTAACTAACGACGACTCAAAAGATATAAGAGTTTTTGTGAATCGGCCAGACAGACAGACGGACACCGAAGTGATTCTATAAGGGTTTCGTTATTCCTTACTTCCATTCACATCAAATGCACAATAAAACCGTCAATCTTGACTTGGTAATTGTTTGAGCTACTACATCACAGTTTGAACGTGAAGTTCTACCACGGTCAAACTGTGATCTCTATCAGCACGAGATATACATATGTACATTAAGACGTGGCAGACAGTGATTACATTTTCCATCACAATGTCAAGGTTGACGCAAGGTGCACCCGGGAATAGCATTCAAAATATTTCCATTTCTCAATCATTTAGTCATTTCATATCTCGTTATTATTTATTATTATTTCCAAATTCATTAAGTGTAGTTGATTGACTAATATTTCAAAGATTACCACAATTATATATTACTACTGAAAAACAAAGTCAATTCATATTGCATCACATTGACTGTTCAGATTGCCAGTGAAGGGATGAACTCCTTTCTTATCGAAAACCTACTGCCCGCTAGGCAATTCTTGTGATGAACTTTGCTGTTAAAATAGATTAAATAACATTTTATCTGACTGTGGTTGCTGCCGATGCATTTTTTGTGGAAAGATTCAGGGCAACAGCATCTAAATTGCGGCAACATGTAACACTTTGTTGCGGAGCATCTAGTCGACTGATGAATCCAACGTTGCCTGCAGACTGATAAGCGGAATGTGCTGTCTTCTGTTTGTGCTAAATCTCCTTTTATTACAGTTTATATTTGGATTAGATGAAAATAAATATTTATGGTGTCTGGAAAAAAGTAGGGCTGCGTTAAGAAATATGGAGTTTGTGATTCTCGTTATCAAAATTCCGTTAATGTTCTTGTTTATTGTTTAAAGTACTTGTTTTTCTGAAAATATGCAGATGGGTAGGTCTTACACCTTTCCTGAAGTTACATAAGATAGCATTATGTTCCCAACAGCAGATGTGATTTTTTTTTAAAGATTGCTTGTAAACTTTCAAATTATTCGATTATATACACATTATACAAAATATTGTATAAACAAAGTACAAGGTTAAGTTAGGTTAGGTTGTGTGGTGGGCTGCGCAAAGCAGCCAAGCACTTAGGCCAGACGAGGCCTATCGTGATACCACATTATGTTATGGCACTGCTGAGGTTCCTAACTTGAATTCTATTGAGCCTTAGGAGACTAAATGAGCGTCTTAGCTTAGGCCAGATTTCTCTGGTGACGCGACATGTGGCGCCATGCGACCACTTAAGATTGGTTGCCGCGATGGCCTTGGTTTGGATATAGAGGAGCGCGGTAGCAAAAGGTGCGCAGACTCCGACCTTATCCAATTGGATGCTCTAATCCTTAGGCCACGCGCACAGTGAGGCGAGAAAACGATGCGATGCGAGAAGCGATACGAGAAGCGTTACAAGAAGCCATGCGAGATGCGATGCGAGAAGCGATATAGTGCGCACAGTGGAAGCTCTTCTATTGCTGAAAGAGCTCATATTTAATAAGCCTGGAAAATAGAAACAACAAGAACCATTAACACTTCTAACTTCGCACAGACTCGCTTGAAAACTGTTCAGAAGAGTTTGAAAACAAAAAGCTTGCTTGCGATGCTTCTCGCATCGCATCGCTTTCTCGCCTCACTGTGTGTGTGGCCTTACTACTGCACAGGCTGCGACCTATTTGCCGAAGCTGTGGGTGTGGTCCTGATTACGCCACTGAAACAGATGCAGGCAGATCTCTGCACACGGCGGAGAAGTGTGAGGTTAACGCCCTTTTCCAGAGCATTCCGCCTTACTACAACTCTATACAGTAGTATAGGTCGTACAACGGAGGTATGTATATAGCCAATAGGCAATACGCGGCTTGAGACCCTATATACATCCGACTACTCTCTTATAGCAGTAGAGAGCCGCTGTGGCCTTTTTGACTCGTTCCAGGATGTTGGGTTGCCAGCTGAGTTTGTGATCAATAATGTGACCTTAATGAATAGTTTATTCATTAGTCATTAACAGAAATAAAGTAAACGAGATATTCATCTGCTACCCTCTTTGCCCCTGAAATTTGTTTGACAGCTTGTTGTTTTTGTAATTTGCCTCTCGTCTGTTAATACATGTGAGGCAACTGCTCATCTTGTTCCGAGAATTTATTTGAATTTGAAAATGTTTGCTGTAACTGCCCATATTCATTTTAATTATTATGTTTAGTATTTACAAATATTCATGACAAATGTGTGAAATAAGATGAGTTGTTTAATTTTCGCTTTTGTTTGAATGAAAATCTTAATCATTTTGCAATATTTATTGAATTACAAAATTACATTTTTTTTTTCAAAACAAACGGCCACTTCGGAGAAAACGAATCGCCACGCTATGTTCATAAGGTTCATGCCATAAGCACGAATAATTATAAAACATCACACTGGAAACAATATTGGAAGTAAATGAAACGCCATTGGCTAAAATAGACCATAGACAATAATTAAAGTTATGAAATACAAATGAAAGTTGTAGAAAATAAAGATAAATTGCCTCTTTTCGATCTTCTTCATTATCTTCAATTTAATATTGTTGATGTGTACAGTAATAAAAGCAAAATAAGGCTATGCTATGAGAAATAACCTAGTACCACAAAGTAATAAATGATATTTCAGTATGAAATGATATGTTTTATTGTTTCAAATATAAATTGTTTGTTGCGTGGATTTTGATTGAGCATTTGATTGTACCGTATATGAACAATTTTAAATTGATTGATTGTCTATTCCATTCTTTATATTCACCTGAAGGTTTATATATTTATATTACAATAAATACGTATATATTCAATAATCTTTATTGCCAAAAAAGTATTAGAAAATAGTGCAGTGTTCTAAAAGATTAATGATAAGTTCTTGATCATCATATGTAAACAATATTCCGATGCACATCAACCTCAAAAATAGGTGACCAAAATTAAGTTCAATAATATTGCAAAATACTTATATATCAGCAGCATTTTATTGTGTAATATTATTGAAATATATGAGAGGTCGCTAATATTTACCTTAAAAGAAATTCTTTTACCAATCCTTTCTCATTCTTACATTCTGCAAACCTTGCGAACATTGTTATTGGAAATTCCAATTGTATTGACAAGCTGCGCAACAGCACAACACATTCGGCAAGACGACAGACTGATGGGTCTGAGATCCCTCAGACTGACGTGCGATTACTTGGCCGTTTTGGGTATGAACACCACATTTATCTCTGTCCATGATCTCGTGATGTGGATCAGTTTCGCACAACTCCTAAAAATAGTAATCAGCCAGGGAAGTATGGGAAGATGCCATCATCAGGGCCGAGTGAGTTGACAATGACAACGGGTGGCATTCTCTGTCACCCATTCAGAGGAACCGGCTATTGTGACCCATGATCATGTCCACCGCTCTTGCGAGATACTTTTTATCATGCAAGAGCAGCACTTTCGTTTTGTCATAGTCATATTTTGGCCACATAGTCCTTGTCGTCTCACACGTAGATAGTGTTACAAATAGTTGAGGTCAACTGCCATAGTCGGTTTTCCGCATGACTCGGCAGGCTTTTTTTGTAGCGCAACCCAAACCCAAAAAACAACTAAGAAAAGGTGTTATTTTGTTTAATTCATTAAAAATATTTTTCTTCTCTTATCTTTATATATCTATGTATTTTTATGTTCTTAATACATGAATTAACTAAACTGCATTCAAAGAAATTTAAATTTTTTCTTTAGTATTACACAATCGCAAAAATGAAAACAAAGAAATTCGTTTTTTTCAGCATTATTTACTCTTGAGCAAAATTGACTAACTTTGAAGCGCTCTAGAAGCCAAGATAAAATCAGAAAATTATTTTGTTTACTGTTTTTGAAGCTCTGTTTATATTTCTATAAGAAGCAAAAAACAAAATAAAACATCGAATTTTGTATTTTTGCTACGACTTTTGCCATTTGGGCCCACTGTGCGGCGTACGGTTTAGTTGTCTGGCAATCCTCCAGGGTCCTCGGTTAGGAAAAAACATAAAAATAAACAATAAAATAGGCCACTTTTAATTTTGTTTTCACTCCAGAACTTTTTTATTTATTTCACGAGAGATCCTTTTCCTTTCCTTTGTTTTGTTTACATGTTCCTTTCACGTTTTGACAGTTGACATTCGGGTAGCTGCGATGGCATGCGTTGTTTTTTACTTGAAGTCGTATTCAACGCATACGAGTTGGGGAATAGCGATGCCGCTCGAATACGACTCTTCATACGAGGCAATACGGATGCGAGTTGCATGATTGGGGTGATTGACAGGCGGTGATTTTGAAGTGTTTTATTCCCTGGTTGAATCATCTGGTCAAGTATCCATTTTCCAAGCTTTCATATGTTTTCTTGATTTTAGGGTTAACCAATAAGAATTTTGCTAAACGCCGACTTATCCTTCAATTCTATGTATGACGGTGTGACAGCTACAATTAGGTTATATTGGTATCCATGCTTTCTGAATATTTAAGCAGCAAAAAAACAACGAATTGATCTGCAAAATATTCTTTCGCAAAAGTTAAGGTCCCAAACATTTTCGTCCTTTCTTTTATAGATAGATATAAATATTTTACAGACAAAAAAAACTCTATATAAATCATATCACTCAACGCAAGATGCAAAATTTTACAACAAACAAAAAAAAAATAGAAATTTGCATCGGCCGGGAATCGAACCCGGGCCGCCCGCGTGGCAGGCGAGCATTCTACCACTGAACCACCGATGCTTCACGGAATTCAAACTCCAATAACTCTCAAACTTCTCTTTTATTCACTCTTCCCTGCTTCATTCCACTTCAATGACAAACCATTATTTTATCATTCTACTCAAATTTTTGTCAATTGAAACTTCGCAACCTTGAAGTTGTTTTCACCTCGAAAAGCCAAAAACTATTTCCAATGCGAACAATGTAGGGATTACTTCATCACTTACATTTTGGCAGCGCGTCGCATATCTTCAGACAAAAAGCCAAAAAGAATAATCAACCAATAGAGATAAAATCGATGGCGACGAGAACGAAAAAGAAATGTATACGAATAAAACACCTCGTGTAGATTCTTCATCTTCCAACAACCATTTTAAATTTATTTTTAAACAGAACGACAATAAATAATACTCCAACGGCAATAGTAAACAATTGAATGTTTATGATTTTCGAGTCAATCAGTGATTTTAACATTTCTTTGATTGAATGGTCGCGGTTATCGCCACCGCAACAATTGTCCATAATATTCTCACGTTAGTTAAAGAATCTTTTCATGCACTGGATGAGGATTTCGTGGATTTAGTTTAGCAAAACTAATTTTTATTTGCGTAATTGAGAAGAGCAGCCCTTCCACTTTTTTTTAAATAAATAAACTGTCAGCTGATTGTAGATGACACAAGAAATGTGACATTTGCTTAAGTTTGTGACGGAATTTCATGTGTGGAATTTTTAAGGCGTGCTGTTTAATATACTGCATATTTGTAGGAGGCTTTATGTAGCGCCTACATCGAAAAAATCTTAAGATTTTAAAATTAACATTAAACGTACGGTTTAGATCAATAGTATTTGCAAACTGAATGTTTCATAGTATATTCAAAAATATTTTTTTATTGTGTCTCACTAGATAAGAACTTTTAAGGCAATACATTAAATTTTTGAATTCCAATATGAGTTGCAATCCCAAAGACTTCATCGTAAAATCTTGCAATCCCACAGATTGCAATGAAAATTTTTGAAGTCCCAAGGACTTCAAAATGATCGCAATGAATGTAATGAATCTGTGAAAATCAATTGATTTGCAATCAATAGATTGGTCGTAAAGATTGCTCCAATCAAGACTTCAAAAAGAATGAGAGATTTCAATGCCGAAATCTTAGTCATCAAATGAAGTCAATGAATGAATCACAAATCATAAAATTCTTTCCATGAATTCAGGGATTGCATTACAAAAGATTGCAGTCTTTTACAACTCTGACCGGTACTTAATCTGCCATAAAAATGAATAGATTTTTTAATTTGTCATAAAAAAATAATACCTCGCAATGTCCTAAATATTTAAATTTGAAGTAGTCAAATAATAACGGAATATTGTCGAAAAATTACCGGAGAATCATGACATATTTATTATATACATTTTTACATGTAAAAATAATGATTCTATGACTAAAGGCATTTTTAAAGACAAAAAACCGTAAATTAATTATTATAACTTTCTTTAATAAAATCTGTCTAAGACAAACAGGCAAAAACTGGCAGCTGAATTTTTTAGTAAATGTTTCAAAAATATTCAAAGATTAAAATTCCGTTGAGT
This sequence comes from Syritta pipiens, assembly GCA_905187475.1. Lineage (NCBI taxonomy): Eukaryota > Metazoa > Arthropoda > Insecta > Diptera > Syrphidae > Syritta > Syritta pipiens. The sequence goes on along the minus strand of LR994574.1, from coordinate 32,161,719 downwards.
TTAGACTGAGGACTTTTTATAACTCAATTGAAAGTCAAAAAATTGAGTCAAAAACAGCTTTCCGAAAATTTTAAAATTTTGCAATAAAAAACAAACAACAAAAAAATTGGATCATTATTATATTATAAACGGTTCTTTAATTAGCTCAAATAAAACAACACCTAGTTTTTAAACAGGGTTTTTAGATTTTAAGGCCGAAACTCTTAAAATTTTCATTCCACGTTTCATCACTTAACTACAGAGGATTCAGAATTTATTAGCAAATATGTGAAGGCGACAGACAGACAGACAGACGGACACCGAAGTGATTCTATAAGGAAAAAAAGAAAAAGGGAAACCATAAGTGTACTCTGAGTCAAAAAAATGTTTTCAAGTGGTACAAGCTTTTCAAAGAAGGTCGAGAAGATGTAAATGACGACACTCGCCATGGACGCCTCAGCACATCAACAACTGTTGAAAATGTTAAGAAAGTGGAAATTGTTATGGAGAATCGTCGAATCAGTATTATATAAGTTGCTGAAGAAGTCGACATATCGGTTAGCTCATGCCACGCAATTTTTTTGGAAGTTTTGGTCATAAAGCGTGTGGCAACGAAGTTCGTTCCAAAATTGCTGAATTTTGACCAAAATAACTGTGGCATTAGCATCGTTCAGGAATTGTTGAATAACTTCAACGGCGATCAGAGGGTCATAGCTGGTGACGAATTATCGTCCTAATGAAAGAGCCCAGGAGATCCATTTTTTTCGACAGCAGGAAATCGCTGAACGCCCAAAATACGTCTTACTTGTATGCCTTTGAACAAAATAAATATGCTATATAGCTGGAACTGTAAACATATGTTCGAGACGAGTGTACCAACATAACAAAATAAAAAATTGATAATCGAATGTACGTACGCCCGTGAATTTGAAAATACACCTTATTTTTTGAACCTCGTACATATGCGAAACGAACCAACTTTTGTCTATTCGAAGGGAAAGAACCCAGTCTCATTTTATCGCACTAAATTTTCCCAGTCTTTAATGGTATAGTCCTGCTTTTTTGACAAATTGCAATCCAAGATTACTATGTAAATCAGGATCAATCGAGTTTCGCAATTTTGCTATCGCAACAAATCTTATTTTGACCGAATGCTATTTTTCACATTTTCGTTCATAATTTTTTTTTTTCGATTATTCAATCAACATGCTATTTGGTTTTCCCTGTGCCATAATCAGAACTTATTCAAAAAAGAACATGTAAGCAGATTGGATCAATTATGTGACTGACTGCATTTACATTCCTCATTAGACGACAATAAACCTCTTCCTACTCTAGGAAAGGTACTCAAGTACCTTTTCTTATCATTAATCCGTGGGAAATATTTCCAATTTAATCTTATCCATTCAGTGATAAAATTAACGAATTCATTGCCAAGCAAGTCGGGTGTATCTCAAAAAAACTGCCGAGGCATACATACCATAGCATTGAATGTACTGCTTTATCTGACAAATAACCCACGGCAAATACTGCTTGTTTATAGAAAAAAGTAAAAACTGTAGACTTGGCACTGACTGCTTGAGGGTTAGATCGTTAGGTTTAGGTTAGGCCATTGAATACACAGATTGGCATCCAGTGAGGAACACTAACCAATTGTCACGGCCCTACATACTGGGAGCTGCTAAAAAATCCCTAAAGAATGTTTACTTGAAAAACATGTTCCAAGTTGTTGTCCAGAACCGGCAACTGGGCCTTTAAACCAAGAGCTCTCTTTGAGGGAAATTAGTCTACGAATTAACCGCCACCATTCTACTGTCTCGTGCTTTCTAAAAGATCCATCAGATTATGGAACACATAAGACATTAAGGCCAAAAAAAAAGCTGTCGCCTCGACAAGAGAAGCAACTAATCAAAATGGCAAGCAATTCAACTCAAAGTCTTAGTAAGTTAAAGGCCGAACTTGTCCTAGATGTGTCCAAAAGTATAAGAAACCAGTCCAACGACTTTCCTCTTCAGACATTTTCGGACTGGATGCCTTCTGGCAACCACGCACACACGACTTTTTCACGTCACTGCTAAGTAAACAAAACACCAAGTTATCTGTGAAAAAAAAAGATCCCCGGCGCATCTGGGTGCTTCCCTTGAAATATTATTTTGTGTGACTTTATCTCTGAGGATTTATCAGTTACGGGTGAACTTTTTGATCTCATCACTGTCGAATTTCGCCTGGTGATTTCCAACAAATTATATTTATAAACCAATCGCGTCTTGGGATTCTTACGCACTACACTACCGGACGTTCACAAACTGAGATGGCTTCGAAAGTAATCCTTCAACTCGCTGCGCTGCTAATTGGTAATTTAATTTAAACTGCCTCACTTGTTCATCTTTGTTAACGTGGGAATCTTAATTTTCTTTGTAGTCGCTCACTGCTGCGCTGGAGTGACTATTAAACCACGAAGTGCATGGGGTGCTGCCGCCCCAAAGTGGACTACAAAGATTAGGGGCCCAGTTCAATATGTCATCATTCATCATTCGGACAATCCCAACGGGTGTTCTGAACCTGCCCGGTGCCAGCAGCTTATCCGTAACATTCAGTCGGATCATAAGGGTCGGCGAAACTTCAGTGACATTGGATATAACTTTATTGTGGCCGGCGATGGGAATGTCTACGAAGGTCGAGGATTCGGAAACCAGGGTTCTCATGCACCGCGGTATAACTCAAATAGCATTGGTATTGTGTTCATCGGAAATTTCGAGAGTACGTATGCTCCCACAGTTTGAGTGTTAAGTGATGTTTAACTAATGTCTAACCCGCAGATCAACTGCCATCGACAACGATGCTAAACAACGCCAAAGATGTCATTGCTCAGGCTGTTTCCGGTGGATATGTAAAGAGCGACTACACCCTGTTGGGTCATAGGCAGACCAAGGCAACAGCATGCCCCGGAACTGCTCTTTTCAATGAAATCAAAACGTGGCCTCAGTGGAAACAGATTTGAGTTCGCTTAATGTAAAGTGATTCTAGTTTTTATTCTTAACAAAACCAAATAGAGTGCGAAAAGACTGAGACTTCTGTTAAATAGATGTATTTCTTATTGGAATCGTCGTATGTGACGACATGACAAGGATTGTACTTAGGACATTAAGTGGCTTCTATTCTGTGATGAAGATTAGTAATCATTCCTTCATGATGATGCTAAATACGTTTAACCGATTATTTAGTTGCAGGAACTAGACTGAAGAAGACTTCAAATGATTTTCTATATTTGCTAAGAACGTATCGCAGATCACAATTTAGACAGGTTAGAATACTAGAACCTCTCAAGCGAATTCCCCGCCCTCTAGTGAGGTTGCTGTGACATATGAGACATCACTGAGGTGTACCAGGCTTTAAGTCTCCATGATTGCAACCAATGATTTGGGGGAGAAATTTATTTGCAATCTTCTTGATTTGGAGTGAAGTCAATAAAAGCAATCTGTAAACTGCAGATTGTTGATGGCTACATTTACAATGATTGTATTATTTTACACTAATAAATAAATGGTTAATGCAAGAGCATTATATCACATGATGTACCAAATGCCATCAATACTCATATCGCCGAGTTTAGGTTGAAAGCACTCGGTCATGATGTCGCGATATAGATTGTATATGAAGATTGTCAGTATCTGTAAGTGCAGTAATAGTGACTGCTTGACAATCGAAAAATGTTGGTTTAATGACGACTACCGCTCAAAATCTACACCTACATAGCTACACTTTCAGATAAACTCGATTTACGACGAGTTCTGTGAACCACAAATACGACAATTTGGGAGAAAAGATCCCCTAACCATACGATGTAAAAGGCCTTCTTCAAGTCAACCAAACAGGCTCCCGTGCATTGGTTCTTGCATTTGTTCCATTGGATATCCGACACCAGTTTCGACGCGGCATGTATGGTACCATGTCCCGCTCTGAAACCGAATTGGTTATCCGGGATAATATTATTGTCCTTAACCCACTGGAACAGAGCTCTATTAATTACCTTTTTGGCGATTCGGTTTGTATCTCCTCAATCGCAAAACCTTCACATTTGATCGAACTTGGCGTGCCTTTTTTGGCCTTGGCTCTCCTGGGCTCTTCCTTTGCTATATAGTTGAAACTGGAATTTCTGGATCCTATTAATACTTGGAATTCGAAAGTTTCTCGAAAATAAGCTCCTTATCTTTAAAACGTAGTTTTAAGGGACATTTCGCTTCGATGCATTGAGTTTGACTACAATTCACGAGTAGATGCATCGAATCATAAAAAAACGCAGGTGTCCAAAGCACCATTTTTCTAATTTTTTTCAAGCCGCGCATTGCCGATCGACCTATCTGTATTTTTTTTTTTTTTTTCTGAAGCAGAGGTTAAAGTTTTAGTGAATTAAGAGTTTCTTTACGATTTGTTGTTGGTAACGTAAAATGAATAAGAAACGATTTGGCGATTCACACAAAGAGTAGATAAACCATTGATAAGAACAATGTAATCAAGAGCAGTAGCGTTTTTTGCAAAGCACGACCTCAGGCTCCTTACAATAACTAATAACATAAACAATGTACTAACAAGTTTTTAAATACAGATATTGGTCAGAAATATTTTTTAAGTTATAAATTGTATAGATTTCTAGGCCGGCGCGGACGAAGTCGCGGGTGCAGCTAGTTTATTTATATAATATTTATAAATTGCAACAAACTTAGCGACTGCGCACACGTGTTCAACAATAATATCTCCCGCGACTGCTGCGAACCACAACGCAAAATTATTTCAACCCCTTTCTGCTCTACAAAAACAAAATATACAGAATAATATTCCCGAATAGAAAATGTAGCAAGAAGGTGTTCTTTTTATGATGCGTTGCAAGCACTTCAAAATTGAAGTCAAACTCAATGCATCCATACAAAACATACACTAACAAAGTACACAGCATAAGGAGTCAAGCGGTTTGGAAACCGATTCTGACAAGAGAAAAATTACAAAAACATCCAAACATCTAAACTTTCGAATTTATAATATTATTAAGATTAGGATTAAGATTAAAACAACTTGAAACTATTCTATTCATTGGAAGGTCTACCTCGTGATGAATTAATTTAAAAGTATTAAAAAACGGGTTATGGTTTTATAGTTCGACCTATGAGTAGGTTGTGATCATGTTGATCACTTAAAGTACGTCTCTTGTGGCAACAACCTTTAAAGCGATGAGGGATGGAATGAATGATGGTTGAAGACAAACATAGCTTTATAAATGTGATTGATAGAAGTGATAATGACGAGAATATACTATAAATAGTTTATAGTATATATAGTTTATAGAAGCAGATTATAAAATGGTTTCCTACTTGACGGCAACGCAATTCACCCCTGTACACCGCTCTCACTATAATTAAGAGATAAAAAGGCGTAACAATTTCATTACATTGTTATTTCGGGGCTTCCCCAAGTTTAAATCAAACGATAAATTTCAAGGGTACAACAAATTAATTGAGTTCCAAAGTGCATGCAGGAAGGGTACTTACGAGGCGTTTAAAAAACAAATAAATCAAATTAATCAAATTGTGTACACAGTATCTATTTGATGCTAGGATAGGATACAACACAAGCACGGTGTAGTAAAGCGTTTACAACAAGGCGTACGGACGTACATATGTCAAATTGTTCGAAAAGCTTGACGACCTGAATTGTAAACTTTTCTTTAGAAAAGAAAAACAATCTAAGTATAATGCTTGTGTACTGAATTGTGTATGTAAGTAAGCTCCAAGAAGAGCGAATTATAGCCATGGAAAAAACAGCTTAATAAAATAAAACTATACCGATCGATTTCCATGAATACAAAACGCTTTTCATGGTGCTTACTTACTTTTGTGACTGATCACTTCGCTTCATTTCAGAATATGAACAAAAGGTGTTGTCAGCTCAGTGTCTTAAAACTTTTCGTGTAAGGTATTCACGATACAGTTCCAACAAATTCCAAAGGCATTTTTGTTACTTAATACCCGGAAGCTGACAGGCTAATGTGAAAATAAATATATGTAAACGATTTGTACAATCTTAAGTTCTAAGTGCAGTAATTGTACCAGATCTTTATTTACCAATAATTAACGATATCGTTATCATATCGCTTTATAGTGTTTATTTTATTATCGTTATCGTGTGCAAATCGTTCGCACATATGGAAATAGTGCTTGTTTTATTAAAAAAAAATGTTTGTTACGTTTCACACCGATAGAAACCACATTCTTTAAAAAATGTACGAAAATACAACGATTTATTTCTATTTTTAAAGTTCGATGAAGCATTTATACAAATTTAGGTTTAAAATGGAAAAAAAAATGACAAAAGCATAAAATAATACACAAAACCATCCAAAATAATTCACTATCTTGATCGTTCTTTATTTATAATTTCTAAATCCATTCGGTAGAAGATTGTAAACGGAAGTGCACAACACTTGCTGCGGGGGTTCTTCATCCCTCGTAACGTAAACCGGAAAGTCAACGAAGGCGAATTCAATTAAAAATTGCCGACAAACTCCACAGGGTGACGTGAAGAGATCTTTCTGGTACGCAACAACCGCACACGACACAAAATCCTTATAACCTTCACTCACTGCTTTACAAATAGCTGTCCTTTCGGCACACGAAACAGGTGAAAAAGCAGCGTTTTCTACGTTGCAACCACTAAAGATTTTTCCACATTTTGTACGCAGTGCCGCGCCTACTGCGAAATTACTGTATGGGGCATATGCAAACTTTCTTGCTTTAATCGCCTCTAAAATCAATTCCCGATCGGCTGGATCTACAAAGGAAGATTACGGAATTAGTTTTATTTCTTGGAAACATAACACGTATCACAATACCCAGTTCACTGAATTGCCTTGTACTGTCGACGTACTTTCCGGTATTTAGTTCCATCACGTTTTCGTTTAATTTTTTTTTTTAGTTTAATGAAACTGTTTCTAGCACACGAGGTCTAGTACTGGACGATACTACTCGACAGACAAAGTTTAAATGAGAACACTAGTAATGTTGCAACGTTTGTGACAGCGTGTGAACTGAGTCGCATTAGGAAAGCCGTCTACCCCGACCGATGAGAACATGCTTGTGCTGACCAAATGACTGGGGTGTGGTAGTGCAAGCGAGGGGCTTCGAACTATGTGAGCAAACAAATTTGAGATACGAAAACGACGCATGTTGCTGTCAGTGTCGCATACGCGAGCAAAATTTAAGAGAAACAATAGTTTTCGGGGCAAAAATAGAGCAGAGATATGTCCACTTAACGATATAATTAGAAAAGAACCACGATTTTTTCATAGTAGAAGTCTTTTGGATTGTATTCTCCCGTTGCTTGTTTTCAAGGTGGTTTTGTCAACATGGTTCTTATTGGGCGTTTGACCGTCATACGCAAGCTCGTTCAAATACGTTGTTTAGAAATTTCCTTTTTAGGGTTTCGGTATTCCTTTGGAACCCTTATAGAATCACTTCGGTGTCCGCCTGTCTGTCTGCCCTCTTTTATATATTTGACTATAATTTCTAAGTTCTTAAGGGATGCAATTTGCACTAGGGATGTATCTAGGCCACTTGGAGTTAATAAATGAAATTTCAGCAAAAGGTGTATTTCAATTGCGCAGTAAACATTCCGAAAAAATTTTTGATATAAATTGTATACTAGCGAAAAAGTTAGTAGCACTACTAAATTATAATAAAAGAAAATGTATTAGAACTAATCAAATGATATCTCATTTAATAAATCTTTTTAAATAAAATACAGGTTTCATTTACAATTTTTTAGACAAAAGGCCCGTTTTCGAATTATTTGGACTTAAATTTTAGAAAAGTGATTGCTGAACATAATTTGATGCGGTGATTGGGTCTGCTGTTTATTGTTAGTTAGGCAGTGATAATATAAGTAATTTATTAAAATTTAATCAGGACCGTGATCAAGAAGAAATCTTGCGACAATTTTTCTAGAATCGTCAAAGCATTTTTCACACGGCTAGCACAAGCAACAGATGGAAAAGGATTTTGGTTTGTTTAGTTTTATCTGAAACCATATGAAGAATTTAAGCGAAGTTATCTAACATTATAAATTTCCATAACCCTAATCCGGCCACCCGGTGATCGGTTTCATTTTCGATTTTCACAAAATGTTGAAAAGCAAACCCATTGAAACTTATTGACTTTGTTTCTCTACGGAAACCACAAATCAGCCAATACAGATACCCAACTTTTTCTTCTCTTGCTCCTTGATTTTATTTGACAGCGTTTTTTATAACATTTTGCGTCTGTGAATACGTGTGGGAGCTTTGAACAACAAATCAAACAAATGTGCGTGAAAATGATGAGCAAGTGTTCGGTGCTTCCTGAATTACTGTCAAAATGCTTCCTATATTTCAGCTACATTCGTGAATTACTGTCCAATTCATTGATAGACGAGGGGAAATAGCCGCTGTACAGTTGGGTGTCTATATTAGGTTGTCTGTGGTTTGTACCTTATGAACAAAAGGACCAAATAATAAAAAAACAAATCAAACGATTATTTAATTATATTTATTTAAATTTAAATAAAGAATGAAAAACCAACTTCAAACAATATTTTACAATATTATTTCAAATAATAGTCTAAGTCTAAGATCTTTTCTAAAACGTTGGGTTGCCGCCTGGGTGAATTAGGAAGAAAATTGGCCCTATAACTCACTGACTTATAACTAAACTTATATTTAATCCTTACTTCTTATCTGTAACGAAACCCTCGGTGGGTGAACAAAACTCACACTTGACCGGCTTTTTTTATATTTCATTCATCTGTCCCGTTGGTATAAAAGAAATAATGAGAGGGTACAGCTCAAATTAGTGATTATTTATTTTACACATCTTAGGCACGCTTTGTTACTTCTGGCTGATTTTCTCCCCTATGAAGTTATTACTTTTATTAGACTCTGGTTAACGTAAACGAAGATCATTCGCCACGAAATAACTGACCGGTATTTGTTTTACTCTATTATAGCTTGCTTAGGTGAGTCGCTCACGTCACATTCATCTGCGTCCATTTTATAACCTTCCTTTTATGGTTCGCCTGCCTGATTGATATCGATTAACTAACTCCATCAATGAATTTTAATTCCGAGAACTATGAGGGTGGTCTGAAAAGTTTCCGACCTATACAAGTTTGCTTTATTTTTTCTACATAGACGATTGCTGACTTACTCTAGACAGTGACTTACTTACCCAGTGATGCTCCTATCTCTCTAACCGGTCCAAATAATTGTTCAATAACTGTTCACAAAAAGCACTCACATCCACTCACTCAAACGACTGTCAACTAAAAACTATGTGTCCAAAATGGCTGAAACTTCAGTGAATAACTGCCACAAGATGCACAACTAGAATTCACGAGTGCCGCTTTTTTACGTTGTGGTCGGAAACTATTCAGACAACCCTCGTAAATGCTGCTGAATTGTACTTATAGTGCTCATTCATTCCAAAAGATGTGGTTGTCCTTGAGAACGATGTGGAATCCTAACAGGCCCGTTATGTTCCAAGTACTGTGAAACTTTCACCCACTAAGACCACATCTTGACCTCTTCTCCTTGACACCATAAACTCTGGGACCGCTTGCGCAGAGGGGGGTCCGCCTAAAGGGACCGGCTTTTTCATTTTCTTCATCAGGTTAATTAATTAATCTTGCCGGTAAGGCTGTAATCGTTCTTCGTTTGGTGGGATCTGCTTTTGGTTCTCAGCATTACCTCTGCGTATACCGCTATTTTGGTCCAGAAGGTGCTGCTGGATAACGGCAGTTAGTGGTGGTTCTCAGCACTCTCAGCCAATAATTTAGCATTTCAGTTTCAATAGTTAACAAATACAATAGTCAGGGGAAAGCTTGTTATTCATCGCGAGTCGCAGGTATAACGAGAACAGCAGCAGCAGGACAAAATGTAGAAATACTGCGTTCTTTAATGAGTTTCTGAGTTGACAATTGGAAAGAGTTTAACTAAAATTAAAGTTCAATTAAGGAATTCTTCAGCTTAACTTTTACACTGCAGTTTTAGAAAGGCGAGAGCAATGTTCTGCTGCAGTTTCATACAATATTAAATTATTATTCATACAAATTGTCTTCTCTAATCGGGACACCTGGTAATTCGTTCATGAACCATTAGTTAAATTTACGTTCCCTAATGTGTTTACCTGTCTAACTGGATCAATTCAGTGAAATAATTTCCCAATAACGAAAAAATATATTTAGTAGGCACGCATAGTGAATGCTATTGCGTGTCGCATTAAATAGACAAAAACAGAAACAGAATTTATAGTATGATGTATTGGCAGCCGTTTTTTATGTAAATTAAGTGTATTAATCTCATATTCGTACTCTATCAATGGACAATGAAAGAAATTTATAACTTTATTACTTTGACTACTGTAATGCCGGTAATGAACTTCGTCATTGAAGGGCTACGCGGTAGAACCGCGTATGCCTCAATGCTTTAAACCGCAACAACGCTGGAACATCTGAAAGACCTGCTGCTCAAGTAAGGCAGGAAGTGTTCCAACGATCAGTCAGTTCAGATAAATATAGTTCAAGGCCCAGGTACGAAGCCTACCCGATGCTTCAACTGTTCTGAATACGGACATCTGTCAGCGCAGTATACTCGAAAAAGGCACTTTGGGTTCATGTTTCCGCTGTGAGGCCACCAATCACATATTAAAAGATTGTAAGCAACCAACGAGGGTCAAGACTATCAAAGGCGACGAGGATGCTGAATAATACGAAGGAACCAAGAGTCGACCACTACAACATTTTCAAAATACTGTAAGTATTGCTTTCCCACATTGTCTCAGAATTGCATCCAGGTCTCCAATTTACACTTCAGCATAGTAACGCTTCCGCTTCTGCATCAGAGAACATTATTGAACCTACTCTGAAAAGGGCCTTCCGGAAATTTTCAACATAGACATTGACGAAGTGAATCAGCGTAAAGAATTCGACATAAACTCACAAAAAAGCCGTAATTTTCGTAACTTAGTCACGAATACAATACTAAATTATCTTTCAAGATATTCAAAACAGACAAACAGTAACATTCAGTACTAAATACACATCCGGCTAACTACAAACGTCCCGGTGTCACAGACTGTCATATAAAGATATATTAGAAGTTCAGAAAATTATCTCTTACAGAGATTAAATTAATATTTCGGTTAGAACTTGGAAAAAACTCGAGGGTGGCTGACAAAACTCCACGTTTGTAGTATTAAAAATAAAACTGAAAAACGATGTAACACCCCTGTGTGAGTCGTCGCCCTCTGGGGGTTGACGAAAGCAACGCTCAACCGAGATCCTTCAGCTGACAAACTCCATCATGACAGATCTCTCTGTCACTTGCCTTCCGCCTTTAAAACCGACAAGTTTATTCACGTTTAATTAATATTTTAATTCTTCTTAAATAAATAAAGTAATATTTGTTAAAACTTAAAGTACTAAACGTTAAATGTTAAAATCTCATTGCAAACAGGTTTGCACCTGTTTCCGTTTCTTTTTTCTCACTCCGTTTGATTGTGTGAGTAAATTTTTTTTCCTTGCCTATCACATACAAGCAAACGGGCATGTTTTAAATATTTCTGATCCGAAAAAATAAGAAATTTCAGTAGCATCAATTTGAAAGAAATATTTATACAAAATCACAAGAAAATTGTGTTCAAGAAAAAAAATGTGTGCAAAAGAATGAAGAACGAACCAAGACTTATCAATGTATGAAGTGGCGGTGGCGGTGGGTGTGGTGGCTGCCTTATAACCGAGAGTTTTGGGTTTGATTCTCGACCGTTTACGGTTTTGTATTTTTCTTTTCTTTTTCTCCTGAAGAATAAAACGATTTTGAATTTTATTTATAATAGACTCTTGAGGTGGACAAACGACTATGATGAGGTATTTATAGATGAAAAGAACTTTATTAAAGGTATTTACAGAAAAAGAGAACTTAACGCGCACGATCAAACAGAGTGAGGAAAAAGAAACGGCGTTGTTTGTAATACTTATTCTGAAAGTTCTTTGTCGGCTTCGACGTGTCGGTTAAGGAAAAAAATATGTTTCATTTTTTTTTGTAAGGGAGCGCAACATCTGGGTAGTTCCAGTATTAAAAAGTTTTAGTATTAAAAATTAAAATCGAAGTAATGTAACATTCCTGTTGTGAGTCAGCGCCCTCTGGGTTTGACAACGAACAACATTTCAAACAGATCCTTCAGCTGACATATCCCACCATGACAGATCTCTGTCACTTGCCTTCCGCCACGAAAGAAATAAGTTCGCTCGAGATAATTTAAGTTTATATTGTATATACAGTAGTCCCTAACTAGTTGCGCTGGCCAAAATTTCCTATAAGCGATTACAAGAATCCCGCTTAATTACTATGCAGACGCAATAAAGGAAACCCCGCCTTATTATGTTGAAAACGCAATAAAGAATTTTTTTAATGTATACATATGTATGGATTAAAAAATAGCCAATGCAACTCATTGTAGATAAACTCAACAAAATTCAATTCGTTGACGAACGAACACGAGGATGTTATACAGATTCGTTATTTAAGCTGTAAACACGAAACGTTTTTTGTTTATCCGGGAGATTTTGTATGCAGCTTTACGACAAACCTGCAATTAACCAGGTAGTGGTGCTAAGCGGGTACGCAATTAAACTGGAAAAGTGTGTACATTTCTTATGGAACATTTTCTATTTCCTTAGTTTCTCGATTAATTAAACGGGAAACACAATTAGGGACAAATATCTAAGTTGGTATAGTACTTTATTGTGGGTGCTGCCATTGTTTATTAGTGATTTTTTTTTTGTTTGATTTGATTTTAAATTATCCCTACCTCCTAAACGGGGTGAGATAGACCCCTCGCCCATAGCTAAAATTGTTCGTTTTTGGACGCTCTATGAAAAACCATTATCAATTTTTGGCGCCAAAGTTATCTAACTCTCCCCGCACATCAAAATAGATATTTTTCTAAACGTGCAAAAATAGATACATTGGGATCAAAACGAACTTTTGTGAATTTTCAACGTTCTATAGATGCAATCAAAATCGTTTGTACTTCTTTTTTTGGTGATGAAGTAAGGAAACAACACAAAAATCATTTAAATCAGTTAAATGGAAGGCTTTTTATTTATAAAAAAAACCATACGGTATAACGGTTTAGGCATCGCCCGCCTTAGAAGCTTGCCATTTCTCTACTTTATTCGCAAATTTCATTATACCGTTAATTTTTTAAGTCCAAAAAATCAGAGTTGGGATGTAAAGATTACAAATCAGTTTAATTACTAATTACATGCATTTGTAATTGAGGATTTCAATTACTATTTACTGTAATGGTAATTGAAAATGTTTCCAATTTCAATTACTTTCAATTGTAATCTAACCTGTAATCATTACACAAAACAATCATTACTTTCCCAACTCTGCAAATAATGCAAAAAATACAGCTTTAGCTGCTCAGAAAGCCCACAATACTACTGGTGAAAACTGCACGAAAATCCGTTCAGTAGTTCCTGAGATTAGCGCGTTTAAACAAACAAACTCTTTACCTTTATAATATTAAGTATAGAGTATAGATAAATCAGTTTACCCCAACGCGCGTAAAGAAGTTTTCCTTAAACCAATTTTTTTCTTCAAAATTTTGAAATAAAGTGGCAAATTGACTTTTTGTGGTCGATGCTATTTTAATCATGAATTTAAAAACATCAAATTCCGTGATTGGGGTGACTAATGTGTTTTTGGATCAACCAGCTCATAGCATGCGGACGGGAAATAAATTCCAAGGAGTTTTGGGATTGTGCACACGTGTTCAATAAAAGAATCTCCGGCGACTGCTATGAACCACAACGCAAGGTTACTTCAACCCCTTTCTGCCTTACATGAGAGAAACAGATATAGAACGATCACACTTTTCGTAACGCTTCTTACCCAGCTTACCCCCAGCGCGCCTAAAAACGTTTTACTTCAAAAAATGGTGGCCAATCGGTGTTTCTGTTAAGCGGAAAAAATTCCCTTGACTTGTGGTAATGTGCACGTTAGTTTGATACAAATTCAATTTTTATTAATATAATGGAACTGTCTCGAGTGATTACTTTGACTCATAAAAAAAAAAACTTTCAGCTCATGAAAAAAAATGTGCTTAAAGAGATACGTGGAAAGATTAGTGGAATCGAAAACTTATACAGCATTGAAATAGCAGTCAAATCAGTGAAGCTGACTTCTTCATAACTATCAATCAAATTTAGACATGGACACCGAAATGGACCAATGGAGCCCAATGGATGATTAGCAAAATTTCTATACGTTCCGACTAGCGATGTGCCATAAAAAATAAAAATCAGAACGTAAATTGTTTTTCATTTTTTTTTGTTTATTTTACTTTTCTTGTTATTTTTTGAGATGATGAGAAATGATGATGATGATGATGATGGCTTTTAATTAGTAAATAAATACGAATGTAGATTTTTAAGCGACGTCTGTTTTTAAGTTGTATTTGGCTTTAATATTGTTTAGCTCTTCCTGTTTTTTATCCACGTCCAGACGCTTGAAGGCTTTTGTTGACTGGTAGTACAAAACAACTAGATACCGATTACACACATTGAAACCAGACAAGTGATCACAAGCATTTTTTGCATCGAAGATATCCTCGTAGACAACAAAGGCTGTTCCACGAGTTTCTGGTGTATTGCCACTACAAAGGAAACAAGAAACTTTTCTTACAAATTCTGCGTTTTATAACAATGAAATCTACTAAACTTACACCCGTATTTGTCGTATGGCTCCAAATTTACCGAAAATATCGTACATTTCATCAGAAGTTATTTTATAAGGAAGGTTTCTAACATAAAGCACTCGGTTTACCTCTGGAGGCAAACGAATCTGAAATAAAAATCAAAACTAGTCAGTGCAATTTATGGGGTTTGCTTTTATGTCGATTTACTTACATTATTCCTTTTGTTCATCATTTTTGTGCAGAACTTGTAACGTCTTTCTTAGTCAAAACCTGCGCTTTAATTAGTCGGTCTTTTGTACTTTATAAAAAAACAAGTTTCTCGGGAGGAACGAATGCAGACGACAAGAACCCAAATAAACGTTTGACGTTTGACTCTAGCACTCTCGTTGCGGGGAAATAATACCTACTTTTTTCCAGAAAAGTGGGAAAATATTTTCTCTACAGATAGAGTGCGTTCAGCGGTTTAGTGTGTGGCTGATTGTAGTATACAATAAAACAAAGTAGACAAATTTTGGTTAAAACGATTTGATTGCAAAAGATTTGTGAACAAAAGAAAACAAAAAAAAGATAACAAATGATAATGTAAGGCACAAAATAGGCACTTGATATGTTGCTGCGTTGATGGTACTTTTCAGGGCAGCAAGAACAAAGGATATATATACATACATAAGTCATTAGCTGAAAGTGGTGGAAAAACCGCAAGGAGCATGATGCCTGTTTCGCAATGCGGCGAGAGGGCGGGATGAGAGCGAAACGAGTCTCGTTCAATCAATTCACAATTCAACGATACTCGTCGGCGATTTTTCTTAAAGCGAATGTCAATCTTATCCTTTACCGTCGAATATTTATAAAATTTATTTCTTTTTATTGTAAATCAAAGGTTTTTATTTATTAAATCAATAAATTTTTCGATTTATGTCTTGTTTATTTTTCTCATTTTGTTTTTCTAGCTAAGGTTTCCATTATGAGCACTAAGCAAATTTATTTTTTTTATATTTTTTAGTTAAACTGACTTATCCTCGTGTATATCTCGAGGAAACTTTTTTTTCCATTTTTTTTTTTTTTAGCTTTAATTTTTTTTAATTTTCACAGAAAAGTGCATCTATTCTACCTACAAACTGCACAAATGGACACGTTTACGCTTGTGCTAAGTAATTTTTTTTCTCAAAATATTATTCTGCTAAATATTCCAGAGCAAATATAATAAAACTTTAGCCCCAGGCGCCTGCCTGACAGTTGTTGGCATACTCTTACCGGAGCGACGAAGTCGCGTGAGCGTAATAAGCACGAGCGGATCTTGACTTAAACTTGTAGCATTGTTTTCACACCGATTGCTAGTTCATTCATAAAAAAACTATAGCATAAAAATCCTGACAGTCCTTCCCTTGCTCCTGATAGCACACATACCCAAACAAACGAATTTCAGTGAAGAGTCGTTAAATAACAATTTTACAATGACAGTTATTCTAATTCGTTTTTTGGGTAGTTGAATACCCAAAGAGCCTTTGAAGAGCTGCTTCAAGCAGTAGAGTATTTATGTAGATTTTGCAAAAAAAAAAATTCGCATAAATCACATAAACACGGTTTGATTAAAAAAAAAAATAAGTAAAAAAATAAGAAAAAAAAATTCAAGATAATGAAATGAAATAATGTAAAATTTCGGGAAGAGGATAGTTTTAGGTTTTAGTAATGATCATAGTGATACAAAGTTTGATAATTATTTTACATTTTATTTGTATATATTACATAGATTTATTCAGACTCAGAATTACTTTTCTCTCGATTGTTTAAAAGCACGTGTTGCACAGTAAAATATCCTTACTTGTATCATAATTTTCAATTATTACACGTAGAAAGTCTTCATGTTCAGCACGTGGTGGTTTCAAATCTTGTTTGAACTTGTATCAATAACGCCTTTCGACGAGCACGAAATTCAGGAACACATTCCGTTGAACTTTTTGCTATCTTTCTAATCTTGTTTTCCCTTTTTTCGATAATCGCGACAATATTCTGCATTCGTATTCGGCATATTTGAAGAATTTTATTATAAAAATGATGAAAAAACTTTACCTAAATGGTGAAAAGTAAAAAGCTCCCATAGGTACGGGCGGTCGGGGATAAAGCCGTTTCCCTTTTTTCACGTTTTTTGTTTATCACCAACGGAAAAATATAGGAGACTGCGTCGCCCAAACATGACACTTTTGCCTACATTTGCACGATGAGTGACCGGGGTTGGGATATTTAATGAAAACAACGCAAAATTCTTAAATTTGCTGGTTTCTGGTTTGTATATCCTTATCTTGTGACACTTTCATTTATGGTATTCTTGATGATTTTGAGATCAAATCTATTGCTTGACGTTGGTAAGAAACACATCTTATAATTTCATTCTGTGTTTGCTAACAGTCCTAAAAAAGCTGGCATAAAGGCAAAAATTATTGCGAAATGCAAAGAACTACATCTGATTGGTTCTACTATTATAGTTCATGCCTTGAGCATAAAATAAAAATCACCGATTTTAGTTCTATTGCGAAAGCATTGCTTTTGGGCGGTTGAAAAAAAATTAACTTAAAGGCGGTAAAAAGATTCAAATTTTAACCGACTAGATTGAAAAGCCGATACAATTTTAATATGTTTATGGAAAAAAACAAAAAAACACAAAAAAAAAAAAAATACTGCAATATCCCCGAAAATTTATTCCCATAATGTATATGTATATATATACATATTAGGTCGTCAAATATCTCCCTTCTGCCTTTTTGTCTTTTGAATTTTCCGTCTATGTACAAGCGCTACAGAGCTCGTATCTGGCAATAAATCATTTGAAAGGTTTTGGCATAACCTACAAAACGACGCTATGCACGATTAGTTTGGATACAAGCTCTTATACTTGACAACCTAATACATGCCAAGCCTACCTACATTAATACACACATGCTAACCTACATAACCGCACACAAGAAAACACATCCCAAAAAATGCCGATATATGTATACAGCATCTCACAAAATTTAGCATACACAAACAAAAATTTGATATTTTGCTGGAAAATATCATGTTTTGTTAACTGTTGTTTTACTTGTTTACTTTTTAACGTAAACGAAACTACATTATTTTCTTATCGTTTTCAGACGAAAAAAAAACAAAATTAGAACCTATTTGTGGGTGTATCTCAATTCTGTAAGGGACTGTAAATTCATACTTAACCGCACATAAAAAAAACACAAAAGCAAAAAAACGGATCTTTTTTCTCTCGCTTCTATTGTTTTGGCAAAGAGTGTTCAATAAGATAAACAACAAATCACACAAACATTTTCGCAAAATATTTTTGTATGGCGTGCACTATCTTGATTTAATATGGTCTTT
Organism: Syritta pipiens; assembly: GCA_905187475.1. NCBI lineage: Eukaryota > Metazoa > Arthropoda > Insecta > Diptera > Syrphidae > Syritta > Syritta pipiens. Next base: position 32,143,588 of record LR994574.1, on the reverse strand, counting down.
GGTACTACGCATGCGTGCACAAACATATTAACACACGTACAACGCTGAGGCCCAAGCAAACTCCCAGTATGCCTTGGTGAACATGAGTGGAGGAGATAAGAAGCACAACACAAAAAATAAACACTTCCTATCTCATTTTCTCCCACGTTAAATCTTATGAATTAATGTGTCTGCCTCTTTTTACTGTCGGTTTTTCGTTTCATCGGATTTCAAATCACTACGATGCTAATGAAGTTTTCACTTCAAAAGAAATTTGCTTAGTGCGCATATAACACAATAGCAACGTATTAAACTGGCAAACTGTCAATCATCAAATGAAACGCCGGCATCGTTTTTCAGTTTTCCACGATCGTTTTTCTATTTTTCGAAATCAAGGGCCGACAGACGACGAGATTTGTTGCATTATGTTTTGCTTAATACATTTTCCTTCATTTGACAGCTCGAACTAGACTCGCGCATGACACCTCTCGTTCTCGTCTCGTACTCACGCCACATTGTGAAAAGCGGGGTTCACACCTGACTACAAGTTGTACAATTTGCTTGACAACCAAATTTGCACTTGCGTTCACATTTTACTACATGCTTGACAACTTCCGTTCAAAAAACTTCAACCAAAATGTTTTTCCTTGCTCGACGACATTTTTTCTGCTCCGCTGATATGTCCAGCCATCGAGAACACAAACAAAAATTAAAAATACTATGAACTTGGACGACAAATGTTCACAATCAACTACAAATCGTCCAATTGAGACAAAAAGTTGAAAATATTGAACTTTCTGACTACAAGTCTGCCAATTTGTAGTTTCGAGCGTTTACATTGACTGCAAGTCCGTCAAGCACAATTGTCAAGCAAATTGTACAATTTGTAGTCAAGTGTGAAGCCCGCTAAACAGGCATGAAAAGACGTGAAAGTGCGCGTAAGTTGAAATATAGAGGCGCTAGTGTAGTAAAGTGGTTGCCACAAATGAAACTTAAGGGCTTTGATTTTTTTAATCTACGCCACCAAACACGTTAGATGCTCCTGGTTAAGATTATAAGTACAGTTTAAATAAGGTAAGGTTTCAGTGATCTTTACCTTTTTTATAGAATTTTGCAACATACAGAGTGAAAAAAAACTAGAAATCATCATAAACATGGATTGTAGATTATTAAAGAGGGTTTGGGTAATGAGAGAGAATTCGGACGGCACGGATCTTTTAACTTTCCAGTGGGTTATTAGCGAAAAAAACGAGATTCGTTAGCGCTAAATACATGTGGTTGTTCGAAAATATTTATTCTTTACTCCTCTATAGCCAAATCGTGGTTATAACTTCTTTTCTCCACGCGGCTGAATACTCGACCCAATTTTTTTTTTTCGGAGGACGCAATGATTAGTATTCGTCATTGATCCAAGGCCATTGGATGTTCCGCCATGGCAATTGTTGCTAAAGGTAATTGTTGAGTTCATTTTTATACCGGGGTGTAATATAGACTGTAACTACTTGAAAGCTGTGGCACACATAGGGCATGAATTGGAAGCTACGCTAAATATGCCACATTAAAAATCGACTACGTAGATAGCCTGTCTTTATTAGACTAAACTAATAAATATAACACTATACTCGTACATAAACTTAAAAAAAATTATTTAATCTTTTTTGCTTTGCTCTAAATATAAAACATTTATAACATTGGCAAACAAAATCTAGTTTTAGCTAATTATATTAAAAAAAACTACATAACAATGGCGTCCTATAAACAAAGGAAATGTATGTGAAGATAGGAGATTAGGAATAAGGAAATATGTTGTTTTTCTACAGTACACGATGAAATAGAAAAATGGAAGAAACACTTTAACCATATTTTGTTGCTGTTATCATATTTATTTGCATTTACTGCCCTCTCAATGTTCTCCGAACAGTCTCCGGCTGAAAAAAATACACAGAAAATGTGTTTTTATTGAATTCTAATTTGGAATATAAAAACTTACGGATCTAAACCAGTATGAATCGGCTTTGAACATCAGACGATAGGTCAGCGACATTTTCGAAGCTGGCGCAATTGCATGCATGTGCAAGTGCTTGACACTTATCATTGGCGGCCAGTGGAAGCCAAAGAGTGCATCCTTTGTATCAACGCCCATGTTTCCCAAGTGATCCTTTAACGACTTTTCCATGACGTCAACTAAAATTATACAGTTAATATTATTAATAAAATAAGTGTCAGTTAAATGTTCTTTTGTAATGTAATACTTAAAAAAACATTAATAGTGCTATTAAATAACAGTAGGTTAAATGAGCAAAGGAAAGCAGGTGCAGTGGTTCGCTATGCTATATTAAAAGTGCCTGCGTGACTTTAAATTTACCACAAAGCATCAAACCGTAATACTTTTGATTGTACTTTTCTTATTGAAATAGAGTCGGAATGCCCTACTAATCGACAGAATTGGAATTTAATGATTACATTCCGAAATTACAGGTTTAATTACAATTACTTCTACTTGAAATTAAAAATATTAAATTACATTTTATATGTAATGATATTTTCAATCACTTATTATTTGTAATAGAAAATTTATTACAATAGCGCGTAATTGTAATTGACCAAATTTCAATTATAGTTACAAGTAAATAGTTAATCATTTTTTTTTGTAATCATTATACCCGAAGTCTGCTAATCGAAGCCTTGTAAGACAAGAAAACAATACGATATAGATAATGTCAGTTGCTGGAATTAAACCAATGGATATTACTATGTCTTAGGACTTATGTTCAAAACTAGATTAAAAGACATAACTCAGGACTTATACTTCACATCAAGAATATTGTAAACGTAGTCATTTTGATTACTGCTTATGCTGGTATGCTTTAGTTATAAAGAGGACAATCTAATCTGAAATTAATCTTATCTTTTATATTTGACGCACTTGCATGCATTATTTCTGAACATATATTTTGTATGTAGAAGTTCGGAATAGTTAAATATAATATTCATTGACGTTAAAAATAAAATTCATGGACGTTGGATACTAAATTTTAGGTAAAAACAAAGCTGGGAAGGTGCGATATACTCAAATATTCTCAAGTACTGTTTAATAAAGAACTATTCGTTTTTTAATGTTTAGGTTGCAACTCAGTAAAAACAAAACCTAACTCAAAATGATCCTGTACTAAATAATTGTACTCTACCAGCAATATTTTTGCAAAGCAATGACTATCAATACTATCCTCTTGCTGAATGCACTCACTTGAATGTAATAAAATTGCCACTATACACACTTTTTCTGTTGTTGTTCCTTTTTTTTCAATGCAACTTATCTTTAATTATAATCAAAAAAATATATTCTACATACTCAAGTCGGCATGCTCTTTCCTCAACGTCTTGGCACTATCATAATGGGTCTTCGACACAGCCAGAAAATGATTATCCGAAGCAGGCTTAATGTCCCTAAAAATCACAATTTTATCGTTCTCATACTCAATATTGGTTTCCGGTGATCTTCCGCCAACAATATCACAAAACACACACTTGCTCATTGTAGAATGTAAATGTTAAATTGTTTTAAGCCGGAGCCCGAATAATTAATAGATCGCAAAATTTTCAAAGCCGATACCCAATTGACATATATTTTAATTTCCTATTCCCCCAATGAAGTTTATGCTTCTCTCCGATGTCAACCAGTGCACAATCAGAAAGAAGAGAAGAGAACGACAAACAAAAACTCTACACTGTTTGACTGATAGCCGCCTGTTGTGTGCGTGTGCAGAGAAATCTCTATAAGTGCAAATGTCAAAACGTTGCCGCTGCTGTTGACAGTCAGCAGTGGGTGTAGCAGAAAAATATTGATAAGCTCACATACTAATTGCATTTTGGAGTTTTCCATAAAAAACAAATATATTATAAATGTTTCGCACCTAAAAGTGAGAGCGAATACTAACAATGAATGAATTAAAGGCACCATCGTTGCAGTCGCTGCTGGAATCTGACCGAGGCTCTACCGACAGCTTGTTGGCCGAGTCGCTCCAATTAGATATCGAAGATGTAAGGATGTGTATTCGAAAAGAGAGAATTATTAGATTGAGAATGATTCCATTTTAGTTGGATGATGTGGAGTATTCAATTCCTCGTATGGACACTCTACCAACGCTGGAAAGTGTTTTGAGTGAGTTTGAGGGTGATTCTGATATTGCTTCAGAGAATACGATTCCAGCGGCTACACCAACTCCTTCTATGGCTGGAGATGAGACTGGTCGTGGCGGTGGATCAATTATGCGTCATGTTCTTTTGCAAGGGATCACAGCACAGACTTCATCGGCAGCGGTGAGTTTAGAGGATAATACAAGAGCCAGAGTGAAAAATACTAACTGAACTCTTCTTTTTATAGGATAGAGTTAGCGCTGGCTTGGCAACGGCCTGTGCTGTGTCTCAACTAATCGCAGTGGGCACGTCGCATGGACATATTCTCAACTTTGACAACACCCAAACACTGCGGTGGGCTCACCAGGACAAAAACTCGCAAGGAGCAGTCACTGCTCTCGACTACAATCAGGATTGTACCCGCCTGTTAGCAGGATTTGCTCGCGGCCTCATCGTTATGATAGACACACACTCCGGAGATGTTTTGCGGAATCTTTTCGACTCGATAACACCCAATACTGGTGTCCTGCACGTGAAATGGACAAGTCGTCCAGCTTTGGCGTTGTGTTCTGATTCTGGTGGTTCGGTGTGGTCACTTAGCTTTACCAGAAAGCTTGGAATCCGAGGATGTGCATCACGATGTTTGTTTAGTGGAGCACGTGGTGAAGTTTGCGCTGTTGAGCCCCTAATCACAGACGGCGACGTGCAACATGACTTAGATCAATATTCTATAGTGGCCCTGGCAACGTTATCAAAGTATTTTATCGTCACAATTCGACCGCGATTAAGAGTTATCAAATTCCACACATTAAACGGACCTTCTGACTGCTTACCACTACTTGCCTGGCAAATGGTTCTCATTCAAGCCGCCGATACGACTCGTACAATTGATCCGGTCATAGTTGTGGCTCGCGGAAATCAACTATTTTTTCATCAATTGTTCATTAACAGCGGAAGAGTTAACTTGTTGTTTTTACGCCATGTGCAATTGGCTTGCAATCTACTAGCGGTCCATTGGTTGGGTCCAAAGTCAGTGGTGTGCCTAGATACGTCCGAAATACTTCATTTGATTGACGTGCGTTCTAGCAAGGAATCCGAATGCCTCGACATAGCAAATGCGGGCTTAGTGTATGGGTCAGCGCAGTTCAAGGGTCTGGCGACAGGCGGAAACGTGTCTCCAGCACTGGCTCTAGCCGGTAGTTATGCATGCTACAATAGTGTCATTGCCAGGGGCACACAGCTGTATGTTCTAGGTGCACGCTCCATGCATATGATCACAATACGAACGTGGAGTGAACGCATTTCGTACTTGGTAAAGAACCAGCGGTGGGCTGAAGCATGCGACCTGGCCATCGAAGGATATAAATCGGCTGGAGAACGACCACGAAAGAAGATCCAAGCCAAAGAGCGGGCAATTCAGTTATTTAAGGAGTATATTGCAACATCCAGTAGGGCGCCGGAATACTGTTTGGGTTCAATAGTAAACTGCCTCATTGAAGTGAATGAACTGGAGTTACTGTGGAATGAACTATGGGACAGGCTGCACTCGACTGGGCTTTTCCTTACTCTTATTACAGAGCACATAGAAAAGGATTCAATAAAACGAGTTAATCCGATAATATCACAAGCATTGGTTGATTTTTGGGTAAATCTTTCACCTCAAAAATTGGAAGAAATAATTCTCAAGCTCGACTGGACATGTTTGGATCTGAACCAAGTGCTTAAAGCAGTAAAAAAGAAAAAACTTTTTAAATCACAAATTTATTTGAACACACATGCATTGGGTGACTACACAGTATCTCTAATTGAATTGATTCCAGAAATTGAGAAAGAGGATTCCTATTTAGGCAATTGTTTACTTGTGTACATTTCTAGTTGTTTAGCCGGACGTGGTTATCCACATGGGGATATTCCTTTAGAAGAGATTCAGAATGTAAAGCATGAAGTTCTACGCTGTCTTGCTTCTTTGCATTCACCAACAAGTGAACCAAATGAGTTGCCTTATCCGTATTTGAGGGCTCTCTTGAGTTTCGATACGCGTGAGACTTTAAACGTAATATCGTTAGCATTCCAGGAGAAGGAATTTAATGGGGAGCTTGGGTTCTCCCATCGTAAAAGGATAATTAATATATTACTAGAGATTATGACACCAGAAAATGCAACGGTAAGTGGTTTATTTTATTAATTTTAATGTATTTTCCGCTAAAAGGATGGCTTAAATGATTTTAAAAAAAATGTAAGACGCGGCAAGAGATTGTTTCAGAGTTCTAAAGATAAGAAAGTTATGGAAAAGAAGGCGCTCATCTTCTCATATTATACTTTATTGTACTCATTTAGGCGAATATTTCTTCCATAGTTTGGACGAAGTCAGTCATTTCTGTATTAATTAATATGAGTCGAGTCATTGGAATCATTAATGAGGATAAAACTATCTGCAATGCCTGGTATCACATCTCTTGCAGCAAGCTATTTTATGCCATTCCAACACAAATTTTCATTATTGTGTCTAATTTTTACTAACTCACATCATATTTTAAATTTTTTCTAATCGTTTTCAGTGGGCCGAGATTGGATGTCTTCTCAATTTTATTAGCCAGCAAATCTCTTCAAACTGTTTACCCGCCGACTCAGGACTCATTGAGAAAGTAATGAATTACCTCGCCATGGAAGAAATAGCCGGTGAAACAGCTCGTCAGCATTCAGAACGCGAAAGCGCTTGGCATGAACTGTTGTCTTCCAATTTCCTACTTCACATACCACCCGACGAACAGCTGCGCATGGCTCGGAAAGCTCGTTGCTATTGTGTGGTAGAATACTTGCTGGAAAGGATGCTAAAATATGACGAAATTCTTGAGTGTTATCTAAACAACCCTCTGCGAAGTGAAGCGATGTTCGCCTACATTGAGAGATATGCCAAGACACCTGAAAGAAAAATCTACGAACAACTTTTAAAGCATTTTACTCGCATCTTAACTATCGATGTTGATAAAACGACTCGCATCATTGCTGAATTCTACAACAATAATATTGGTGACTTGATTGCAACGACTAGAACCGATAAGAAACTTATGTTTTGTTTCTTAAAATCTCTGCAACAACTCTCAGTGGCGCTTAACAGCGTTAATAGTGAAACTCTTCTTGAACTGCTGTGTGTGGAAGAACCTGAAAACGTTAATAACTTCTTAGAAAATTGTGATGCTTACCGCTTAGAAACCGCACTGGAAATTGTGAAAAAGCACCATATAACATCTGCGTGTATATTGCTGTATGAGAAGCAGGGAGACTATCATATGGCGTTTACCATGTCGCTTGATTTGTTAAAGAAGGCAAACGAGACTAATGCCGAGGCACGTGCACTTGAAGTGAGTTCCCTTTGCGGCCGTGCCTCTCAAGTTTTATCGGTTCAGGAGCGTGAGGAATACTGGTTTACTCTTATTAAACTTATACTGTCGCAAGAGTATCTCAAATCGATAACAAAGAGTATGCTCCACGAGGCTAGTCAACACGTCGATCTACCGAGGCTCGTTCAGCTTGTCATGAATACCGGCACGGTCTCAGGCAGTATTGGTGATATTAAAGATCTGTTAATGGGAATGATTTCAAATTCCCGCTATGAAACGCATGCAATGACGACAACAGCAGCAATTCTGGGCACTGATTTACATGAGAAATTCGTCAAAAGACAGAAGGAAGCAAATCGGGGCCTCTGGGTGACATTTGTGAAATGTGTTATATGTCGTCAGAGGCTATACAACCAAACCGATGTCCTTGTGCTAGGATCCTGTGGCCATTCAATGCATGTCCGCTGTATTGAGCAGGCGAACAGTGAAAAAGATGACCTACAAGACGGGGATAATGACGAATGTAGTAAAGAGAATAGACTTAAGTGCCCGCGATGTGGAGCTGATATTCCTGATTCAGAACCAACCGAACTATCACAGCCCGCTGTTAAGATAATGGAGTGCAATAGCAGTAAGGAAAATCCGGAATTGGGTGTGTTGCAATTAAAAGCACCACCAAAAAAATTTTGAAAATCATTTCAAATATTTAAATTTACATGTAGATAAGCAAATATTCGATAAAGAAAAATGAAAATGTACATTACTTTCTTTCATAATCTGTCTAATTTGGCCGTAGTTAAGTTTGTTGATCAGTGAAATTATTTTTTTGTAAACTAAAATCAAATAACGACTCACTGGATATTGCACTTGTTGTTTGTAAGCATATTTAGTAAATATACACAGACAAAGCTATTAAAAATGCTCAAATAAAAGTGAATATTTTCCTAGTATTGTTATCAAGCAGTGAGTAGAAAATGCATACCCTCTTAAATGATTAAATTACTTTGCATGCAGCATGCAATAGAACTAAAACATTGAGTAAAATATCACTCATCTACCTTCAGTTCACTACACTTTTTTTCTATAGTCTGTCATTAAACTAATAGTAAGTTTCTAGCAAATGAATAATATTCCCTATTTCTGATCCGCAGAGCCTGTTTTTACTAAGCTTAAATATTTAAATTTATTAATAAAGAAAAGTAATGTGATAAAGAGTCCTCACTTTTAATTATAGTAAAACCTGCAAATCGGACATCCGTCGTGACCGAAGAAAAATTGTCCGATTAGGAGGTGGCCCGAGAGCACACAAATCACCAATACAAGATACCTAGCTTTCCAGGCTGGAAAACCCCTCGCCTATATTTCACTCTCACACTTATTTGGGCATCTGAGCAGATTCACGCACATTGTAATAGGCTCCGATCAAACTATTTTGTGTGTTTTTGCCATTCCTTAGTGTACGGAGTGTGGATGTTACTTTTTGAAAGTATGAAATTCAATTTTTTAATAAGTGTAAATAGGCTAAATTTGTTATCTCTAACAGTAACAGTGGGAAAAATATGCATTGCAATTAAAATAGGAATTAGACCTGTGTCAATCGTTCATTTTCAATCAACGAATCGTTCAAGTATTGCTTTCAAAAATGTTTCCATCTTTTCAATCAATCATTCAATCAAATTTAACAGTTAAAATTAAACGAATGGTTGCGGTACAAACTTAGGATGAAGTGGATAGGCGTACTACGTTGGTTGTTTCGCATAAAAAAGTATTGACTTGGTGATCGATTGGTTTATTGTTGTGTGATTGCAATCACCAATACTTTTAAGTGAACAAATCAAATAAAAGAAGCCCAAAACTTTCAAACAAAATTGGGGGTTGCAATGTATAATCGTAAACAAGGGCTTTCCAGCCTGGAAAGCTGGGTATCTTGTATAGGTGATTTGTATTACCGAGGTTCCTCTATAATAGGACTTGTCCACTTACGGTTTTTTTCCAGAGAAACAAGAGATTTTGATCAGCTCGCTGTACAAAATCCAAATGGTTTTATTTGCCACCTAAGAATCTCCCAAACAAAACAAAAATAAGCTGTGGCGAAGTTTAAATTTACCCCATACCAAGAGTTCGAATAAAAAAGCGAAATACAGTAGAGCCTCGATTATCCGCACTAATTGTTGTCGGTAGGCAACCGGATAATCAAAAGTCCGGTTAATCGAATGTATGAAGGCACATCCTTTGCACCACAAATAACCTATACTTTAGCTCTTTCGTGCTTTGCACATTTTATTACACATCACCTAATGATTGTTATATATATTAAAAACAATAAAAATTAATGAATAAAGTACACCCTATACTAATTTGTTTAAAATGCATTTTTAGTATTCGTCATTTGATGCAAGCCAGTTTCTCTCTCATTGCTGCTACATTGCCAGTTCGTTTAAGCTGTAGTAAATTTACAGTATCGCTTTGGATTTCGAATCAGAGCTGTTTTCAGCGTCTGCTGTGTTTCACTATGAGATCTAAACCTAAATCTAGGTTTTTTTCTGTTCATCGTATTGCTTTCTTTTCCTGCCTTTAGTATCTTCTTCTATAAATATAAAACAAAGATTAAAAAAATGTTTGGGGAGTCTAATCTCATCACCTACTGAACGGATTTCTATGCGGTTTTTACCTGCAGAATTGTTGAGGATCTGTTATGGGTATGTGCTTTATTTCTTAGACATGCGGCAACTGGACGGGATCTTCCTCGGATACGCTCAGACTTTTACTTGACACTCACTTCCAGAGGTGCGCAGCAGCATGCCCAATAGTTGAGGGGCGAAGCACCCAAAGCAAGCGACCCCTATACTCCAAATCAAGTCATTAGTAACGACAAGATCAGCTGGGCTATTGATTCCTTTTCCCCCTTCAAATCTCCTGAAGAGGATGGAATCTTCCCTATAATTCTGCAAAAGACAAAGGACATAGTAGTCCCACGCCTTTTTCTATGGCAGTCTGTCCTGCGGCTACATTCCAACGTCGTGGAGGGAAGTCAAGGTAATCTTCATTCCCAAAGCCGGTAAGCCCAGCCACACAACCGCCAAGGACTTCAGACCAATAAGCCTGACCTGTTTTGTTCTAAAGGCCTTTGAAAAGCTCCTAAATATCCACATACGGAATTCCATCCCACGTGGTGTAATATCCGAGTCCCAGCGCGCCTACATGAAGGGTAGAAGCGTTGATACGGCTCTACACAGTGTTGTCAGAGTGATTGAAACAACAATGTAACGACCAAAGCAATAAAGACAGCGCTTGAGAACTGAGAAGTGGAGCAGCCCGTTACTAACTTGTTAGTCAGCTTGCTAAGCAGAAATGTAATTAACGCAAGGATTGGCAATAGCAGCTTCGAGCTTATTGCCTCAAGGGGCACGCCACAGAGTGGAGTTATCTCCCCACTTCTGTGGGTGCTGGTAATAAACGAGGCATTAGATAATATCAGATGGTTAAGGACCAGAGCAGTTGCTTGCGCTGACGGCGTCGTCATCTTGGCAACAGGCAAATTCATCCCAGCAGTAGCAGATATTATGCAGAACTCTTTGGATAGCCGAAAAATATCCAGGAGAGAATTAAGAAAGCTGCGAATGCGTTCTATACTTGTACCAGGATGTTCGGGAGGAAATGAGGACCAGACCCCAAAGTAATCCTATGGATGTATACGGCCATTGACTGAAAATACTGAAATATAGTCTACGCAGTGTAAGGCTATGACGAAAATACAGAGGATGGCATGCATGGGTGCGTTTCGCACAACTCCTACATCGGGATACATAGTCGGCGGTCGTATGGTTTTTTGTAAATAAAAAACCTCCAATTTGACCGATTTGAATGATTTTCTCCTTACTTTATCACCAAAAAAATAAAGTACAAGCGATTTTGATCGCATTTATAGAACGGTGGAAATTTCCAAAAGTTCATCTTGACCCCAATGTATCCATTTTTGCACGTTTAGAAAAATATCTATTTTGATGTTGTACTTTATTTTTTTGGTGATAAAGTAAGGAAACAAATAACACAAAAATCATTCAAATTGGTCAAATGGGAGGTTTTTTATTTACAAAAAACCAAACGACCGCCGAGTATGTATCCATTTTTGCACGCCACTGTACGTTGCCACTCATTGTATTTCCACGTTCTTTTTAAGTACAGTAGACTCCGGATATTGTGATGGTGAAGGGACAGCGACATTAGGTCGTGTTGAGCGGACTACGTACAAAACGAACTAAAATTGCATTCATGGCTATTTGTTTGCAAACCTAACATGGTGTTGTGTCTGCGTCGTAATAAGCGGTTGGTCGTTTTAAGCGAAGTCGTACTAAACGGATTGCAGTGTATGGACACAACCTGCTACTTACAGTTGTACCAAGGAAAGATGATAAATCAAGACTTGAAAGCAAAACATGGTCGACACCATATGTTAAGAGATCATAAAATACATAACCTGCTACTTACAATTGTACGAAGAAAAAAAGATAAATCAAGACTTGAAATCAAAACATGATGATCTTTATATGTTAAGAGATCATGAAATATATTTGAATTAATTAATAGACAACACACGTATATTATGTATACAGCAACACAAATGTTTATACACATATAAATAAATGAAATAAAACCTTATTACAAGTAAATTGTCTATACATTGCTCCTAATTCCTATACAAACTATTGTAATGCTGAACGAAGTCATGGCATTGTTCACCTGAAAATAATAGAATTATAGCTTCGCACATGGCGATCCACAATTACTCACTTTGTAGGAACTCTGGTGAACCGCGCTGGCGCATATTTCTTAATTGAAAATGCGTAAAAACCGTATGAAATATTAAATAATCTTGTGTTTTTTTTGCTGCTTCAAGATATTTTCTAGCGGATATCGTTTCACCATTGGGTAAATTTGTCGCTAATCGCAAAGCATCAATGACCTTGCCCTGTCCCAAGAGCACTTCAATAATTATCTGGAAGATAGAAAAAAAGAATTTAATTAAAGGGCACTGTTATATTTATGTATGCATCACATCAAGACCTCATTCGCTTTAATCTTGCCGAGCATGTCCAGAGCAATTTGCGAAATTGCTGGATTCACGTTAGAGTGTGAAAGAAGAAAACATGCGATCGGTTTTGATTCAAGAATCAAAGAGAACTCCACCAGCCGTCGAAGAGTATTGAAATTATGATTTTTTATAAGCTCTGAGATTATCATTTTGCTAAGATCTTCCTGAGCTGCGATGTTGTGCTTACTTAACGATTGCAAGTAAAGTATGAGAATGGTTTCTGTGTATGGTCGCTCGGCTATTAGGCTGAAGACATAGTTGTGCATATCCATTTGATCGATGAGAACCTTCGGTGGAGCTGGTAGTTTTGGAATGGTCTTTACAGTCGATGGCTGGGCTGTTTGTGTTTGCAGCTCTAACTGAACCCATGTTCTGTGAAAAGAATTGTCATTAAAAAAATCTTTATACATAATTTAACTATCATGTAAAAACTTAGAGTAGAATTTCTATTTTTCATTTTTTAATTATTTAAATTATCATGTTAATACAAGTTGCAAGACCTTCGGCTCTAGAGTACAAATAAAACTAAATTTCTAAACAAAATTCAAAAGCGTAGCGGATTTAATAAAAGCAATAAAGAAACAGACTGAATATTAATACTTACTTATACACGTTGTTAATCTTATTGAAAATGCTTTCTAAAATAGGCAATAAAGTTCCATTGTACTGCTCATTCACTAATTGCCTTAGAACCTTAAGCAAAATTAGTTTCCCATTGGCCCGCTGAAGCAAGAACTCTACAAGGCGCACCCGATCGGTAATTAAGCTACAAAGTGGATCGATTTGCAAATATAAATACCACATGCAACCGAGTTTGGCATCAATGACAATATTCGGTTGAAAGAGTACCCAATTTGTAGAATCTAAAAATAAAGAACGAGCTTAATTTATCGTTATAAATAAAGCTCGTTGCACTTACACAATTCACACTGCATGGTTTGTCCATCAAGTGACAGACTTGGTAGCTTTAATGCAAAAGGCCTAATCGACCGACCAGGAGTTACGGGAGCATGATACGTAATTCCATTGTACGACTCACCGCTCAACGCGATGTCAAAAAGCAGAGAAGTAGCCGAAGCCTGATGGTGCACCACTATTAAGTTGTCAACTGTATTTATAGCAAAGCGTCCACTGTGACCGAGTCGCAGTATGTGACATTTTCGAGGTGCCAATCCTGGACCGTTCAAGAGGTACACCTCAACCTCCATTAGTCCATTGGCGTTTGGTTGAAGAATAAGAACAGCCAGTGTTCCGTAGACCTGTCCCAATGTCACTTTACTTTCCAATACCTCTCGATTTGGATTTCCCACTGTAACGAAATAAATTTTACATTGATACCTTTTCCATTCAATATTAATGCCATTTATGAATTACAATCCAGTTTCTGCAATTTCGTTAATGTTTTCTGTTTTATGATGACCGGAGTCAATGCATTACTATCCGATGAGCAGAGCAGTGCTATGTTTCCCTCAGAACACCATGCAAACCACTTCACTCCCATAGCTACAGATTTCACGAGTTTGACTTGCCGTTTTTCCACAATCACCGTATAGATCTCCACTCCAGAATCCGAAATGAGTGCACACTCTCGATTGTGCACCCATACAAAACCGTAGATAAGCGCATTTTTTGCGTGATGTGTTATGATCTCATTCAAAAGGGGTTGATCCTCTTGAAAGCAAATAAATTCAACAGAATTATCACGACGTTGAACGGCTAGCACTTGATTGTCTGGAGAGAATTTAATCGAACGTATTGTACCGCGATCATTCATACAAAATGAAATGACCGATTCTTCTGTGGGTCCTTTCACAACAACTCCTGTGGCTCCACCAGAACGTACTGCAAATATCTGCAACGCACATCACGTAAATTAAACCAATAGTCGATGGAAAATTCGACTTACCTGTTTGTTGGAGTCATCGAAAAATACGTTCGTTAGTTGGCTCACTGAATCAAATCGTATTGCATTCTTAGATAATTCAATGTAGTGTAGCGAGTTCTCCATTTCGTTGATATTCCAGAGGCAAAAATCAACAAATTAAACAAATAATTGAATGTCAGTTTAGAGTTTTCGGAAAATCAGCGGATTTCGACAGACGTGGTTGTGTAGAGTAACTCCGATTGCTAAAGCCTCAAACACAAACGGAAGAATGAAAATTTATTCGGTATTTCAATTTACTGTAACTCAAAGTTATAATGGGACAAACAAAATTCTGGAACAAGAGCCATTCTTGAGTTTTGAACTATTTCTTGGTCTTTATGCTGATTAATTCTTATGATTTTATCTTTCATTAAGCTAATAGTATAAACTTTCAAGCTCATCAAAATTACCATTATAAGGCTATCCATCAATGATAGCATCATTGTTATCATTGCTATCCATTGAGTACGAAAGGGTTACTGAATCCTTGTTGGCCTATATTTAATAGAATGTATATTGCGATACTGTATCAATTGAATTACCAACACTTCTATTTGATTTGCTACATGGAAACCAATCACATTTGACATTTTCCCAACCTTGTGATAAATCTTATTAATAAAAGTTTGTGTTAAATACTTTTTGAGTGTCATTTTCAATAAATATACACCAAATATTACTCTTTTATTTATTAACAAACTCTGCAGATGCACATATTATGAATGCAGCAATAGCATTGTGCCATTTTTGTGAGGCACACGGCCCTTGTGCGATTTTTTGTACACAAACGTTACGTGATACAAAGCTTGATGACTTGAGGCTCGATGCCCAACAAATCCCAAATAAACTTTGCTCTGCATGTAATAGCCTGGGACAGTCTGCTGCGATCTACAGCAAGGATAATGAAAGTGGTGCCACATTCTTAAGCACACAAATTCCCGCTTTGCCAGAGGTCGCAAATCTCATCAAACAGGCATCCGTCCGCAGCCTGAGTTGCGAAATCAACTACCACAAAGACGGTGGATTTGTTTTCTTTGGAGACTCCTCCAGAGGACATGTCTTGAGTCACACGTTTCACGTCAGCGATTTACAGGCAAGGCAAAGTACAGTATAGTCATTAAAATATCCTTGTAATTTGTTACTGTTCATCTGCCAGGCCCGCGGTTTCTATCAGCTGTTCTCCATAATAATTCTCATGAAGGACAAGTATTTTCTATTGAACATCAAACCATTTCTCGCTGAACATCTACAGGTACACCAACGACTTTATTAATCGGTTACAAATTAGTTCCACGTTCAGAATCTTTCAGAAAATATCGACAGAGATTCAAGCGTCTGCTCAGAAAATCCGAGAAGACGAAGAGGCCAAAGGATCTCCCCGACAAAGACGACTGTCAAGTAGCCAGCTGTTGGTCCAGACACCACGGTCATTGGTTGAGCTGACTGGAGAGAAAAATATTTTCGCTATTCTCCATTCGCATTTCTCCTGGATTCTCCTAGCTGGCTCCAGGTTTCTAACGGAGCACGTTACATTTGGTAATCTCCCGTGGTTACCGCCAGCACCGTCTATCCTGCGCCCGACGAAACAGTTTAAGAACAGTTTCAAAACTGAAGATGACCAGCTGGACGATGATCAAGAGGAATTCTTTTCACTTAGGCACGTAAAGCAAGTCTTACACAAAGAATTTCCGGCGGCATGCTACTGTGCTTTAACAGGAATTAAGGTATTGTTCGTAACTAAAATTGAAGTTGAACCAAAAACTGAAAAAGCTTCTATTTTGTCCCACTCAGATCATTGTTCGTGGACCACCTACCAAGACTAACAACTTCATGATGTGCCTTAAAAAGCTTCTGCCCGAACAAATGCACAATTTAATACAAATAAACGCCCAACAGTTCTTAACTAACTCTGAATGCAAAATAGTTTCGGTGCCTTCCGAAGTTGCAGTTCCTATAGCGAATAGTGCCACTTTTCGGATTGATTTTCTCGACAACGAAAACGAAGGGATATCAGTTAAATGGCCGGGAGAGATGCCAAACAAATGTAAATTTAAATCCAAGTGAACGTATGATAATACATTTCCTTATTGTTCCAGGGCCAGATCTGTTGACAAAACTTGTAAAGGCGGTGGACGAGCAACGCTTTACGGAAATGGTGCTAAATAAACAGACTCGAGTGCTGGTCGAGGAGTGGAAAAAGTAAGTTAGTAATGGACAGAGTTATAAAAGAATGCAGTCAATCCAGTCACAGTTAATTAACTTATCTTTTGAATAAAAGTTAAAATACTGCGGAAAGGACTTAACTACAAAAGAGCTAGTCAGCAGTTAGTACTAAGTCTTTAAACTTGGCAGTGAGTTAACTGCAGTACTCTTAGCTGGAGGCAGTACTCTTAGTCACTTGTCAGTTAAACGTACTGGAGAAGGTTTTGATTTAGTCATTAAGTCTTTACTGCAGTCAATTAACTGGCAGTTATCTTAACTAAATCACCTTTAAAACACAATAACTCTTTTGCAGTTGACTATTTTTCGCACTATTCTCATTTGCATTTGAAAGATGAGTTAAATACCTACGACTGAATTGAGTGCATTCTTTTACAACTCTAGTCCTGCAAGCATTCCGTTTATAAATGTTAAGAAATTGCATTACGGCAGTGGACAATGTGGCTATGAAATTGTGATAAAAATCACAAACATTTTTATTTTTGTATTGAACACGGCGGAAGGATATGTGCCGCCTGCTTATGTTGTTTCTGTGAACTCTTTATGCAGGGACAACATACAGTTGTGTACCCCAAAACGCCTAAAATGGATGTTTTCCGTTCTCCTGAGCTTGAATTAACTTGTTCGATAAATGGAAAACTAAAGATATACCGGGT
Organism: Syritta pipiens; assembly: GCA_905187475.1. Classification (NCBI taxonomy): domain Eukaryota; kingdom Metazoa; phylum Arthropoda; class Insecta; order Diptera; family Syrphidae; genus Syritta; species Syritta pipiens. The sequence goes on along the minus strand of LR994574.1, from coordinate 32,126,239 downwards.
TTATTATTTTTGTTAATTTGTCCTCTTTACAATAACTAAAAAGAAAAAAAAATGGAATTTGCGAATTTTGCTGCTGCTGCCAAAGAATCATTCGAACTAAAAACTGAGTGGCGTTTTTGTCTACAAACTACGGGTTTTTTTTACATTAACCAAGTTAAAGTGAAAAATTATATATAAATTGGCAGGTTTTCAATTCCATTGATGTAGTGTGTGGCCGACTATTAATTCAGTTGATAACTCAGTTTACAATCAAATTGAATCGTGTATGGGCTGCTTAAGCGACAACTATTTGTAAAAAATGTAGTGTATTTTTGAGACGAATGAAAATTATTTCGTTTTTCTCAAATTTTTGTTCTATGGAATTAATCGATGTGTGCTCTGAACGGCTCAATTAACCATGTAGAAATTAAGGTTAATTCCACTGACTGCAAAGTGGGGAAGGAAATAAAGACCAAGATGTGAAATGTTTTTAAAAGAAATTTATAATTATTTGTCCGGATAAATTTCAAGAGTCAATGAATGCAGTCTCTGAGATAATGCCTTTTAGTTTGCGCCTATTTTAATGTCATAGAGCAAAAAGAGTAAATGGTTCTTCCTGGCAATTTAAGCTAAATTATGAGCATTTATTGGAATAAAAATTTAATTTTTATATGATTTAAGAAGAGTTTCGATATGTTTAACCTTAGAGCGCTATAAACGGTTTTTATAATAATATAATTTCAATTGAATGAATCACAAATCGTGAAGTTCTTTCTGTGAATACATTCCCAAAAGATCGCACTCCTTTACATCTCTGTTATGTGTCGGTGGTTAAATTACGAAAGCTTATTCGGTATTCCCAGTAGTAGTTACACTCCATGCAAAGGAGTTCAGTTTCCTTTCTGACACTGTTTAGTCTGGCAATTAGTAGGCGATGACATCATACCTTTACACCACTCTCTTTTTTCAGCAAAGTGATATGCCTTAATCGAGCCAAGTCGTCAAGTGGGTCAACAAAACTGAAAAGGGTTCTTGGGGTCCAGCAGCAAGACCAGCAACTAGTAAAGTATTGGAGTCCGCACTTGCAGGGAAATTAAATGCTACTTATATTTACCACTGAATTAATGTTTAATAAAAAGACGCTTTGTATGTTTTAACCAAACAGCCTTGGTTTTATTTCTCCACTGATATTTTGTTTTTGCGTACAAACACTCTATTGTTAAAGAATAAGTTGTTAAGAACATTTACTTTTTGTAACCACAGCTGCTCCTGCGACCACGAGCGCGCTCGAACTTACGTCCCTTTGACCGAACATATGGACGAGTGTGTGAGTGGGGTACTCCAGGTGCCTTGCCGAAGTGTTTGTTGGCAGTGCGTGCGGTACGCTTGCCTTGCAACAGTAAGGTGTTTTTACCTGTTGGTGCCTTTAAAGCCAACTGATCGAATGTCAATACTTCACCGCCAGCCTTTAGGATACGCTCACGAGCCTTCTCAGTGATGTGAAGGGCACACACTGACATTTTCGGGACAATCAGGAGACGTAAATCATCGGTGATAGTTCCCACAACCACAACAGTGGCATTTGGTTGAGCGGCCCTCTTGAACAATCTGCTGACACGCTGCAGTGACATTGGTGGCCGATTGATTTTGCTCATAAACAAACGCTTAAGAACAATTCTATTGAACTTCTTGTTGGTACGGCGTTGAAGAAAGCGGTACAACTGCAAAGAAATTTGTGTTCACTCTAGATTTATTCATTGCACTTTGTGCGACGAATTTTATTAAAACATACCTTGACGAGAAGCCTCAAGTAAACATCTTGGGATTTGGGCTCAGTTCGGCGAACTTTGCGATCGTATTTGTGGCAAATATCAATACCCTAAAACACAAAATCAAACAGAAAACACATCATTTAGAGTTTATTATGGATTGTTTCAATAACATATCGCGCAAAAGTTTTCAATTGAATCCGATGTTATTGAATTTAATTTGAGATCAAAATTCCAAACGAGTCTTACCATTTCGGCGACCGGAAAAAGAAAGAGAGGAAAAGAATTTGTGTGGTTGTCACTTTTGACAGGTAGAAAAATTGCAAGTGAGTTTGTGGTGTATGCGTTTACACAAAAATACAGCAGTTCTCTTTGATTTCAACTGCTATAAATCTTAACTAGTGCTGCCACTTTGTTAGTTAAAATAGAATGCACTGTACTTGATCCATTCAAATCTCATTCTTGGGTTTCGTGCAAAAATTTCTGATTGTGATTTGTTAAAAAAAAAAAATATATATAAATATTTCGCATTCACGCAAAAATCATGTCCTTAACAAAAATTCAAATTTATTTAATTTATAGAGGAGCGTAAGGGGACCGCATACAGAGACAGGAGGGAGAGTAGTCTAAAAACGATTGAAGAGGAAATAGTTTGTTGTAGAAAAATACTTTTTAGGGAACGATTAATATTAATGTACAATGTTCCCGAAATCTTAAACAATAAGCCAAGCCGTGCACACACCATTAAATATCACGCATTCAGTTGCGAGTAGCATTATGTTTTTTTAACGATTTTCATGAATAGGACCATCGCTGAAAGTAGAACTTATGTTAGGAAGACATCAAGACCTTCTGAATAAACGTTCTTACCAACAAATATAAAAATAACCGAGGCAAACATAAGGAACGTCCAACACTTCCAAGCGTTTTTCGAATGTTCTTGTAGCTTTTCTGTTTCCTTGGTTAACGAGGTAAGGTTTTTGTCTGTCATATTAGTTGACTTTGACACAACTTCGGTATCATGTTTGATAATTCTATTGGCATTTTCTGTTTGTTCCTTTAGACTTCTAGTTAAAGAGAGCATATGCTCTGTAATTTTTTCTTGAACATCATTGTGGTACTTCAAAGCTTCGCTTGTGTTCTCTGGATCATTTATCTTGCGTCGTCTTAGATTGTCGTCTGTAAACGATTCAAATTAAGTAGGCTTCTCTTAAACTCTTATTTCATTTACCATTTATTAGTTCTTTACGCAGTTCAGAGTAGGTTTTGGAGTTCTGAAGTTGTCGCATTTCTGTCAGAACTGCGTCAACATTTTCAGTTCCGATTCTCGTTCGTGAACTTTCATTTTCTAGCGGTGGGTTGTCGATATAGTTAGTTAGTGTCTTTAAGTTGGCAAGTCTTGTGCAGTAATCGGAGATGGATGACAAGGTCCGAGCGCTGAAACAAGATTTGTATATTTTAATAGTTTGCTTTGCTAAGTTAGCTTTTCCTTACTCCTCATATGATTTGAGCTCATCAACCATTCCATCTAACGATTTAATAAACTTTTTTAGTCTCCAGAAGTTTGTTTCATCTTTTGCCAATTCTTCGCAATTGGCCAACAAGCTTCGCAGGTTTATTTCCACTTTTGTGACCATAGTAAGAGCAAATTTGCCAAAATAAATAAAACGTAGACAATAGAAGTTTTTTTTTTCTGGGTAACTTCTATGGATTTCTCGGCACGTCACAAACAGCTGTTTAAAAAGTCTATCAACTGAGGGGAGATAACATGAAACAGCATTTGATGAACTTACCACACTAACTTTGCCGAAGAGTGCATGCAGTGTGGCGTTCAGATAGAGAAAACAAATATTTGAAAAGCTCTGTAGAGGACGTTTGAGGAATAATGCTCAGGCTGGGTGTACCGGACTTAATTGACAGCGATACTGGTCCACATGATCTTTTAAACCATGCACTTCCCTAGGAGCATTTATATGCATTCAAACCACCAACAAATCAAACAAATGTGCGTAAAAATAATGAGCTAGTGTTCGATGAATCCTGAATTACTGTCAAAATGCTTCCTGCACTTCAGCTACAATCGTGAATTACTTCCAAATTCATCAATAGGCGAGGGGAAATAGTAGCTGACCAGATGGGTGTCTATATTGGGTTGTCTGTGATTCAAACATTTCTCAGTTAGTGACACGGTTAAGAACTGCAGCTGAAAATTGTTTTATAAACATTTAATTTAATCACTTACTGTGCCTCGAGAAACTTATCGCTATCTGACCCGTTTGAAGGAAAAATATGGTCATAGAAAAGAAACTACAAGTCCTACATTTAATGTACGATCATAGCCAATCCAATCGAAATACTCAAATGTTGCTACCTCGAAGTACCTCGCAAGGTATTGGAACGCTACTGAAATCGTCAGTTACAAATTCTAACATTTTGAGACATTTCGAAGAAAAAAACATAAAATTGTCAACAAAACTGGCTTAAAAGTCGGTTTAATGAATAGAACCAATGGATGGGCGTACAAAATGATGGCAAATAACATCTGGCTTAACCCAAAACTGTTGAATTTCATTCTAGATCAATACACATTATTTTAGAAAAGGTTGGACCAATAAGGTGCTGCATGAACTTGAAACGAAGTTATTCCGAGAGTGAGCGAATACTTTTTGGAGATTAAAATGCAAAGTTAATGGACATTTTTGCAAATAGCTTTGTTAAATCGTTATATTGTATTCCTGCTAACGTCGTTTTATTCAGTATTTAACGCAGAATAAAAGCATGTACATATGATTTTCGTAGGACTTGCAGTTCCTTTTCTATGAACATATCTTTCCTTCAAACGGGTCGTTGAGCAAATAATTTCTAGAGGCACTGTATGTTGACATCAAGTTCGCCACTTTAGATGATGATCATTTTCAGTAAAAAAAACCGCCGCGTTGTAAAATATAATCGTTCAGTTGAATAAGCAAAACTGATATTGTGTTTGAACACGTCCATTGTCATGCATCGTGAAAGACGGAAAAAAGCAATACATATTCACCACATTACACAAATTTCCCTTTACAATTTTCACAAAAGCGAACGAGGTTCTCCTCGAGTCTTCATTCTGCAGTTTTTAATTGAAAACCATTTCAATTTAAGTGAAAATACTAAAAATTAAAACGAGCTAAAGGGTGCAATTTATATTTTTACAGTCATATACGGAGGTGGGTGCATTAAACAATTTTCACATTTCGAACACACCTGTGTATAAGCAAGGAAATATTAGAAAAAAATTCTCAGCCGATAGTAACGAAATAAAGCTACTTTCATTGGTGAAATTTTTTTTGTAACAAAAAGAGATTACCAAATAGACACGCTCGTGCTAATGAGTGAGACAACAAAATTAAAATGAATTTTCCTTTTTTTGTTTGAGAAAATTGCTGCAAGTGCGACTTTGAAGCAAAAAGAAAAAAAAATATCAATTCTAAAAAATAAATAACTACATATATGTTATACTCGACAAATGTCTAAAACAAATACAAAAAAAAATATATTTCAAAAAAATAATTTATAGGCAGATACAAAAATGACGTGGGAACCACAGGCCGAAGGTTTACAGCAGATCATATCGATTCTGAAGCAGTCCCAATCTCCAGACACCGCTACACAATTAGCTGTCCAAATGGTAAGACAAAGGAAATGTACAGCGCACTGCAAACTAAAAATTTATATTTATTTAACTGAAATAATTAGAGAAGGTTTAACGTGCCTGGCGTATTTAGATTTATTTGTTCTAATTATTACAACTTTGTCCTTCAAATGAAAAGTGAAAGATAAAGATGTATAGATAGATATAGATACATAAATATGAATATAGAAAATTGTTCACCGTGCGAAAAGGGTGTTTTCGTTACCTGATGGACGAGAAAATAATTTTATCTATTTCGAACAAAAGCCAAATGCCATCTATATATATATTAGACAACTAAAACACTTCCACGCATCCATTAATGCAATCAAATGCAGTGGAATCGCGATAACTTTTCCCAGAGTTCTGCGGCGATTCCGATTTTATGAGTCTACTGATACTGAAAACCATCTTGTTGAATCATTTAGTGTAGTATATGCTCATATATTTATATGAAAGCGAGCTTCTAAACGAATTAAGACTTTGAAAGTTGCTCGGGTAGAGGAGTAAATTCCAGATATTTTAGCAATTTAGATCCGGTCTTAGTTTTATTACTTTATTCGAAACATTTCACAAATCTCACAATTAAACCTTTTGTTCAGCCCAGCATAATGAACATTGGAGTAAAGACTATAAAAAAATTTAACAAACAAATAAATTAACTCCAAACTTGCTGTAGTATCTAATTTTTAGTCAACAAAATTAAAACAAAGTTCTTTGACATTGTTATTTGAAAAAGCGGTCTACCTGAGTAGGTGATTAGTTAAACTCGTTGGAGATATTTCACATAGAAACTGTCTTCCACGTGCAATTCTGATGTAGTAATTCAACCATTTCTAAACCAAGTGTTTAGAGTTTCAAATGTTAAATATAAATATATAAAAAAATATTAATAAAACATAAGAATAGCTTGTTTGGCCAATTTGGATGTATAACTTCGACTTTCAGAACTGAACGAAGTATAAATAATATTATTATGCTCGGTTTTCGAGTCTGTTTTAGAAAAAAAAAATATTGCTCATTTTCGTCTATGAAATTGACATTTCAACTACCGGTTATTAAAAAAAAAAAAAAAGAAATACACTTGGCTTATAGAGAGAGAGGTAAACAAGCCATTGCGCGTAAATAAATTCGAATTAACGAGGGGACCATATTGCAATGGTTTTCTTCGATTTACAGAGGTTTTTTTCGAGGAATTGTGAGAATACTACTATTTATAGCTGTTTTCGAATTATTGAGAGTTTGCTGTACTAAGAAAAAAGTAGCGTGGCAGTGTTCACGCGAACGAGAGTAAAATCTCACGCAAATAACATTTAGTCAGTAGTTAGTTATATATATATTTATTTATTTATATGTATGTATATGTAAATTTCTTTTATTTTTATAGAAATTGGAGGAACTTAACCAGTATCCAGATTTCAACAACTATTTAATTTATGTTCTTACTAAACTAAAGTCAGAAGATGAACCAACACGTTCGCTGAGTGGTCTAATTTTAAAAAATAATGTTCGTCTTCATGGTAGCAGTCTACAACCAGAGATCTTAGAATACATTAAGCAGGAGTGTCTGCAGGCCGTTGGAGATCCATCTCCATTAATTCGTGCCACAGTTGGTATTCTGATAACAACGATTGCAAGCAATGGCGGCCTACAAAACTGGCCACAGCTCTTGCCGGCCCTTTGTGAAATGCTTGACTCACAGGATTATAACATCTGCGAAGGTGCCTTCAGTGCGTTGCAGAAAATCTGTGAAGATTCTGCTGATATATTGGATAGTGCTGCTCTTAATCGTCCACTAAATGTGATGATTCCAAAATTTCTGCAATATTTCAGTCACAACAGCCCTAAGATTCGTTCCCATGCCATTGCCTGCATAAATCAATTTATAATTAACCGTTCACAGGTTAGTGTTTCGATAGTTTATATTTGGGGACACTTATTGATATCCTCGTTCTCAGGCCCTTATGTTACACATAGACACGTTTATTGAGAATTTGTTCAATCTCTCTTCGGATGACGACCACGAGGTGCGAAAAAATGTATGCCATGGTCTAGTGATGTTGCTGGAGGTTCGGATGGATCGTCTTCTTCCACATATGGGGCAAATCATTGAGGTATGTAGTTACAAACAGGTTTTAAACAAAATCCAAGCAAGTAATATTTATTTTGTATTAGTACATGTTGATGCGCACCCAAGACTCTGATGAAGGTGTTGCTTTAGAGGCATCTGAATTCTGGTTGTCATTAGCCGAGCAAAATATATGTAAAGAGGTTCTTACGCCTTATTTGGCACAATTGGCACCGGTGTTGGTTCGAGGCATGCGTTACTCAGATATTGACATAATTTTGCTTAAAGGAAATGTGGAAGAAGATGAAATGGTACCAGACCGAGAGGAAGATATTCGACCGCGGTTCCACAAATCCCGTACTCACACGATTGCAAATACGACAGAAAATGCCGATGAAGATGATGATGAATTCGATGATGGTTTAGACGATGACAGTTCTTTATCGGAGTGGAATCTACGAAAGTGTAGTGCGGCTGCTCTAGATGTTTTGGCGAACGTATTCCGTGAGGAATGTCTTCCGATAGTGCTGCCAATTTTGAAAGACACTCTTTTCCATCAAGAATGGGTTATCAAAGAGAGTGGTGTTTTAGCTTTGGGAGCTATTGCCGAAGGTTGCATGCAGGGTATGATTCCCCATTTGCCGGAACTGATACCCTACTTGATCAGTTGTCTATCTGATAAAAAAGCTCTTGTTCGTTCGATTACCTGCTGGACTTTGTCCAGATACGCTAACTGGGTTGTAAATCAGCCACATGACCAATATTTGAAGCCATTAATGGAAGAACTACTTAAGAGGATCTTAGACTCTAACAAGCGAGTGCAGGAAGCAGCATGCTCAGCATTTGCAACGCTCGAAGAGGAAGCTTGCACTGAATTAGTACCATACTTAGAGTACATTTTAAAAACTCTCGTCTATGCGTTTTCAAAGTATCAGCATAAAAATTTGTTGATTTTATATGACGCCGTGGGTACCCTGGCTGACTCTGTTGGACATCATTTGAATACTCCCGAGTATATTAATATTTTGATGCCGCCGTTGATAGAGAAATGGAATTTACTTAAAGACGATGATAAGGATTTGTTTCCCTTGCTAGAATGTTTGTCTAGTATAGCAACCGCATTACAATCAGGTTTTCTGCCGTATTGTGAGCCTGTCTACAGACGATGTATTTCACTCATTGAGCAAACCATCAATCAGGATATGGTAAGAACTGATCTGATACAGTATGATAGATCTAAAACTTATTTTATTTTAAAGGCTTGTAAATCAAATCCCGGCTTTGATCAGCCAGATAAAGAACGAATGATAGTGGCGCTTGATTTGTTATCCGGATTAGCTGAAGGACTTGATGGACATATCGAAGCATTGGTTGCAAATAGTAATATAATGCAGTTACTCTACCAATGCATGCAGGACGTTTTGCCAGAAGTAAATGAATCTTTATCATTTTTTATTTATCTTGTTTATATACATTTTTTTACTTTTAAAGGTTCGGCAATCATCGTTTGCATTACTCGGGGATTTGACAAAGGCTTGTTTTCAACATGTCCATCCATTTATGTCTGATTTCTTCCCAATTCTAGGTCAGAATTTAAATCCAGATTTTATTTCGGTGTGCAACAATGCAACATGGGCTATTGGTGAAATTTGTATGAAATTAGGTAAGTACACAAAAAAGTGTCAAGAGTTGTCAGAAGTATAGCCGTTAAAGTAAGACGCGTAATAACAGGAAATAATCATCTTTTTACACATCAAACTGTAAGAGGTTTTTGTTTTGTTCACCATGCTTGCCTAAATCGGGACTTGGCACTGCTCCTATTATTTCACTATAATTGTTGCTGCTGTTGATATCAGACTTACAGTGCTTACCAACCACTACTTGTGGCTTATACGTGATATACCGTCTGGGCCTTTGGGTCGCTTTGTTTTAATATCTTCCTAAATTAATAAATTAAACAGTGCCCTTTAGACTGAGATTAAAATTGTTTTGCAATACTCGACTTTAAGCCAGCTTAAAAATGTCAAATACTTTCTCGTATTATTTACATGATGTGAGGAACTTAATATACAACAAATGTCCACCACCAACTGCCTAAAAGTGAATGTTTTTTTTTTTTTTTTTTTGTTAATGATAGAATAAACCAAATTTATGTTTTATATTGTGTTTAGTTATTTCGATGGTAATTGTAACATTTTTCGTATCATATTCCAGGTGAAGAGACACGACAGTATATTCATCTTATACTTAAAGAGCTCTTCGTTATAATCAACCGTCCTAACACACCGAAAACCCTATTGGAGAACACAGGTAAGAGATTAATAACCCATAGACAGTTTAAAACAATTTTATGTTTCTACTGACAAAAAGACAGTGTTCATTTTAAAAATCAACATGTACCATGATTATATTTGTTGACTGTTTAATTTCGTTAAAACAGAGCTCTGGTCATTTATTTTATTATAAATTTGAAGTAAATTTCACGATTTTGTTCATCAGAAGCAGAATCTCGACAAATTTAATAGTTATTTTTTTTATTTATATACATAAATATATAAATACATATATATGTTTTTTATTGTTTAAGATCACGCAAATAATGATTTTGTGTAAATTTTAAAATTATTTGTTCCTTTTTTTGAATTTTCCATATTCAATTGTTATTTGTAAGCAAATATTTTTTTCATATATTCTCAAATATGTTATTTGTTTAATTTTATGTATATACATATTATTTTCTTTCTTTTCTGTTGTTTTTAGCTATAACAATCGGTCGTCTAGGTTATGTGTGCCCCGTTGAAGTGGCTCCTTATTTGCCAGAATTTGTACGACAGTGGTGTGTAACAATTTCTAATTATTTTATTTTTTTTTCTTTGAGTTTTACTTTTTTCTCAATTTTGTTAAAGAAAACTCTTTTATTTCAGTCAAAAAAGTTCCTTTAATGTTAATTTTAGTTCATTCAACATTTAAATATGAGAAATGTAAAATGCATTTATCATTTCATCCGTCCACACCTTTTTTTATTTTTGAATTTCAACAGAAAAACAAAATTTAATTAATTTTTAAAGTAATTGGCTTTTTTAAACAATTATTAGGCGTATGAATTAAAAACCGGCATTTACGTGGACGAACTGGACCAACGCATCATAGTAGCTCCTTAGGTAGTGCCTCGTTTTGGAGGTACATTTGACAACTTTCAGATGTACTCTCATTTAGCATGTATTACATAAGCGGCTTCTTCACAATCGACGACGAAAAGTTTCGAAAATTCGTGGGTAAAACAAAGCATTTCAGAAAAGTTTTGTTGGACTATTTTTGAAGATATCTGCTGCAAAAGCTCGAGTATACATACGTCGAGTATATTGAAAACACGAGTTAGTGAACCGTTTTTAACGTTTTATCGACGAAGAGCGTCCAGAAAAGCTGTAGAAGCTTTAAGACAGCAAATTGCAGAAAGCATTCAACAAAATTTATGTCAAACGCAAAAGGAGGCTGTCCTAAGTCGTAGGTTAAGTCGAATTCCACTCGAAAGTCGAATACTTACTCATACAAATGCAAATGCTATTTTTTACGTTATTTTTTTTTTAAATTTCTATCGTAGATTGTGAAGAGACATTTAATGATATTGCGTTTGCAAGTTGTCAAATGAGTCTCTAAAACGAGTCACTACTTAATAAGCTACTATTACACGTCCGAGAGTGTTTAATGTGGTTTTATCGCAGGTAAAAGTCTCTCACTACTTGGAATAAAACCAGACCTGTTCTCTCGTTAGCGTTGCCCATCGTCCTCAAAGGCAAAAAAATTTCGTTATTTAGCAGTAGATTCCGGTTTTTAAGTTACACACCTAATACTAAAAATCAAGTTCAATGGTTAAACTTTTATTTCGCACACTAGTAATTACCACGTTATTGTCTCCTTAAAGTAGCTTTCTTTTGTTCAGTTTGTGCTTGAATAATTTGGAATAAGTGGAAAAGTTGTCATTTTAGTGTTTAAAAATGTTTTGTATAATAAGACTCGTTTGTCCATTTGTGTCACTGAAATAAAACATAACAAGCATCTGTAGAATGGTTTTATTCGTATTCAACCAACTCAGGGTAAAGCTAATTTAAAAAACAGAACTCACCGACATTGGCAGACACAACTGTTGCTTACGACTTCTCTGTAAGATCTAAATTACTGTATTTTACAAACGCGTTGTTAAACAGTGTGACATAATATTTAACATAGATTTGTCCTCATACACACATTAATATTAAAATTACTGTTACCATGTCATGTAACGATTTCCAACATTGAGAATATACGAGCATTGCGAAAAATTATTTTAAATAATAAAATGACAACCTAAGATTTTATTTTATCCGTCTGTTTTAAGAACTTCCATAGAATGTATTTTGGGTAATAGATATACTAAACTACCGCGAACCACCGATCGATTACTTCCCTCAGATATAACTGACACTTTCTTACCTATTTAGGTGTACATCTCTGCGTCACATAAGAGACAACGATGAAAAGGACTCAGCTTTCCGTGGCATGTGTCATATGATCACAGTGCATCCCGCTGGAGTGGTTCCTGATTTTATATTTTTCTGTGATGCTATTGCGTCGTGGGTAAATCCGCCAGCCGATCTTCATCAAATGATACAGAAGGTAATAGTGTATATCATTTATATTTAATAAACTTTAAATCAACTGTGCAATGTAGATACTCCATGGATTTAAAACGCAAGTAGGCGAAGAAAATTGGCGTAGATTCGTTGATCAGTTTCCACCAAATCTGTCCGAACGCCTGGTCGCAATGTATAATATTTAAACAGGCAACACACATTTCTTAAGATAAGCGGCATCTACTAAGAATAAACAAATCAACATCTGGTAAAAGAAAAAAGAAATATGAAACATAAATTATTAATAAACAGAATAACTGAAGTAAAAAATTTAAGAAAAATTAAGAAAGGTGAAAAAGAAAAAGTCTTAAAACATTCTTTCAAAATACAAAATCATACATGTGTAAAATATAATAAGTAAATTTATATTTAACAAAAAAAGAAAAATTAAGAAATTAACAAAAACTTCAAAAAACTGAAATATGGGTATAATCTTTTGGTAAAATTATGATCACTAACAGGAAAGTATATTAAACAGTACATCTACTTAACGCTTTGGTATAGGCATATTTGAAGCAATTATACAAAAAAGAATATTGTAAAACTTGATCACAAAAAGAAAGGTTTCTTCTCGTTAGGTCTCTTTCTCTATATTAACAAATAATTCATGCAAATACTTAAATGTAATATTAAAATACAAAGAAGCATCTTAACTTTACATACACCTACATAATTTGCATCTTAAAATAATAGAAAACTCCCTTTCCCCTTTGTCCAAAAATTTTTTTTACCTTCGAGACAAAATTATATCGTATGTACTTCTTATGTACAAAACTGTGGTAGGTAACATCTTCCTACAGTTTAGTTTTAAGTGACTCAGTTGAAATCTTTCACTGTGTATGCAATGAATTGATTTTTTTTATTTTAGGTATGTGTATAGTTTCTCAAAAGGAATTCACTTTATAAATATGGGTAAATTACTAAAGTTTTGAAACTGTTATGCATGACTTCAAAACTCACTTTTGCTTCCTCAAGTATGTGTGTCGAATTGAATTTTGGAAAAAAGCAACCTTTATATATAAATATAAACGTAAAATAAACAAAAAAAGGGAAACGTAATTTATAAGTTACAATTGCGTTTAGTGCTCATTTGTACTTGGACGGACATTCGATTTTGCAATTGGTTATTGGAGTCCCATGTTATGGCTTCACGCGTAAGCATTTGATCTCATTTTTGAAAACACCTTGTTGACATATTCAAAATTCTTAGTGCTAAAAGAAAAACTAAAGGATCAATCAATGTATGATCAAGAATGTTTCTGAAAACATTCATGCATTCTTACTTATCATTCAAGGTTAAATTAAAAATAAGATCATTGTAGACGCTACCTGCATTCTGAATAATTTAGGATCATTACAGTGAGCCTATACTTTGCTAAGTCAATTTTATATTTAATGAAATTTTCTGTGTCCTTGTTGTCTATATCATGAGTTTCCAATAACGCAATTAAAAGTACTGTTGCAGCACAAACATCATTTGTATTGCAGTTGTTCTCATTATCAACTTACCAAGTCTATTTCTTTTCTATTGTTTTGTTTTAAGAGGAAAAGAAGAAAACTTTTTCTAAGGGCTCATAAATATACATATAATAAAGTATATATCATTTTTTATTATCATTTCTATAGTATCTTAAGATTTTATGAACAAAATATTTTTACTGTATCTAGGCTAGACTATTCCGTATTGATATTTCTTCGGGTTCGCGTCGCGTTTTAAATTGAATAATAAAAAAAATACAAAATAAGAAAAATAATCTTTCATTTTTATTATCAAGATGAACAGATTATAGAATACTTAAAATTTGTTGTATAATTGTTTTCTTGTGTAGTGTGCCATTAGAAAGTAAAATGCAAAAAAAGTTAAATATAAAAAAAATAAAATAAATATTTAAATCAATTATTAAATCATGCTGACCAGATTGATATTTCTGATATAAATTATGTCGTCAACTATTAAAAAAAAGAAACAATGAAGTTAAAACTGAATATAAAAGCAGAACACAAAAAGAATATGAACTTCACAGTACTTGATGAAATTACAAAAGACTGAAAACATCCTTTTTGTACAAATTAAAATTAATAATAGTTAACCAAAAGAAAAATAAGAAACATTACTAAAACTAATTAAAAAAATGATACTTTTAACATTGTTTTTTTATGATAAATTTAGAATTTATTTTTTATGTAAATAAAAAAAAGTGCTTTTCTGTAATTTTCATCTTCTATTTATATGAGCTGATGTAAAATAGAAGACAAAAAGTTAAAGAGCAGAGCATCTTGATAGTAAAAATGAATTATTGTATTTTGTTAATAATAATACCGCGTTTTGCCGTCGTTGTTTCGTCTATCGTATATTAGATCTCGCGTATCGCGTCGTAATTAAAAACAAGAGAAAAAAAAAACAAATAAAATAAGTATGAAAACTATCGTGATTATTTTGTGGTACCAAATTAGTATTATTCTTTCATTTATTTTAAAAGAAAAAGTAACTCAACTTCAAAGAAAGAATTGCACACATAAAAGTCAAGATGTTTTATTTTTACCGTATAAAAACTTACAATCGATTAATTCTTCTTTTTTATTTATTTATTCTAATTTTTAGAATGTCTGAATATATGAGTTTTTATATTGAAAACAAAATCAATTCACCAATTATACAATTTAAATTAAATTATTATTTTTTTAGGGAATAACAAAAAACAAATTAAAATGTATACATATATAAGTTGATTAAACAATGAACTGTTGCATTATATCAATAAATACAAAACAAATACATGAACATATAAAGGATAAAAGAGTAAATCAATAATAAAATAGAAATAAAGCTGGGGAACAATCGTCGTGTTCGGTTTCGTGTCGGGTTCAATGGACTTTCGCCCCAAGGTCCCAATACAAAAAAAATATAATATAATAAAAAATCGCGCGTTTATACATAACAGCCAATCTTTTGCTGATTTCCTTCAACTGTTTTTCGTATTTTTAAGAGTTATCTTCAAAGGACAATCATGGGTTTTTGGTGGGAGATTAATAATTAATAGCTTAAGAATAAGAGAAAGTAAATTGAAACCAAAAAATAAAATAAACTTAATAGAACAAATTTGTAATACAGACCTATATTTGTAAATGTGTTAACAGATGAATATATTTTTATAAGTGCTATTACAAAAGTTTTAAAATTTTTAAATTTAAGGCAAAAATATAGCAAATTCATTAAAAACCAAAAGAAAAAACTACCACCAGAGGGATATATGTATTTGTATGTCAGTCCAGTAAATGTATTTTGTTCCTAACTCAGAAAAATCTCATCTTAAAAATTAAAATCCATGAGACTATGATTTTCTTTGAAGATAAACCTGACAACAGAGCAGACATCAGCAGAGTAAGAAGGGATTTCAAGTGTTTTGTTTGAAGAAAAGTGTAAAGATAATAGAATGTTGAAACTAAAATCATTTTTCGGCAAAAAACACTATTTTTTTTAAAACAAAGTTCTTTAAATGCCTTTCTTTGTTGGCCAATTTAAACTTAATATTGAAATTATAATATAATACAAAATAAAAAAACACAATAACAAACAAAAATAAATAAAAATCGTGATTTCGTATGTACCTAAACCAAATTCGCCGGGAATTTGGTCGCGTCGCGTTTTTTCGCGTTTTACTCGGGTGATCTTTAACGTTTAAGTAAAATTATTCAAATCAAATTTAGGGTTTAGCGTTTATAATACTTATAATATAAAGAATTAAATTAACTTAAATAAGCAAAAAAAAAAATAACCAAGATTAACACAAGAGAAAAAAGAACACTTACATTTTAGGGGGAATTTATGATTTAAAAAACACTGTTTTTGTTAGTTTCTATTCTTTATTTAGTTGGACGATTCTTTTTATTTCATTTTTAATTAAAGGGTTGTTTTGTTTTAAATGGTTAACTTTCAACTTGCAGCATACACAGCTTTCATTACAAAAAATAACTGAACGTAACACAATCATGTTCTAAGTTTTTTTCTTTTTTAATTGCTCATAAAAGAAGCACAAAATAGTAATTTGAACTATTTTGTGCTACTACTTATTAGCAATTTTTGTCCCAAAAAGGATGTGGTTGTTCTTAATTTTTTTTTTTGACTTTTACGTTATCCATCAAAGCAACCTTTAAGTTGTTGCTTAAATGCTAGAAAGGAGCGCAACAGGGGCTGTCTTAAATAATTGAATATATTTTTGAATGCCAATCCTCCTTTATACTTCTCTGATAATTAAATCAGTAGCAATAATTCCCTTTAAAACGACACTATATAAATATGTCTAAAAAACTATTTTTTTTAAACATTTACTAAGATGTTAAAAAAAATGGGAAGAGAACAGATTAAATTGATGCTAAGGAAAAATATGGTATAAATTTAAATTGCTTGAAACGTACTATATAAAAAATATAAATATGAATTATTAAAAAGAACCTAATGTACTGGTGATTAAATATACTTGTAGTAGTGTGTTAGCAAATTTAAGCTCTCATAAATTGCAACTATGTACGTATATTGATCTGTAGAAAAAAATGAAGCAAATAATACATATAGAATAAGCAAATAATAATAAATACAAACATATAACTTCAAGATTGCTTTTTATTTGAACGGAACTATATTTTTATTTATATTTTAGTATTATATTTGTTTTGGTAAATACGCAGCTTTCTCCACATCGTGTTCGGAACTGTTAAAGTTCTTTTGGATGAAATCCCAGACTGACTAAGTCTGTGGCCACAAGAAATAATCGCTTAAGTTGAGTTGAGAGAACGAAATTGAGATTATTTAATTGTTACGTCGTTGAATCTGAAACGGATGTTTTTTTTTAGGTAAATTCGAAAGGAAATTAATTCATTGTTTAATTAGAACAATTTAGGTCTGCAGAAATTGCGAGGACTCGTCAAGCAGCGAAACATTGGAGCACGCGTGCTCTTCACTCTGTGACGGTGATAGAACTATGGACCAACACTAGTCTATGTGATCAGCGTTTCGCCACCACCCCCTACACTAGCACAATTTTCGCTGTTTCCCGATTTTTACATGAGTTTCCAAATAGATCTTAAGCTTTAAACTTTCTTTTTAAAAAGTACAAAAAATGATAAGTGATTATTACTTGCAACCATGAAGTCTCATGAACTTTCTGAAGGAAAAATAAATCTGTTCCACAAATTCAATGCTAGGATTATATAATTTGACCGACGATAACAGCAAGCGCTGTCGATGTAATTAGATAACACACAAATTCTCTAATATATTAAAAATATGTTTATTAATAAAAATTCACATTTCAGTCATCGGCACATAGGCTTAAAATTACAACCAACTAACTACAGTTTCTCGTTAACAGCACTTGGTTTTGTATAAAACCGAGAAATGTGCTAAATTATGAGCCATTAATACCTTGAAATAAAAAAAAAACTTAAAATCAAACACCGTAAGAAAACATTCATTGTACATACCAATCTTTAAATCTTGATACGGATCTCTCCCAAATCCTCATTTTCTCCTGGTACTCTGTCTTTAATTCAGGCCTTGGCCTAAAAATATGGTCAACAATTCTAAACTTTTTGATGCAGTCACGAGTTTTCCAAATTCCTTTTTTTAAAATTTTTTTTTGTAAAAACAGATATGGTATTCACATAAAAGTCTTACCAGCATTTAGACCAGCCACAAAAGCTGATCCCATTACACTAGATTCAGAATTAACAGCACGCTCTACACTTATACCTGTGACATCAGCTAAAAGTTGGCATATAAAGTTGTTTTTTGAAACCCCACCATCAACCCTATAAAATGGAAACTGCTAAATATTTAAAATATTTCGCTTTCGAAACATACTTTAGAATCTGGAGTGTGTATCGGGTTTCGTTTTGAGTTGTCTCGCAAATTTGAGCAATTCTAAAGGCGATGCTCTCCAGAATCGCTCGCACCAAATGAGCTTTAGTTGTGGACGGTGTTATTCCCAAAAAACCAGATGCAGCTTTATAGTCATTTATAGGGGGCTAAAAAAACATCGCCAAATAGTAATATGGTAATTATGAGACAAAAATATTATCTTTACACCAATTCCACTGAATGCAGGTATGAAATACACTCCATCTGTATCATCTACTGATTTTGCTAGCGCTACAGTTTCTGCCGGATCATTAAATAGGCCGCATGACTGTGCCCAGCAGATAAGTGTTCCAGTGTCCTGCGCGCAACCTTCTACACAAAATGCAATATCATCTAATTTGGATGTGTCTTTAAAGTGCCATGCTACCAAGGGATACAGGCCATGAATTGAAGCTTGGCAGTGCTGACCAGTGATCAAGTCGAGGAAGGAGCCAGTGCCCATTGTTATTTTGACGTCCCCTTGTTCGAAGCAATTTGAACCCCATATTGATGCTGTTTGGTCACTTATTGATGAACTTATTGGTATTCGAACGCCAAATATCGATTCATGGACACAACCGAAGTCGTGAGAGTTTGAAACAACTTTGGGAAGTAGTTGAGGCTGGAAGTGACGAAAACTATGTATACGTACAAGTTCTATGACAGTTGTATAAACTTACATTTATTCCAAAAACAAATTTCATTAAATCCGACCAACCAAGAGTAAATGGATCAAACAATCCTGTTGCTGTTGCAGATGAAATGTCGGTAACGTGCTCAATATCAAGGTCAACAGCAGATCCAGTCCTGTAAATTAAAAAAAAAAATGTAACGATCTAAATTAAATAGAAGACGATTCCACATATAGCGTATTCAAGTTCTGTGAAATGTTGAAGAGCCTTTAGATATAGAAATTAGATATACAATTTGTGTTCAGTGCTTCCTTTACACACTTTGAAATGTGGTGTAGTTTCTTTGCAAGACAGTCAACGACTGTAATCAAGGAAGTAGACCGACAAATAGTTTTGAGATTAACGGCCAGGAGCGATTATAACTTTTTATAAAATTACACAAGAAACTCAATTTCAGTAATCAAACAACAGATTAAAAGAACCAGAAATAAAGATTAACGCTCTGTTGAAAAAAAAAACCATTATCGTCGGGAATGGTCAAAAACAAAAACATTAACGATCTACCCAAGAATGTAATGTAAAAGTAAAACTATTATATACCTTAGCTTAAATAAAATCCAAGAATCCAACGTTTCAACTAAAGCGGTTTTGTTTTTCATCGCTTCCTTTAGTTTCTGGTTCACTTCTGACTCGTACAAAAGTCTCAAGGTTACCTGAATTTTCATAAAAACGAAGTAAACAAATAAATATGCACAACACAATAATCACTATCCCAACCTGCCCATTCATCATTTTCACAACACTGCCCGCCAAAAAGCGTTTGCTTCTTGTTATCAAGTAAAGACCGTAGGATAGATTATTCAGAACTTTTAGAATCATTCCAGAGTTCCATTTATTCACAAGCGCATCCGCTCGGCAATCCTTCCACGTAATAAAATTGTGAAAGTACTCCCTGGTGCTTCGATTCCATGTAAGAAATGTACAACGTTGCGTTGATAATCCAAGGCACGTTATATCTGCGGGTGAGAGATTGGCATCTAGAAAAACAAAAGGAACTATTATTATCTGGAATTTCTTATAAAATCGTGTAGGCAATACCTTTAATCGCACGGCTGATAACACTTACTATGCTACGCCACAATTTCTCCGGTTCAATCTCGAAATAACCAGGTCTAGGATTAAGCAATTCCACCTAAAATATAATTGCACATTGCACAAAATTCTGAGCGATTTGTTTTACCTACTTACTAGTTCAGTCGCTGATCCCTTAATTTGGCATTTTTCGTTGAAGATAAAACATCGAACCGATGTAGTCCCAACGTCCAGCGAAGCAATATACGACATTTATACGTCCGAACAGAATAATCAATTGAAGCAAACTGACTGGGCCGTGGCACAATCAATTCCACACAGTATTTTCAATGTTATTGCCTTATCTTAGCACTGGTTTAGAGATAGCCCACACGTTGCAACGACCACCCAGCGATTAATTCTATAATATCTCTGGGTACTGATTCCGTATTAATTTGTTGATAATCCGTCAAAGTGTAAACAAGACGCAAACGAACGATTGCGTCTTCTGCAAGAATATAACACATACATTTACTAAACAGCGTTTCTACGACAACGTAATGTACACAACAAGAGACCGCTTAAAAGTAATATAACACAAGTTAAAAAGAAAAAGGTCATATCACGTTCATAATTAAACGAAACAATTTAATTGTATTGTGTACGTTTCTTTTTTTTTCACTTTTTTGGAACAGCTGTTTCTCCATAGCACGCTTTGTAGCCGGTATTTTGGGTGTCATTCACTTTCGTTTTCAATTCTAATTACGAAGCAGATGCAAAGAAGAATAGTGAATAATGGGGTGCTATAATCCCAACGAATGTTTTTTTATATTGTGTCACGTGCAATCGAACAGTAAAGACCATAAGTAAATTTTTAAATTAAAGTTGCAAAAAAGTAGGGATATCGAATGTCATTATTGTACTGGGTTATCTTTGCAAATAGTATGCTTTATTTGATTGATGCGGCTTTTAATTAGAGAGCTAACAAGCAATAACCTGAACGTCACTTGGGTTAAAGTACTTTACCGCAGCCTTGGTGTGAATGTAACGCAAAGAATACACACTAAAAAACATTAAAAACAAGTTATTTGCACCAGCGACCTTGAACTACTGTGTCCGACCGTATAAATTTATCAACCAGGAAATTGTTACTAAATTATTTTATAATGAAGGAAATACTGCTATAATCGTTAATCACCATGGCTGAAAGAATATGGTTTGAGGCATATCGCGAATATGCAAAACAGTTTATGTGGGTTTGAGTGTGGTTGATGATAATCAAAAAATTATAAGCAAATTGCAACAAAGTTGAATACTTTCTGATTGCATTTGCAAAAATTCCATAAGCATAGACGAGCGCAAGTTACTTTCACGATCACGACACAAAAACTAGAAATCTCTTAATATGATCTACTGCAATTATGCGTACGTGCATGCAATGAACTGGTTAATCCAGAAAATGTGCTATCCTCAAACTGCAAATGTATGACGAAGACATATGGAAAAGAATATACATAATATTATACAGAACTTCATAAGGAATAGTCGTTATTATGAGCATAGCATTTTTATTGATAGCAATTTGATGTTAGTCTATTTCTTTTGTGTGGAAGCGTTATAGGAGAGGAAATATTTAGAACATCGAATAACGCGCTAGTACTTGCAATAAATGTTCATGCAACAATTCGAAGTAATGATTTCACGAGTGACAAAATTGCCCATTTAGCTGAGCACTTGTGGCAGTCGCTATGTAAAATATGTAATAAATCGGTTGTATTAATTTAGTGCAAGTAAAATAAAATCACCATAGTAAAATACGACTAATAGACCATAAAAAAAAGTAGAGTGTCAGGTTTTGATCTAGGCTGATTTCCTGTGTATTTTATAATAGAGTTATACCGTAAGCTTAATTAAACAAACCACAAAGAAATGCTTCTTAAAGGGGATATAATTCTAGCTGACTGCTTGATTAATGAGGGGGATTTAATTCTAGCTCACTGTTCCTACAACCGCAATCAATCGACAAAATGTTAATATACAGTGGCGGAAAAAAGCTTGGAAACATACTCTATACTATCCACAAATTTGGTTTTAAGGTAGAAACACAATGCTGCGTGCGTGCGTTGAACCAAGTTTGGGGGTGCGTTGTATCGCTTTTACGATAAACGCACAACCTCGCAAATCGCAACACATAATGTGACATCGTGCGTTGATTGTTGTGAATTGTTGTAAGTGGAGGAATAAAACAACAAAAAAAGGAATATGGATAGACACGATTTGGAAGAATATTATGAGTTTTTTCATATTAATTTATTTTCTCTTTTCGGATATGCTGGTTACAAAGCTATAAAGCAAAGACTATGTACTAAGCTATGCATATGTTGGCAGATGTGCAAGCACTTGCTCTGAAGAGAAGAAAAATTATGTTGGCATGGACACACTGCCCGCAAATATCACAGCATCGACAGGAGTTAATTGTCAAACTACTGTCAGAACACAAAATAAAAATGCTTCCATGATCTGGAGCGTTTTATTTACACACATGATCCATATGGATCATCCGTGCATAATAAAACACGGCTATTACTTCATTTAACGAATAAAAGTGAGTACTAAAATTTAGTTCAAAAAATAATATTTTGTATACTTATCAGGCAATGCCGTAAATTGGAAATGGATTCCAGATAAATCAGTTCCATGAACCTAGCGGGGAATAGCGTGAACCAATATTCGGATCACGATAAATGATCCCGATAGCTACCTGGATTATATTTTGTTGCAATGCGTGCAAACCAGTGATCTATATAGATCATGAATGCATAATAAAACACGGCTTATATTGATTGACTATTGGTAGAATTATTGAAGTGGTTCAATAACTAATTCTACCAATTTTGAGTGAAATCGGAGAGGGGTCGTTTAGAACGTTGGGCGGAATGGCCCATATATCAATAGCCGTGTTTTATTATGCACGGATGATCCATATGGATCATGTGTGTAAATAAAACGCTCCAGATCATGGAAGCATTTTTATTTTGTGTTCTGACAGTAGTTTGACAATTAACTCCTGTCGATGCTGTGATATTTGCGGGCAGTGTTTCCATGCCAACATAATTTTTCTTCTCTTCAGAGCAAGTGTTTGCACATCTTTTACGATGATGATTACAATTTTCACCGGCAAACGCAAAACAATTGTGCAAATCACACAAAATTGTTAGAAATTAAAATTGAAATACAAATTTTGTATTACTGTTAGCACAATATTACTTAATGAAGGAATAAAAGTGAGTATTAAAATCTAGTTCAAAAAGTAATATTTTGTATACTTATCAGACAATGCTGTAAATTGGAAATGGTTTCCAGGCAAATCAGCTTCCATGAACCTAGCAGGGAATAGCGGAATCAAATTTCGGATCACGATAAATGATCCCGATAGCTATCTGGATCATGTGTTGTTGTTGCAATGCGTGCAAACCAATGATCTATATAGATCATGAGTGCATAATAAAACACGGCTAATATTTACATGAAATAGAGATTATTATTATTACTATTGTAGTACTGGAATTTTCAACGAAATATTTCGTGTGTAAACTCTTTTATTTAAAAATACAATATGCTTTTTCACTTTATTTTCCTGAGACGACTTCTCAGTTTCGATGGCGGAAGGTAAGTGACCGAGAGATCTGTCATGGTGAGATATGTCTCAGGATCACGTTTGAAACATTGTTTATTGTCAGCCCCAGAGGGCGCTGATTCACACAGGGATGTTACATTGCTTTCAATTTTAATTTTTAATACTACAACTCGGCCAGCCTAAGAATTGATCGTCCCTGATCAACCGAGTAGTAAACCAATATGACCATCCCTCAAGTAACAAATCCCATTACATAAGTGGCAGTACAAAATTGATAAACAAAACAAAACAAAATGAAACACTAAGCTATCGATGATGAGTGCTACCTAGATGACCACCTCTGCAGTAGTGGTAGTACCGGGGGTAGTGTCAACATTTTTAATGACCACAAAATCGCCTTTCTCGTAGGTCTTAGCGGAATGGTGGGGCTTCTCAAAGCGACGACTATTACTCTCTTGTGCTTTCATGGTTATCTCGGAAGCTGTTTTACGGAATTGACCTACATCTCTTTCTTGTGGATCCAATTCCTTCTCTTCAAGAAATTCAGTCAGTTTATCAATCACCACACCGCGTTGATTACCGCCGAACAGAAGTTAACTAGTCTTGGTCTTTCGGAAGACAATACCATTTTCAAGAGCATAGCACCTCATGCTCTCAACACTCAATCTTTGTTTCAATTCAGAAGCTTAAGAATCACGGCTTTGGGAAGCCCCTAACTGGAAGTCGATGTCTTCGGAATCAACGGTGCAAATTATGTTGCATCGACTAAGAGCGTCAACATGATTCAGGTTTGCTCCACAACGATGTTTGAATTTATAATTAAAATTTGCGAGCTCCAAAGCCCAACGAGCAATTCTCGAATTTACGTTCTTCTTACTTAAGGTCAATGTTAAAGATTTACAATCTGTTACTATAACGAACGGAATTTCCTGTAGATATACTCTAAAACAGCGAAGAGCAGAAATAATAGCTAGCGTCTCAAGTTCGAAGCTATGCTACTTCGACTCTTGAGTGGTAGTGCTCTTGGAAAAGTACGCTACGGGATGTAGCTTCTTATCATCTTGTCTGTGAAGCAGTATTCAGATTGAGGCGGAAGCAACTTTTACCTGGTGAAACCCACTCTTAAGGTCAAGTATGGAAAACACTTTTTTCCTTCTAGGTTCTCTAAGCAATCTTCAATTAGCGGAAGAGGGTAATTATCCCGAACAGTCAGGTTGTTCAAGGCTCGATAATCAACGCACATGCGTGTCTCGCCAGACTTCTTCTTTACCAAAACTATAGGGGTGGCATAAGGGGAATCACATGCTTTAATTATTTTCCTACTCAGAAGGTCGTTAATTATGGCGCTTAGCTCTTGCTTCTCACCGAAGGAGAGCTTGCGAGGTTGAAAGAAAAACGGAACTTCGTTCTTAAGGTGGATGTGCATCTCAAAGTCCATATGCACTACCTTGCTCCTATCAAAGCGGAGGTAGTTCCTGACTAATGCTTCCTGAACTCTCGGAAGAAACTGGATCAGGGTCTGAATATACGTTGAAATTTTCGACAATAGTGAGCTTAGGGTCATGAAGGGGAACACCATTATTCACATATTTTCTACTATCGAAAGCAACACTATACCTTAAGTCATTCAAAAGCTGAGGGCGCATCCTGTCGACGAATGTATCTGAAAAGGAAGTCGTCTTATTTTCTATCGTAGGGTCGTAAGTGCATGAGTAGAGTGTACGCGATAAGGACTTTTAAACGGAGTAACATTTTACTTGACATATTTAAACTTATTTCAAATGTTTTAAGGGCATCACGGCCCAAGAGGATCGGAAATGGCAGCACTTCATCTGAAACTATTAAAAGCAGAATAATTACTGATTTGTCATACAATTTCACATAAGTTTCAACGGTACCGTAAGTGTGAAGTTTTGTTCCACCAATTCCTCTGAAATTTGAATATATCGGAATTTTATTACGGAGGTTTTTAGGCACTAACGACAAACGGATAAAACTAATTGGACTACCGCTGTCCAAGAGAGAAATAATATCACTATCACTGTCACTCATGTGCTTACTCCCACTCTTAAAGGCAACACTCACCATTTGGGCAGCATCCATATTCCAGTCTGGTTCTGCATTTTCTTCGTCGTCTTCGGATGGCTCTACTACGCCAACTTGTTGCTGTTGAGTATGCTTGGAATGGTCCTTTCGTGCATGAGTGCGGTCCGCACGGCGTAATCGGGACCCATGATGACGTCTCTCGTTCGGACATCTAACGGAACGATGACCGTGTGCTGTACAGTTGAAGCACCGCACTTTAACGGAGGTTGATGCTTGAGATGCGGAAGTGACTGAAGTTGATGGCTTGAAGTTTTTCTGAAGTTGGCGGCCGGAAGTCTTCATTGGATCACAGGGGCACACAGTTGCTGAAGGTAATTTGGCAATTCGTCTCTTCTCATAGCGGGACAATAATTTCTTCAACTCCGCCATCGTCTTGGCGGGGTACAGAAGGGAAAGATTTGACGGCGAGTCGTTGAACCCGTCGATGATAAACTCGATAACCTGACTTTCGTCGACGTCCTCTTCATCTCGGCCATCATCAGCCGAAGGTGGTGCACTCCCGGCGGGGATGACGGGGGGTCTAGTGCACGCGGAAGTTTCTGCTGGTGCCGAACTTGATGCGGAAGTATGTTGCTCGAATTCGCCCAGGAACGTCTCCATGTATAAAAACCAAATCCGTCCCACAGACATGGTCAGCGTGGTGTCGATGCCGGCCTCTCACAAAGCATCAGCCATGTGTTTCAGTGTGAAACGGCTCATCCTCTTTCAATCCGTAAAAATTTCGGCGATCCGGCTTACTTTTATTGTTTTGTTGGTTGACCACACACCTGATATGTAGTAGGGGAATTTTCAACGAAATATTTCGTGTGTAAACTCTTTTATATAATAATACAATATGCTTTTTCACTTTATTCTCCTGAGACGACTTCCCAGTTACGATGGCGGAAGGCAAGTGACCGAGAGATCTGTCATGGTGGGATATGTCAGCTGATGGATCTTGTTGTCCGCAGCGTAAACGTAGGAATCACTGGTTCAAAAAATGAAAATCGTTGAAAAGAAAAGCAACTGCCACTTGCTTTCGAATGTGATTTTATTTTCTATTAAAAATAAAGAAAATAGTTAACAAATGAAAAAATAAAAGAAAGAAAATTCATAGCTTACAAATGTGACCAATCCAAAACTGCGAACAATGCTGTGTGATGAAATTCCTTTTTTCCTTTTGGTACAACCAACAAAGTACCGCTGTTTTTGTTTCAAAGCAGAAAAAATGTTCTAGAACTATCTTTGCTCAATTAGCTCAGATAAAAGATGTCGAAAAGAAAAATTCACCACAGCACTGCCAGCAATAAAATTAACAAACATTAAATAATATAAAGATTAAATTATATAATATAAAGAAGATAAAAAATGAAATTCATGGCTCGACGACATCCCCCCGCCCGTCTGAAGCTCTAGATGAAGACTCAAGATCCAAAACAGCGAGCCTTCCGACCGATCTCTTCGACAGTAATGTTCCAGTTGACAGTTGAACATCGGCTGTACGCACAACTCCATCCGGCCCCGGATATATTTTAGTCACCTTACCCAATCTCCAAGCAGAACGAACTTCTCCAGGTTCAATCACAAGGACGATGCTGCCTTCTATCACCGGATTTGTTTGTTTATACCATTTGGATCGTCGAGTTATTTCCGGAAGGTACTCCTTATACCAGCGACGAGTAAATTCTTTCATAAGATGCTGAGATCGTCGACAATACAGCTTACTCCATTGGTCCCTTTCCGAAAAAACACCAGGCGCAGTGACATCTCGATCTGCATCACCAAAGAGAATTAAATTCGGAGTAAGTGGTTCTGGGTCCTCTGGATCGACCGGAATATGAGTTAATGGCCGTCTGTTTATCTGTCCTTGGGCTTCCAACAACGCATTAAGTAGAACATCCTCTCGGGGTATTACTCCTCTTAAAATGAAATTGATGCTGTTCTTGATGGACGCAATCAACCTTTCCCATGCTCCACCCATCCATGGAGAATACGCTGGGATGAACCGCCACACTATTCCCTCGTATTTCGCACAGTACTCACTCAAAGCTCTCTCCAACTCCTTCACGTCTTTCTCCAAATTGTTTTTTGTGCCAACAAAGTTTAAACCATTGTCACTGTAGATGAATTTCGTGACTACTCTATTAATAAGAAAACGCCGAACTGCCATTGTACATTGATCCAAGCTGAGGTCGTTGAGCATTTCAATATGCACTGCTCGAAAACTCAAGCATGTAAATATCATTCCATATCGCTTAACTGTGCTCCTGCCACATTTGACGTACATTGGTCCGAAACAATCAACCCCAACATGTGTAAAGGGCCTCAAATCAAATGCTAACCGCCCTTCTGGAAGCTGACCCATGATTGGCATGGCCGGCCTCGCCTTGAGCTTCTTACACATGAAGCATTTGGATGACACACGCTCTACAGCCACGCGGATAGATATAATCCATGCTTTCTCCCTTATATCCGAAATGGTGGTTGCTGTGCCTAGATGGAGATTGGCTTCATGATGGTGTTGAATCAATAAATCGACCAAAACATGGGATTTTGGCAAAATAGCTGGATTGCGTGCCGCATAAGAAACATTCGCTTTTTGCGTTCTAGAACTCAAACGCAGCGTGCCTTCTTGGTCTAAAATCGGAGAGAGACTCAACAAAGAACTTGAGCTACTTAAATTCTTCTTCTTTTCCAAGCACTCGATTTCATACGAATAAGTTTCATGCTGGATCTTCCTAAATAACCAGTTTTCTGAGCGACAAATCTCTGACGGAGTGACAAACGGTTCAGTTTCATGGTCTTTTTTTCTTAGGATGTCCTTGAAGCGAAGCAAGAAAGCAATAACTCTTATTGCCGAATACCATTTTGAACGAAATCTTGGCTTCAGCTCGTCAAAAATTCCATATGAAGTATTTCGCTGGTGAATGTTAACAGAAAAATTTGTTTTTATATCAAATTCGAATACCTCTTTAATAGAAGATTTCCCAGGTGTTATGGGCCAGTCGCATCGAGGAAGTTTCAAAAATTCAGGACCGGTAAACCATCTCTTGCTGCTGATATTCTCAGACACATCATTCCATCTGGTACCATCGTCGGCAACGTTATCCGCAGATTTCACAAACCACCACTTCTCCGGATCGGAAGCCTCCAAGATTTCACCTACACGAACTGCAACAAATGAAGGGAACTTAAAAGTTCTAGAGTTGATCCACGAGAGGACCGTCCTGGAGTCGGATAGAAAAATCACTTCATCAGGCTGAATCGAGTGTGATTTCTTCACAGTTGCAGCTATCCGAACACCAAGAACGGCGGCCTGTAACTCCAACCGAGGTATCGACAGCGACTTTACTGGGGCTACCTTCGCCTTAGCCATCGCTAACGTCACTTCAGTCAGGCCCCCAAAATCAAAACGCCAGTACGATGCAGCAGCAAAAGCCTTCTCTGAAGCGTCCACGAAAATCACCAAACTTTTTGTAGTGGAATCTGGATTCCATGAAGTGTACGGTCGAGGAATTCTAATTTCTTCAATCCTTCTTAAATACTTCATAAAGGCAATCCATTCAGCTCTTAAAACTCCAGATATGGGCTCATCCCAACTGCATCCTTCTCGCCAAATTTCCTGCAAAATCACTCTTCCTCGAATCACAAAACAAGAAATCAAACCAATAGGGTCGAAAATGCTCATGATGGTTTTTAAAATCTGTCGCTTCGTAAATTCACCCTGTGGATCCGACATCTTTAGCAGGAACTCTTCATCATTCAACTTAAACAGCAAGTTATCCGAAGAAGGTTGCCAAAACATTCCAAGAACTTTCGTGACATAGCTTTCGCTCTCACAAGTATCCATGCTGACTAAGTTTTGCTTAACACTCGCCTCTGGCATCTGATCTAAAAACTCACGGTTATTGGATTGGAACCCTACCAAATCGAAGTTCATTGATTTGCAGATTCGAATGGTATCCTTGCTAACAGCTACAGCTTGATCAACGGTGTCATGGCTATTGAAATAATCATCAACATACGTACGATTAATAAGTCCATCTACTGCTTCAGGACACTCTTCTTGAAATAAACTTGCGTGATGATTTTTCACGAATTGTGCTGAAGATGGGGAACAGCGAGGTCCAAACATCATAACCTGCATTATATAAACCACCGGTTTTTTAGAACTCTCTCCATCTCTCCAGAGGAAGCGCTGGCATTGCTGATCCACTTCTGTAATTCTTATGCGATGAAACATCTCACGAACGTCAGCATTTACGGCTACTTGCCGCTCACGAAACTTGAAGAGTCCAGCATGGAGTGGCACAAGATTGTCTGGCCCTTTCAATAAATGAGAATTTAGAGCGACTCCATTCACCTTCGCAGCAACGTCAGAAACATCTCGTGGTTTTGGTGGCAATTTGTTTCTGTTGAACACGATGAAAGTTGGAGCATACCACACTCTTGGCCAAGATCGATTCAAATCATCTTCGGTGGCTACTCTAGCATAACCCTTATCAACTAACTCACGCACATGCTTATTTTTCCACTCTAGTAAATCAGGATTTTTAAACAAAGATTTCTCAAGACTTACCAACCGTTTCTCTGCCAGGGGGTAGCTATCTGGCAGCTTCACATCATCTGAGTCCCAAATCAAACCGATTTCATATTGGTGACCCACTTTCTTAAGAGTTCGCTTCATCACATCTAAAGCTCGGCAATCCTGCTGACTCACGAATGTTCCCTTCGGAGGGCGCACGCCAAACTCTTCTGTTGAAAAGTGAAGTTTAACTAAATCATGAAGTTCCTGATCCTGTTTAACAACGTCGTGGAAATATAGTTGACAAGGTCCTTTTCTCGATAGATTGCATGAAATTTTCAAATCCAAATTTGACTTGCCAAAAACTGTCCAACCGAGAATTGTCTTAATAGCCTGTGGCTCTTCATCTTTTCCTGTCCGCTTGCAAGTGCCCACAAGAAACTTGGCTTGATCTAATCCTAACAAAATTGTAGGTTTTGCCTCACGAAGATCTGGTAGCGGTAGACCTTTAAGATGAGAGTGCATTTCCTTTAAGACTACAGAATCAACGCTCTGAAATGGCAGTTCCAAACCCTTAACTGTATACACGTCTTTCAACACATGCCGCTTGCGTTTGTCTACGGCTGAAACATACAAATTAGTTCTGATGGAATCTTCGACTCTTGAGACACCCTTTGTCCACTGGAGAGTAAGCTGCTCCGGTTCTCCATCTAACTCGAGTTCGTCAAAAATATCCTTCTCGATCATAGAGACGGAAGAACCATCGTCCAAAAACGCAAAGGTATCTAATAATTTATGGTTATTTCCATAGAGGCGAATGGGAACAACTTTAAATATAACAGCAGGCTTTATTCCTAAATGAGATGAATGTATCTGCGGTGGAAGACAAGACGGCTTAGCTGATTTTTCAACTGTTGTGGGATGAAGTAACTGGTGGTGTTGTTTCAAACATCCACTAACACCGCAAGTTTTTCCTTTGGAACAGTCTTTCCACTTGTGGGGGACAACGCTTAAGCACCTGAAGCAGATCGATTTCTCTTTTGCGAAAGCAAAGCGTTGATGGCTATTCAAATCCTTGAAAACTTTGCAACTAATCAAAGTATGACCAATATCACCACACGCAGGACATTTACTAGAATCAGTAGTTGGATGATGTGTTAACACTCTTCGGCTTGAGCTCGCGCCTGGCATCTTCTCAACAGTGTATTTCGAAGGTTTGGACAACTCAGGTGGTAAATCATATAATTTTTCAGTAATAAATGCAGCGAAATCTTCAAGATTGGGAAACGGTTTGATGGTCTTTCGCTTCTGCCAACCCTGATAAAGAGATTGAGGCAACTTACCGGTCAGATCGGTGAGAACGTAGTTGTTATCAAGTTCTCTATCCAGATGTAGTGATTTGATATCTGCAATAAATCCGTTGAGTGTAACAGCCCAGTGACGAAGCTTAATATCATTTCCCGAAGTTAAAGATGGTAGCCTCAGCAAATTCGATGTAAGATTATGGACCAGAACGTCGGATCGGCCATAAATTGCTCGCAGAGAGTCCATGATAGCATCAGCATCCGACGAATACCTCAGACGTTCATTCACCAGCTGTTGAGCTTCACCGATTAACGCCTTTCTCAACCGACCAACGTTCTCCTTGTTACTGTAACCTCCTTCAAAGGTAGTAGATTTGAACACAGATTCAAAATAAGGCCATTCCTTTTTATCCTGGCCTGAAAACATTGGCAAATCTTGAACTTGGTTCCGATTCAAAATTGTTAGAAGTCTCTCCATATCTGATGGTTGACAGGAACTGGATGAAGAGTTTTCATTATTCGGGGTTTTTAATGTTATTTGAGTTTTATTTAAATCTTCTACACTAGATGGAACTGGAGTGGAGTGAGGAGCTGGAGCAGAGCTTGACAAAAT
The DNA here is from genome assembly GCA_905187475.1 of Syritta pipiens. Classification (NCBI taxonomy): domain Eukaryota; kingdom Metazoa; phylum Arthropoda; class Insecta; order Diptera; family Syrphidae; genus Syritta; species Syritta pipiens. The sequence goes on along the minus strand of LR994574.1, from coordinate 32,094,320 downwards.
TTGATGATGTTTGCTTCGAACTTGCTGAAGAATTTCTCTTCGATCGTTTAAAGACTTCACATCACGGGAACACACATCTTTGTTGATTTGTTGAACTGAAGGCGGAGTAACTGCTTCCAATTTGGATTTGAGATTGTTCATCTCTTCCCTTAGCATAGCAATTTCCTTATCACGAAAATCCAAAGTTGACTGCGCTGTTCTCGCAGCGTCAATAAGTTCATCCATCGCTTCTTGACTTCTTGGATCACAATCTTTCAGCGCACAGAACCAAGGAGTCACGGTATCACAAGAGTCAGGATCGAAGTTGGCACATGCGTAATGAAACCAACGTCTGCATGTATCACAGCCAACCATATTATCCTCCTCATCGGGCAACTGGCAACCTGGCACAGCACAGGAACGCAACAAGCTTTCTTCCATTCTTATTAGAACAAAAAAAAATCAATTTAAAATAAAATAATGTTGTCCGCAGCGTAAACGTAGGAATCACTGGTTCAAAAAATGAAAATCGTTGAAAAGAAAAGCAACTGCCACTTGCTTTCGAATGTGATTTTATTTTCTATTAAAAATAAAGAAAATAGTTAACAAATGAAAAAATAAAAGAAAGAAAATTCATAGCTTACAAATGTGACCAATCCAAAACTGCGAACAATGCTGTGTGATGAAATTCCTTTTTTCCTTTTGGTACAACCAACAAAGTACCGCTGTTTTTGTTTCAAAGCAGAAAAAATGTTCTAGAACTATCTTTGCTCAATTAGCTCAGATAAAAGATGTCGAAAAGAAAAATTCACCACAGCACTGCCAGCAATAAAATTAACAAACATTAAATAATATAAACATTAAATTATATAATATAAAGAAGATAAAAAATGAAATTCATGTCTCGACGACAGATCTCGTTTGAAACATTGTTTATTGTCAGCCCCAGAGGGCGCTGACTCACAGAGGGATGTTACATTTCTTTCGATTTTAATTTTTAATACTACACTATTAAGAATATCCATCAAAAACACATCAGAAAGCGAAAAATAAAAAAGTTTCTCTTATTCACCGATATATATAGTCGAAGCCCTCTTCGTCGAATTTTCACGGCATGTCAAAATTAATTCGAGTTAGAGGAATTTTTCGAAAAATTCGATTTAGAGGGATTATATTTTTTTTTTGTTTAAAAGCCTTTATTTTATTCAAAAGAATATATATGTAGGAAAAAACACAGGAAATTACTAAAATTTTGGATTGAGTCTTTAAAATTGGAGCATAAAGCCTTATAAAACAGGACTCTCTTTTAAAAAGGCAGTGTTTGACCTCATCCGGACTCTCAAGCATTCACTAAATGAAGCTTGAAAACATCTTAGATACCTAACTATTTTTGTATTAAAAGGAAATTGTTTGAGGCCAATCAACAACACAACGAATAAGCAGCGCAGTTAGTCATACAGAGCCGCACGGTTGTGTGCACAAATAACCTATAGCTCATTTGTGGTTGTGTGTACGACGACTTTGTGGCCCTAGACGACAATTGTGTTCGCCCAACATGGTTGTGCTTCGAGAACCCTTGGCGAATAGCTTCGATTTTCTCAAGTTCTTTGGGTTTAATGTTTGCCGTGTAAGTCGCCATGTAAATCCACATTCTTACTGTGAACATTCTCTTTCTTTCTTGCATAGGTAAACAATAAGGGCAACCACATGCGCGTTTTTTTCCGACGTGTTTGCACGAAAAAATCAACATGAAATGAAAGGTGTACGTCGTCCAGTGCCAAACTAAGAGAGAGTCAGAGCATGCAATACAAGTTGCGTGTTTGATATAAGTTGCAACAGGAAATATTTTTTGTTTATTTTTTGCAAAAAAAAAAAAAAAAAATCGACTTAGAGGAATTCAAAATAGACCAAGAGTCGAAAAAATTTATTCGAGTTAGAGGGCTTTACGACTTAGAGGCCCTTATTTAAATCGAGTTTATCGAGTTTATGAAGGGAATGCCAAAATATGGCGAACAAATTCGAGTTAGAGGGCGTTAGAGGGAGTGAAGAGTTTGTTTGTTTAAACGCGCTAATCTCTGGAACTACTGAACGGATTTTCATGCAGTTTTCACCAGTATTATTGTTGGCTTTCTGGGAAGTTTGTATATTCTGGACATTCTGGACGTTTTGATACAAGAAGTTAACGGTAGAATGAGATAGATACAAAAAAATAATGTATGGAGGAATTGAGCGCCTCAAAAAATTCTAAAAAAAGTCAGCGACAGCATATGTCTATCTTTTAAGGTAGATCCACAATAATTATTTTAATGGTTCTGTATAAAGTCGAAAAGCTAATCCCGCCTTTAATTTTCATACCGCTCCCCTAAAAAATCTGGAAAAATTACTTTTGATTGACTTCGATGAGTACATTAAAAAAAATTAATTTCAGCATTCTGGCCTCAATAGCTTTGGAGCATTTGGCCAAAAACGATAAAACGTCGATATGCGAATTTCGATAATCCGAAAACGCAGTTTTGTAGATCTTAGTAAGCATTAAGAAAAAATAAATATAAAAATATCGATTAGTAGACGATACCCGAGGAATCGCCGATTGAAAGTTTTTTTTAATTCATAAAGTTCTAGCTGAAATCTACGCAATCTCAGTGGTGTTTTTCACATTCATTCAACCCCTATTTGCTCAACTATGATTTGCACGCAGTTACCATGAAGATAATTGCGTTGACAGCGTGCTGTATAGATAGAGGCACATATATGGCATATGAAATATGGATCTATGTGTATAGGTTAACATAAATGTGCGCATTACAGATGCAGACAGCGATACCAGATCGCTGATTTTTTGTCGAAAGATGATAGCCAATGGGAAAGTAGTTTTAGTTTTTAGTTTTTTAATTTTATTTCTTTATTAGTTTTTTTTTAAGAAAAACTCTTATAAACATACATATTTTTTTTATAAACATACATTTTTTTTAGTAGCAACGTAAAATATGTTGAGCAGATTTATTTTTAAAACTAACAAAATTAGTCTCATTTTTAATATTTGACTCTAGATTATTATATAGTTGAGCACCTTTGTACAAAATATTATTTTGGCTTCTTTCTCTCCTGTATAGTGGCAATCTAAAATCTCCTAGATTTCTTAAATTGTAGTAGTTACCTACATATTGCAGATTTCTCTGTAAATACATAGGGTATAATCCATTTTTTAACTTGAAGATTAACACTAAAACATTTAAAATAAGCCTCTGTCTAACATTCATCCATTTCAATTCACTTAACATTATATTAATATTCGTTCTCCATCTATATTTTAGGATGCATCTCAAAGCTCTGTTTTGTAAAGTCTGTAGGTTATTTACTTTCGTAGTATTGCACAAATATAAAATTGAGGAGCAGTAATCAAAGTGAGGTAAAATAATTGAATTATAAATTTTTACAGCACAGTTTTTGGAAATACACGCTCTTATTCTATACATAAAATTAATCTTTTTAGCTATTTCGCCACATACGTAATCAATATGCTCATTAAATGTCAAATTATTGTCCACAATCATGCCTAAATATTTAATTTTGTTTATACATTCTATACTTTTATTATCTATTTGCACATTTATTTGAGACGTACTATTAAGGCTACCAATACACATACATTTAGTTTTTTATACATTTAACATCAACTTATTTTTACATAACCACTTGTACAAGCTACTAGTGTCCTCATTCAGTCTTTGTTCACATAAATTAACATTATCTCCAACAATATGTATGAGGGTATCATCAGCAAACATTGAAATTTTTGAAAATTTTAAACAGTCTTTTATTTATATATATAATAGAAAAAGAATTACTCCTATAACTGTTCCCTGTGGCACTCCCAAGTTTACTGCTTTAGATGCTGTATATATATCGTCCAGCTTGATTTTCTGCGTTCTACCAGATAAATAGGACTCGAACCAAGAAATAAGGAGCTTTCCTTATTTCTTACACCATATTTTTCCAGCTTCTTAAGCAATATCCTCCTGTCCAAGGTTTCAAATGCTCAGGTCCAAAAAAAGCGCCAATATCTTGTGTAGCGTCATGTCTGAAGCGTATTCTGTTCTACAGCCAGCTCAGGCGTTTGTTTACTGTCAAAATTTCGTAGTGAACGTATTAGAAGCTCTAATAAAATCATGGGTAGAATCACCCATGTTATAAGCCCATGTATAAACCGTTGATAGTTGGGGTAACTACAGCGTATCTCTTTAGTGAGCACGCTGTTAAAAGAAACAAGAGTGGCCGTGTGGTCTTTGATTTTGCAAAAAAAAAACATTTGATAATGCGTTTTTAGTATTTAAATCAGGATTAGGCTATAGAGAAACTCATTATTTTTCATATTGTATCAAAGTTTTATATGTAGGAAATCATTTTCTAAAGAAGCAATAATAAATTAACTTAAAAACCGTAACACCCGGTACCCTCTTTATTTTAAATTACATAAGGAATAATCGTATGATATCGAAATGTCACACATTAGTTAAGTTAGCGTTTTCTAGGCTAAGTACTTTCTGCATTTGTTAAAATAAAACGAAGATTGCAATAAAGCGGCCAAAAAAATAAGCACGCGTTAAGTTTTAGTCGGTGACCTTACATATAACAAAACAATTCTTTAGAGAGCGCATTTCGGTGGATGCAGTAAACATTTTCCTTTAAGGTTACTTTCAATAGGAGACGAGAATGTGCCTCATTTTGAAAATAGAATCGAAATTCGTCGCGGATCAGATGAAAAAGTAACCAGCATCGACGATTTAATATCGAAAGACTACCTAGGTACAGTCGAAGTAGAGAAAAAACATTTTCAAAAAACTATATTGGTAGTTGCAATAGTAATGTTGACGAAATTAACGATCTAATTTTAACGAAACTTCCAGTGTTCCTTTATTTATTGTGTTCAGTTCCGTACCATTCCATTTTTAGTAGATTTTTTCCATAAAACGTGGTGAAACCGGCAGTGCGCAGCTGTGTCATAAGTTTTTGAAAAACCCTTGCCTGTCTGTCTATCTCTAACGCTAAACTACCGATTTCGATTATGACTATTATGTACTGCGCAATAACTGATATTCACGCTGACGAAGTCGCAGGAGCAGCTAGTTTTAGATTAGATTTTAAAAGTCTCATAAGCCAACCAATGTTTTACATGGGTTCTCTTCTAACTCATCAAGGTTTTATCCAACATTGAAGGGATAACACCATGGGGACGTTGGAAGGCATATTAGACAATGAATTTGAGCTTTTTGTATTGTATAGTTATTGGGAACTTAAACTAAACTACACTACATACCCGGTTTGTCAAAGCGGTTAGGGTCAAAACTCATGACTCAAAAAACTAAGGTAATGCTCTACAAGACCCTTATCCTGCCAGTCCTTTTGAATGGAGCCAAAAAGTGGTCGATAAGCAAGACTGCAGAGCTTACTTAGCTCCTTCGGAACAAAAATTCTAAGGCGGATTCTAGGTCCTGTCTTCGAGGAAGGCGAATAGAGAAGACATAACTTCGAACTTTATGAGACGTCCAAATATGTAGATATAGTCTGGAAGGTAAAAGTCTGACGACTACAATGGCTCGGCGATACCGTGAGCAAGGACACAAAAGCTGCAGCTAAAAGGGTCTTCAAATTCGACGGTCAGGGGGTTTTGAAGACCCGGTATCTAAGAAAAGAAGGATACCGAACCTCCTGTACAGAGACCAAGTTAACAGGGACGCGAGACAGCTTGGTCTTCCAAACTGGAAGCAGTATGCACGGTATCGTCAACACTGGAAGAAAGCTTGAGCTCAGCCACAGAACCTTCAAGGACTGATTGCCTGATAAGTATTTAAGGGAAGTTAAGAGTCTTAACTTAAGACTTCAAATTATTGAATGTTGTCAAGCAAGAAAGCATTCCTCCGAATTCAAATCAACAAGGGGACTAATTAATATAGATTTTATTCAATTCATAAAATATTTTTTCAAGAGACAGCGGAAAGATTTCAAATTAGCGATAGATTCAAAGTGTATAATTGTTAAGAGTCGATTGTACATTCATAGCACAGGCGTCAAAATAATGTTTAGAAACCACCAACTCCTTTCAATATCTTTTGTGCTTGATTACGTCTTTTCCTACAAAAGAAAACTACAAAAATGAACACAAAAAATTCCAGCCAATACGATTTATTACAGTAAGGTCTTCTTTAAGACAATTAAAAAGAAAGAAGAGAATACCGCCTGTTTTCGTTAGGATTAGAAACGCTGGAAGTTATTTTGCTGTTGATTAAACATCATTTGCTGTTGCGAGGTCTGATGATGAAACTCTTGGCCCTGGTTCACTTGATTTTGCTGCTGTCCCGGTCCAGATAGACGAACTCGTTTACTACTAGGCTCATGATGTTGATTAGCTTGTTGCTGCTGTTGTTGTTGTTGTTGCTGCTGTTGCTGTTGCTGTTGTTGCTGTTGCTGCTGCTGCTGTTGTTGCTGTTGCTGCTGCTGTTGCTGCTGTTGTCGTTGTTTATTGTCAGACTTATCTTCTTGATCGTCATCAGTAAGAAATTCTCGTTTCGGATAAGGAATCTGGCATCCAGCAAAAACGTCTTGAGTTGGCAAAGGATCTTCTTGGAAATACGGATCTTGCATGGCTTGTTCGGATGTTACACGTTTGTTGGGATCCATTAGAAGTAATTTTTGCAACAAGTGGAATGCTTTGCTATCGGGTTTTATTTTATGCCTCTCCATGTACTTAGCAAGTGAGCAGTTTGAGTAGCTAGATCGTTTGAAGTCTTTGATGAGTGTGTGATGCTCTGGCATTTTTTTTATATCCTCCCAGTCTTTGTCCTGCGGAAATCCCATGACATTGAAAATTCGGTCTAACTGATCGTGATGGTAGGGATTACTCGTCTTGATGTCCTCCTGACGGCAATGAAAAATCGGTTCAGAAGTTAGCAGTTCAGCGAAAATACATCCAATTGCCCAGATATCGATCGCTTTGGTGTAATGACGAGCGCCCAGGAGCAGCTCTGGTGCGCGATACCAAAAAGTAACCACCACCGGATCCAAATCTGCCAAAGGCTTTAGTGGTGCATTGAAAAGCCTTGCAAAGCCCATGTCTGCTATTTTGACACGGCCGCGCTCATTGCCGTCTCCCATAACCAAAATGTTGGCTGGTTTCAAGTCGCGATGCAGCACCCAGTTGCTGTGTAAGTAGTGAATTCCATCAAGGATCTGATAGAGCAGACTTTTAACCATTCCTCTGGGAACTACTACCTGTTTCTTGGCCGCTTTCGCAGCTCGATGAAATTTTATAATATGCCACAGGTCATGCTCTGCGTAGTCAATTAGCAGAAACACTTTTCGATCGTTGTGTGAGAGAAAAACTCGAATCAAAGTTATTACGTTAGCGTGCTTGAGTTCGCGCAGAAGAGCAATTTCGCGGCATGCAGACATAGATAATCCGGTGCCATCAATTTGTTTTAGAGCATATTCTTTTCCGTCACTGGCTTCTTTCCATTTTGCCTTGTAGACATGGCCGTATGTGCCACGACCAACTTTGCAGCCTTCATAGTTGAATAAGTCCTCCACTTTGGTGCGCTCCATTTGGGTTTTCATTTTAAAATCGTAATCCATTGTGGTTTAGTTATTAGTTTTAGTTAATTTTCAAATAAATTATGTACTTTTTCACATTAAAACTATTTAAGACAAGTGAAATTGCAACTTTTTGTTTACGTTCCTGACAGCTGTGTATACTTTTAAACTGTCTGTTTATGTCGTTTCACAGTAAGAGAAATCCTCAAACTGTGTCGAAATAAAGTTAATTCACGATTCGGAAACGCGATTGGAGAGGCGCTGAACCGCCTCTGGTGGAGAATAGATTATACGTCGAGAGCCGATAAAATGTTTACAGGCTACGGGCGCGAAGAAAATTTTATAGGTTTTCGGAAAATCGGTCGAAAAGAAAATCGTTTTTGTTCTTTGTTTATGAATTAAATAGTCGTTAATAAAAACAAAAATCAATAAAGAACATGTTAAGTTTGTATGTTAGTGCTTGTTAATTGTTCGGGAGTGATTTTAAACATTGTTTATTGAACACTGAAAATGTACAATGTGCAAAGCAATTATTAAACTTTGTGGAGATAAGTTATTAGTTAGTTTTAATAAGTGAAATAGACCCTCTGACATGTTGTCTCTTAACTCCATGTGATTTGAATTTAGTCAATAGGAGTAAAAAAAGTAAAAACAATAAAAAAATTGCGATGTTCCGCAATGGAAAGCTGGAGGTAATGCAATTTCCATGTTCAGCTTCGCCTCTTTTGAGGTCGAATTCAATTCAGAAGGGGCTCTGTTTAACCCCAAGTAACAACACACAAGGAAAAAAGTCGGCATCAAACTTAACGCCTCAAATACAAAAGTGCAAATAAACCTTTGTCCTAGTTGACTGTAGACGTTTTAAGAACATGGACCGCTCCCGAAATCTAAGGCACAAAAAACACCCAGATGTAAAATAAGACCAAAAACTATTTTAAACACCAATTTATTTTTATCCAAGCTCATGACTTGTAATCCAACACAAAAGTAATAAATAAATAACTTATAACACTTTACACTTATCACACATTACACAAACAACATAAGTGTTTTTTTTACATTTTTAAGAGCAGGTTTTTGAATTAAATTTCACTTTTAAGCGCTTGACAACTATTTTAATAAACACTTACACTTTTTCTGAAGACATTGCAATTAAAACTATAATTATAACTTTTGTATTTCACATTCAAATTTGTATTTTTATTTGATATTGATTTTCAATTTTTCATACAAGCTAAGCCCGCCATTTCCCTGTCAAAATTCTATCGTGCAACCGTTGAACTTCTATTTACCACCAAAATACACCGTTCCAAGTCTCAATAGTGCTCATGAGATGGGGTCAATGCTTTGCATTTCGGGGAATGACAACAGGAATGACAAATATTATTATTATTGGCAATATAAATTGTAACCTTGCAATTAAAATTAATAGGGTAGCATTATTAGACACAAACTGCTCCTGCGGGTTTCGGCTTAAAACAATTTTTTTTAATAAATGGTCAATTCAAAAATGGTCCACCTCTTTTATTCACCATGGCAATAATAAATCCAATTTCACCACGAACCTTAAACATTCACTGCATGCCATTCGGCAACTGACAGTTCTTCGAAAAACAAAAGTGTTCCTTTGTATTCGGACATTTTGGTATCTGAATATGATTTAAACAACAGAAAGTCCATTTAAAAGTTATCTACTATTTTGGAATGGATCCTAACATAGACGTGAGCAAAAGAAAACCTCGTCAAGCAAAAGGAACCCCTTCGTTTCAATACCGAAATCGCTTCGCAGTGGGTTGCATTGTCGCAGGAGTTGCTATTTTTGCGGGATTTACGTGAGGGTTATATAAATAAATGTCGAATAAGTATTTAAATCAAGTTTCAACTTTGTAGGTTTACCCCGATATTTCGAAAGGCAAACGAAAAGCTTTATAAAGACATTTGCACAGAAACTGAAGAAGAACGTGATCGGAAGTATCTCTTCTCGTTGCCACTAGCTCGTCGCGCAGAGGCCATTCTAAAAGCTATAGACGAAGGAGAAGACTTCATGAAAGAGCGATAGACCAATATGAGTAAACGAAAAGCCGACCGAAGTAAACTTCGGCTGCCCGGAGTGGGCGGCAGTGATACACGGTATATAATGCCACGTTCTAACGTAGTCAATTGTTTTCAATAAAACAAATTAATGTAAAAGCATAAAGAAAACGATTGTTTTTATTTTCATTACTGCTCTACAGGATAGGACACATAAAGAACACCGCCACAATTTCTAATTTCTTCACAGTGGAAACTAGCGACAATAGTCTATCAGAGGACGAGAAGGAGCAAGCCACCGGTAGCACTGGGGAAGTGCCTTCTCTAGTAAGGGTTACAGAAGAAGAATCGCAAGCAAATCCCAGGCGAAGTACGCGAACAAACCTATCGACATTCCTGCCGACAGAAAAACGAATGAAAGTAAATGAAGCTGATAAGAAAAGACAGTCTAATGATTTTGAGACTGCAAACAAAGTTATAAAAAAGGCTTCTAAAATCAAGACAAAAACATGTAAAAAACAACAGCAGATTATCAAATCAAATTTTTTCAAAAACGAGCAAATTTTTTCTGCTGTCGCTGCTCAACATTGCCTCGCCGACAATGTTAACCCCGAGGAAATGGAAATGGCACTGGCTCTATCGATATCAATGACTGAAGCGGATTTTAATAAGGTGGGCATAGACAAAAAACAAGATGTGGAATCAGAGAAGGAGAATATTAGAGATAAACTGAAAAAGTTTGGTTTCCGTGTCGGCGATCCAGAAGGTAGATAATTTTATAATTTTTTAGAAGACAAATCGTTTAAATTTTACACTCAACCCATTTTAGACTACAGTCTTACAGCATTTATGCCAGTGAAAGGAAAGGTGAAATGGTGTAATAAATTCACAGCTTTAACATTACGAAATGCTGACCGTCAATTGGAGAAAGTAAATCAAAAGGTTGGAGATCTCTTTAGCAAGCAATTTTCAACGATTTGTGTTGATACTGAAGTGTGCACTTATTCGGTTCGGAGCGAATGCCTCTTACCACTAGTCGCTCAGGAACGAATCATTCGATCAGATGAAAGTGAGAGAGTAAATGTAGTGGACTTTTATGTGTTAAGTCTGTTTGAACCGTCGAAAATAAGAGCGGGCCATTTATTGAAGGACGTCCGTCATATTGCTGGAAGAGAGCGATCGCCACGAAAGACTAAACACCCACCTAAACAGCCGGCGACGGGCGTTGATTACTTGCCACAGAGTCCAATTGTAAAGAAAAGTCGTTCTGTTGACTATCCGTTAGTAGATGCTCTAAGTTTACCTGGCTTCGATAAATCATGCGATCAGGAAATATTCTCTTCAACATTCCACACCCGAGCGAATCGACAAATTTCAAGTACAGGTCCTATTGTGGTAAACTGTATAGGGAGTAGTTCCACTGGAATGAAAGATGAATCCAAACTAAGTCTCCCTGAAAAAGAAAATCGTTCGCAGAATTCAGACGTTACAGAAGAGAGGCCTAGTTATTCATATACACTCTTCACACGAACAACTTCGCCGGATATATTCGCTGACTCAGAAGGGGAAGATGAAACAGGTGAGTTTGGTTAAGCTTCGATTGTTTTTATTGACATACGTTTTAGCGAGTATTTACTTAAAAAGAAAAAGAAAAAGAAATATTTCGCTAATTAACGACAGAACCTAAGATACAGAGCCGTGCATGTAGGAACATCTAATATGATCTTCTATATTTCCACATAACTGAAGTACTTTCCACTTTAGAAAGGTGACGCTCCTATCATAACCAATTTTGTTCGTAATTCCGTAAAATGCAACAACTTGTTGCTGTCGCAGTCAATGTTTTTTTTTTTTTCGATGTAGATGTACGATTCGATGTACGGTTGTGGTAGAATTTTTCTTCACTGTAATTCTTTTTAAAAATAATATTCTGCATTAAAAAACACAAAATACCAAAGTTGTACAGCTATTTTATTAAAAAAAAGTTATCGAATTCTTGAAAGTCTCGACATTTCTAATTATGTATATGCACGGGATATTTTGTTCATTTTCCTAGTCCATTTCCAACACGAGTTACGATGAAAACAAAAAGGTGTTCGGTGTTTCTAATTAAATGCACGGCACTATATGTTTATACTTTTGTTCTGACATTGTAGTTAAAGATGTTGTGATCTACGAATTTAATAGCTGAGCAAACCATTTCGAAGCAACTAAACATAAAATATATTTGAATTTCTTTTTTAGGTAGTTTAAAAGAAATGGAGAGATTACAGGTCAGCGACTCTAGCTCGATTGACCATCAAATAGCAACATATGAGATCTTTTCCAGTGATGAGGGTGAGATTTTATAATAAAATTTTAAATGCTTATTTTGCAAAATATGAATATATAAATGTATATTGTTATACAATACAATTTAATTTGTTGTCGTTTTGGTTGCCTTGAAGTAATATTCTTTCGCGCGCTATTTTTCTTAAAATCACTGATAGCACACTACGCGTTGCATCACAAAGACTATTCAATATTAAATTTATCTTGCTTTTTTTGCTTACATTAGTCAACAAACATTTTGTTTATGCAAATTTGCGAACCCCAATGAATCGTTAATTCCAGCGCTGGGTAACATTCAACTTTGAGAGCAATTAATCACTTCGCATAGCGCCCAAAAATCGGCCTTTTGCCACCCAAACATTTTTAACTGAAAACTTAATACACTTGTTACATTGGTGTTGTAATTTCAAAGTTTGTCCGGAGAAATACCTCCGAAATTCAGAAAAGTTGAAATTAGTTTTCTGTAAAATAGAACAACTGAAGTATACATAGTATACATTTTAGCATACTGAGGATGTTGCTGAAGAACATGGTCCCGTCCCAATGCAAAAAGGAAGCCATCCAGGACTACTTTTCTTTCGTCGTACCATCGTACAAGTGGTTGAACATGAACAGTGCTTATTGTTTATTAATGACCTAGAAAAATCTGTTAGAGATATAATAGATTACCCATTGCCAATTCGGCATAAATAGCACCACTGTATGGTGTTACAACAATGCCTTAAAATTAAACATAAGTAAATGTAATATTATTTGATTTGATTGACTTTTATTATTCGATTTAATCTATTTCTCTATCCGTATTAATGAATAAAGAATGCTTTGGAGTTTTTGCTCTTATTATAAGCAAGATGTATGCTTCTTGGTTCAAAATCATTAGAAACTAGGTAGGTATACTTAGCATGCTAATTATGTTTCTCAGAGAAGTACTCTGTTTTTACATAATATGCCCTGCTCTTTCACCAAAAATACTACTTTATATTCCTGTGAGACCATTAAGAATTCGAAATCTTCTCTTAAATGAACATCATAGAACCCATTATGGTAGAAAAGAACCTCTTACGCGCACAGCTGAAGATATCAATGAAGTTAGTAATTTTTTGGACATTTACTTATATCGGGTCCAATTTAAAAATGTTGTTATAAACTTTGGATAAAGTTCCGAATAGTACTCTCCTCCGATTTTTTTAAAATTATTTGAGAACATAGTCTAAGTCTCTCTAGAGATATCTGAGAAAGAAATAGGTTATGGGGTTTACGAGATATTTCAATTTCTTTTTTCACGATTTTTGAACTTTGGATGTAGTTATTTGCGGTCAAAACGGCTTTGGATTTCGGTTTCTAATGCATTAGACTATGTCCTTAAAAAATTTCGAAAAAATCGGAGGTGAGTACTATTTGTAACTCCGCCCTAAACTTTTTGCATATCATGCGTAATGACTTCTAGTCGCGCTCAAGTTTCTATGGCCGATGAACTCAACTTGGCAACGCATTTAAATTGAATCCCATCAGTACCTTCTTATTAAATCTGTAAGGTGATAAGTTAAATTACCCCTTTTTCCCCCTTAGACACTCCTTTTATTCATAAGTTTTGACGCAGATTCTTGATATTTGTATTTTGAGTAGGTTCTTTTGCTTTAAGTGAATTTGTATGGAGGAGCTGCTTATTTAGTTTTTTTTTGAGATGGCGCTTTTTTTACCCTTCCGAATCTATAAGGGTGCATATGTCCCATAGATAGATCTACTAGCTCTGACTTTTAAAATCCCGTTTTAGTAAGTGTTAATTTTTCTTGAAGGCGGACCCCAAGCAACGCCTTTTAAAAGGCGGAAAAACTTTTCTTTACGATTAAATCCAAATTAATTATTAAAACGAATGAACGAAAAACAAAACAAACATTCTATTTTTATTGAGAATTTAAAAAAAAAACTTCTTTAAAAAAACGACGCGCTTTAAAACAAAAAGGTTTTTACCGCCTCTCTCGGTTTCTCCGAATGTCCTCGTTTGTCGCGCCCTCTGTCCACCACAGACAACCCAACATATTGGCTCATTTGTGCTGTCCACTCTACCGCTCATTTCATTACACAGGGAGGTTATTTATTTTTAACAGTAGGATATGTCTCAGATGCACCCATTTCAGTTTGGAGCTAAAATTTGTATTAATTCAATTTTAAACTAAAAAACATTATATTCTTTATTTCGTTTTCCCTTTTATTTAGTAAAGATCACTTCTGCTGTTGAGAACGTTTCCAGTAACCGTAAGTTAAACAAATAAATATGTATAATAGCTAATGCATCTTAATTTTTATTTTTTCTAACTCAGTTATTGATTTAACACAAGATGACAGTAACGATGGTTCTATACGAAAAACCTCATTACCACCGACATCACAGAAATGTGTTCCAAATTCGTCGATTTCTTTTGGTTCGAAGTTTAAAGAAATAACATCTAGTCTCTCAAATGCCAGTTTTTCCAAACAGACTGATGTGTCATTTGGCAATAGAACATCTAAAGAGTTAAATAAATCTAGTTCAATTGACAGTGTAATGCAATTGACGCAGCCCGGTCATACAAATCTTATCTCGGGTAGTTTAATCTCGAAATTTAATGAAATGGCCTCTAACGTAAGCTGCTTAGATCAAATCGGCCGGGCGATGATTTCATTTGGCAGTAGCACATCAGAGGAATTTAATAAATCGAACTCGATAGACAATGCGAGTCCATTGAAACAATGGAGTAAAAGAAGTCTTTTGGATACATCTACAGGTGTCTTAACCTCCAAACTCGATGAAATGGCATCCAATCAGAGTGATTATTATAATTCCACCAAAAGTGTCTGTTTGGACAAATTCAACTGTTCAAACGGTGTTCGAGTCTCGTTTGGTAGCAGCACATCGGAGGAATTCAATAAAGCGAATTCAATAGAAAACGGAAGTCTCATTGATAGATCTTCGGCTAGTGTAACATCACCGTTCAAGAAAATGGTATCCGAATATGAGTTCGAAAATGGTTCTGAAAATGGTTCTTTCGACAGTTTTAGCTGCTCCAAGTGTGCTGGTCTTTCTTTTGAACGTAGCGCCTCTGGAACAGAATCTTTCAAACTGACGGGCACAGACAACCACGTAGACTTGACACAAGATAGTGATTGCATTGTTTTGTCGGATGATGAAGTAAATTATTCGATTTTGAAGGCTAATAAATCAATGGCAAACATCAGCATCGAGCACATTTTAAACGAAGTAAATGAAATTAATAAGGCAAATATTAAACATGAGTTTTCTTTCTTTCGCCTAATAGAGAACACTCAGTCAGTATCCGGGTCACAACAAATAACTTTTGATACTAATGTAAAAACAAGCTCAAACACATCCCTTGATTCCTTAGATCTTGACTTGAGCAAACGTTCTGAATTTGGGATTCTCGAAGAAAAATCGCCTTTTAAAACACCAACTAAGTCTCCAAAGAGAACACCGAAAAAAACACCACGCGAAAACCCGACAACTAGTAGATCGTACCAAGCTCGTAAAACTTTGTCTGAATCATTTCTGGGCTCACCTGAGACAAATTTGTTTCCGGTAACACGTTTCTCAAGTGCGAAAAAGTTTTATGAGTTTACTCAAAGTGACGATAGCCTGACTGATGTTGATAATATTGATAAACTTGTGTATGGAAGTCCTTCGAAAAAGATCTATAAGAAGCCATTCGGATTGGATTTGCTTTTGACAAAACCTATAACGACAAAGGATGATTGCGACAATATTGGCGTGGAAGATACATTGCAAAAATTCAATTTCAACGGACGAGTATATTTGGTGCGAACGAAAAATCTTCCACACAAGCCTAACTTTGAAGTAATGGACGAATTGAATTTGGGCATTTGGCTTGATAAATATGGTTTAAAACCTTTAAAGCGAAAACAAGCTGTTAAGATGCTTGAATATATTTACAATCAAACACATCCGTACTTGGTAAATGAGGATGAAATACTTTCTCAGGTCACATCGGCAAAATGTAGTGATGTGGAGAGATTAGAAGACGACGGTGATTTAGTTACTTCACATACTAGTATATCAAAACTTGGTCTTAAAGACTGTTGGGGTGACAGACTTGTATCAGACCCCGGTTTTAAAACGGAAATCGATGATGAGGAATATATTTTTCAAACAAATACAAGCAAAAAGGTATTTTTCTATTTGGCTTGAATTGGTTCTTTGCACTTTTTTTTGTTTTTTTCATATTTCGGTCTAGATATTGACTGCTGCATTGCCGTTTCATATTGCGTGGTATAACTTAGTTAAGTCAAGTAGACCGCTTCATGAGACAATATTACATTATGAACCGATTGATCTGCAAGAAATCTATTTGTTCTTTAAAGGCCTTGGTTATCGTTTTGACCCGAAAGTAAGTAATTAATAGATCATTTAATATACTAGATGTATAATGCATTTTTCTAAAATAGGAACTAAGAAAATTCTTCGATAGTCGGTCGATAGTTTTTCGCTACGAATTGAACAAAAATCCCTCTGATGGGACAAATCGACACAAACGGAGGTGTAGGCCACAGAAAAATCGACAAACGTATAAAATAGTTAAATAAATATAATACTAATAGTGAATATTATTTTGTTTATTTACATATTTTGAAAAGAATGCTGTAAAAAGGACAAGCAAGCGTTTTCCAATGTCTACCAAGATTATTTTTATTATTATTTTCTTACGGAGTTTATTCTGTTAAGAGGTGTAGTAAAATATCCTCAATTTGTACTTAATTTCCAAAAATATATTTTATTTTGTACGACTGTTATTTTCGACACGTGTTCAATTGTTCTGGTAGCCTAGCCTTCAACTTTAGTTTTGTTAAAGTCGTTCGTTGGTAAAAATGTGTATGGATCAGGTTGAATTATATTGCAGATGTAAGCTTTTAGAGATGTTTCTTTGACTACTACTACTACAATCATCAATTCTGCGTTTCATCATCATCATCCTCGGTGCAACAACTGGTCTCCGGCCCGGGCCTCCTACAACAGCACTTTCACCTATCTTGTTCGCTGCTTCGAGGTATATTTCATACAACTCATGGCTGTACCGTCTCCGGAATTGTCCTTCCTTACGTATGAGGCGAAATATACATTGCTAGTGCCTTTGAGTTAGCACCCAAGTCTTGGATCCATATATAATTACTGGTAAAGTTAGTATCGTGGATTGGAGATTCCTGGATTTAAATAGCTTTGCAAGACTGTAGTAGGTTCTGTTGGCTTAAAGTAACCGCCCACCTATTTGTTCCTCCATATTATTATCCACGGCAAGCCAAGGCAGTTGAACAATTGTACAATTTCAATTCAATTCGTGTTCGTTTATCTTTACTGTTCTTGTGGCAGTTGTTCTTCAAACATCATGCGGAAGCTGCTACCATGTACTTTATATTTGAGTTGAGTAAACTAGCTGACTATTGCCGCTCTTCTTAATGATTCTGGATTTACTGATTTTTTGCCTTACATTTGAGCTGCCGACATAACACTGAAATGAATATTTCTGCGTTAATAAACAAATTCATAATGTTAACTTGAATTTACATTAATTTAGGGCAACAAGGATCAAACCAGAAATTGCACTACACTATTGGATTTCTTATCCCACTTCTGAAGCTGTTAACTTGAGAAACGCGCACGCGCGAACTCGTCAAGCGCCCTTATTTCTCAAGTTAACAATAAGTTGATTCTGAAACATAATAAGGAATGTGAGCGTAAACCCTTTTCTAATTGCTGCAATAATTTGATAAACTTTGTTACAAATTTGTAGATACAAAAGACAAACTACAAGTTTTGCAGCTTATTATTTTTCCTTATTAAGATTTCCTTAATTACATTGCAGCCGATGGTTCGATTTATCGTAAAAAAAAATGTAGCCTTCTAAAGGCTATTATTTACTTGTCTATATTTTGGAACCAATTATCGAAAGCAGACCAGTAGTGTGCAGGTAAGAAATCGTATAAACATGTATCTTGTTCAAGTTAATGAGTCAATGACAGTAAAATAATTTTATTGTTATTCAAAATATAACAATATGGATGAATTGAATATATTCCTGAAAAAATTGAGAATAAAACATAAAATATGTTAATGCTAGTATTAAAAATTAGTATTAACAATATTATACTTGTGAGAGAACCGATTAACTAAATAAATAATGTCGTGATATTATTGAAACATTAACATAAGATAACCGTCTAAAACATAAGCATAAGAGCGCCATAAACAAACAATCGTTATCAAGTGTAGTCGAGACTTATTTGGCAACGTTGTGTTTTCTATTTCACCATAAGAAACTTTGTTGGATCTTTTTTCTTGATTAAGGCTTTTTACAATTAGCAACTGACATGTTTCTACTGCCATCGTGTATGTTTTGAGGTTATAAGCCCACCGTTCTACTATTGCTAAATTGATTACTATTTGATGTCCATTGGTAATACATGAACTGAGTAACATATCTCATTAATTGTATGTTATAATACAAAACAATAAGATTTTGCTAATTGACATTGATTGCATTTACACATGTAAGTCATGCGACATATTTTGAGACTACTTCTGGTAAGTTGTAGCTGGGTTGCTGAATTAATCTTGTTTTTTTGTGACCGCATGCTTTTTGTACTTAAAATGTTTATGATTTCTATTACTTTCATTATTACAATAGTAATACAACAGAAATGTAATTAAAAACTAAAAGAAAATTAATTAATATACGATTAACACAAATCACCGAACAGATACATCACACACTATGGACGCAGACATATTGATGAGTTCTATGTAAGATTGCAGGAACTACTGCAGCTTTTTAACGGTTTACTCTGTCCTAAATGGATCGCACTTTCCTCTTGACTTTCAACATCTAAAGTGCTATGTTTCCTCTGCAAGTAGAAAATGAATTAGCAATCGATTTTTTTACAAAAAAATTATTTGATTTACCTTAAGTTCGGCAGCGAGGCAGGTGAAAGCGTCTTCTACATTCATATTTTCTTTTGCTGAGGTCTCCATGACGAAAAGGATTTCTGGAATATATTGGCACATAGCTTCGGCTTCTTCAAAGTCAACTTCTCGTTCTTCTTCTAAGTCGCATTTGTTGCCGATTAATATCAAAAGGACGTTCGATGCTGTATAACGGCGAACTTCTTCGATCCATTTTTGAAGATTTGTAAATGATGAACGCTTTGTGATGTCATATACTAAAAAAGTACATTTCATGATTAGCTTGTTGCGTCGAAGAAAACAATTTGGAATTAGATCTCTTATCTATATATCTGGTTTTGTCACCCATAATAGAAGAATATGGACAACACAAATAACTAAGAAAGTGCTGTACTTGCACCTGGACTGTATTTGGAGCACAAATGAGTCAATACAGATACCCTACTTCTTCTCTTGCTCCTAAATTTGATTTGACAGCGTTTTTTTTTATAACGTTCTGTGAATACGTATGAGAGCTTTGGACAACAAATCAAACAAATTGCGTAAAAATCACCGACAACCCAATATAGACACTGATCTGGGCAGCTGCTATTTACACTCGTCCATCAATGAATTTGACAGTAATTCACGAATGTAGCTGAAATACAGGAAGCATTTTGACAGTAATTCTGGAATCTCCCGATCACCCCATGTACCCGACTGCAAGTGTACGCGAATGTGATACACTTTCATTTATGAGATTTTAGAAGATTTTGGAAATTTGAATACTGTGTCAGATCTTTTTTATTGTACGTTGTATTATTATTGTTGATTGATTTTGTTGTCATAGTTCATGCCTTAAGCCTTAAATAAAAATCGCCGAATTCCTTATTTTAGTTCTCCTGCGAAAGCATTGCCTCTGGGCAGTTGAAAAAACTACCTTAAAAAGGTTCAAATTTTAACCATTTAGATTAAAAAACATAAATACAACATCGATACAGTTTTAATCTGTATAAGTAAAACCAAAAGATACTGCAACATATACAGGTACATGTCTAGCCTTCTTGCACACACACTGTACTTACCAAGCCCAAGAAAACACAATACAAAAAATAAAAACAACACGGGTTTCTGCCGATATATACAGCACCTCACAAAATTGAGCATACACCCCTAAAACAAAATGTTTCTTTCTGCTAAGAGCATGTTTTGTTAACTTTGTTTTTGCTTTTACTTTTTAATATATTAGATTAAATATGTGCAATCGAAATTACGTTTGCCTTATCCATAAATGACTTTTTGAGACTGGTTTTTGAAGTAAACAAAATTATGACTAATTTGGGGATGTATGCTTCATTCTGTGAGGTACTGTCCTTTCATCCGAAAGGCGCACACGAGAAAATACAAAAGGAAAAAACAAGAACAACAAGAGTTTCTGCCGATCTCTTTTTTCCCTCACTTCTATTGTTTTGACAAACAGCGTTCAATAAGAATAACAACAAATACTCTAAGACTCTGAGAGCGAATGAACTTTTGAGAGCGAAAGTATTGAAAAGCTTGGAAAAGAGAAAGTTCATTCATATAGATTGAAAACAGCAGTGGGTCAAGAATCCCTGAGGAGCTCCATTAGCGTTTAACAAGAAGTCTGATAGTTCTTTATTAGATTCTACAGCTTGCAATCTTTTCGTTAAATATGAGCGTATCAGTTGAACCACCTTAGGAGAAAAATTAAAAAAAAGCATAAGCTTTTCGTGCAGAATGGAATGATTAACCAAGTCGAAAGCCTTGGAGAAATCTAGTAATACTAGGAATGTTACATTATCTTGGTCGTTAGCTTTCCGTTACGCTTGAAATTGCTATAATCCAGCTGTTTTTCTTACGATAACCTGACTGTTTTGGTTTTAACAAGTTTTCATTATGAAGAAATTCGTTTATTTGTTTTTGAATAACTTTTTTAAATACTTTCAACTAAAAAGGAAGTATTGAGATAGGTCTAAATTCATCACATCTGAATATCTTACAGGAAGAATTTTCGCTTTTTTTCATTAAATTGGAACTTTACTTGTGGTAATAATTGAATTAAAAATATAAGTTATATGTGGTAGTATAAAAGGCAACAAAAGTTTAAGGAAAACTGGATGCATTTCACAAAGCCCCATTGCATTCGATGTAATGGCCAAAGCTCCTTCAACCACATCCTCAGGAGATATTGCAGGAAAATTGAAGAGTCGTGAATTTGGTATTCCTCTATTCCTATTCCTCTATTACAACAATCCATTAAGGGGCTAGTAGCTAAATTAAAGTTTGGTCTAAATCTGCGCTCAAACTCGAATTACATAGAGGCTTCCGATTCCAAATTGCTTGAGTATTTCCCAAATTTGCTTACTGTTTTGGAGTTATTAGAACGATTCGAATATAGGGCAATTTTTGCGTTGCGGATCTTTTTCAACGCTTAAATGCCAAATCACGCTGTTTAATTAAGATTTGATTTCGTTAGTGAACCATGGCTTCCTGCCAGGAACAAGAAATTGGATTTTAATAGCACGTGCGTGTCAAAAAGCCTTAGCACACTTTTGTTCAACAACTCAACTTGTTCACTGGGTGTGGGTTTTTTGAACATCGAAATAAAGCGCAGTAAATTTATTGTTTTTGAAATTTATATATTCAAAAGGGCATCGGGTCATACTCCCGATTACCAAAATCCAGAAGAGACAAAATTCAGATATTTCATAAAAATCCAAACGCGACAGAAACCAGACACAAGAAAATCCAGACATTAAGTTTCCAAAAAAGCCACAAAGACAAAATGGGTTAGGGAGTGTAAATTTTAGTTCAGCGCATGGGGGTTGAAATGAATGTGGAATGTGGACTGAGACTCGCGTCGATTTCAGCTAGAATTTTATAGATTAAAAACAACTTTTAATCAGTGATTTTTCGGATTTCGCCCACTAATCGATATTTTTATAGTTATTCTTTCTTAATGCTTTTGCCGAAATCTACAAAACTGCGTTTTTGTGTTTTCAAAATTCGCATATTAGTGTTTTATCGTTTTTGACCAAAAGTTTCAAAAGTATTGCGACCAAAATGTTAAAAATAGTTTTGTGTTGGTGTACTCATCGAAACCGATATTTGTAATTTTTTCAGATTTTTTGACAAAGAGGAGTGGAAATTACAGGGGGGATTGGCTTTTGGCATTCTTACAGAACCATAAAAATGGTTTTTGTGAGTCTACCTTAAAAGATAGGCATATGCTATCGCTGCCTTTTTTTTTAATTTTTTTGAGACGATCAATTCCCCCATACATTGTTTGTATCTATAACTGTTTACACAGCGCCCGCCTTTGAAGCTCGCCAGTTCTCGACTTTATTTACATATCTCAATATACCGTTAACTTGTTGTGTCAAAATGTTTAGTAAATATTGCCCATACCCATAACATTTGCTCAACAATACTACTGGTGAAAACCACATAAAAATCCGTTCAGTGGTTCCTGAGATTGGATCCCCAAACATTTTTTTAGACTTTGTTTTATAATATTTATAGAAGATATTGTAATAGATTGTGAAACATAATCATTGTGAACGTCAGCAAATTTGACAGCACCGAAAAAGGTCTGTTCCGATTCCATAGCAACCAGACGCCGGCCTATAAAATTTGGTCTCATCGGGCCATTCAAAAATTGTGATAGAAAAGAGTCGGTTGTATTCCAGTTTATCTCAGTAAAAATAAATAAATAAAATTGTTGAATTTTACAGTATAGAAGAATAAATATCCATTGCTCCAAATAAGAAAAATGCTCTGGAGTTGAAGCATTCACAGGGTATACGTTGAGAGAAGAAAGATCATCAATAAAAGTATTTTCATTAAACAAGTTGCAATTAAAATCACCACACAGAATAACCACAATTGTTATATAGAAACGTTTTCCAATATAGACATTAAGGGTAGTAAACAAACATTTCTAGAAGGTTATGTAGAGTACCTGGTAAAGGTTTTCCATCCCCATTTTGCAGTTCTATAAACAAATATTCGATTTCGCTGTCATCATCCGAAAAACATTTAACACTGCGCTGTAGTATTTCTTTTACATATATAGCAACGCCTCCACCTCTACATCGTTTCTTGTCCGACTTTATATCCATTAAGTGCACATAGTTGATTATTATGTTCGATACAGATACATGAACATCAGATTATACAAAAATGTAACGGAATTCATCAATCTTGCAAAGTAGACTTTGTGCATCTATGTGGCAAAACTCTTATCTTGGTACTCGTGTTACATAAAGCCATGTAACCACCCATCCATTCCTTTATCAGAGAAAGAGCGAAAATGCTTAATGCTCCAGCGCTCTCTCACACACCCAACCCCTATGCAGCTTGAATGTCCTTTTAATATGACAGAATTAGAAAGTTGTCTACAGCTAATGAAAGGAGCAACTCCAGGGTTTGACCGCATATCTTATGCAATGCTAAAAAACAGGGCTATAGGCTTTAAAAAAAGACTATTGTGTCTATGCAATCATATTTTCAAAAATGGTATCATCTCACATGTATGGAAGGTTTCTAGCATTGTCCCAATCTTCAAACCAAGCCAAGACCCCTCCCTGACTTCCGGATACCGTCCCATTTCCTTGCTACCTTGTACTCGACAAATTTTAGAAAACTTAATATCCAGAAGATTGTTCTAGTTTCTACAGAAAAATAATCTGATCAACCATCACCAAGTAGCCTTCAGAAAAGAACGCACTGTCGATGCTCTGCTCCATCTGGATGACTTCGTCGTCACATCGCTCGCGAGCAAAAAACACATCTCAGCTTTAATAATTGATTTCGAAAAAGCGTTCGATAGAATTGGTATCCATACAGTATTAAAGCCATTAATTAATTGGAAGATCGGCCCTAATATGTTCAACTATATTAAATCTTTCTTGAGCAACCGATATTTTAGAATCAAAATCAATGGGACCGACTCAACTACTCACAAACTGAAAAACGGCATCCCATAGGGATCAGCACTTTCAGTGAGCCTCTTTTTAATAGCATTCAACGAGGTTAGCTCCATAATTGACCGTAACATCGGAATACATCACTGCCTCTACGCTGATGATTTGATAGTCTTCTCAAAGTGCCCGGACCTAAGACTATTGGAGAACACCGTCACTAATATCCTTCAAAACCTCTCTGGTTGGGGTCAATATTCCGGATCTGAACTTTCAAAAGGAAAATGTCAAATTCTTCATATATGTAAAAATATAGTTTTAGTAAAAACATATCTATACAACAATTAAACAGCACTAAATTAAAAAATGTCAACTTTGCGAAAATTCTTGGTATTATATTTGATTCTAAATATTCACTCGAAAGACACTGTACAAACCTAAAACAAGGCCTAGCTGCTAGAGTTAACTTAATTAAGAATCTCTCTTCTAGAAATAGTAGAATCTCTGGCTTAATCGTTAGTGCGCCGGACTATTAAGTGAGAGTACCCGCGTTCGACTACAGCTCGGGGAAAAAACATCACAAACAATTTTCACGGCCCCACCTCCAGCGAACGATTGACAATCCTGCTGGAGTACTTCTGTCACGGAAAGCTTTCGCAATTCCCCGTTCGGAACCGGCGATAAACAATAAACAATAAACCAAACCAAAAAAGGGACATACAAAAACTTTTACTTAAAAATTGGAAACACAAGGGCAAAACTAACTGGCTGGATTACCATCACACCTATACCAAATTCCACCTCAACGCTGATATAGCCATCTACCCTGCCAACATATCCCCTAAAAAAGTTAAAGTCTATATTACACTTCGTATGGATCAATATCACCCACAAACATCCAAACACCTACTAAACAAGGAACCTCCGCCGAACTGCCATCTATAGAATAGTAATCAACGGTTAACCGTGGACCATTTACTTTCCTGCCAGCAGGTTGCCGCCGAAAGCCCTAGCAGCTAGAGCTAATTTTTTTGTTTATATTAATTATGAATTTATTTTTTTGTTAATAGAATTGTAATAATAATAAGTTTATATCAAATATAGATTTCAATTTATGAAAAATTGTCGAAGAGAGAAAAGGAGAGTTCGTCGAACGAGTTTGCGTTTTAGATCTGTCTTGCACCTTCCCAAAACAGTGGAGTCAGATAATACGGTAATTAAGATACCTCAGATATACAAACTCGGAGCGAGAATCTGTTTTTGGCTGAAGAAAGTTACCAACGTTCCGCAAAGTTATTGGCGAAATCCTCAAATTGTGTTTTAAGTGGATTAAAGAGCTGAGCACATAGGCAGAGAGGAAAACATGTTTTAATTTGAGAAATATTCCCACATATAGACATTACAACTTCATAAGTGTACATAGAACAATTAGTATAAGCAGGTTTGTATTTATACGGTTAGACAGAAAAAATCATTTGATCAAGTCTAGCGAAACAAATATTGCTTGCAGTGCATTTGGCTCTTGAAATCCTGTTGTAAATCTATCTCGACCACTTATATTTAAATTTATACTATACATAGTTGCAAATCATTTCGATAAAAGGGATAAAAATTGTTCTTCAATTTACTCATTGCCTTTTAAGAGATAATGAAGAGGAACGATGATAACAATAACGATAAAACAGACGACATGCCCCTTTCGTTTAGTTAATCGGAGGTTATTTCAGGTAAAATAACCTTTTAACAAATACAAATTGTTTTTATGTTCACTGTGCACGCTGCCCTATGACCCTGCAATCTAATTACAACCTTTTAGTTCAGCTCATTTCATAGGTTACGATTCATGAATCACTTTACAACTTAAAAACCCACAAGCGTTGCGTCAGAGGTCGATTAAAGAATATTCAAACCCGTCAACGGGGTTTCACACAATAAAAGGTAATACCAACTAAATCCCGAATGATTGATTAAAATATGTCGGCCAAATTTTGCTTCCTTTTTGAATTCTTAAGGCGATCGCGATAAAGTATGTGGCAGAAATTTGCTTAAAAATAGAATTGACACAGAAAATTGGTGCAAAGTGGGCGTTATCATGCAGCTGCGTCTGCAAACATTACTCACCAATGATAACTCCATTTGCTGAACGGTAGTAACTCTGGGTTATTGTACGAAAGCGTTCCTGTCCAGCTGTATCCCATATTTGTAACTGCAATCGAATAAAATGATTTTCGCTCATTTTAATATATGCGTTGAGTTTTTGGCAGTTCAGAGGCCATTTACCTTTACTTGTTTGCCTTCGATGGCTATGGTTTTCATTGAAAAGTCAACACCAATCGTATTCCCATGACGTTCGACGTAATTGCCCGTTTTGAAGCGCTCAACAATACAAGTTTTACCAGTTCCACAATCACCGATTAATACAATTTTAAAGAGGAAATCGAAATTTTCTTCATTTGGCACAGCCATGAGAGTTTGAGGATTTCTTGCGGTCATGGTTTTGTCTATTACACTGAGGGAGAGTCTACAAACATTAAAAGGAATCGAAATGACTTTGTTGCACCTGCAGCCACTATCAAAAGATGTAATTTGACGTTAAAAAAAAATTGTTTATGCAACTTGCCACTGATTGTTATGATTTTCTATGATTTCAATGACACTTTTGTGACGTTCCCATATTTGGCTTTTGTGTCTGATTTGACATACTCTTTTATTAGAGTGGGATAGCTGTCTGACATTAATAACTATTGGAGGTGTGCCATTTTTAGCTAAGGCAGCGCTTACATTTTGGCATATTCATGAAGAAACAAAATATTGCGTTGTCAAATATCTCCCTTCCGCCTTTTTGTCTTTTGAATTTTCCGGCTATGTACAAAGCGCTATAGAGCTCGTATCCAAACTAATCATGCATAGCGTCGTTTTGTAAGTTATGTCAAAACCTTTCAAATGATGTATTGCAAGATACGAGCTCTGTAGCGCTTTGTACATAGCCGGAAAATTCAAAAGACAAAAAGGCGGAAGGGAGATATTTGACAACCTAATATCAATCCACATTATCTGCATCGATTCGCGTGCTTAAAAAGCAGTATGAGTATTATCCTTGATACAGTATTATTAGCAATTATTTGTTAACTTTTCATACGTCGTACTCAAATATTAATTAAAATAACACATTGGAGCAATGTGCACGCACGGTTTGATAATGAATTAAAAATAAGAAAAGTACAGCAAATATTCAATGTAAAATCCGACTTAGTGGGAGTGAAAAAAGAACATACTGTTATTAACAGATAAACGGAGACGGCTTTATTTCACTTTATCAAAGTGATATAACAACGAATTCGAAAATTCGGCCTTATTTCACTTTATGAAAGCGAAATAACGCCGAATTTTTAAATTCGTCCTTATTTCGCTTGTCGTTATTTCACCGCACCCAGTATAAAATAACATGGTTTGTTCAAGGGACAATATCTTTTATGCGTACAGTAAAACCTGTCAAACTAGACCGAAGAAAAGTGGTCCGTTTAGGAGGTGGTCCAATTAGAGAGGTTCCTATATAATTGGACCGGTCCACTTACAAAGGTTAAAAAATTTGGATCAGCTCGCTGTACAAAATTTAACTTGTTTCATTTGCCACCTGAGAAAATCCTAAACAAAACAAAAGTAAACTGTGGCAGAGTTTCAATTTACAAAGAATTCAAAGAAAAAAAGGAAATATGTTATGTACATTTTTAGGTATAGAATCACTTCGGTGTCCGCCTGTCTGTCTTGATATGGGTATTTTTGGAAAGGGGGCCTGGCGCAGATCCGTCATTAAGCTTTAATCTCGGTATCTGGTATATCACTGAGAGTTAAGAAATGCAATTTAAGCAAAAGATGTATTCCAATTGCGCAAAAAAGACTCCAAAAAAATTAAAAAAAAATATGCTAGCGAAAAAGTTAGTACTACTACTAAATTTTTTGAAAAATTTTTTTTTGTCAAAACTAATCAAATGATATACCATTCGATAGATCTTTTGAAATAAAATTTCATTCTAACTTTTTTAGTCAAAATTCCCGTTTTCGAGTTATTTGGACTCAAAGTTGTTCAAAGTTGAGAAAGAGGCGTCCCCCTTTGAAGTAACTAAAAATTCGAAAAAAATCTGAAATGTCGGCCTCGATATAATCTTTACTTTAAGCATTCTGACTTTGATAGTTTTCGAGTTTAACCAAAAACCTCAAAACAACAACATTTGAATTTTGAAAATCTGAAAACGCCATTTTGTAGATCTTACAAATACATGCAATTGTAATTGAAAATCGTCAATTACATATTACATTTAATTGAAATTTTCAATTACTTTCCATTCAATTACATTGATGTAATTGAAGCAATATGTAATATTCAAATATATTGTAATGATTACATTTACTTGTAATCATTACGTATAATGTAATTAAATACTTTAAATCAAATAAATAACAGAAAACATAATATGTATGTATGTATGTATTCAATAAATAGCATCAAAAAATACAACGTCTATACATATGTGATTTTGAAAAATACCAAAAACTTGGCGTTTTCTATATTGTAAACAAGCTGATAACGACTACTTGCAGTATTTCGTCGATTACATTAATATGAACAGAATCTTAAGCGTTACATTGGAGACAATCTAATACACTTTTGCCGACCATGGTTGTTCTTTTGTTTGTACCAATTGATACGGTAAATAGAACGCCTGTCTTTTGTTTTGCCAAGTTGTTTTTGTTGTTGTTTTTGGTAAACAACGCATTGGGTCAATAGACCGAAAACATAATCGTTTACTTACTTGAAAAATCAATTACAATTTTCAATTACTCTTAATATGTAAGGATTGAAAGGATTTCAATTACTAATTACTGTAATGGTAATTGAAAATGTTTTCAATTTCAATTACTTTCAATTGTAATTTAACCTGTAATCATTACACAAAATAATCATTACTTTCCCAACTCTGGCGGCGAGGCACCTAGCGATTGGCAAATCGGGGTGGTTCTCTCTCTTTTTAGGAAAGGGAATAAGAGAGACTGCTCCAATTATAGGGGCATAGCTCTTTTAAGTTTTCCAGGTAAGGTCTATGCTAAGATTGTTTCGCAATTCGCTGTTCGGAACCGGCATTAAATAGTTAAACAGTACCATTCAGATGCGTCAAATTATAACACGCACAACACAGTGAAGGTGCGATAAAGCTAGGCTTATGGCCCCCAATCGGCTGTCACGCCACTCCATGTAACGTAATTAAGTACCAGGTAGGTAGGTAGGTAGATTGTGTGGTGGGCTGCGCAAGACAGTCAAACACTTAGGCCAAACAATGCAAACATCCCGCTACTCCAGAAACAAGTTGGAGCTATTAATATAGCTGAGAATACGGCTCATGCTGGTGACAGCTAGTTCGCCAAGATTATTGAGAAAGTGACTAAGATGCCTCTTTCTACGGTTCGCGAGAGCGCTGCAGGTACCTAAAAGGTGAAGCGGGGTTTCTTGTACCAAGCTTGCACGGTTTCTGGCTGATAGGAATAAAACATATTTTAAACACAAATAAATAATTGTCATATTTATCAAACTCATATTTACTATCGTATTTCTAAAAATTTACATTATTCATAAATGACACACACAGACAACATCATACTCTTTGCAGACAACAAACAATTGTTGGTTAAGACCATACCCTACCTATTTACAACTTCAATTACTGTAGTTTTAAGCCTAAAAAAATGACTTTCATATGCCGCTCGTATATTGAAATGCAAAGCATTTCACAATAAATAAATAACAAAACTAATCAACAAATAAATTCGATCATTAAGAAATAAATATCTTAAAAACATTAGATCATTATACAAATGCTCTATAGTGATGGCCGTTAAATATATTCAACGATGTACTGTTTGTAGGTCGGAATTTGTGCGTTTTTAGTTTTACATCGAAACTATATGCTTCCGGGGGATATTCGAAGAGGAACTTCTTTTGATTTCGTTTATTTCTTCGGCATCTTGTTCGTGATATTCGTTGTGTTTTTCGTTGCTGCAAATATTCTTTTTATTTATTTCTGGAAACAAACAAAAACCGAATATAGAAGCTTTACCTGTATTTTTTGTTTGTCATCGCCTTGAACACACTCTTGGGACAGTCTTTGTAGTACGGAAAGCATTCTCCTGGTGGCGCATTGCCCTCGCCTATGTCCTGGGCTTTTACATATTCAGGGATAAGGCTGGCAAATGGTGATCGCTTAACTCTGTAAATAATAACACTTAATGCTCAGAATGTGTGCGTCCTAAAAAGACGAAAGTGGAGGTCAATAGCACATTTTAAACGTTGACATCCTGTCAACTTACAGGAAGATTGTGGGCAATATGTGTAATTAGAAAAACCTACAAATTGTGATTGACTCTAAAATTGCTGGTAGGAGCACTCACTGCACTTACAGCACTGCGGCCATAAAAAGGAATAGGTCACTTTCTACTACCTTTGCCATATTCAAGTTTATGTAAAATAGGAAATAAGACAGAAAATAAGATGGGTCGCCGGGGTAATGCACGAAGAAGAGATCTTGTAGTGGAGAGAGCACCTTCCCAAACGGTTCGATTTGATCTAAGATAAATGTGTTTATACGTTGAATGCGTTCGCGCCGAAACATATACTGAATACATTTATTAATCCCGAGTATCAATTTGACTTGGAATTCGACACTCGATATACATTTCAGTGCACCAACGCGGTCACCTTCCTGATGGGATCGCATTCAAAGCGCGCCTCGGAAGTCGTGATGTGGACATTCGTGCCACGTGACCAAACCATCGAAATAGAGCCCTTCCGGTTCGAAGAAGCAGCTCCTCAACATTGTGCTCTCCACCCACCGTCGTGTTTCTCACCCTATCCCGGCGATTTACCCCCACAATAGCCCACAGGAAACTCATCTCAGCAGCAAAAGCTGTTTCAAAATTGACCCAGCTTGGCCAGTCCTACAAGAAAGCTCAGTATTGCTCCTCCCATCACTGGTGAAAGGGACCCCGAAATACTTGAATTATCCACCTGTTTCAATGGGACTCCATTAACAGGCAGGGTGCATTGAACAGGCGTTCGGGAAATAATCATAATCTCAGATTTGTCCACATTAGCCTTCATCCCAGCATCAGTACAAACGGCCACAAACCTATCTAGCGCACGCTGGAGTTCCGTTTGGGATGATGTGAAGATAACTAAGTCAGCATGAAACATTCCTCGCTTCGGGTGCGTTGTAACATTCAGTCCATATATATAATGAACAGGAGAGGTGACAAGACGAACCCTTGGCGCAGTCCAACGCCCACGGTGAAAGGTATTGATTTATTACCGTTAGCCCGAACACAGCTGCTACAGTTTGTGTATACAGAGGACCATCAACCTTCAGAGTTTACCTCGAGGCACTCGGTAATAAGCCTTTTCCAAATCTACAAAACAACTGTATATCGGTTTGGCATATAATATTTCCAAGCCTTCTCAAGTACTATTCTTAGAGTAAAAAGCTGTACTTCTGCTGGGACGAAAGCCCATCCTGGATTCGACCATAGCTCTAGAACACGTCTCCAACACCTTAGCGTAGACTTTACCGGGGAGACTTAAGACAGATATGCCCCTATAGTTGGAGCAGTTTCTGTTATCCCCCTTTTTAAAAAGAGGGACAATCATCCCAGTCAGCCAATCGCTAGGCGTCTCGCGAGAGAGCCATAAAACTCCTTCTTTAGCCATTGCCCTAAGCATTTCTGTCAAGATTTTATTAACACCGGCGGTTTTGCCAAATTTTACCATTTACCATGCCATTTGCACAGCAAAAGTCCAACAACCTCACTCCGTTCGCATTTTGATAAGGATCACCGATCCTCCCAACCACACTCGCCCATGTCGTTACATCTGCATCCACGTGGGCATTGAAGTCACCCATCAGGATATAGGAATCCATCTCAACCCTGTCAAGAGCAGCGTTAACTTCATCCAGGAAAGCCGCATACTTTGACTCTAGATTCTGTGCGTACACCTGCACCAGAACCAGAGTCGATCTTTTAAGTTTAAGCATTAAGATCCCGACTCTCCCCCTAATGGAATATACTCCAATACCCTGTCTGCCAGCCTGGGACTCATGAGTATCCTCACTCCCGCCTGTGCAGACATTTGAGATACAACTGTGGACAGGAAAAGTTTCCACTCGTCCGAAAGGTCTGCAGTTCTAGAACCCCTTTGCTTCGTAGAAGAGATAACTGCGATATCTAGCCGATACCTCTTAGCTTCTTCAACTAGCTCGAGTTGTGAGATGAGAGAGATAAGTCGTTGCCGTTCTTATTTCCTTTTTCAATATTGCAGAACAACGAGTTATTCAGAGTACCAGCGCCGAATATTTTTACTACTTGCGAAAAGAAAGGGCAAGGACTAGAATATGCCTTCGTTAGTCGATCAGCCTTGCCCTTGTGAAGAGGTCATTAAATTGCAGTAGTAGAGGAAATGTTTAAAGCGAACTAAAAATATTTATTTGTTGATGGGCGCGTCTACTGAAATAGGATCTCATGAATAAGAAGAAGAATTTTTAACAATTCTTGTACTTTAAATTATTCTTTTGTTGATTTTAGCTTCTATGTAGCACAAATTACAAATGATGATTGTGAATTACATCGATTGTAGTTGTAACTTGTATTTTGCTAAAATAGGCCACAGGTCGTAGAGATCCTTAAAAAATGTAAAAGATTACTTATTTCCGGGTAGATTTGACGATAATTGAACTTGAATAATGAAACAAAATCTTTTTCGGCTAAAGTGATGTCTTATATTTTAAGACAAATGTAAAAGCTTGATTTGAACCAAAAATCAAGGTGAAGTAAAAAGTAGATGGAAATGATTAGAGGTGGTTCATTTCGAGCAAAAAAGAAAAATACATAAATGGTTGCGATATGTTGATACACACAATGGTTGATACACACGAACTCGGGGCTGTTGGATACCTATCAATGTGTCCCACAAACCGTCCTATGTTGGTAAAACCTAATATTTGCAAAATTTTTTCAAAGGTAAAATGGTGCGAACATACAATTAAGAAACTAAAAGGACTAAAATCGATAAAGTTCATGTGGCTCTTGCAATATATGAAGTGCTGCAAGGCAAATTATTAATTGGAAAAGCTGCAGTTAAATATAATTTGAAGTAATTTTTGAGTTTTGAATTTGTTGGTGCCAAAGACCTAAAAAGTACACAGAAATTGCTAGGAATCCAACCAATAAGTTGTAACGCTCTTCCCAACGAAAACGCCTTGTGTCGCACTTGCGTTCCGCACAGCGATTTCTCCAAAATTACTGGTTATTTGGCTATGCATCAAACTCCCCCGACCTGTATCAATGTGCCCCGTGAATGGGGCAATTTGATACAAAATTCTTTTTTTTACTAAATACGTCCTCCAATATTTTTGGAATAAGTCTAAGAGTCAATTCACGTTAAGCAAGATAGCTAGAAAATCACAGAATTAAAAAATATACATTGCATTGTTATTACTGTTAAGGTGGTGTCCAAAGGAAAAACGTAGCAATGCGCCCCAACTCCCACTCACGTTTTTAATTTCACTTACGTTAAAAATAGTTTCGTCATTTCTCCGAACACTCCGAAGTGATCTAAACTTCTTGAGTGAACCTCGCAAATTGTTCGCAGGAGACAAGCCTTGCCGTCCATACCGAAGGTCGACAAAAATGTCTCCACTGCACCATATAGCATGACTCTAAAAGAGAAGAGGTTGAGTTTTTTTTGTACGGGCAATTAAAAATATTTGTTCAAACCTCTCTCCACCATGAAAGATGTGCTTGAACCTTTCAGGCAGTTCAGGCATTTCGTCCTTGTCCTCATTTTCTTCAGAGGCATTTAAGCTATGGAACTGCCTCCCCTTTGGTTCATCCACTTGCAAGCTTAAATCACGCTTTGCTTTGTAGTTTAAATATCTGGACATGTAGCCACCTTAAACGAGGAGTTCCCAAATCAAAATCCGTAAAATTCGCATTTACAACAACTCGTACCTAGCAGCTCCCCAGCGGAGTGGCCAAATGATCGCGCAAAGATCGGCGGAAGATCACCCAACGGATTCTGATTATCAGTGAGGCCCAACTTGTCAAAGTCAACTGCAAGGATAAATACTGGTTATTTTCTGTCTGCCGATGAGTCGAGTACTTACTTGTGACTGGGAAACTGATGGTCAAGTTCGAGAAGAATCCCTCGGGTGGATGTCGTACCAGCGGCAACGCAATGGTGGGTGTGAATGTAAGCGTTGTGCCAGGAGGCAAAGCCAATCGGCCATCGTCTGTGATCCAAACTAGACGCTTCTGTCTATAGTGTGGTTGATTCGAAAGCTGATCCAGAACTTCCTCTGGCTCTGCATCTATCGGGAAACTTGTTTCCATTGTATCACTTGCACTAAGCGACCTCTTCTGCGATGTTCTGATTTGGCCTGATATTACCTCAATGCCAACGAGGAGGAGTAGGCAAAGCACTACTAACGTCATATTGCACAGCCCTAGCATTTTCATTTTAATTTGTATCTGAAAAGAGAACGGGAGCGGGTGTTGAAAGTCTAGAGAATGTGTGGAAGAATTTATTTTCCGATTGTCTTTAGAGGTCACAATCGTGCATTTTATCGCAGTGCAAAATAAAAATAAATAGCTACTTGCTGCTGGTATTTAGAATTCGTCGTATTCGCATGCAGATGTGGATGGGTAGATCCGGTTATGCAAAAGAAAGTTACGAATTGGCTATTCTCTTGGCGTACGTGTTTTACTTTTTTCTTTGGCGGATTCTATGGGTAGCTAGGAAGTATATGTTATATAAAAGAAGAGTCAATGTACGGGCACCCGGTGGTACAGTATGCCCGTACAGATCATATAATGTCTGGCTAGTTGGTCTAAAGCTGAGAACAGCAGACTGTGATCAACTGCGGTGAATGTCTCACAAGATTCATTTTGAGTTAGACTTTGAGCTACACCCACTGCAAGAGAACATGGTTTCTAATGGTGGTAACCAGACATGAGTCACTCACAGTGGTTAACGAGATTAACGTGTCTTTCTAGATTGGGGAAACTAGCAAGTGGGAACTCCGTCAACGAGCGATGCGTCGCCTGGCGTCTCAATATCTGCGTTTTTGTTTGATCGAAACGTGACTAGCTTTAACACTTATGATCGAAGATTCGGTGTTAACATTAGTGGATCTTTGACGTCATCGTCATTTCAATTGAAGATCGCTTTGACTGAGATTAGTTGAAGTATCGGACTTTATCGTCTGTGTTTATTCCTTTTTTTGTAAACAAGAAATAGGCGTTGTAGATGTTGTAATTTACATCTTCGTTTGCGTTTCAAAAAACTTGCAGGTATTTAATAAGTTTACACTTATATTTTGAACAATCAAAGTCTCAAAAAATGGGTTCCAGTACTTTGATTTACTAACTTCAGTTTGGTAATTAATCAATACTAGAAGTATTGTTATTAAGGAAAACATTTTATTGTGAGTGTCAGTAAGAACAATACTTGAAATATGAAAAACATGTAGATGCAAAAATCAAGAATTTCACAAGAAATAAAAAAACTGATTGTAGCATATGACAGCGCTTCGACTATTGTGTAGGGGCTGTATAGTTGAGTCCGATGTGCTCGTCTTAATTAGAGCTAAAATCAATAAAACATATTGCCTGAACATTTCGAGTGAACATTTTCCACCAAGTGTTGCGAAGTTGTATCAACTAACTCAACAGCTCAACATTTCATGCACTAGCCTGGGGAGAATTTCGCCCCAAGATTTTGGATTATTTGTGTTATTAAATTCTCCATCAAGAGATTGATACACAACTAAACTAAATGGACTGTATTTCTTTGTCTTAAAATTCAGTACAAGAATGCGTTCAATTCAACATTCAGTTCAATAATGATTTACAAAGGAATAAAATTGCCGCTGCAAGAGTTTGCCGGCTGCCAGAAGGATGTAAGAAGGAATGTATGTGTAAATAGCGTTTTCATATGGTGTGATGTGTCTCGTGTTTTCCTATATATTTACATAATGCAAAGAACAAAGTAAGTTTGAAAATTACAGTTAGGTCTACGAGACCATCATGTAATATGTACTATTATTTACAGTGATGCATGAAAGTAAACGACTACAAAGAAGATATTAAAAATTATACATTAATAGTGAAGTGCAAGTAGGCACATTTTACATTAAACACTAGCTAGAGGATTTTACGTTAGCAATAATAAGTAATTAGCAAGAATTTATAACAAGAATAATAGAAAGAACAATTTGCTTAACAATTAAAGGCAAACGATCATCCGCTTCTTTATCGCACAACGGTTTTTGGTGAAAAATCATCTTTTCTGACGTTTCGGTCAGCGGTAAGCCATGCTAACCAACTTTTTTTTTTTAATGAAATTGATGAAATGGATTTTGATGAGCTCTAGTTCATATACGATGGTACGCCATGCGACATAGCGCATGGCACCAAACTTCCTAATTTGACCCATTTGGCCTTTTTTGCGGAAAACCGTGAAGAACCGATGTTATGTCAATCTATTTGCTACAGTCCGAAACCATCAACTAGGTCTTGGAAAATTGGAGTGACAAAATGCGTTACTGCAAAGCAACTGCAGGATGCCACCTAAATGATATTGTGTTCCATAATTAATGGGAATGTTTGCTTCTCCTAAAAAAGCTAAAATACAAGGAGACAATTTTGTTCATTTTATTACATTTTTAAAAAGAAACTTCTATTTGGCCCACCCTATATTCTGTTTTTGAAGCTGGGTGCTTAGGTATTTTTCTGGTTTTTAATTGTCTGGCAAAGTTTGGCTAGCGTTGCTTTATTCTTAAGTCTTCCAATGTTCTTTGTTTTAGTTGTTCGCCCATGTTTTTTTTCTGAGTGACACCATTCGTCTTTTTTTTTCTTAGAGCTTCGATGTTAGCCGACTTCTTGTTATTTTTTATGTCTTGAATTGCTTTTTTAAGTATTTTCTGATAAAAAGTTAAATGAACTCGAAGTCCAGAAGTGTTTCATACAATGCTCCCTCTTTTCTGTGAGGCAGTAAAGCTTAATCTTATAGGTAATTTTCTTTGTCAACTAAACACAAACGTAAGCCTGTTTGGCAACCTGCCTCTAAAAAGTGTCCACTTCAATCACTGCCACATACAATGAAACCGGTTAGCATGTCAAAATTGCAAATTGCTTCCAGCACACACATATCACGATCACCGAGAAGACTACCAACTTCTGAAACTGAAGCAACGCCACTATGTCATTTGACTACAAATTAAGATTGAACATCCCATGCACGCAGATTCGCACCATAATTGACATAATTTTTTTGAGTTGCATAACTACAACGCGTACTCTCTCTCTAAAGAATTCGAGAAGCAAGTGATCTACTTTGATTCCTGCGTATGCAAATTAAAAAAAAAAAGAAAAAATACCTGCAGTTTTCACCTGATTATTATCGGGAAAATGTGTCATAGAAAAGGCGTATTTCAATTTCGAGTATCTTAATGCCATTTGGCCTCGCGTTATTGTTGTGGTGTTGCTGCAGGGAGCAGCACCTGTAATGGTTGTGTGATGGACACTTCTGGCTCAATGAAATCGTCCTGATCGGCATTTAATCATTTTGCGTGCACACCCGCTGGCGATGAAGTTGCTAGACGAGATTGATTTTGAAATAAATTGATACGAAAGTTACTTGATTCAATGTCTGGCAAATATTGGCAAAATCTTAAGAGCAGAATGGATCGTAAATGGCTTAGACGCTCTTAGGTTTAGGTTGATCAGAAAACATGGAAGATGGAAGTGCATTTGTGCCAATGCAATCTATACTAATATCATAAAGGTAAAGAGTTTGTTTGTTTAAACGCGCTAATCTCAGGAACTACTGAACGAATTTTCATGCAGTTTTTTGTGGACTTTTTGATCAGGTAAATAGGTATAACAAACGGTATAATGAGATTTGCGAATAAAGTAGAGAAATGGCAAGTTTCTAAGGCGGGCGCTGCCTAAGCCGCTATAGATACAAAAATAAAAAAAAAATAAAAAAAAAAATTAAACCGACTTAAAAAAAGGCACTACAGTCACTAAAAAGCAAAAAATAACTAATTCACAGATTAAACTCAAAATACAAAAATACACGGCTATTCTTGTCAATAACTGTTACCTATTAACTTAAACAAAATATTATTATATGTGCAATCTACTGATCTGCCTAAAGTCAGTGCCAAGGCAAATAGGTAGAAGAGGTTAAGTCGTCTTGGATGGCACCGACTTCCAGCAGATCAGTAGATTGCACATACAGTGGCGTGCAAAAATGGATACATACTCAGTCGCTTGACTGATTTGACTTGTTTCCTTACTTCATTACCAAAAAAATGAAGTACAAACGATTTTGATCGCATTTATAGAACGGTGGAAATTTACAAAAGTTCATCTTGACCCCAATGTATCCATTTTTGCACGTTTAGAAAAATATCTATTTTGATGTGCGGGAAGAGTAAGATAACTTTGGCACCAATAATTAATAATGGGTTTTCATCTTCCAAAAACGAACAATTTTTGCTATGGGCGGGGGGTCTATCTCACCCCGTTTAGGAGGTAGGGGCAATTTAAAATCAAATCAAACAACATGAAAAAAAAAATTCCTTAAAAAGCATCGAGCTTTATAATATTTATTAATAGGATTCCAAAGTTTGGATGTTTGGAACTTTACTCTCTGCTCCCAAACCGCTGGATCGATTTGCTGTGTGCTGTTTGACTTCAAGTGCATGCAACGCATCATAAAAAGAACGCAGGTGTTCGAACTACCTTTCTTTTGCTTATTTGCCATTCGGCGATTGTATTCCGTACATTTCTTGTTTTCCTGAAGAAAAAGGGTTGTAGTAGCCGATAGCCGAAATCCCCATTTTGTTCCCCAAATGAAATTTGTTTCCCCATTTTCAAAATCGTTTTCCCCATTTTTCCCCATTTCAGAAATACTCTAGTATACACTTATTTTAGTAACTTTGATTTATTTTCGTAGTTCATTTAGTCGAAAGATAACTTTTTTTTTTTAAAATATCCATTGTTTTTTACAATATATATACGTATTTAACAACAATTCCAGTCAAAAAAGAACAAAAAGAAGAAGTTAACCCTTTCATACACAGTGTTGTTACTGTACAACATGAATTTCATCTACTAACAACTCGAAAATTCTGGCGTAATTACAGTAGTAATTTTATTCTAAAACCCGATTTTAGACCATTTAAGTCTCGTAGGGTCTCGTAGTGCAAAAAGAATGTTCGGGATCTTTTACTACGTTTTTGGTGAATCCCTGCGGCTGGAATTGAACATGGTCATGACAAGATCTTGACAAGATCTTCATATCATTTTTTCCATGGTTTAGATATGAATGAAAAAATACAGAATACAAAAGTCAAGTTCAGTGTATGTTTGTGGCAAGCAAATTTCAATTGAATTAATTGAAATAGTTTTAAATGTTCTTAGTTATACCAAAAAACGGTTCATCTGATATTTCCCATTTTTGGAACAGTTTTCCCCTTCTTCCCTTTTGGGTCGAAAAATCCCCAAATGGCGAAAAAATCCCTCGATCTGGCATCGCTGGTTCACAGCAGTAGCCGAAGATATTATTGTTGAACACGTATGCGCAGTGACGAAATTCTTTTGAATTTATCTAAGCGTCCGCCTGCTATGGGCTGATGGTGCATTCTGAGTTGGAGTCAAACTTATTGCATCCAAGAACGAATTAGTTAACGTTTAAGTGTAGGACATAAGAAATTTAAATTCCAAATTTCATTGAAATCGGTTCAGCTGTTTAAAATGTTTGCGATTTGAAAGTTTGGAACGGCTTGACTGCTTTGATTGAAATTTAAAAGGTAAACTTCTTTTCTTGAAGGCATGGCTTTAAGCTAAATTTTTCTTCCATTTAGTTTGACTACATCTTACGAATCGAATGATAAAAACAACGCTGATGTTCTAAGTACCCTTTTCCTGATTTTCTCAAATCCCATCTTGGCGATCGATCTATTTGCACTTTTTTCCCAGAACAGATAAGCAGATTGAAGTGGAAAAGTTTCTTAGGGATAAGTTCCGTGCCAATAAGTTAAAAGATCTCAAGTCAATTTTTATAATTTTTCAGTATGATAAAATGAAGTATGTGAACTAGTTTTTTAAGATTTTTTCGGTGATTACTGTGAGACTGTTGGTGCTACACTACGACTTTTTTTCAGGACACATGTATCCTTAAATTGCATATTTTGTTGTGGCTGAAAAACAACCACACAATAAATAAAAAAAAGTTTTTTAAACTTAAGTTTGTTCAAAAAAATGTTTTATGAAATGTAAAAAAATCAAGTTACTACATAAGGTTAAAATGTTAAAGTGTTGCTTACATTTAAAGTAACTTATGTCGACATAAGCTATCATTTCTTTTGATTTCCACAAGTAATAAAGGCTTATATCATGACTTAAGTTGTATCAAAAAAATATATTTTCTTGTTGCTTTGATCAATTTGTGCTTAAGATAGACATAAACTATTGTGCCAATGCATTTTTAGTCCATTTAAACATAAGCTACTTTGATTTTTTTTTAAATTTAACGTCTATTTTTTGTCGTAGAATAACGGGACCTAGACCAAATGAAAGATAAACAAAATGGGAAATAGCTGATATTAAAAACACGATTTTCACTTATGTCGGCTTAAGCTCTTTTACTTATAGGCACAGAGTTGTTGGTAAAGTAAAATGAATAAGAAATGATTAGATAAAGCATTTTTGGTATTTACTGCTTTTGCATACAAGAAGGGCAAAGTTTTCAACTGACCCTAAAACAAGATACAAAACTGCGTCGTCTCATTTAGGACCACATTAAGTTTAACTTTTTATCATTATTATTGTTCCGAGCCAGTTCAACTGCCATGCACCTTCGCTTCTCCGGCAATTCCACGAGACATCACATCGCCATTCAGAAAATTCCAAGCACTGCACACCAAACAAACGAAAGGAGAAGAAGACTCGACCCACTTATTGGTCAAACGAGCGTGTATACCAATTACGACAGAGAGACACAGCGTACAATTCGGGTTACCCCATTTCGTGTACCCCTACCCACCCCTTTTGATTCACGCGTATATTCTACGCACATAACCTCTTGCTTGTTCTACTTTGCAGTCCGATATCGTTAGGAGAAAGATCTTGTTTTCAGTTTCGATTTCTAATGTCAAGATCATATGGGTGATGCCGGGCGGGTTTTTATACGCACAAATGTCGTCTGCGTTGCGCGGACTGATTGTAAAACTGGTTGCCAGTTTTGCAGACAAGAGAAGCAGAAGTTTTGCTGTTGCAGTTTTGCAGTGCCTTTTTGGGATTTTTGTTTTTAACTGCCGGTGAATCCGTGTCGGTTGGCTGCTATGCAGTGACGCATGGTGTTGCTTTACAATGACTGATCGCAGGTGAATTAAAGAAATTAACATTTGAGCTTATCGATCGTTAGAGGACACTTTCAAAACGGCTCCTTCAGTTGAATTTAGTTCCTTGAAAAGGCCCCTCATCGATTGCTTACTCTTTGCCCATCAGGAATTTTGGGTGAGCGAAAGAAAGTTTTAAGTGAGACTAGTATGAGAGATCGATTAGACATCCTCCTAATTCGAGGAATGGCCTGTTTCAAATGCGATTGTTACGTGTTATAATAGAGCACATAAAATATGAAATAAAAAAAAAACGAATTCCATAAATGAATGATGAATCAACATTACAATGCTTTAAACCAATTTAGCAAGAAGTTAGTAAACAAAAAAGTCAACAGCTGTTCAGAAGTTTATTTTGGTTATTTTAGAAATGATCTTGAAACCGTATATAAATACAAAATTATGAAATTATGAATTAGCAAAACTTTAAGTAACCTGAAACTAAAACTAGTCATTACCAAGTACAGTCGACTCAATGATTTGCAACTCGTTGCATTAAATCTCTCGATAATTTAAAAAGAAAACTGTCCGGTTCCTTGAAAACTACTCGATACTCGAATTTGTCGGGAGCTTTTATCAATAAAAGATCAATACCTAAAAAACCACAAGATAGGAAGACAGGCAATAATACAGCAACATCTAGTGGTGTTTGCCAAATTGGAAGACCACAAAATACGACTTCAACGAAGACAGTCAGCGTGGACAATTTCGCGGAAATGAATAAGGTAATTGAGCGAAAGGCTAATCCACGATGGAAGATAGGCCCAAAAAATGCCTTTCCGTTCATATTTCTTTCTTTGTATCTTTGGCACGGGCTGTACTTGAAACTGATTAGTTCTAGTTTCAGGGTATCAAATGTTTTGTTAATTCAACAATGTTCACAATTTTAAAATTTTGGGAGTTTGTTTTTTGTGGGTTGGTGAGAATCTTCCGAAAACATTGTGAGACATCGCGTAGTAGCTATTTTAAGTTGGAATTGGAATCCAAGCAACGTATTCGAACAGAAATGTTTGTTTAACCCTTTCACGTCCAGTGTTGTTCTTGAACAACATGAATTTTATATGCCGGGAACCCAAAGATATTGGCGCAACTGCAGTGAAAGTGTCTTAAATTCATTCTAAAACCCAACTACAATCCAGTGTATTCTGCTTCCAATGCCTCTTTGTGCAAAAAGAGAATTCGAGATCTTACCTCGTTTTTGGTGAAATGAAAAAAAAAAAAATTTTCATGTGGGTGAAATTAGATGTGGCTATGAAAGTGTTAAGATGGCCGCAAACGTTACTTATTACACTAAAATTCGACTGTAATATTTAAATGCTGAGTCTTAACTATATTACTTCCACCATGTTTTGAAAACTTGGATCTTTTTTGTTGTACTAAATCGAATCAAAAAAATAATTTCAATGCCAAGATCCAATTTTTGGATTTCACACGGATATTTTTTGACACGGACAAAGCTTTTTTTTCGCTTTTTCAATTTTTAACTAAAATTAATCAGTAACTTAATTTTAGAACAGGGCTTAGAAAATTCTTAGATCTAAACTTTTCTCAAATCAAATATTTGCTAAGCACTTTTTACACACCGAATCTTTCAAATGTTTCTCACATGTGGGATATATTGTTTTGTCACACACCACCACCGATCATGATGGATCGAAGTAAACTGCGACGTTTGATTAGAGTTTTCATTTAAATTGCGAAAACCCTCTAACGATTACTTTGGCAGTGTGCCAATCTTCAGACACAGAAAACTTATTGGCAGATCGAACTCGATGATAGGTTCATTGGTTTGTTTTTTTCTGAAACATTCTAGGTAATTAAAATGTTTGTGTGACACGTATCG
Organism: Syritta pipiens; assembly: GCA_905187475.1. Taxonomy (NCBI): domain Eukaryota; kingdom Metazoa; phylum Arthropoda; class Insecta; order Diptera; family Syrphidae; genus Syritta; species Syritta pipiens. The sequence goes on along the minus strand of LR994574.1, from coordinate 32,051,150 downwards.
GTAGTTAGCTAGTTTCTCTGGCGGCTGTCATTTGTTACTTCTAATCGTTCAATCAAATTGTAAGTATTTCCTGAAAGTTTACAGACACTTTCGTTAATATAAAAGTTTCGTTCGGAGGGATGTCACATCATGTATGTGGTTGGTGAAAGTAACCGTGAGACATGTGCCACGTGTGTCGTGGATATGAGGAGAAAGGAATTTGAAGGACCGCTTTACTTTTTCTTAACTGGAGCATACAAACGCTCAACACTCAAGAGGTTCTTTTTTTGTTTTCATACTTTGGACAGTATCGAGCAATGGTCTTGCCTTTGAGAACAACTCGTGACTTGAGGACGATGGTAAACGCTAAGAAATAGGTCCATTTAATGTTAAAGAAGTCCGAGTTTAAATTACGACATATAATATTAAAGGCAACACTTGAATTTAAACTAAGAAATCTTCACCCGCAACAATTAAAAGTACTTAGCCTCAATTACTGAATCGACAGTTGATAAAAAAAATAAAGAAAGTTTGTAGAAAGTGTCATGAGTTTGCTGATAGTACCCTCCTTCTGATGCTTGATCTGTCACACCCTCTGAATATTTATCTAAAAAAATAAAAAACAACAAAAAATCGTAATCCGTCTGTCCAGAGTGATACGCCTGCGGTAAAAAAATCAATTAGCCACATGTCAATGACATGTGATAATTACTTTCATTTGTTTGCCTATTTTTCGGGATCAGAGGTTGTACTTGAATTCGGGGCCAAAGCAGCCAAATTTCGAGTTCTAAGGCCAAAAAAAGAGAAGAAGCCATAACTATACATGCTTTAAAAGATCACATTTTAATCCACTAGCGCAAATCAAAGCACGTGTGTATGCTGTTTGGAATACAAATCAAAACATGGACGCTTTTTACGACGGTTAGGCGACAGAAAATCTATTAAAAATGCAAATTCGGAAAGCAATTGAATTCAATTAAAATTCAAAATTGGCAGCTTCAATTGCATTTTTACTTTCTACTCCAACTAAGCCAAACACAAAATTACTTAACTAACTTTGGTAGATGACTGTCAAATTGCCGCGGCAAGCTGGTGCGGCAGCGCGGTTCCTCTGGAAATCGACAGAATGCAAATTGTCGGATTTATTTCACATTTAGTGCGTTGGTGGACTTTCTTTTTAAATCAGCGCACTACGATTTTTATCGAAAGCGCAATTTAAGTTCCAGTAGACGGCGACGGAGGAGGCTTATTAGTAATTCATGACACGCATGAGTGGCATGTGAACGCGAGTGTGTGGCCGCAGACTGGAGGATTCTGCACGAAATGAGCCGTTTTGAACTTCTTTTCCAGGGGCTCGATTTTGTGAACGACGGTAAAAAAGACAATTTCCTGGCATTGATCGAACAGTTTTTAAACGCCAACGACCTGTCAAATGTGTGCAGAGTGTGAAGAAAATGAATCGATTAAGAACTCAGCCACGTACGAGTGAAATCTAGCATACGCGCCAAGAGTTGATGAGACTATTTGATAACGCAGTTGGGTAGTTTGTGTGAATGGATGCAGCACTACCATGAAAAGGCACTGAACTCTCAAGAAGGCTGACATTTTTGCTATCAATCAAACCATAAGCTTTGAGGAAATAGTTAGGGGATTTTATAGGCGTAAACATTTGGCTTGCCAAAGCGACATAGCTGCGATGAAAAGAAAACGCTAGGCTGGCTAGAATTCTGGATTCGTTTCCATATAAATCTGCAAAGAGACATTTTCATCAGAGTGGAGTAAAATCATGAGGAGGTCACTGTCGTTTATGGTTTGCGTAAAATTTTTGCTTGTAAATAAATAGAGTGCTCCCTCTTAAGAAAAATTGAATTACACTGAACGTGCACATGAGCACATTTAACTTCGACTTTGATAGCATAATCAATTGGGGTAGAGCTCAAATTGAGTGGAGTTTAATGCCTCCAAAACTCAATGCTGTCCACTATCATTTAAGCGAACACCCAACAATCAGCTGTTATCCATGAATGGCACTTGTATCAACGAAACCGAAAGACTTTCCACCCTTGGCATCTGCGTTAATTCAACGCTTTGTTGGAATGATCATATATTCGATGTCGCCAAAAATTAATTAAAATGTCGCTTACAATATTTTAACCAAAAATATTTTGTGACATGAAAATTTTTAGATGTTGCAAATTGATTTCGAAACCAAATGAAAATAGAAATTGCTTGTCCCAATTTCTGTATAATATAATGAATGAATAATAAAGAAAAATTTGTTTGTTTAATAAAGAAAATTTGTTTCGATCACTGAAATTTATCTACTAAAGATAAAGAACGTAGTGTTTATGCATTTTTGGTTAAAAATGTATAAGTAGAAACATTGGACGTTTGGCCTTAATTTCCGGTAAGTTTCTAGTGCAGCGTATTTGTTCTGCAGTATTATCTTAGTTAACATCTTTAGCAAATATTATCTAATAAAATGGGAAAAAATAAGAGCTACATACCGGAATTAATGAAGTTCGTAATCGTAATGTGCTGCCAGGAAGAGGCCAGGAAGATATCTTAATGGGCTCCAAAAGATCTTCTCGAAAATAAGCAGCATGGAGAATTCCAAAAGAAAAAACCGAGTAAGGAAAGCCGCAGTCAGAGGGGATAAAACTTATTTGTCGGTTAAGTAAGGCGAATGCATAAGTGGCCAGAAAGGACACTCACTTAGCTGTAGCAACTCAATTAAAAAGCAAATAATCTGGAATCAGTTGGACGCGATATAATTTGACACAGGGGTCCTACGGTTTATTGCCAATTCCAAACGGCGGATTGCTAAAGCTTTTTGGGGTGTTTGTTTGGGGCTTTTTGAAAATTGTTTGTGGTGTTGTTTCCCCAGGTACACTCGTTTAACTATCCGACGCATCAACCATTTAAGCCTAGGCCCCCACAGCGACTCAATTAACTAGTCAAACAATACCCAGAACCAATAGGAACACAATACTTGAAGGAGATTTACAGGGGTGCATTGCGGGCACAATACCGCATATTTAAAAAAAAATTTAAAACGTTTGTTAGAATTTGCAAAAGAACATTAAAAAAACGGTCTAGTGTGTATTTAGCTCACGCGCCGAGGGTTTCGTTCTTTCGTCAAAAGATCAGAAGCAAGGACATAATTTAAGTTAAGGCAGCTAACAACGTCGGGTGGTTCTTTTTGTTTCGAATGAAGCTAAACAAAACAAAAATCTATCTTATTTACTGATCATGCCAACCGTATAAAAACTGTTTAAGGGAAATGGTCTCAAAATACTCCAGTGAGACAGTTAATCGGCAGTTCATGAAAGTTAGCTTACCAAACAGCTAAACAATTTGAATCATAAAGTATTCGACAGTATTTTTATTAATAGATAGCCACTTAGTCACTTAAAACACTAAAACAGCCACAGACATCCAAGAAATTAACAAATTAAGTACTCCAGTTTGAAATTAAAAAAAAACTCAAATTTTACACTAGGATTTATTATTTAACGTCATTTGAAAATCACATTGAAGCAATAACAAAAATAATGTTCAATTTAGTTTTTGTTTCTTTAGAATTTTTTATGTTCTTTTATCCAGTGGCAAAATTTTAAAGATATCAGGAAATGGTCTGAGCTTACATACACGTACGAATGACTGATTCTCTTATTTTTTCCACAAAAAAAAAAAATACAGTAACAAAGCTACAATGATCAATCATTTCTTTACTTCGCTTTGTTCTTTTAAGAGAACTAGGAGAGAAGTAAACTGTCATACAAAATATTTGGTCAGATTCACAGGTTTTGAGAAGAGCAAAAAGATATTTCGGAATTCGAGAAAATATAAAAACTTTTTTTAAGAATCCTGTTCGCTATTGAATCAGTAACACCATCAAGCTATCCATTTTTATTTATTTGAACTAGATGGTTACAATTTTGCAAATATAAGAAATGTGAAAATAACGAGAAAAACCCGAGAAGAAAAAACAAAAAAAAACAAAAAAACAAGCAACGAGACAAACTGAGGATCCAACCCAGGACCCTCGGAGCAGAAGGCAACGAGAAGAAAAAACAATAAAAAAAGCTAACGGGACAAATTGAGGATCAAACCCATTACCCTCAAGCAGAAGGCAACAACCACCGTAACCACTCCACCAACGCAGCTTTCAAATTCTGCTGTTGTTTTTTTTGGTATAGGAAACGCTTAGAAAGGTTTGTGTTTGTGAGATAATCGATTTGTATGTGATGTTTTTTTCTTTTTTATTATTTAAATGAATGAATCGATCATGTTATGTAGCTGGCTGATGCTATGTAACCATAACGATCCGAAACGCACTTCACGCCTTGCAACAAGAAAGTGTAAGTGTTTTGTGTTGCCCAGCGCAGATTTCCGATCTCAACCCCATTTAGAACTTGTGGGCTGATGTGGGGAGGAGAATAGCATCCAAATCTGCAAAGTATTAAGAGCAGATTTTAAAGAACATCGTCCATCTTTTAGAAAATAATCCATTAAAATGATGTCAGGATTTGGCCGGTTTTCCACCACTGTATATGGCTTTCGATTGTTTAAGTTTAACTACTAGTAATTCGCAAGTGCCACTAAAAAATATCGTTTTGACAGTTTAAATTACATTTTTGTTACCTGTTTTTTTAGCATTAATAACTGAAGCCAAGCCAAACAGTTTGAAATGAAAATGGTGCAGTAGAAAGCCAAAATAATTTTGGACCTAGCCACGTTATTGACAAACAACGTCCAAGGACAATTTCAGATTATTACGCGATATAGAGTTTCTTAATGTACCGTCAAAGGATTTCTTGAATTAATTTGATTACATTCATTCAAAGAATCAACTGGGGAACACAAAGAGCAATGAACAAAGTTAATCGCTTTCCTCTCGATTTCTCTGAGTTCAACGTTTAACTACGATTTTTGTCCAATTCCCCATTGCTTTTATCCTATTGACAATTGCATATTATTTGCAATTTCATAGTCTTATCTGCATTAATTAAAAACCAGGTTTACAAACCAGATGCCGTAGTAAGAAGACAGCATAATATTAGAGGTGCCTGAGCGAGTAGGTGACTGAGTAAGTATATTGTCAAGATGACCCAAAAAGCAAACATTTCGATTTCGATCAACACTTATTTGCATATGTTCACGTTCAGATAACAACGGCACTGCAATGACCAATAGAAATGACAATCAAAATAACAACAATCGCAAATTAAAAACAAACTCCATTGAGTTTAGTAGCCAGCAAAAACCAAACAAAACGGTTAAGTAATCCCCATTCTTATCTCATCACCCCTCAACTAAACCTGATATACTCCTCAGGCTTCTTGGACTGAGCTAGTCCCATTAGATCACAGTGCACAGAAAAACAAAAACTAAAAACTGGGGCACGCTAACAAACAACTTACATTGTTCAACCAATGAAAAAGGAAAAATCCAAACAACACGTCTTGTAATTCCGTCGCGCAGTAGTCGCCAGTCGAGAATAAAAAATAAGGAGTAAAATATTTAAGAACCGTCTTTACGTATACACAATCTTAGAGAAGTTGAGAACTCCTTTCATTGTCAAAAATAAAAGAATTAAAAACAGTCACCAATGTGAGCACATTATAACAAACACGCGAAACGATGCTACAATTCGCGCGGAACATTTAAGAACACACAACCGACCTTGCACACGGCCACTGATCGACTAAATGAATAGAAGCCCAGATGCAATATTATGTCCGCGTTTTGGCCGAAAACTAGGCCCGTCAGGCACCAGAAACCAGGCACACTCTTTGCAGAGCGAAAAACTTGATTGACTCGCTGAGAGAGAGGAGGTTTCTAGTCTTGGCTTCTGACGCTCAACTGGCATGTGGCTTTTCTTCTCCGGTCTCTGGATAATGAGGTAATCGTCGGGCTCATTGATGACAGTGGGAGTGACACAAAACGCGATTAATGTGAAATCCTTTTTGGTCAACCTACAACGACAGTGGGCTCAAGTGGGTGAGGTATTTTGCATTAGATACACGTATCCACTGACACACGAGGAAATGCGGTTTTGTAATAATGCAGGCGGGGTGAGGGTAAGTGGCTTCATCGAATTTTTGATTGACGATTTACGGTGGCTTCTGTTGCACGGTAGCAACTTTCGTTGGATCAATAATTGGGACGTGCGACTATTTGAGTTGTGGTTCGCTTAAGGGCGAGCCTGGGTGATGGGTGGGAGGTGATTTGTGTTAAAAGTGAAATTGCGATTGCGGTTGCGTATGCGCATTTTTTTGACGCTGAAAGTGAAACTAAGCATTTTCTTTTGAGTGGTCGAACACAGGGCCATGAGGCGAATTGGGGTGCTATGTAAATTTACCACAATTTTTTATTGTGTCCAATATATACTAATATTGTCTAAAAAACGGATTATTATATTGTTTATTGGATTGTTGACTTGCTTCTTGAGGTTTGTTGTGATATCGCCCCGTAGGACATTCGTCCTTTCACGTGCAAAGCAATAGTCATTAACCTCTCATTCAAACTTTATTATTTTTTCGCATCTTTATGGATCTTTCTACAGGCTTAAATAAAATAAAAATATATATCGTCACTATCTAATCACTTGTATACAAGGTATTTGCTTGCTTCTATAATTAGTTACAATGATTCAAATGGTCCTTATTGAGAAAATTTGCCCACCGTACACAAACTTTTGTGGATTGAGTTTTGCAACACTGGTTGTTGTTTTTGCCTTGAATGAATAATTTTGGTAAATTATGAAGCCTTGTGCTTTGTTCCTTTCAAATATAAATGAAATACTATTTGTATTTCAAAACAAATAGTCACATTTGGTTCGGGATTAAACGCCTATTTTTCCCCAGATTTCTTCATTGTACGCAAACTTTTGTGGAACACTGTTTAACTACAAAGAAGGGAACCTCGTGTGGCATCTGGAGATTCCTAAGAAAGCTGAAAACGTTTGGGAACTTATTTGTTCTGATGCCTCGGGAGCTTAACTCCTACACTGTACTACACGGTACTATATTTAGCAGAAAAGAACGGAACAACAATCTCCCCTGTTTAAACGATGACGCATAGAAGTGGCAGAAGTGGGGTCGAAGTCTGATAATATGGTTGGGGTAGCTTTCACATTTCTCAGTGCAATACACTACTAATTAACGTAAAAATATCTATCTTCTCAGATAGCCAAGCTGTCCTTAAAGCTCTAGGGACCTACATCAGCAACTCCAAGACTGTCCAGGAATGCAACAAAAATCTAAAAATGATGGTAAAAACTACAGATTAAGACTTATTGGGGTGCCAGGACATAAAAAACAAGAGAATTATGGAAAGACGGACACAATAGCCAAAAAGGTAGCCGAAATTCCGTTCAAAGGACCCTCTTCTCTCTCAATTCAATAATACAGACATGCACGGAACATGGCACACTTTCCAACCAACTACCCAATCCTGGACCTAATCAGAAAATCTACAAAATTGGGATTTACTTCCAGGAATTATCATCTGGAAATGTTGCCAAATAAGGACAGCGCACAAATCATAGATCAAAGAAGGGGAACAAGAGATCTGTAAAGTCGCAGTACAAGTGGCTCAGTTGCACTTGTTCTTTAGTTCAAATCAATGATCCGACGCATTAGACACTTGACATACCAGCTTCATCGTATTTTAGCCAAAATTGTACAAAATACTCTTGAAGAGCCCCGATACCAACTACTCTTTTTTATAGTAGAATATTGTCAAGTGGTAAAAAAGTACGCCCAGGATTCAAAAATAGCGTTTAACTGTTAATCACCTTCTCAGATCTTGTGAGCTTTCTACTAGATACCTGCTAGAGAATGCTAGCTAACTATTTGATAGATTACAAGTACCCTTCTTTGACTTAAACTCATTTTCTTGAAAAAGCTTCATTAAAAGCACAGTTGTAAGAGTACTGCACAGAAACAGTTTGGTGTATCTCGGCTATTGATAAAAGCTTTTCAAAAAGTAATTTGAAATTTAACGCTTAACAGTCAGTTTGAGACTGTTTAAAGTACATTCATAGTACACTAGCACTATTTTTTAAGAGTCTAAAAGAGTACGATATTACTGAAATCAATAGCATAAAGGCTTATGACTGGAGCGCCTTTGTGAAAATGAGCATGTCTCTTGGTTGTCCTGGCTACAGTACATGTACACATGTACATGAGGTATCAATAGCAGAGAATGTGTGGATCATTGATCTCTACAACTAATTATGTTCCAACAGCCTGCATTTGTTTTACGTATTTCTTTTAAACGAAACTGCTTTACGAGCTTCGAAATTAGTTGGACAAACTTCTTTGTTTGTAAAACAGTTGTGGTCAACTAAAATTAAGAGTTTGTGTTTCTGACTTTCTTAAAAATAATTGTTTACTTAATGGTGAAGGGAGAACCTGAAGTCTTAGTCACTTTTTCAAGGAAATTAAAAGGATGGATTTGTAGGAAGTGGGCTTTTAATTAGGTGAGCATTAGTGCTTTATCAAAAAACTTAGATACGCACAAACAGCCATCGGTTATCTTACTGCAGCTCTCGAGACCTCGTGCAATAGATCTTGAAATCGTCTGCGCACTTGAAGCCTCACACTCGAAACTTAAGCTACTAACGCCACTTCAGTGTTACCCTTATCAGATTCACCATATAAATAGTTCTTCCATCTAAGCTCAGTCCAATAGTGTCTGAAAACATTCACCACAATGAAGTTCTTGGTAGCATTCGCACTTTTGGTAGCATCTGCATCCGCAGTCGATTGGGAGCAGGTTGCTCCCATGAACGTGGACTACTTGGTCCCCATTCAACCCAGGGGCTCTGAGGTCGACGGCCGCATCACAAATGGACAAATCGCCAGGGCAAAGCAATTCCCTTACCAAGTCGGTCTTATGTTGCACCTTGCTAAGGGCTCTGCCTGGTGCGGTGGCACTTTGATCTCGAACCAATGGATCCTGACAGCTGCTCATTGCACAGACTCGTAAGTATTTCACTCATTTCAAGTTAAGTGTCTAATTCAAAACTTATAGCATCAACTCTGTGGACGTTTACCTTGGAGCTGTCGATCGCACCAACCGCAATGAACCCGGCCAAAAAGTGATTCGCGTGGACAAGAAGAACGTGATCGTACACGAGCACTGGAATTCCAACACCATCCAGAATGACATCTCACTGATTAAGTTGCCATCCCCGGTGGTTTTAAACGGTGGGTTGACAAAACATTATCTTGATGTGATACTAATCTTTCCAATCGGCAGACTACATCAAACCCGCCAAACTGCCAAAGATGAACGGAAAGTATTCGAACTACTCCGGCGCTCAGGCCATCGCTTCCGGTTGGGGAAAGATCACTGACTGTAAGAAATTTCTCTATTGTAGGTGTTCCGATTGGTTAAAGAGTCGTTCCATTTTCAGCTGCCAACGCTGCTACTGACAAGCTACGTTGGGTTGAGGTCCCAATCATGACTAACTCGGCTTGCTCACCGTATTTCGGCGGATCGGTGAAAGACACCAACATCTGTATCAGCACCAAGGGAGCCAAATCCACCTGCAACGGTGACTCTGGTGGTCCACTGGTCTTGGCCGACGGCAGCAACACCGTAATCGGCGCTACCTCGTTTGGCATTGCCCTCGGCTGCGAGAAGGGATGGCCTGGGGTGTTCACCCGTGTCACATCCTACTTGGACTGGATCGCTAAGCACAGTGGTGTTGTTAACAAGTAGATTTTCATAGTGGAAATAAATAAACTGAGAGCAGATAAACCCAAGGTTTTTCTTTTTTAATCTAGGGGAAACATTAACCCTTTGCTTTAAAACAACGAGAGGTGATGATGATTCTGTGCCTAAAATGAGAATCTCGTATTAGACACGTTATGTTTTCTTGTGGCGAAGAGTAATAACCCCGCATAAAACATGCATAAGAAAAGATTTTATCGAAAGTGTCGCATACAAGCGTCGCTCAGTTCTTAAGGCAAGCGGTCAAAGCGAAAGCCTCACAGCTTGCATTTTATTGCTTCTTACTTAGCTTCCAGTCGCTGTTTGGACAACTTGTTTATTGTGATGCCATAATGCTAGTTTACGGAGGTATGGATCTGACCGATGAAGAAGATAAGTTCTACTGAGGCACTGAACCGAAAATAAAAACTATATGCTTGTAATTTCAAAAGTATGCTTAAAACCTCCAATATGCTGCTTTCTATGAAATATAGAAGAAGAAAGTTGTGTTGAGAAATTCAAAAGTAAATTTAGTGGATGAGTTAAGAATATTAGGATCGTGGAAATCGCTGAAGTTACACGAATACGAAGAGTATTAGTGAAGAGCATTAGTAAAGGTCTCATATAAATGAGAACTTTCTAAAGCAAACGAAAACTTTAGGGGAACTATTATCATAAACACTACAAAACAGATAAACAAATACACAGTGTAATCAAACACAAAGTTGTTCAAGTGGCTACCGCGTACAAATTATCTATACGAGATACTCAGCTTTCCACCTCGACTAGCCCACGTCCACGTTTTATACGCGAACTTATTTGGGCTTTTGAGCAAACTCACGCACATTATCATATGTTATGGATTGCTTGGATAAAATTGGCCAACATTTTTGGATGGCCAAACAAGTCCGAACCAGTTAAATCGCAGCTCCGAGATGGCCAATTTGCATCGCCAAGACGACTTATAACATGATTTGCGAATTTGGTGATCAAAAGATCGACTGTGGCATGGCGAGCCCTACAGCATGAATCAGAGTCGTCCAAATATATGTCAACAATTCCAGTAGGTTAGGTTAGGTTAGGTAAGCGGGTAGGCGGGATAGTCGCGTAGGTCTCACTTAGGTCCTTGTCGACCCCTTGTGTTGCGTCGCGTAGGCCTCACTTAGGTCCTTGTCGACCCCTTGTGTTGCCCAATAGCGTGGTTTGGGGTCCCTTTGTGGTCCAATCCGTCCATCTGGTCTTACTCAAGAACATGAAAATATTCTTTAGAGGAACAAAGTTAATATCAAAAAAATCCTGCAGATATGTCTTCCAAGTGTTTCAAACCGTAGGTGATAAAGACTGGGGCAGTGACAGAGGTGCTGTTGGGTGTCTTCCCTCTCCTCCTCATCTCCACAGCCTCTGTGGGCCTTTTGTTCATGCAAGAGTAGTGCTTTAGTTCTGCTGTTATTATAAATAGGCCACATAGCCCTCGTCGTTTCGTACGTTCGTAGTGCCTGCTATCTGTCAATTGCTATACCCTAAATTCAATACCCTGTCGTCAATTTGCCTCCTAGTGAAGCAGGTCCATTCCTACTATCGCCTGATTTAGACTCATTCTCAATCCGTCTCTCGCGAGCCTGTCGGTTTCCTCATTTCCAGGTATGTCCAGAGACCCAGCAGAGATTAATTCTGTGCTGCGAGCCAAGAGCCCGAAGCTCGTCGCGGCAACTCAGAACCAGCATTGACTTAGCGTTTAGCTTTTATGGCTGCCTGACTGTCAATCAGAATGGTGATATCAGCCGGTGGTGTCGCCAACATTTATATCGTTCCGGCCGACCTCCGTGTGATATCAGGAAGTCTGATCGATACAATCAGCAAGTTTGATCGACCTGTGGATGTCTAACGTTTCGGAGTGATCGTGTTGCTGATTCTTAGTGGGCATTTTGCCGCTGACTCGAACACGAAGAGGTCAAGAGGTAATAGGTGAGGTATGGTTTCGAGTCCCGATGTGAAAGTTGTGGAGTAAGTGTCGGTGGCACCCACACAGGCTAACCTCTGAATCTTTTCAGCGTTTTTAGGTTGGTGACTTTTTCAAAAGCCTTCCACCAGACTATATTGCCGTATGTTAGAATCGGTCTTACAATGGCTGTGTACGTATGTGTAGAACAAATTCGGGGTCTTCCTAACTCGTTCCTGAACATTTTTTACCCAATTGAGCTTCCTGTCTAATACTACTCCAAGATATGAAGGTTGGGAGGAATTTGAATGTTGCCAAAATATCGTCAGCATCGTCAGCAAATGCAACGGCCTCCAGTGCTTCATGCATTACTAGCACCCATAGAAGAGGGGAGATGACTTGTCCTAACATTTTTGAAAGCTCCCTCAATATCGAGGAAAGCCACCAGGGTGTATTCTTTGTCCTGTAGCGATTTTTCAATCACTCTGACTACACTGTGTAGGGCCATATCAACGCCTCTACCCTTCATGTAAGCGTGTTGGGCCTCGGATATGGATATGGAAGGAGGGAACCTCGGATATGAGTGTGGAGCAGCTTTTCGAACGTTTTCAGGACAAAGGAGTTCAAACTAATTGGTCGAAAAACGTAGGCTGTCGTGTGGCTGGACTTTCCGGCTTTAGGGATGAAGATAACTTTAACATTCCTCCAAGCCGTGGGAATGTGATCACAGAGGAGACAACCGCGAAAAAGGGTACATAGAATTGGTTCTTGCTCTCCGTCCAGTTACCATTGTCATCTTTCAAAATCTTATCTCACTTTCTAGAATCCTATCTCACTGACACATATTTCGGGGTAAAGCAAGGAGACGACTACTCTGTTTCGAAAGAAATTAAAGCCTAAACTAGGTCCCAACTTTGTATATACTATTCACAAATGATATGCCAACCTTTTCGAACTGCATACTTGCTGCGTTTGCTGATGACACAGCCATTCTGTTAGTTGGAAAAAACGAAGTAGAATCAACCCAAATTTTACAGGATGAATTGGACCAAGAAATAGGGTATTAAACAGCATAAAGTCGGTACATGTCAAGTTTACCAACAAAAAGATTCAACACATTCCAATCATTGGTAATGTAATACAAATACCATTAACAGAAAAGGACCTAGGAATGAGCGTGGAAGACATCTCGCGAGCTCAAGTTGCTTGAGGGGTCCCCTATCTGCACCTGCCCTCACATCCGCCGAAGCTGCCGCAGAGAGTATTTTCTCTCCCGCAGCAATCACCGTGTAGGTGCTGTTCAAGGTGGAATTGTTCACCTCAGGCGAGACGTGACTAGCCTTCCCAACGCCTGATGACGAAATTATCGTCATCTTGGAGAGTTCACACCTTTCGCAGGTTCACCGATGGTGTCGGTCGCCGCTCGGAGCCTCCATAGTCGTCATCTTTTGTTGGTGGGCTATTGGTACGTACCTGCGACTTCAGGAAGTCCCTCGCGTTCTGGTGCCTCCACCTCAATCTTTTTTATCTCCAAGCCTACGTATCGCCTGCTTGCAGTTGGGGATTCTACTGCTGATCGAGGCTGCAGACGATACCGAAAGTCTTGACGTGCTAGCAATAGCCATAGAGTCATCCTCCCTGAGAAATAAATTCCCCAGAGCGAAGCCCTCAGTCGCATTACTGCTCGCCGAAGAAATCGCTTTTGGTGACGGAACACCTAACAGGAGGTTTTCCTCCTCGTCTGTCATAATTTTTTCTGTGGTTATGTTTTTAGAGTTGGTTTTATGAAGGACCCTTGAAAGATTGTTTTTATTTTCTAAAATTTTGATCCCACGCGTAAGGGGGAAGGGAAGGTCGCACTGCACTCACCCCCTCTATACAATGAAGAGAACTTATTTAAAACTGGATTGCCTCAGGTATCCAGAGTTCACGGTTATAAGACACGCTAACGTAGTGCCACTCATCCTTAGGCACAGTTCTATAACACCTGGCATTACGGGTTTTATCGAGTTGTTCCCTTCTAGATCCGCAGTATATAGTATAACCAGGGGAACCTCGTGCAGGATGTAATTCTTCATCACGTACGGCCGGACTTGGGAGATGAACTCCCTAGCCCACATGACCTTGCCGCCAACAATTCCAGTAAAAAAAAGGTTAACATGCCGAAACATTGTTCCCAGCTTCGTTTCGAAGAACAGAATGCATATCGGAACTCAACAATTTTCGGAGCCCCAGATGTGGAAATTTTTTTTGTTAACGTAGCCGCCGAGATGAAAAATGATTTTTCAACCAAAATTGTTGCCCCAAGGTCCATACTGTGCAGCGATAACAAAGTGGAGGGTCGGGGAAATGTTGAGCTATTGTGATAGGTGGGTAGTTGATCCTCGTTGATTGAATCTTACACTCTCGGCTACAGCGGTCAGAAGACATAAATAAGTTTTAATTCATTCTATGCGTTGGGGGTTATATTGACTCCAAGCGCCCCTTTTCGCTCGTTGTTGTCGTCATTTGTTTACCTAGTTAGCGGGTCTGTTATAAAATAAGTTTAGCTTCCTTTAAAAACGTTGTCTTTGGAAGATCCTTGAATTCTGTTGCTAATTCGTTGAAAGTCATTGGGATAGTCACCTCGTATTTTCGTCGTTCGTATTCATTCCAGTATATCGGAACTTCGAGTTTGCCTTAGAATCTCAGTCTCGTATTGCTGATTTGCTGAGAGGGAATTTAGTAGGTATCGTCATCTTTAAACTGTAAAAGAATCTCAAGTTTGTGAAGCTGTTTTATACTTACGAACCTCAAGTCATCGTTTATCGGTATACCGACTTTTGCACTCTTATATGTAGTATGTCTCACGAACTTACTCCACAAACTTGCGTATAGGTGCTTCATGTCGGACAAAACGTGGTATTTTCCACAAATCTATATCTTTATGATTCTTCCAACAAAAAAGATATCAAGGTCATCTCGAAATTCCGTCCCCCCCTGCACTCTTATCGATTATCGATAACAATAGGTCACTACCGATCGCCTTGACCCACTAAAAATCCCATGAGATTAGGCAGAGCAACCACTACTAAGTGCAGCGTATATAAACCATCTTCGCCCCTCTGCCAGTGACTAAATATCGTTACTCAGTTTGAACACAATGAGTTCCCTTGTGATTTTTTCTTTTTTGTTCCTGATCGTGGTGACTTTCGGTGAAGAAGGATTGCGCCCGCTTCATTTGGCAACTGAAATCCCTCTGGTACATTGGGGTGGGGCTTCTCAGACATCAGCGCGAATAACTGGTGGCGACAAAGCATTAGAGGGTCAATTTCCCTATCAAGCTGGGCTAAAAATAGATCTGGGTGGTCAGAGCTCATTCTGTGGAGGCACTCTGATCTCTTCGCAACATGTACTTACCGCTGCGCATTGCTGTGAAGGGTAAGCCAAAGTTGTTATCTTTTTTAGAATCATTAATTCGGATCCGTTAGAACTGTAAGTGTAGATGTTATCCTTGGGGCGATTGAGATCTACAATGAAACCGAGCCGCATCGCGTGTCTATGACTGTCCCTAAGTCAGGTGTGAAGATACACGAGGACTGGGACAGCAGTAGACTGCTCAACGACATTTGCATACTGAAGTTGCCGAAGGAAGTTGAATTATCCGGTAAGTTGATTTCGAATCTTTAGTGGTAGCCTTAAATTGAGACTTTCATGCAGAGCATATCCAAATTGCTGACTTGCCTGAAGATGACTCTGCAGACTACCGTGATGAAGTGGTTGTTGCATCCGGATGGGGCCGTGACAGCGATCGTAAGTCGTGATGTGGAGGATGTGAGTGCGTTTGGTTTTGTAATGCGTCTTGTGTTATTGGCTACAGGTGTGGAAACAATCAGCCCAGCCCTCAAGTTCGTTAAGGTCAAGATAATAAAAAATTCCATTTGCAATTTGATGTACATAGGTTCAATAAAGGATACGAATCTGTGCACTAGTGGCGCAGGAGGAAAGTCGACTTGCAACGGAGACTCGGGCGGTCCTTTGGTTTCGAATGGTGGACAAACTGTAGTGGGTGTGACTTCGTTTGGATTTTCACTAGGCTGCGAGGTTGGATGGCCAGCTGTGTTTACTCGTGTCAGCAGATACTTGGAGTGGATAAAAGACAATATGAGTTGATTCTTTGCTTGACTTGTAGAAGTAATTGTAGTTTGTACTTAGCCTTATGCACAATAAAGCAGCTAAATTAAAGCTTGATGTTTTTTTTAATTGCCCAAAGCTAAGCTTAGGTTTAATTGCCTAACGCTTCACATATTTTGTGAAAAGGATAAACACTGTTAAGCAAGAATTCTGATCTTTAGAATCTTAAAACATAATGCGGCGTTTTTTAGTTATAATCTACATCATTTCATCGGACTATAAGAACATCAAACCACACAAAGAATTAAAAGTTGGCTGATATGATCGATGACGCCATTTCATTTTATCGAATAGGTATACTTATATTCGTTCAGTCGCCAAAAACTAAAGATTGGGCATGTTTTGTTGTATAAAGATCGATTACATTAATAAATTACATTAGGAATTGTTACTGCGCATCTTAAATTACTAACACAAGATTAGTAATTTCAAACCAACAATAAAAAAATAACTTGCAAAAGTCA
The DNA here is from genome assembly GCA_905187475.1 of Syritta pipiens. Taxonomy (NCBI): domain Eukaryota; kingdom Metazoa; phylum Arthropoda; class Insecta; order Diptera; family Syrphidae; genus Syritta; species Syritta pipiens. The sequence continues at coordinate 32,034,866 of LR994574.1, read as the reverse complement.
CAGTCGGTCTAGGTCAGCTTTATTAGGAAAAATAAAATAAATTCATGTTTGGACACTTATAATATACACAAATGAGTACATGCTTTTTGTAAGTGTAATTTACTGCTTTTGAAATTCGTTTGCAATTAATACCATTTGCGATTTTGAAGGATAAGAAATTATCCTTCTTATTACACTCAATTAAGCATACCATAAACAAAAATAATCAAAGCACTAAGAAACAAGCCAAACAATTTTATCATAATGGTGCACTTTTGAGCTTTTGGTGCAAAATTGAGTACATGCGGATTATTTGTTGTTTTGCTCGTTATTTCTCAAGCTTTAAGGTTTTCCGTCCTATATTATATATCGTTCTTTGCGTCTCTAAATATAGTAATAAAATGCAAAAAACTGTCTGAGCTTACCTCATTCCGTTTTTTTTCTATGAAGTGTAAATTACACTTACAAAAAACATGTACTCATTTGTGTTTAATTGGTTCTAGTTTCGAAAGCGTCGATTCTTCTAAACAATAGTTCTAAAATTTTAGCACCAGCAGTACAATTAGAAAAGACTGCGTTTAAGATCGCCTGATGGTGCAGTGTCATATACACATTGTAGGGATATAGATTGGGCGCCAGACGTGTTTCCCTGTGGTTATTTAAGGTTTCATAAACTCTGAAACCGTGGTTGGTAATGCTTACGTCTAATACTCGATGTTTATTAATTGTGAATAGTTTGTGACTTGTGGATCAGTATCAAGCATGTTGGCGACATCTGGAAAAAACATCCAAATCAAATTTGCATATTTGCATATAATAACTTCGTCGTGGTTAACAATTAAAACTCATCACTTTTGATTTCCTGCTTTTTCATTTAGTTTTTGATTAAAATTCCCAATTCTATTGGGTCTCTATTTCAATTAAACTGTTTCTTTTTGCCGTAATTTATTGAGCCCTCTTTAGCCTTTGTTTGTTTTTCTTCTTATCACTTTTTTTTTTATTTTATGAATTTCAGTTTACACTGATAATCGATTTGTAAGACTAGTTGGCATTCGTCTGCAATCATGGAATTGACATTGATTTTTTGAGGGTATTGAAATTTGCTCTTTTAGAGTGCTGGGTGTGTGCTATTTTTTGGAATTAGCCCGTCAAATAGTTTTAAGCATGCCAGTCACTCATGCAGAGTGTAAAGCAAAGTGATGTGACACTGGAATCAAGCTTTATAAAAAACTTAAGGGTCGTTGTAACGCGGCAAATAAAAAAAACTTTTTTATTTATATAAAATATCGTGTAGGTTTAAATAAGATCACATAGCCTGACGTGTGTAGTAGACAGCAGAAAAAAATTGTCCAGAAAGTCCAATTTACCATTACTTGATTGGGTCAGTATTGACATTTATGATTTCTTTTGCTAAAATAATGACTTGGGACCCCTTCAACTATTTTTGCAGATGAATAAGAGAACAATGGTTTTATCTACGACCTGCGTGTTCAAATCTTTGCTCTTGGTGTTTATTTAAATTTACTCTACTTTTTATGGTGTAGTAAGGGTGGACCATCTAGGTTTCTGTTAAAACCCTAGGTTATTTTGGTTCCCGTTTGAAATATTGACAGAAAGTCAGCACGTTAGAAAAACGTTAAAAAATATTGATATTATCGTAGCTACGATCTGACCCCTTTGTACTTTATTTTTGTGGGGAACAGTGAAAGATTAACAATCCGGAAACGATTGGAGTGATAAAATCAGCTACTGCGAAACCATCCAAGGCAGCCACTTAATCGACTATAATTAATGGGAACGTTTCTCATAAGGCAGAAAAACTTAATTTGTTTATTTTTTAGAAGAAACTTGGATTTGGCCCACCCAGTAGTGTGTAGTTTCAATAAACATTTTTTTCGAAGGCTAATATATTAGATTAGTACTGTAGTGAGAGGTTCACATCAGTGAGTTGAGTGAAAAACGAAGTTTAGTCATTGCGTGATTGATATTTGTATACCATTGATACAACTTTTCATCTGTTGGCTAATTTGAGTACTCATTTTAGCTACAAAATGCCATCACACCTTAAGGTATCTAAAGTTTCCACTTAGAAGGTGTCTGACGACTCGATATGACCACAATCGTTAAGAATTCAAAGTGATTTACCACTTTGATTTATCTACGATAACTTTGTCGCCTTTCGTGCAGCCTATTATCAATGGTGGATTTCCCAGTCGGACCCTAACCATTATCTACCAGTCCAGTAGCGGGCTGCTGTTTTGCTAAACTTACGGCAAAAAGCTTATCATATCTGCAACTGGTCACTGTAAAAATAGACCTTTTCTTGTGAGCGTTATCACAAACTGAGACCATATAAACACCTCCCGCATATCCTAAAGCCAAGTATTAGGTGTTCGTTGCTTCATTTGCTAAGGATGAAGTGGTTTATAGTTTTCTCTTTCGTCGCGGTGGCCGTGGCCTCGTCGGTTAATTTTAGTGAAGTTCGTCCAAGACATCTCGGAAACAGGATCCCATTAGTTCCTCGCAGAGGCGTACCGATTGAAAGCCGAATCACAAACGGAGTGGCCGCGACTACGAAGCAGTTCCCCTATCAAGCTGGACTTTTACTTGAGCACTCCGATGGTTACTATTGGTGTGGAGCTACCGTCCTTTCGGACAGGTGGCTAATCACCGCTGCACATTGTACTCTGGGGTAGGTTTGGTTACGTACTTTCTTCTTTATCGAAGTCACTATACCCATGGTTTTCCGCTCAGCGTTTTGTCGGTTCAGGTCAATCTCGGCACTCTGAAGAGTTCACCCAACGGAGATGTGGGTGAAGTTGTTGTCACCGTTGATGATCCTGCCACAAACGTAATTGTGCATGCGGACTATGATGATTGGACTCTTGAGAACGATGTGTCCCTCATCCAGTTACCTGAACCTGTAACATTCTCTGGTAAGTGAAAGAGAGACAGGTGTTGGTTACATTTATACATCACTCAGATTTTTTTTGCAGAGTACATTCAGCCGGCGACTCTACCTAGCTTCACTGGAACTGCACCTGTGTACACTGGAAGCACAGCTGTGGCCTCTGGATGGGGCTTGGTCAGCGACAGTAAGAGCGGCTCTAATCGATCGGATGCATTTTTGTGATGAGTCTGAATTTTTTTGTAGGTGCTTCGAGTATTTCGACCACACTTCAATGGGCTGATGTGCCAGTGATTTCCAACGCAGCATGCTCCGTATATTATGGACGCTTGCCAACGTCCTGTTTGTGCATTGGCACCAAGGATACGTACAAATCAACTTGCAGCGGGGATTCTGGTGGTCCACTTGTGCTGCAGGGCACCGATACTTTGATTGGTGTTACTTCGTTTGGCGTAAGTTATGGTTGTGAAGTGGGATATCCGGCTGGATTTTCACGCGTTACCTCATTCCTTCCATGGATCCAGGCTAACTCCGGCATTACGCCATAAATATTTTCGAAACAATAAAAACTTTTACGACTGCGTGTATTCGTTAAGATCAGTGACTTTTTAGTTTTGGATAAAAAAAAAACCTAAAACTTTTTAGCTCGACACTGCGACAATTTCTTTTGCTCCGGGAAATAAGGCAGGGTTTCTTAGCTTGGCTTTGATTTTGCCTACCACTGAGGGACACTCGCAAACTGGAAGTGTAGACTTCTGTTTTTGCTTCTAAAAGAATGTTTGTGGAATTCGATAATAACATTTTCTTCAGAATTAACATGCTGCTGAAAAGAAAAAAAAAACAAATGATTTAAAAATGGTCAAAAATGATTTTATCCCTGACAACACACCGGATAAAGGAAAACTTGACATGGTTTCACATGGGACAGCAAAGAAAACGAAACAAAACGAGAGTTTTTGTTTTGAAGTATTTTGGTGGTGATTTTTGAAAATTCATGTCATTTTATACGAGCAAAACACACGGAATGTAACAAAAAAACCGGTCAAGTGTGAGTTTTACTCACCCGCCGAGGGTTTCGTTCGCAAACAGGTTAGTAGTTTAGACTTAATATAAATCTAAGACATCAACAAACTAAAATAGTCAAATCAAATTAAACTCCGCCTTTTTTTTTCGACTTTAAAGCTTAATATCTCGAAAACTTTACTTCCAAATGAAAAGTTCAAAATGAAAACTCTATTTCATTTTGCAAGACCTATCCGATGGTACCTCACTTAATATATTCCCGTGATTTTTTATTTCAAAAAAAGTTAGTAATTAATTTATTTTACTATGAGCAAAAAAAAATATACACAATTTTGGATAAATTGCGATGAGTTGCCCCATAACTCCAATTTTTTTCAGATTTTTTGGTCAAATATTCTAGAAAATAAGGTGGGGGATACGGTACAAAAGTCAGTTTTTTGCAGTTTGTTGGCTAATAACTTCTTACCAATAAGAGCAAGGTGATTACCATAGTACAACTTTTTTATCTAACTATCATCCTCTTCCCATATCAAGGAACTAGTAAAAGAAATTATTTTTTCAAATTTAGTATTGGTACTAAGTTTTTCACTAGTATGGAATTTTCTTAAAATTTTTTATCTGAACTTTCTTTGGACAAGTGAAATTCATCTCCGGCGAAGTTTCGTTATTCCTTTGGAACGAAACCCTAAAAACATGTTTCGTTACCGATAGATGATCTCTTGTTTTTTGGAAAATAAAATTTTGGTTTAATTTTTATTTTTCCCTTTCGTTGTAAGTGCGCAAATTTTAACAAAAATGAGCATATGTAGCTGGAGAAGAAGAATTTTTGTTTCAGGCAATTTTTCAGAACAGGTTCGTACCTCTGCGACTAAGTTTCTTATCCTATCCCAATCGTTTAAGATTATATGCTAAATAAGACGCCACACACAACAAAAAAAAAACATTTACAGCAAAATTTAGTTTAGTTATTAATGTTTTTTAACTGATTACTTAGTAGTTCTCAGACCCCCCAACCATGCCGTTAATCCATTCCAAATAGGAGGTAATCCTTGTGAACACTCCAGGAAACTCCACTTCACACCCGAAAACAATTCCAAAGGAGGTAGCGCCAATCAGCGTATCACTGCCGTCAGCTAAAATGAGTGGGCCTCCGGAGTCCCCATTACAAGTGGACTTCTTTCCTTTTGTGTTTATACAAATGTTCGTGTCCTTCACAGCTCCCAAGTAGTATCGGCTGCATCGCTTATTGTCCATCACCGGCACTTCAACCCAACGCAGAACTTCAGAAGCACCCTTTGAAGCTAAGTACACAGAAAACATAAATGGTCATGGGAACTAAGAGAATTTTTGACAGTCTCACAATCGCTGTCACGACCCCATCCGGAGGCGACAACCTTTTCGCCCTCATAAGTAGACGTTTCTCCAGCGCTAGGCAATTTAGCAGGCTTTATGTACTCTGAAGAAAGAGAAAAATCATAAGTTTGTAAAACATGAGTGCAGTGCACAAACCATTTAGCTCCACAGGATTCGGTAGCTTCAGCAGTGAAATATCGTTTAGTAAGTTGTCAGCGTCCCAACCCTCATGGACGAAGATGTTACTCTTCTCAACTTTCACTATCTGCTGACCGACCTCAGCACGATCACTTCGATTGGTAGCACCCAAGTATATATCGGCACTCTGAACACTAGAAAGAAAACGAATAAACAATATTCACTCAGTCGTTTAAATCTGATCCTGTCCTGTCAGACCCATCGGCACAATGTGCAGCTGATACAATCCACTGATCCGAGATAAGGGTTCCTCCACACCAAGCCTTGCCCTTCTCCAGATACAACAAGAGACCAACTTGATAGGGGAACTGCTTTGGCTCAGCAACCTCTCCGTTGGTTATGCGTCCCCCGATCCAGACCCCTTTAGGGTTTACAGCAATGCGATCGTCGAGATCCCGCGGTGGCACTTCGTTCCAATTAATGAACCCAAAGACCGCTGCCGAGTGAACGACCACTATAAGCACTGTTAGAAGCTTCATTTTCAAACTATGGGTGTTGGATATGTCAGTGACTGTATTTATAGTAGAAACATATCACGGCAGTTGGAATCTATTTTATAGCGTCCTGGGGATTATGATGATTACTGGGTCGTAAAGTAACTATTGCCACTTGATGCGTTATCAACACCACGCTGTTGGAGTTGAATATTTAAACGAAATCGTTTATGATAGCGGTAGAATTTGGGGGCTATTTGGAGCGTTAGAAGGTTGTCTATGCTGGCAAGGTTGGACGGAGTGCGTGTGTTTGCGTCGACTAAACAAGTACATGGTCACTATCATCAGAAATGTGTTGCTATCAGTCAGAGGAGGGACATTCTTCTTCAGAGGCAAGTGCATTGTATTTATGTGATACTGTGACGTATTTGTGGATGGACGGACGCAAGTTGACCAGTTGTATAATTCAGTATTGCTAGTAAAATGTGAAACTGGTATTCGGGTCAACGTTGTTCAAGCGTAAAGCGACTCAGTTCATTGCGCGGAGGTATAAAACTGACTTTCTGTTAAGATTTTTGGCGGGAAACAGCTGTCAGTGTCAAAGTAATCTATGATTTTAAAAGAAACCACGCTTTATAGTAATTCTTTACGAATTTTTCAGGAGCGATAAGTAATCCGAGCATTTACAGCTCAACATTTTAGAGAACATGGCTTTTGACTAAGACAATTATTGAAAGTATTTTGCTGATGTATTTTCTGTATGTAGGCATTAAAAATCACTTAATAACCTTAGTTTCCGTTTTTTATAAAGGCTACCTTTTGTGGCTGAAAATATGTGTGCCGGGAATTTTGTGGAATAAGACTTTGTCTAGTAATTCAAGGAATAATATTTATCTGCTCTTTGTGGGAAGATTTATAAGGTGAGGAGTTATTATTTCTTAATTTCCCCAAGTACAAAAGGCTAGGCGAATTGGCATGTATCTGGAGATTTAACAAGCACTTAAGGGATTGAAAAACTTTTTTAAAGTACTTTTAGGAATAGTAAAAGGTTGAAAGTACAATTTCAATTCCTTGTGTAGTATCAAAAGTAAAACTGAAAAACGATGTAACACCCCTGTGTGAGTCAGCGCCTTCTGGGGGTTAACGGAAACAACGCTCAACTGAGATCCTTCAGCTGACAAACTCCATCATGACAGATCTCTCTGTCACTTGCCTTCCGTCTTTTGAATTGTTTAGTTTGCGCGTGCGGAATAAATTTAAAAGAAACCTTTGTAATTGTTGTAAAAACCGCAAAATATTAATAAAACCACAACCTACTAAAACTTAGGTGTGGGGTTATCCCATAAAAATAATAAAAATATACCGGATCGCTGAAATTTTCGCGGATCAGTACAGGATGAGCCATTTGACGATAAAACACATGGCTGATGCTTTGTGAGAGACCGAACGAATCCGAGCAACATACGATGGAATCCGCACTAGCTTCCGCACCAACCTCCGCATCAACTTCAGCACCAGCAGAAATATCCGCGTGCGCTAGACCCCTGTCATTTTTCGTCATCACCGCCAGGAGTGCACCTTTGGCTGATGATGGCCGAAATGAAGATGACGTTGATGAAAGTGAGGTTATGGAGTTTATCATCGACGGGTTCAACGACTCGCCATCAAATCTTTCTCTTCTGTACCCCGCCAAGACGATGGCGAAGTTGAAAAAGTCATTGCCCCGCTATGAGACGGGACGAATTTACAAACTACCTTCAGCAACAGTGTGCCCCTGCGATGCAGTGAAGACTTCCGGCCGTCAACTTCAGAATAACCTCAAGCAATCAACTTCCGTCACCTCCGCACCTCAAGCATCAACCTCCGTTAAAGTGCGGTGCTTCAACTGTACAGCACAAGGTCAGCGTTCCGTTAGATGTCCGAACGAGCGACGTCATCAGTGGTCCCGATTACGCCGTGCGGGCCGCACTCATGCACGAAAGGACCATCCCAAGCATACTCAACAGCAACAAGTTGGCGTAGTCGAGCCATCCGAAGACGACGAAGAAGATGCAGAGCCAGCCTGGAATATGGAAGCTGCCCAAATGGTGAGTGTTGCCTTTAGGAGTGGGAGTAAGCGCATGAGTGACATTACTTCTTTCTTGGACACCGGTAGTCCAGTTAGTTTTATATGTTTTTCGTTAGCGGCTAAAAACCTCCGTAATAAAATTCCGGTATATTCAAAGTTCAGAGGAATGGGTGGAACAAAACTTCACACTTACGGTACCGTTGAAACTTATGTGAAATTGTATGACAAATCAGAAATTATTCCGCTTTTAATAGTTTCAAACGAAGTGCTCCCATTTTCGATCCTTTTGGGCCGTGATGCCCTTAAAACATTTGAAATAACTTTAAGTATGTCAAGTAAACTTATTGATAGTACAATTAAACTTCCGCAATCAAATGTTAATCCGTTTAAAATTAATCTTAAGTCCCTATCGCGTACGCTCTACTCATGCACTTACGAACCTACGATAGAAAATAAGACGACTTCCTCTTCAGATACATCCGTCGACAGGATGCGCCGTCAGCTTGTGAATGACTTAAGGTGTAGTGTTGCTTCCGATGGTATGATGGTGTTCCCCTTCGTGACCCTAAGCTCACTAGTGTCCAAAATTTTAACGTATGTTCAGACCTTGATCCAGTTTCTTCCGAGAGAATTCAGGAAGTGTTAGTCAGGAACTACCTCCGCTTTGATAGGAGCAAAGTAGTGCCTAAGAATTTTGAGATGCACATCCACCTTAAGAACGATGTTCCGTTTTTCTTTCAACCTCGCAGGCTCTCCTTCGGTGAGAAGCAAGAGGCAAAAGTCATAACTAACGACCTTCTGAGTAGGAAAATAATTAAAGCGAGTGATTAACCTTACGCCTCCCCTATAGTTTTGGTAAAGAAGAAGTCGGGCGAGACACGCATGGGCTTTGATTATCGAGCCTTGAATAACCTGACTGTTCGGGATAATTACCCTCTTCCGCTAATTGAAGATTGTTTAGAGTACCTAGAAGGAAAAAAAGTGTTTTCCATACTTGACCTTAAGAGTGGGTTTCACCGGGTGAAAGTTGCTTTCGCGTCAACTCGCTATACATCCTTCGTCACACCTAACGGGCAATACGAATTCTTAAGAATGCCCTTCAGGATTAAAAATGCCCCAAGCGTTTTTTAAAGGTTTATCAATAGAATATTCCGAAAATTCGTTGATAACAACCAAATAGTGGTGTATATGGATGACATAGTTATTGCAACTAAAGGCTCAGAGAGTCACTTAGTTATTGACAGAAGTCCTTCAGTGTATCTCAGTAAATAGTTTAGAGCTTAAGTTAAGCAAGTGCCATATCGCTTATGCGACCATCGACTATATAGGATATAAAGTTAACGAAGTAGGTATTCAGCCGAGTGAGGCACACTTACGCGCAATTGCCAACTATCCCCTTCCGAATAATCTGAAAAAAACTTCATTCCTTCCTGGGCTTCTGTTCCTATTTCCGACGGTCGTGGAATCTATTTCCCGAATAGCGAGACCATTACTCGACCTAATTAAGACAGATGTTCCGTTCAATTTTACTTACGAATGTGAAAGTGTCTTCCGCCAACTTCAGACACACCTAACTTCAGCCCATATTTGCACATAATTTGCACCGTTGATTCCGAAGATATCGAATTCTGGTTAAGGGCTTCCCAAAGCCTTGATTCTTTAGCTTCCGAATCAAAACAAAGATTGAGTTGAGAGCATGAGGTGCTATGCCCTTGAAAACGGTATTATCTTCCGAAAAACTACTTCTAGTAAACTTCTTGTGAGCACAGGTAGATCGAAGACCTACTCAATTAAAGGATAACCAGACAGCGGCTAGTTATCCTCTCAAGACAAGGAAGACTAGACGGCGGCTGGGTTTTCCCATCGACCGCCATAAAGTTGAGGACAGACGAGACGCAGATCCTGCCGATAAGACAAGGACCACTTATCGGCCAATAAGTATAAATGTCCTGTTGGAAGGACAGGCAGAGGACTGTGAACCGCGATCACGACAAGCCGCCTTGAAGAGTGCTTTTTTAAAATATTAAAAGTAAATAAAACATTGTGAAAAAACTACGACATTCTTCAACGCGGTGTGGTGATCGATAAACTGACTGAATTTCTTGAAGAGAAGGAATTGGATCCACAAGAAAGAGATTTAGGTCAATTTCGTAAAACAGGTTCCGAGGTAATCATGAAAACACAAGAGAGTAATAGTCGTCGCTTTGAGGAGCGCCACCATTCCGCTAAAACTTACGAAAAAGGAGATTTTCTGGTCATTAAAAATGTTGACACTACCCCCGGTACTAGTAAAAAGCTTATCCCTAAATTTAGAGGACCTTACGTCATTCACAAGTTGTTGCCGCACAACCGGTATGTTATACGCGACATTGAGAATTGCCAGATTACATAACTCCCTTACGACGGAGTAGTAGAATCACGTAATATCCGAAAATACGTTGAGGCTTCGACTGATGGTTGAAGAGGTGGTCGTCCAGGCAGCACTCATCATCGATAGTTTAGTGTTTCATTTTGTTTTGCTTAGAAATTCCGTACTGTCACTTATGTAATGGGGTTTGTCACTTGAGGGATGCTCATATTGTTTTACTACTCGGTTGATCAGGGACGATCAATTCTCAGGCTGGCCGAGTTGTAGTATTAAAAGTAAAACTGGAAAACGATGTAACACCCCTGTGTGAGTCAGCGCCCTCTGGGGGTTAACGAAAACAACGCTCAACTGAGATCCTTCAGCTGACAAACTCCATCATGACAGATCTCTCTGTCACTTGCCTTCCGTCTTTTGAATTGTTTAGTTTGCGCGTGCGGAATAAATTTAAAAGAAACCTTTGTAATTGTTGTAAAAACCGCAAAATATTAATAAAACCACAACCTACTAAACTTGTAATATTTTTTTTATTTCCCATATACGGCGATGATGACCAACATTCCGCTGTCAGGCAGAGCGAACCATTAATCGTGGACGATGACGGGTAATTCCATTGTCCTTCCGACCTGGACGAAGTAGGGGTAGCCATATCCCTCAAGTCCAATAAAGCAGTCGGTACCGCCGTTAGTCTCCTTAACATCGTGTATAAAATCGTCTCTGCCGTATTGTGTGAACGACTAAAACCGTTTGTCAACAATCTGATTGGTCCATATCAGTGTGGTTTTGGCCTGGAAACCCACCATCCATCATATATTCACATTAAGGCAGTTCCTGGAAAAGACCGTAGAATCCCAAATCGACACCCACCACCTTTTCGTCGACTTTAAGGCCGCGCATGACAACATTTTTCGGGAAAAATTATACGAAAACATGTCTGGTTTTGGCATTCCTGCTAAACTGGTCCAACTTTGCAGGATAACCATGTAGAAAGCTCGCTGCTCCGTGAGGGTCGGCAGTGACCTTACCAACACCTTTGATGTGGCTTGTATTGAAAGGCTTGTACTTGAAAGCATTGTACGGAACTCCCACGCCAATACCAGAGGCACAACCTTTCAAAAGTCCGTATAACTACTCGCGTATGCCGATGACATTGACATAATTGGCAGAACACAGCGAGCTTTCGCGAGCATTGAAGTAGAAGCGGCGAAGATGGGTCAGCGGTCAACGAAGACATGCTGTCATCAAGAAAAGACACCCAACACCGACGCTTTGGACAAAGCGGCAATATTGACATTTATAACTTCGAGTTAGTCAGGGACTTTGTCTACCTGGGCTCCGCGGTTAGCTCACTAAACGACACCACCTTGGAGATCAAGCGAAGAGTGACTCTTGCCAATCGCTGTTTATTTGGGCTGAGAAGGCAATTGAGTAGTAAAGACCTCTCTCGGACAACCAAGCTAACATTATATAAGACCCTGATCGTCGCAGTCCTCCTCTATGGCGCAGAGGCTTGTACATTATCAAAAAAGGATGAGGACCTGCTTGGTTGTTTCGAGAAAAAGATCCTTCACGTGATCTTCGGACCTGACCTGGAGATTCAACCACGAACTGTACAGGCTGTACAGCGACATTAACCTGGTCAGTAGAGCCGAAATCCAGCGGCTTAGGTGGCTGGGCCATGTAGACACCAACGCTTCGGCCCGGAGAGTCTTCGAATCTACCACCATGGGGAATCGTGGCAGAGGAAGACCCCACCTCAAGTGGCGCACCCACGTGGAAAGGGACCTCTACCAACTTGGTTTGCGAAACCGGATATATGGAATAGCTGGCAAACAACCGGGCCAGTTGGAGAGGTATGCTGGTTGAGGCCCAGGTTAACCCCGGACTGTAGCACCACCTAAGTAAGTAAGTAATTATTTCCCATATTTATTCAATTCCTGTCTGTATGACAATAATTTAGTGGTGTTAAAAGCAAGTATGGGATGTATAAAAAGCAAGTAGGACCAATGTCCACCCTAGGCATTGGGGGCTTTATTCACTCCGAGCGGCCTTGTCGATCGATATTAAAACATTTTATATAATTGCATATATAGTTAGTTATAGTTAAATTTCTTGCATCTTAGTCTACATTTCTTTTGTCTTATTATTATTATATATTATTTCTTTTGTCTTTATTGAGGAATCAGTCTCTATATCATCGCTCGCAAGATCTTCTCTGTCGTAATTTGTGAAGGCCTAATGCCCTTTATTAGTAATCTAATTAGTCCTTGTCATTCCGACGATTTTTTCAGTATTATACTTGAAGGAATAGTGCAGAGGTCTGACGTCGGTACTGGAAGCACTATATTTTAAAAGTTTGTCCAATAACTTGTATATGTGAAGTTGAAGTAGTAAATGACTTTGTCTACTTAGGCTCCGCTTTAGATGTAGAGAACGACCCCAGCTAAGAAAGCAATTGAGGAGTAAAACCCTCTCTCGAAAAATCAGAGTTTAGCTATATGATATTTTCAAAATCCCGGTCTTGTTATTTGGTGCAGAAACATGGACCTTATAAAAAATTTAAATTCAACGTGTGATACGACTAAGATGACTCGTTCTACGAGTCCGAAAAATCTTCGAATCTACCCAGAGGGTCGGCGCTGTAGGAAAAACCCGAGGAACAGATTGTGCACCGAAATGGAAGCTGACCTTAACAATCTTTGTGTTCGGCACTGGAAGCAGCTAGCTAGGGGCTGAGCTGGTTGGAGAGGTTTGCTATGTGAGATCCTTGTCCACCCCGGTCTGTAGCGCCATCATATAGATAGAAACACTAATAATACAGATCTCTTGGTCTATAAAAACAACAAAAAGCTGCACACCATTCACCGATTTATTGAAGGGACAATAACTAACTCCCACAATCGTTAATTCGACAACCCAGTTTTTTCTTTTATCCAATCTAAGTAGGAAGTGATTCTCGTAAACACACCAGGGAACTCCACCTCACATCCAAGAGTGACACCAAACGAGGTAGCACCAATCAATGTATTGCTTCCGTCATTTAAAATTAGTGGACCACCGGAGTCACCATTACATGTTGACTTCTTTCCCTTGGTACTTATGCAGATGTGTGTATCCTTCACGGAGCCCATATAGTACCGGTTACACACGTCGTTTGCCATAATGGGAATCTCTATCCATCGCAGAATATCTGATATACTTTTCGCAGCTAAACGAAAGCGATTTTATATCCTGAAATTTCCTTCAACATATCAGAACCCTTACCATCGCTGTCACGACCCCAACCGGAGGCAATCACCTTTTCACCAACATAGCTGGACGACTCACCAAGTTTTGGTAGCCTGGCTGGCTTAATGTAATCTAAAGATTAAAAATTAAGTTTTTTTTATCATTCTTTTGGAATAGAACTTTGTAGACTCACCGTTAAATGCAATGGAAACCGGAAGTTTAATCATTGAAATATCATTGATAAGATTTTTTGCGTCCCAATTCTCGTGGATGATCACGTACTTTTTCGAAACGAATACGATTTGCTGCCCGACTTCAGTCCTATCCGTGTGATTTGTGGCGCCCAAGTAGACATCAACTCCATTTACCCTGTATGTAAGTTTTTGAAAAAGTTGGCTTCATCAAAGGTTTTAATAAACTACTAACCCTTCTGTGCAATGTGCAGCAGTCAATATCCAGCGATCCGATATGAGTGTTCCTCCGCACCAGGCCCGTCCATTATTTAAATGAAGTAGTAGTCCCACCTGATGAGGAAACTGCTTCGGTTTAGCCACCTCTCCATTGGTAATACGTTCATAAGCAGGAATATTTTTAGCAATTCCGCTGAAACGATCGTCAATGTGTCGAGGGTAAATGTCGGCCGAGTCAATGTCAGCAGCTAACGATGTAACTAGCAGGGCGATAGCGATTAGGTTCATCATTTTTGAGGTAACCACTGAGAAATAGTTTGAATGAATAAGTTTGAATGGTCTGGGACCGGGTATTTATAGACCGTAGGTTATCGTGATACCGTTATTTATGGGATTAGCTTACCATAAAACCGCTGTGGGTGCATCACTGGCTTATCACTGTCGTAGGGCTTTAGCCAAAGTCGTAGTCATGTGCACACTTGGAGTGGTCGAGTGCTTCCTAAGATCTGTACACTGAAAAAAAAATGCTTGAAATTGTATTCGCCGAAATTAGATTTCTTTTTCAACTGACTGGAAATGCTGGGCCATTTCCACTTTAAGGCGGATTTAGAATGGAATGTAACTAAGTCCAGAGATTCAATAAGTTTTGGCTTGACTGTCTGAACAAATCACTTTTGGATACCACACTTTTTTTTTAATTTTATTACAGCACAAATTACATATTAAAATAAATATTGCACAATGATTACAGAGATTTCGTTATCAAAATCTGACAATGTACACCTTTTCAAAAGAACTTTAAATAACTAAATTTAGCTGATCTTAGAGGAAAAGCGGAAAAAAACTTCTCTACAAATTTCATTTTCACAACAAAAAAAAGGGGTGGTGGTGTTATACTCTGATTTCAAGTTTACAGATAAATTTACAAATTGATAGGTAAAAAAATAAATAAATAACAAACAAAATATAAAAAGTAATAAACAGTAATAAATAGTAATAAATAAATAAATAAGTAAATAAATAAATAAATACATAAAATAAATGAAGCAGTAAACAGCGCAAAAGAATAAATAACGATTACGTGATATAAATAACGAACAAAGATTTTAGATATGTATATGAAAGGAGAGAAAAAAATTGAATTTATTATTATATATTTATAAGATTTTGATTATATTTAGTTAATAAGTTAATAAGTTGAATTCAAGTAATTGTCCGACAAACTGCAAGGCGAAACATAATGCTCACGTAATTTAACTACCCGCACGCAAACCTTTTCAATTTGTGAAATTGAATGCAGTTCTTTAGTTGAGAAAAGCCAAGGTAGGTTAAGAATTATTTTCAGTAATTTATTTTGCAATTTTATTTTATTATCTATAATTTACGAATATGTGTTTTAGCACAAGTTAGGTGAACCATAGAACATAATAGGTTGAAGGATAGATTTAAAGATGACAAGTTTGTTTTCAATGGTCATTTTCGATTTGTGATTAATAAACGGATATAAGACTTTAACTGCTAGGTTAATCTTTTTCATTGTTTCTAAAATATGAAGGCCGAAGGTTAGAGTTTTATCTAGATATACTCCAAGATACTTAGCACTCGATTTCCAATCTGCTGGTATATTGTTGAGTACAATTCTATTGCTGGGTAAGAAGCAAGCTTTTCTTTTCTTGGAAAAAAAGACAGCTTGAGTCTTAGTAGCATTTATTTTGATCCATTTTTTGAAATAATTGTCTACCTCATTTGCACCAGATTGCAGTTTGGTCACAATATCATAACCCAACGCATCTGAAGTGTAAATGCAAGTGTCATCTGCAAAGATAGCACTTTCACAAGTACTCAATATTGGAAATATAATATAAACAATTTTTAATTAATTTTATGGTTATGATAACACTTGTAAATACAAACAAATTATTTTTGTTTTTATTTCATTGTAATATTAATACAGTAAAAACAAATAGCAACAAAAAAATATTTCAGTTCTTTTCATATATTATTTTAAAAATTTATGAACTCAATATTTAAATAATTAATTTTTTTGTTTGTATGATAATTCATGTCTACTAATTCATAAACTGGTTTTTCAAATTCATGAGAACTTATTGTTTATAATTAACAATATAATTTTTTAATAGAGATCTTCTTAAAGAATATTCTTTATCGTTTCCAAGGACATATCTTTTACGTTTCATGACATTTGTTCTTATTAGTGGATTGTTATGATTCCCTAAAATATTTGGAGCAAATCATACGGTCTTCAAACAACTTTTTTTCAACTGCGAGATGTGTGCAGTACGACGTAATCCATCAATGTTTATAAGTTACATAACATTACCCACCTTCTTCTTCTTTGATTCCAGGAATTCATTTATACTTAGATTTATATAATATTCTATCCCCTCTTTTTAAATTAAAAATTAATCGGTTCGCAGTCTCAAGTGAAAGACTGCTTCTGACGTGCTTGGAATTTAATTTTCTTATCTTTCAGACTGATAATTTTCCACGTTATTGTTTTTGTCGCAATTTGGATTTATGTAATCAATTAATGTTTTTGTCCTACAATTGAATATGATTTCATTCGGAGATTTCTGTAGGCTTGTTAAAGGTGTTGAACGGTATTTTAACAAAAACTTATCTAAAAGGGTTTGAATTGGAATAGTTTAATTTACAGAATCCGACAACATCTTTTTTAAACCTGTTCTTACAGTCTGAACAGCTCTTTCTGCTGCTCCATAAGGAGGGGTTTTCATGCACTTTAAAAAATTAGCAATGCAAAAATTTCGAAATTCTTCTGAATTAAAAGGAGGTCCGTTATCCGATACTAGGACTTTCGATAACCCAAAATAAGAGTAAATCGTCCTCAAGGTAGAAACAAAACTTTCTACTTTAGTGTTTTTTATTAATTTTACATCCAACCATTTACTAAAACTATCCACCACTACTAAATAGTTATTGGTGTTGAAATAAAAAAAATCAATATGGATCCTTTCAAAAAAAACTTGAAGCCTCAGGCCATGGGTTATGAACATTTGAAATGGGATGGCTGTGTAAAGCCACACAAACTTCACAATCTCGGACATAATTTTCCACCTCAGTATCTATACCTGGCTACCAAAAATAGGAACGGGCAAGGATCTTCATACGCACAATCCCAATATGTCCTTCAAGGAGAATTTTTAAATCCTTCTCTTGCAAGACCTCAGCTATAACCAAACGGTTACCATAAAAAATACAATTATCATGCAAGTCTAACTCCCTTCTTTTATGATAAAACTTTAGAAATTGTTCATTTACTGAACTTGGCCATCCACTTTTCACCATGCTAAGAACGTTTCTAAGGCCCAATCTTTACTTGTTTTAAGCGCTACATCTTCAATAGCTAGGTAGGTAGGTAGGTTGTGTGGTGAGCTACGCAAGGCAGCCAAGCACTTAGGCCAGATGAGGCCCATTGTGATACCACATGGAGCGGATGCAAAAACATCCCACTACTCTAGACACCAATTGGAGCTATTAATATAGCGGAGGATACGGCTTATGCTGGTGTCAGCAAGTTCACCGAGGTTATTTAGAAAGTAGTGACCGAGATGCCTCTTTCGACAGTTCGCGAGGGCGCTGCAGGTTCCTAAAAGGTGGAGCGAGGTTTCTTCCTCTTCTTCGTCTCTGCAGCTTCTGCAGAAGTCGTTGGCCGGGAGGCCTAGTCGGGTGGCATGTTTGCCAAAAGTGGAGTGCCCAGTTATGACACTGATCAGGTTCCTAGCCTGAATTCTGCTGAGTCTTAGGAGACTAAGTGAGCGTTCAGGATCTAGCCTAGGCCAGATTTCCCTGGTGACGCGACAAGTAGTACCATTCGACCACCTTAGATTGGTTGCCGCAATGGTCTTGGATTTGATGTGGAGGAGCGCGGTAGCTAGAGGTGCGCAGAGACCGACCTTATCCGGTTGGATGGCTTCACTGGTTCCGCGCTTGGCAAGATCATCGACCAGGCAGTTCCCCGAGATGTCACAGTGTCTCGGCACCCACATGAGGTGAATGTTAAACTGCTCTGCCATCTCGTCAAGAGATTTGCGGCAGTTAAGAGCTGTTTTTGAATTAAAAGTGACAGACTTCAGGGACTTTATCGCAGCTTGAGTATCCGTACATATCGTGATAGAGATATGCGATACCACGTTGTACTTTAGCCACGACAAAGCTTCCTTGATCGCCATTACCTCCGCTTGAAATACGCTGCAATGGTTGGGAAGACGAAATGAGATCTGGATTCCCAAGTCTTCGGAGAAGACTCCTCCACCGACTCCGGATTTAGTTTTTGATCCGTCGGTGTAGATCACCAGAGATTCATTACTTATAGGTATGCCTTCACTCCAGTCAGATCTGGAGGGCAGGCTGAAGGAGAAACTTCTTTTGAAAAGAGTTCTGGGGCGAGTATATTCTAACTCCCTGAAGGGAGATCTATAGACTCAAGAATGGTAGGGTGACCCATACATCTAGAAGGCCACGATTGAGCTGATATCTAGGGGTGGCAGGTGAAAGATGATTTCTAGGGCAGCTGTGGATGTGGTTCTGATTGCGCCACTGATACAGATGCAGGCAGATCTCTGCACACGGCTGAGAAGTTTGAGGTTAACACCCTTTTCCAGGGCATTCCACCATACTACGACTCCGTACAGTAGTATAGGTCGTACAACAGAGGTATATAACCAATGGGCAATATGAGGCTTTAGACCCCATTTACATCCGATTGCTCTCTTACAGCAGTAAAGAGCCGCTGTGGCCTTTTTGACCCGTTCAAGGATATTGGGTTTCCAGCTTAGCTTGTGATCAATGATGAGACCTAAATACTTAGCCTTATCCGTTAGGGAGAGGCTAGTCCCGAAGAGTCGGGGAAGGTCGAAGCGAGGGATTTTGTACTTCCTAGTGAAGAGTATGAGCTCAGTTTTTTGGGGGTTTACCCCGAGTCCGGATTCTAAGGCCCATGCTTCCAACTTGGAGAAGGCATTCTGAATCAGTTCACTGAGCGTATTAGGGTATTTTCCGAAATGGTTATTGCAACATCGTCTGCGTAGGCGACAACAGTACAGCCTTCCCTTTCAAGGATACAAAGCAGCTCATTCACCGCGATGTTCCATAGTAAAGGGGAGAGTACCCCACCTTGAGGGGTGCCTCTGCTCACATAACGCCGGATGGTGGCTCCACCCAATTTGGAGTTGATGACCCTGCTCAGCAGCAGTCTATCAACTATTGCACAAACGTATGGGGCCACACCCAGTCTAGAGAGCGCGCCTGTGATGGCGCTAGGCTTAATGTTGTTAAAGGCGCCTTCAATATCGATGAACGCTGCGAGCGTGAATTCCTTGCGCTCTAGCGATCTCTCAATGGGGCTTACTAGCGAGTGGAGGGCCGTTTCTACCGACCTACCCTTGCTGTAGGCGTGCTGTGAGGAGGATATCAGTGAAGGGTTGATGATATCCCGAATGTGAGTGTCCAATAACTTCTCAAATGTTTTGAGGAGAAAAGACGACAGACTGATGGGTCTGAGATCCTTGGGACTGACGTGCGAGCACTTGCCCGCTTTGGGTATGAAAACTACATTTACCTCTGTCCATGATCTAGGAATGTGGTTCAGTTCCGCACAACTCCTGAAGATAGTGAACAGCCATGGAAGTATGAGGTCCAAGGCTTCCTGAAGCTCAGCAGGGAAGATGCCATTAGGACCCGGTGCTTTATAAGGCTCGAATGAGTTGACAGCCCACATTATGGCATTCTCTGTCACCCATTCGGCGGATCCGGTTATCGGCAAGTGAGTGGGAGCTCTGCCTCGATCTACAGAACTTCCTGGAAAGTGAGAGTCCATAAGCAGCTCAAGGGACTCTTTACAGGAGATGGTCCATGAGCCATCGTTTTTCATGAGAAAACTAGGGTTCGGTGGGGTGGTGGACAAGACCTTCCTGAGCCTGGACACCTCCCGGATGCCTTCTATTTTCTCACAGAAGAGCCTCCAGGATGTGCGTTGAGCTTTCCTTAGGAACGTTTTGTATTTGCCTAGTTTCCTCTTATAGGCGTCCCAGTCCTCTGCCTGACGAGAGAACTTAGCTTTGTTAAAAAGCTTACGACAATCCTTTCTTAGGAGTCCTATTTCCTGATTCCACTATGGTGGGCGGGATTTCCGGCCTGGTCTGCTTATAGGACAGGATGCAGACAACGCATTACATAGGACTTGTGTTAACTTGTCAACAAGTAAGTCAAGGTCAGAATAGTTATTTGGAGGGGAGCTTGACAAGTTACATAGTCTAGAACTTACGGTTCCCCTGAAAAGTGCCCAGTTGGTATTCCTGTGATTCCTATAGGCAGGATGTGGGGGCACAGATTCCAACAGGCTGTAAGTGATATAGCGGTGGTCTGAGAAGGAGTGCTCATTCGAGACTTTCCAGTGTCTTACCTTGAGGGAAAGACTTTCGGAGACAAGGGTTATATCGAGAACCTCTTGTCTGTTGCTAGTGATGAAGGTGGGCTCACTCCCCCTATTGCAAACTACGAGATTAGTGCTAACTACATAGTCGAACAATTGCTCACCTCTTTCGTTGATATCTGAGCTGCCCCAGATGGTGTGGTGGGCCTTGGCGTCATAGCCCAGAATGAGCAGCTGCTTCCGGTTCTCCGCTTCTGCGATCACTCCCCTCAGAATGGCCGACGGGGGAGGCCCTGGATAGTCGTGGGCCAGGTAAGCCGAGGTCACCCAGAATTTACCTGAGCGAGCCTCGATGCATACCGTTGTAGTGTCTTGATCGCTGAAATTGGAGATTAGGAATGGTTTAAGGGACGCCTTTGCGAGAATACAAGATCTGGGTTTACCTGTGTTGCTCACATGCAACGGGATACGAGTATGTATCCCTTGAATAAGGACAGCTCTTCCCCGGTGCGGGAGATCCGGAGAAGGAGGGCGGCCAAGGCCGCTTTGGAGTGGTGAAGGTTAATCTGAAGTATCCGCAGCATTGCAGATAGCTTCGATTACCGTGACATTTGCCTCATCCGTATCGGAATCCATAAATGCATCCGAAACGACGGGACTGTCACGACCACTGCGATGTTCCAGATCCGATAGCTCGAGGCCGTCCAGATCCGGTTCGGATGTCGCACGCTACGTAGTGGGGTTAAGGGATGGCAGAGTAGGATAGCCGGGAGGGAACCGAGGCGGGACGGTCGAAGAAGACGGGGGACAGGAGACGCCCGTCCCAGTGCTCACCGCGTCTGACTCCACCAAAGTGGGGGCCGCTACACTACCGGCCTTATCGACATTAGTGGAGGAAGCGGGTTTCTCCCTGTTTGCGTCCTTCTCGTCCTTTTTGTAGACGTTCAACGTGACATTCACAAAGCCGAAGCTAATGATGCCGTTGGTACGTGCAAGAGGGGCCAGGGACTCCGTTTTGATGACTATTACCGCCGATCTGGAGTCCCCGACTGGTTCCCTTAGCTTCGCTACCTTCCAGTTATGGGTAGGTTCGATCCTCGATTGGTCCGATTTGCCTTTTTTTGCTTTTAATTTTTTTTTTCTTCTCCGAAAGGGGTTTCTCGCTATTTTCACATTTCTTATTTTTTCAAAATTGTTAAAATCCAATTCAAATAAAAATTACAGCTTGAATGCGTTACTAACTCAATCGAGTTTCTATATTCTGTTAAATTCTGAAATATCTTTTGGTTCTTTTTAAGGCCTGTGAACCTGAGCGAATATTTTGTATGACAGTTTTCTTCTCTCTCAGTTCTCTTAAAAGAACAAAGCGAAGTAAAGAAATAATTGATCATAATAGCTTTGTTATTGTATTTTTTTTTTTGAAAAAAATAAGAGAATCAGTTAATTGTACGTGTATGTGTGCTTAGACCATTTCCTAATACCCTCTTTTATATTGGTTGCGATTTATATGAATATGCTGTTGGAAAGATTTTAAATGTTGTCACTGAATAAAAGTGAACACAAAGAATTCTAAAGAAACAAAAACAAAATTGAACATTATTTTTGTTATTGCTTCAATGTGATTTTCACATGCCAAAAGTCAAATAATAGATCCTAGTGTAAAATTTGAATTTTTTTGAATTTCAAACACGAGTACTTGATTTGTTAATTTCTTGGATGTTTGTGACTGTACCACATTAGTGTTTTAGATGACTAAGTGGCTATTTATTACTGCCGAATACGTTATGATTCGAATTGCTTAGCTGCTTGATAAGCTAACTTTCATGAACTGCTGATTAATTGTTTCAATTAATTAATTATTCAATGGAGCTTGAGACCATTTCCCTTAAGTTTACTAAATCAATTTTCACACGGTTGGCACATCAGCAAATCAGAAAGACTTTTATTTTGTTTAGCTTTATTCGAAAAAAGCAGGTGGCCGTAGTTAGTTGCTTTGACTTAAATTATGTCCTTACTTCTAATCTGTTGACGAAAGAACGAAACCCTCGGTGCGTGAGTAAAACTGACACTTGACCGGCTTTTTTTTGTCAGGCTTTTCTCGTTATTTTCATATTTTTATGCTTTTAAATTTGTTAAAATCTAGTTAAAATAAAAATGGATAGCTTAAATGTGTTACTAACCTAATCGAGAACAGGATTCATAAAAAATTTCTATATTCTCTTGAATTCCGAAATATCTTTTGGCTCTTTTCAAAACCTGTGAACCTGAGCGAATATATTATATTGTATGAAGTTTTCTTCTCTCTCAGTTCTTTTAAAAGAACAAAGCGAAGGAAACGATTGATCATAGTAGCTTTGTTACTTAATTTTTTTTTGCAAAAAATAAGAGAATCTGTTACTGGTACTTGTACGTGTGCTCAGACCGTTTTTCTGATACACTCTTTTCTACTGATTGCGATTTATATGAATATGCTGTCTCAAATTTTAAATTTTGCCTTTTTTAATTTTGATGATGATGTAAGATTTGAATTAAAACGAGTACTTAATTTGTTAATTTCTTGAATGTTTGTGGCTGTTCCACATTAGTGTTTTAAGTGATTAAGTGGCTATCTACTAATAAAAGTACTGGCGAATACTTTATAATTCAAATTGCTTAACTGTTTGGTAAGCTGACTTTCATGAACTGCCGATTATTGTCTCAATGGACTAGCATGAGACCATTTCCGTTAAGTTCACTAAAGCAATTTTCACACGGTTGGTACGATCAGTAAATAAGAAAGATTTTTGTTTTGTTTAGCTTTATTCGAGACTATAAGAATTACCTGACGTTGTTAGTTGCCTTAACTTAAATTATGTCCTTACTTCTAATCTGTTGACGAAAGAATGAAACCCTCGGCGCATGAGTAAAACTCACACTTGACCGGTCTTATTAGGGAATAACGAAAGCAAGTGAAATGATGTGTTTCACTTGCCTAAAGAAAGTTCCGAAAAAAAGCTTTAAGAAAGTTACTTATTAGCGAAAAAGTTAGTACTAATATTAAAATCAAAAACCAGATTTATTTTCTTAGATATTTGATATGGGTATCGTTGGAAAGAAAATGGCACTTAGATCTAAACTTGTACTACAGTTGGCGTCTTAGTCGTACTGGTAAAAAGTTATAAGCCCGCAAACTTCGAAAAACCGACTTGTGTACCGTTTCCCATACCTTATTTTCTAAAATAATGGGATGAAAAATCTGAAAAAAATTGGATTGGAAAAACACAAAACGTCATATTTGAAAAGTAAAAGGGAAGAGGGAGAAGATAAGTGCTTTGGTAGGCTCACACAGATAGGGAATGACGTTCATCGATAGGAAATGACGTTGTGAAGAAAATTTTTTTAAAAAACAGTGTCAAAAAAAGTCTGGGAGAAGACACGAGGGAGATGAATATATCGTTCTGTCTTATTTCTGCCTACAGTTTACTGTCGGCTCGGAACGGCGAACTGCGGAAGCTTCTTGGGACAAAAGTACACCAAGAGATTTTTCAGTAGTTCGCTGGAGGGTTTGGAACTGAATTTAAACCTTGGTACTAGCTTACCAGTCCGTCAGTCACTAACCATCATGCCATGGCGCCCACTAGATCATAAATTCTGGCTGAAAGTTTTTAAGATTTCTGGCTGCAAGCAGTATTAAAGACGGCACCTTTGTAATCTTAATAACTTGGTAATCTAGATCACCTTCTGCAACTGTTCTAAATGAAATATTTATTAATTTGGGTCTGGAAATCACGCTATGAAATCCCAAAGTTAAAGGCAGTCTAGTTTCCTCTTTCCGATACATTGTGTTGGTATGCCATGATTTGTCATCAAACTAAATTCCCGAGTGATAACATATCTTTTCGATACAAAACAAAGCCGCATAATAAATCCTCTTAAAAATTTGATTTCCGACAAGCCAACAAAAATAACATTTAGAAGATAAAAATAAATAACTATGTAGTTTAGTTCGCCCAAAACCAGATATGTCATATATTAATGAAATTTTGCTTTATTTATGCAGCAACACCAGAGATCTCCTTGATCCATTCCAGATATGATGTGACGCGAGTTAGGGCCACTGGATAACCTACTTCGCAATTATTTACATCACCATAGGACGTCACGCCAATCAACGTTCGCGCATAGTCGTTCAGTACTACTGGACCGCCAGAGTCACCACTGCACGTTGACTTAAATCCGGTACCGTCCACAGTACCCATGCAGATATTTGTGTCCCTCACCATGTTGGCACCATAGACCAGAGCACAATCGCAGTTCGGATCCACAGTTCGAAAGATGTAAGAGAGATCTTCAGCAATGTACAATGAACCTGAAATTATTTACATTCATAAGTTTCAGTATAAAACAATGAATATCCGGACTTACAATCGGAAGTCTTTCCCCAGCCTGACGCAATAACAGTTTGACCCTCGTAGGTGGAGTAATTGCTGGAAATTTTCGGTAATACTACTGGCTGCACAGAATCTGAAACACAAACATGTGCTGAGTTCAAGAGATTGCTTTGCTTTGGGAGAACTTACCGGAAAGTTTAGCAAGCTGCGGTAACCTAATAAGCGCTATGTCATCTGAAATAAGGTCCGGGTCATACTTTTCATGAACAAAGATCGTTGTACTGCTAATGACTTGCTTGACTTCAGTTCGCTTTATAGCTCCCAAATAGATCATAGCTACTCCCATTCTATCGGCGACTTTTTCATCAGGAAATGTGAGCTGTCGATGGAAGTGTTTTACTCACCCATATGCGCAATGAGCTGCTGTCAAAACCCATCGTTTTGAGATCAACGTTCCACCGCACCACATGGACGAGGTCGAGGTAAGATCCTTCCAGAGCTCTACGCCAACCTGATAGGGTATTTGTCCATCTTGAGCGAGTTCGCCTCCGATAATCCGACCCTCGGGCTTCAGGAAACTTTTTGGGTAAACAGTCATGCGCCTCGGCTGTGATTGTGGTCGAGGCAGGATGGCGACCGCTGTGGCCAATAACACGGAGAGGACGATGAATATTTTCATGTTTCCGTTCAGTTCTTTGACTACAATGACAAAAACTGGCACAATGAATCTGAGTGGGTGGTCTTTTATATAGTCCGGAGTAGGGGCCCTTTTGATGATTAGACTCTCTATTTTCGATTATCTTTGTATTAGATTTGAAGATTACCGCATAAGTCCAGTACTGATGGTTCTTATCATCATTTCTACATAGTGAATGATTGCCAAAAAGTAAAAATAAAGTCAATAAACCTATCATTTGGTATCTGAAATTTCGTTTACACTAGAAAAACCACTGATTCAAGAGATAATGAATGGTTCGCTCTATTCTGGTTTTCAAATAGCGTAGCGTATTTCACATGATATTCACGAATATTCTCACATGACTATTCAACTAGCCGAATAGGTTAAATAGAAAGAAAGACAATTAACCTTTGGCATACCAGGCTTTTTTTTTAATTTAAAAGAAGAGCTACTGAGAGAGGCATAATTCGGTCAACACATCTATTCAGTTCAAACTGACATGGCGTAGGACAGTCGGAGTACTTAACTGTTGCGCATAACATTTAATAACAAATTCTAAACAGATATTATACAGATAATATAAAATTAGCGGTTCCGGCTTAAAAATTTATACAATTTACAGTTTAAAAAATATTTCTGACCAATATTTGTTTTAAAAAATTGTTAGTACATTGTTTATGTTAGGAGCTATAATCAAGAGCTTAAGGCAGTGCTTTGAAAAAACTACTACTTCTCTAACTACATTGGAAATCAAGATTTTTTTTATGCAAAAGTGGCAACTACAACTCCAAAAATGCTTTATCTATTCTTTGCGTGAATCGTCAAATCCTTTCTTATTAATTTTACTTAACCAACAGCAAAGAAACTCCTGATTCACGACAACTTTAACCCTTGCCGCAGGAATAAAATCCAATCGCCAATGCCCGATTTCAGAAAATTAGAAAAAAGTGTTATTTTTATGACTCGATGCATCTACTCGTGAATTGTAGCCAAACTCAACATACGTTTGCAAGATAAGGTTTCAATGAAATTAAATTTAAAATATAATTTTTTTATCCTAAACTAAAATGCTAACTAATTTGTTCTTGGATGCAATAAGTTTGACAACTCAGAAAGTAATACCAGCACATAGCAGGCTGACGTTTAGATAAATTGAAACGAATTTAGCGACAGCGACACACGTGGTCAATAATACTATATCCGGGGACTACTCAGCCCCTTCTTACTTCACAAAACAAAAAATATACCGAATAGGATCCAGGAATAGAAAATTAAGGAAAAAGCGTAGTTCGAACACCTGTGTTCGTTTTATGATGCGTTGCACGCACTTCAAAGTTGAAGTCAAACTTAATGCATCTAGACAAAAAAATGCACTAAAACGCAATACGAAGCATAAGCAATCTACATTCCAAATTTTAGCCAAATCGCTAAAGCCGTTATAAATTTGCAAAATCGAAATATTAATGAAGCCGATTTAAAAGTCCCCAATTCTTAAATGGCTTAGCCGATTTCGATGAAATTTCGAATACAAATTTCTTGTGTTCCAAATACGCGTAATATATAAGCTAATTTTCTCTTGGATACAATAAGTTTGACTTCAATTCACGACGTTTGGACGTTTGGATAAATTTTAAGGAAATCGGACCGATCTACTGAACCCTTTGGCGATTGCGCGCACGTGTTCAACTATATTATCTCCCGCGACTACTGTGAACTACAACGCAGTTCCCTTTCTGCTCTACAAAATAAAAATATACAGAATACGATCGCCGAATAGAACACTAAGCAAAAGGGGTAGTTCGAACACTTGCTTTCTTTCCTGATGCGTTGCATGCACTTCAAAGTTGAAGTTGAACTTAATGCATCTAGACAAAAAATACACTAAAACACAGTACACAGCATAAGCAGCCTATGTTCTAAATTTTAGCCAAATCGGCCAAGCGATTTGGGAGCCTATTCTGACTACAGAAAAATTACAAACATCCAAACTTTCGAATTTATGATATCACTAGCTTTTACCCGCGACTTCGTCCGCGTGAGATAGTTACTTTTTTTAGCCTTTTTGTAGCCTGTAGCCTTTTTTTATTTTAAGGATACTAATTTTACAAATAATGCATGTACTAACTACATTTTTAGTTTTTCCACCTTCTGCTAAAACGTAAAGGTTTTGAGGACACGATACTCGTGTCCTCAAAACCACATAAAGTTGTAAATGGGAAAAACAGGTTTTCTTCAACTTAACACTTTAAGCG
Organism: Syritta pipiens; assembly: GCA_905187475.1. Taxonomy (NCBI): domain Eukaryota; kingdom Metazoa; phylum Arthropoda; class Insecta; order Diptera; family Syrphidae; genus Syritta; species Syritta pipiens. The sequence continues at coordinate 32,007,187 of LR994574.1, read as the reverse complement.
TCATCAGTAAGGCAAATCAGTCGGAATTATTGGAATACGGGGAATTAAAACATTTTCCTCTTTTGCCATCCCAGTCACAATAATCGCGTTTATAATATTGCGTCCCAACTCAGTAATTTGTAACAGTTGCGGACCCTTAGCGAAGCGACGAAGCCGTGTGACGTGCATAAGGCGGTATGGTTCAAAAAATTCTGCACTCTATCTTTGAGCGGGTAAATGCCAAAAAATACAATGAAAATAGTACTTTAATTTTCTCAAAAACTAGAAGACGTAAAAGCATTCGGTTTTTTGCGTTCGATTAAGAAGAATAAGAATTGAAATGAGTATTGACTACAATAAACAAATTAAGCACATCATTTCACAATTTTGAAAAAAATTGGTGTTACGTTTTTTTTTTACTCTTTTTATTAAAATTTGGAGTTTGCATGCAATTTGTTCAGAAACTATGAACATGAATAATTTAACTTGAATGCAAATCGGCTCGATTACTATTTGAAATTTGCAAATTTGGATCTGGTTGAAATTTGGAAGGTAAACTCCTTATCTTGCGAACATGGCTTTAAGCAGTGTTGGCATTAATCAATTAATTTTTTTATCAATTAATTAATTTGATTATAATCATGATTAAAAAAGTAATCTTAATCATGATTAAAAGTAATCATTAAGATTGATTATGATTAAAAAAAACGAATCTCAATCACATTAATTTTACAAATAAGAAATAATGTGTAAGCAAACGAGGACTTTGGTACACCACTTTTCTTCATGTGAGGGACACATTGTCTTCAGGTAATTAGGTGCATTTTTCTATTTGTGTGCAATCGCCCGACTAGATGAATAGCCTGAAAACTTACCACACATTTCTGTAACACTCATAAGACGAGTGATCAAGACAACGTTCTCATCACGCTAATCATCAGAATTCATTATGGTTTTTTATGTTAAATATTGAGTATAACAAAATTTCGCGTACTCTAATAATATGCTGTGAATTGTGAATTATATAAACGCACATTTGTGTTGCTTCGCAACCAATGACAAGGTCAAGGTGTCAATATTGCACTTAGGTGCCAAATGGTTTCAGTGCTTCAGCTGTTTCTGCTTCTCCGAACGGAAGGGCTATACTTCGATGATTTGGTTGCGTGGTACAAATTTCCATATCACGACTTCCGAGGCGCGCCTTGAATCGGATTCCGTCAAGGAAGGCGACCGCTCGGCAGACCCAAGATGAGATGGCTGGAAGAAGTCCAAAATCTCGCCTGGCTACGTTTGAGCATACTCTCTGATGAGTTAGAGTCGGCGGCGTAGGATCGGGTGGCCTGGAGATCTCCTCTGCGTACATTGCCCCCGCGACCCCATTAGTGGAATATGCTGTCACAGAAGATGAGAATGATGATGACAAACTTTCGTGCCTCGCTATTGCTCGAAACCCAGCGGTAAGCTAACGCACCAACCTCAATATATCTACCCATGAAAGCAGAGTCTCCTAGACGGACATAAGGAACTTTGTTGCACTTCAATTTGAAGAAAGTTAAAAGTTAATCAAATAATCTGATTAATAATTATGATTATTAATCATAATCAAATTTTTTGATTAATGATGAATTAATCATAATCAATCATTTTTTGGTTATGATTTTTAATCATTAATTTTTAATCATTAATGAGATTAAATTTGGGCCAACTCTGGCTTTAAGCTACATTTCTATGTGGTCTAAAGCACAGTATTTTTTTTTTCTTATATACGTTCTTTTTTTTTTGTATCCGTTTATCTCACAAAAGAAAAAAAAAACGGTTAGAAGAAAAAGATTCTTTGGATCTTTAGTTTTTCTTATATACTTTAAGTAGTGTATTTAAAATTTATGCCCCACTTGCCCCTTGCTAAAAATTAGTGGATATTGCTTTGTGTCGTAGAATTTATGTGTGGCTCACGGGAAGCAAACCAGAAACCGCGACTGCGACTTCGTTAATACCGTCATTCACGTTCCCCATTTGGCATAGGGTCAGGATGCATAACTCTGTGCCAATAAGTAAAAGTGCTTTATTCGACACAAGCAAAAATCGTGTTTTTAATATCATATATTTCCCATTTTGTTTATCTTTCATTTGGTCTATGTCCCGTTATTCTACGATAAAAAATAGCCGTTAAATTTAAAAAAAAAATTAAAGTAGCCTTTGTGTAAATGAGCTAAAAATGCATTTGCACAACATCTTATGTATGTCTATCTTGAGCACAAATTGATCAAAACAACAAGAAAATATATTTTTTTGAAATGGTTTAAGTCATGATATAAGCCTTTATTACTTGTGGAAATCAAAAGAAATGATAGCTTAGCGACATAAGTTACTTTAAACGTAAGCAACACTTCAACACTTTAAGCTTATGTAGTAACATTTTTTTTACATATCTTTGAAAGAGCTTAAGTTGAAAAAACAGCCGTAAACATAAAATATAATTTTTTTTTTTAAAAAACAACTTATGTCACATAAGCTGTAGTGTAAATCATAAAGCATTTTTTTGAACAAGCATACTTAAGTGTAAAAAACTTGTTTTATTAATTGTGTGGTTGTTTTTCAACAACAAAATATGCAAATTAAGGAGCAAGCAAGCAGGTGTCCTGAAAAAAAATCGTTAGTCTAGCACCAACAATTTCAAAGTAATCACCAAAAATGTCTTACAAAACTAGTTCACAAAACTTCATTTGATCATACTGAAAAATGATAAAAATTGACTTAAGCTCTTTTAACTTATTAGCACAGAACTAACTTGCAATCTTCTCCCGGCAGTTTTCTAAAGTTACACACAAGTTTCAAGCACGCAGTAACATATTCGGAGTGTGGTAAGGATTTTCAGCACAGCTGGCATTATCAGCAATTTGAGTAGATCGCAGAAGGGTGGTTTTTGTTTTTGTTACGATTTGAAAGACACTGATACTCAGAATATGTATAATATATGCTACTGCGTGCGTACCATGACAATGGTCGCCACTGCTGCTTTATTGTTACCGATGGTTTTCAATTATGGAGAAATTTGAGCGATAATTTGTTGCATTCTTTTTAGCGTTGCTCAGCTTCAGGACATTGCAAAAGGATAGTTGACAGCTCAAATGAATAAGCGATAGATTATTTTCCCCTTAAACCCTGGGCTGTGTAAAGATAAAAAAGCCCCATTTCTCCCCTTAGACCCGGATAAAGAAGAAAAAAAACTAGGTCCATCTGCAAGGTCTAATCTATCTCTGTACATTTTGATTTTAAAAACGGTCAAGCACGAGTTTTACTCACGCGCTGAGAGTTTCGTTCTTTCTTCAACAGATTAGTAGCAAGGACTTAATTTAAGTTAAGAAAATTAACAATTCCAGGTGGGTTCAATAAAATGTTTCTTATTGTTTTAAATAAAACTAAACGAATGAAAAATCTTTCTCATTTGCTGATCGTAGCAAACGTGTGAAAATTGCTTTGGTGAACTTAAGGGAAATGGTCGCAAGCTAGTCCACTGAGATAATTCACCCCTATCATGGAATAATTTCGTACAACATACGAAGCTATGATACGATTTTCGAACGAATGGTATCATAGATTCCGATCGGAATCGCAAAAAGTATTGCCACATAGCATTCTCACATTCGCAGTTTCGAAATCAACTGTTTAGTGTCAAACTTGTCTAATCTGTGAGAATTTGTGAAGTAATTGTGCGGTTAGATTCGAATTTAAATATAAAATCTAAAAAAAAATGGACAGTATTGGCCACGTAATTAATGCGAAAGTCTATGCTGTAAATTTAGAGAAAAAGGCTTAGAGACGTTTCTAACCAATTGATTTGGATGAACTAATGCAGGTAACGTAAGAGTAAACTAACTTTAATTTGGACAAAGTTTAAAATTAATTACAGATTTCAAATGAATTTTCAACTAAGTAAATTCAAAGTGCATTCAAACATGTGCAAGATGTGTAAGAAAATGATTGAATATTCCAAAATGTGAAATGTTTCCCAAAACGTAAAAACATCTTCTTTTGTGGCTTTCGTGAATCCTTGAGCGATATCAGACTTTTCGCTCAGCAACTCCAATAGCCTTTCGTATTGTGTTTTGGTAGTTGTTTTTGCCCTTTTACAGCGAGTAATAACAATAGCAACAGAATAATGTAACAAAAACAACAAAATATATATATTAGGTTGTCAAAAATCTCCCTTCCGCCTTTTTTTCTTTTGAATTTTCCGGCTATGTACAAAGCGCTACGGAGCTCGGCATAATATATAATATATTAATATACAATCGGCTTTTCAAAAGCTGGTAGGATCCTGAGGCAAAGAATACATTGCTGTCGGAGGAAAGACAGCTTTAATCCAAATACTTCGCGGATTTGCTTCTCACATTTCCTTAATTTAAATCTTTGCCCAAATATGTGTATAATGTTCGATTATGTATACAACAAACAAAACTATAATAATGAAGTTAACAATACAGATGAAGTTAACAATACACATCAACTAAATATTTTAAAGGCTAGAAATATATTTTAAAGAATAGAAAATTTAAAACAGGGGATTTACGTTACTGTTATAACAGCATACAAGAACTAGAAAAATTGTTTGAGAAAGTCAATGGGGACGACCTGCTCATCACCAAAGAGTTTTTAAAAAGTCATTTGGAGCTGGCTCAATATGTAGAGTGCGAAGAGAAAGTGAAAAAAATATTTCTTACAGCTTCAAACACAATTAATTTTACAAATTATAGACATTTTAGAAACATTCAAAAGAAAATGTTCACATTAAACACCAATTGAATTATTGCAAGAATGGTTTTGCTTTAGTTATGAAACATTTATTTGATTTATAGGCCTTTGTTTATCATATTGGCTTGCAAAAAACTTATGAAAAATAAATAGCATGTCATTAAGCTTTAAAACATGATTAAATTAGCAAACAATAAATAAATTTTAGTTTTCCCTTCCCAATTCGTATATAAACAAACAGCAAATCCAACCAGCTGTCAAACGACTTGGTCTCTTATGACGTAGATGCGCAAAAAAAAAGAAAAGAAAACATTCGACAGCGCAATCTTGTTCTCTTTCATTCATGCGTTATTTTAAGAGAAATATTTGAACAGAACTGTCATACAAAATATTTGCTTCAGATTCACAGGTGTTGAAAAAAACCAAAAAATATTTCGGAACTTAGGACAATAAAGAAACTTTTCACTTGAGTTAGTAAAGCATTCAAGTTATACATTTTCATTTGAGCTAGATTTAAACAATTTTGGAAAAATAAGAAATGTGAAAAATGTTTTCGGATCTTTAAATTTCGTGTCATTTTTTTTGGTTTACGGCCAATAACTCGTAAAGTATTTGAGTCAGGATGCTCAAACAAAATTCAAACTGAAGATTACATTGGAACCTACATTCCAGTTTTTTTTTTCAGGTTTTAAACCTTTGGATTTAAAAACTTGATGGTGGGAGGGGAGGGCGGGAGGGACGCTTTTTTCGCACTTAAAGCTTAATATTATATAATATATATACACCACCAAGGGCCTTCGCCATGGACAGGTAATCACTTGGCGCTATGTCCGGGCTATATGGTGGATGCGATAAAACCTCCCATCCGAGCTCCCGTAGCTTCTGACGAGTCATCAACGAAGTGTGTGGTCTGGCGTTGTCCTGGTGGAACACTACACCCTTCCTATTGGCCAATTCTGCTTCAAACGGTCCAGTTGTTTGCAGTAGATGGTAGAATTAAGCGTCTGGCCATACGGGAGCAGCTCATAGCGGATGATTCCCTTCCAATCCCACCAAACACACAGCAAAACCTTCCTGGCCCTTAATCCCGGCTTGGCCACTGTTTGGGACGATTCACCGGCCTTCGACCACGACCGTTTTCGCTTGATATTGTCGTATGTGATCCATTTTTCGTCGCCAATCACCATCCGCTTCAAAAATGGGTCGAGTTCGTTCCGTTTCAGCAGCATATCGCAGGCGTTGAATCGGTCCAGAAGGTTTTTTTTTTTTGCGTCAAATTATGCGGCACCCAAACATCTAGCTTTATTTGTATCCAGCCCTCTGCAGATGATTTAAAATGGTTTGGTGACTACCTTCCATCTCCTGGGCGATGTCACGAGATGCCGCATGCCGGTCTAACTCGATGTTTTCCATGATTCGATCGGTATTCGTCGTCACAGGTCTTCCACCGGCTGGCTTATCCATGGTGTCGTTTTCACCGGCTCTGAATCGTCGAAACCATTCCTCCGCGGTTCGGAGTGATAGAGTACCATCCCCCAAAACACCATTAATCTCACGGAACGTTTCTCTAGCGGATTTGCCTTTAACGAAGGAAACCTTTAAAATAGCGCGAATTTTGGCGTTAGTGAACTCCATGTTTACACGTCTATAACTGTTGAACGCAATATCCAAACTAATCATGCATAGCGTTGTTTTGTAGGTTATGTCAAGACCTCAAATGGTGTATAGTATTGCCAGATATGAGGTCTGTAGCGCCTTGTACATAGCCGGAAAATTCAAAAGACAAAAAGGCGGAAGGGAGATATTTGACAACCTTATATTTCGAAAGCTAAACCTCAAAATAAAAAGTTCAAAATGGAAACCATATTTTATGTTTGGGTTGCCTAATTGCACCTTCAGTCCAAATTCTCATCTCTTAATCAACTACGACTCAAAAGTTATAAGCGTTTTTGTGAATCGGACAGAGGGACAGACGGACACCGAAATGATTCTATCTATAAGGGTTTTGTTATTGCTTAGGAACGAAACCCTAAAAAAGCGGGATTATTTCGTGAAAAGCGAGACATAAAAAAAACATAAGTCAGTTTTAATTACTAATCCTTTTACACACATACGTACATACATACATACATACATATATAACTTCTTTTTAAGTTTTTTCTTTAATAGAGTTCAAGAACCTCGCATAGGATGGGTCCAGATGAAGTTGGATGAGTAATTTGGTAAAGCGTAAGGGGTGGCGGCGAAACGCATAGATCAGTGTTGGTCCATAGTGTAACCACCGTCACAGAGTTGATAAATTTTGTTTTGTTGCTTTGTTTAGCGACTTGATGAAGTAGCTTTGCAACGTTTTGTATCTGGTCTTAGCTAGAGTAGAGCAAGTGCTCCATTGTTTCGCTAGCCGACGAGTCCCCGCAATTTCTGCAGGTATCCGATGAAGGCAGACCAAGCTTAAGGGCATGGTATCCCTGTAAGCAGAATTGCAATTCGCCCTGGATAGCTTTAAAATTTGTAATGAGTAAACCAGTTTTCATTAAATCTATGAAACATTTATTTCTGCCATCCGACCATTTTAAATTTAATTGAGAAATGTAATATAAAGGAAACTAGCTTAAACATATTCCTGGAATATACAAATATATACATTTTTTTTTGAAACTGGTTAAGAAACTGGTGCGATTTCTGTGCAGTGGTGTTTTTACAATTTTTCGCTAGCATTCATATCATCTGTCATAGTTTCTTTTATACCTTTTGGAGAATGAGTAAACCTTTGCAAAACTTAAAAAAAGGTTTAAAATTGGAGCATCAGAGACATTTTTTTGACTCTGACTCTATTCTGTGCCTGTTGTATTGAGGAAGATATGAATTAACAAATGTATTAAATGCGGGACTGTGGCTGTCCCGCGCGGAACATTTAATTTTGGGTTAAAAATCGGGACGTCTGGCAACGCTGTTTTGACTTGAGAGGATAGCAGACGGAAAGACAGAGTTACTTTTGCATTTGTAACATTATATTAGTAGGGATTAATATTAAGATGAATGCCTACATGCTTATTAAAAGGGAGATTTTATTTCTGTTTTCTTAAGCTAAAGGTTGAAAAGTTTTATTTTAGCAATATACAGTGCTCCACAAAAGTTTGCGTACGATAGAGAAATTTGGCGAAAAATGGCGTTTATTCCCAAACCATGTGTGACAATTTGTTTTGAAATATTTGAAAAGTGCTTTGCTCAAAGCTTTGGAATTTACCAAAATTAATTCTATACTCTTATCCATTCAAAAGTTAAAACAGAAACAAGAACCAATATTGCCAAAACCAATCTACAAAAGTTTACGGCAAGTAAATTTTGTCAGTAAGTACCATTTAAATAACTGTAACTAATCAAAGATACAAGTAAATACATTGCCTTTGTATACCCGTTGTTAGCCAGTGAAGAAATGTAGAAAAGTCTATAAATATGGTAACAAAAGACCATAAATATGTTAGAAAACGGAACTTAGTTGGAATGAGAGGCTAATGGTTACTAATTTGTACTAGGAAGGAAGCATGGGTGGTATCCAAACAAACCTCAAAAATTAGATTAACCCTTAACCACCGGTCTCAGATGACCGCCGGGAATTTTCGATTTGTTTTCCTTCGGTGCAAAAATGGGTGCCAAGATAAACCATGCTTATGTTATGTACTGTTGAGGTGGCGACCATAGACCTGTATTGTTTTAACAAAAGTGCACAAAAAGCTTGAGAGTGAAACTGTGCTGTTTTAGCCTCAGAATAATATCGAAGACGACACTCTTAAAAAAAAGATCAATTGGCAGCAGATTCAGGATGAAATTAAATGACGAGGCTACTGGTGTTTTTAAAGCCCTCGTAATAACAACCCACATTTGACGTTGTAGCCTTTCCAAGTGCACAAGAGTCGCTTTATTTTTAAGAGCAGTCTATAATACCACTACTCCATATAGTAGGAGCGGGCTTCCTATGTGAAGTGTAAAATAAGTGGGTCACTTTTGGTTGTAGACCCCACTCTGATCCGAACATTATTTTGCATCCGTAGAAGGCGATTTACGTATTTTTATTGCGTTCTTAGCTTCCATCTAAACTTTCTATCGAATATAGCGCTTAAGAATTTGGCATGATCCGCTACTTTTAATACCCAAACACCCAATACAGCAGCCCTACATTTCTCCCCATTTCTGTGGTGATGAAGTGGCTACTGAGTATCGTCAAGATCCACCCCAGCGAGTTAGAGTTAGTCTCAGTAACGCTGTTGAAAGATTTGAGAGATTTTATTTGACAGCGTTTTTTATAACAGTTTGTATATGTATTATATGGTCTTTGGTTATACGCAATAATCCTATTAAGTTTATAAATTCTTGTCCGTATAACATTGATGAAAACCACCAGTTAGAATTTTGTGAATCCAACTTTGAGGAAATCAATAAATGATGAGGAAGCACACTCAACAATTTAATTAAATCCAATAACAATATTTTCTATAAAGAGGGCGATATTTTAACTTGCACCTCGGAGGTCAAACATGATGGTAAAATATATAGATATCCACAAATTCATGAACGCGAAATTATAAGACCAATCGACGATATGTCAAGGCAAGGTATAATAAGGTATAGTTCATCATCATACAATAGTCCGCTTTGAATAGTTTTCACCAAATTCTCATGAAAGAGGAAGACAGAGCAAAAACTGCTTTCTCTACTCCGCACGGCCACGTATGCCTTTTTAATTAAAAAATGCCCCATCGACGTTTCACCGGTTGATAAATTTTGTCTTAATAGATTTTATTAATAAAAATAAGTGTGATCTATATTGACGACATCTTGGTATTTAGTACAACTTTCAGCGAACACATAAAGACTCCGCAAGTAAAACCTTTAAAAATTAATGCAATAAGCGTAGATTTTTAGCCAAAGAAACAATATCTTGACCGCAAATTTACAAACGAAGGGATCAAACCCGACAAAAAGAAAATTGCAGATATCCTTAAATTAAAATTACCAAAGCAAATAAAATCGTTCCTAAGAACAACTGGATTTTATAGGAAATTTATTAAGGATTATGCTAAAGTCGTCCAGCCGATGACGCAATTTCTAAGTAAAGGCGTAAAAATAAACACAAACGAATTATAACAGAAACTCCTACATTCAAATACCCCCATTTTACGAAAAAGACACAAAAAAAAAAAATTTTCAAAATTCGGTAATGCTTTTTATTTAGAAGACAGAAATAACCAGAGAATAATTGAAAAAATTAGGCAATAAGTTACAAATGGATTACTTCGAAAAATTCAAGGATTTCTTAAGACAGGAAGGCATAGAACTTTATTTAGATAAGCCAAATAATCATATAGGTAATGCTGACGTTGAACATTTCCATAATACCCTCACAGAAAAAATTTGTAAGGGATATGTGAGGTGGATTGAGACAACGTCTAGTTTGCAGAGACTTACGACACTATATTGCATATAGTGAATCCGAAGTGAACGTTTTAGATAACTTAGAACAAGCCGTTTACAATCCGGCATAGAAGCAGAAAGAATTTTCTTATTCGATTTTCAGATCTTTACCGTTAAGAATAAAATACATTCGTTAAGAAGATCATTAGTTAATACCAAACTACCATTTATGTACAGTACCCACAACTGTACATAAATGGTAGTTTGGTATCATGAACGATGATGACCGTAAAGAAATAGGAGAACTTCATAGAGTTCTTGGCGAGAATAATTATAATGCTGTTCAAAATTTAAATAAGCAAATAAAAATAAATTTGAGCTTTAATGAAACATTAACAAGAATTAAAAATTCATAGCTCAAAGACTTTATGATGCAAACAGTTTCAGTAGAAAGCTATTTCTTCAAACATTTTACATTGATTTTATGTTAAAATGAAACATCCTGCAAGATAATGTTGAACATATACAGGACAATATATCTTCGGCTAAGTAGAGTATATTGCACAGTAACATCCTAACGAATGAAGAAATACTGGCGTATAACGTAGATCAATATAAATTGAGCAATATTAAACATGGAGCACTTACAGATGATAGAAATAATTTAGTATTTGTAATAAGAATTCCGAAGAATATAATAGCATATCTTCTTTTACCCGGCAATATGCTAAATTTCGACGAATAAGACTTGTTACAAGCGTATTAAATAATTGTATTGTTAAAAATATCTGTATAGATATATTCAATAATGCATCTGAAATATTATTACTAAGAGATGGGCTTGTAATAGTAAAAAAATCAAAGAAAAGTTAGTCGTACTAGTACTTGTAATGTAAGAAATTATAACCTTATTGGAAACTATATAATAAATTTTTGGAAATTGTTTAGTAAAAATAGGAGATAAAATAATAAATAACAGCAAAGTAACATTTGAACAAAGTTATACCGTATTCGATAATTCGGAAAAATTAAAATACTTTAATAAAAAACTACTTTTCGATAGTATTGTACTTAACGAAATAGAAAATTTAGACAGAATAACCGAAATCAAATATAAGAAAAAAGATTACTTTGAGTACAACATTTTGACTTGTAATATTTCTAATAGTGATTCTTTGTGCAGTTTATTCATTAAACATAAGAAACTTAATATAAAAAATCAATGATATGTTGTCTCAGGAGAGTCAATACTGTAAGAGGGGAGGTGTTACGTCCCAGACGCAAACCGAATCCATCCATCCGGCACGAAGATCTTCTTTCTTCAAATATTCCCCGCAAATTTTATTTTCACATAGCTTTGGCTCCCACTTATCTTTTTTTATTTTTTTTTGTTTTCAAGACGTGTTACTCTAAAAAGTTAACACTTAACTCGCGTGTTGCGAGGAGGAACGTTTCTGGAAATTTATTATCTTTTCATGGGTCATCAGGAGAAACGAAGTAAGACAGACATACTGGTTGCTGGTTATTTACTGTAGTTCTTCACTTATTCATGAGCTTTCTGTCATCCTGGTGATGGAAAATTACGCATTGAATCTACACACTGCAAATGCTCTTAAGGGAACTGAACAAATTAATTTGCCCGTTTCTCGCAAGTTCATTAGCTCTCTTGTTGCAAAGAATCTAACAAGGAATACATGTATGCCGTGATCCTGGAATCTTGGGCTTTTCATTAGGACTTTGGACCAAATAGGAAAGGCTTTCATGGTTGGTAGACTTACAATGGGAACTGCGAACCGGCTGGTGGTACCTCACCATCGATATAATTTTAATCAGTTGCCTCATCACTGGAAGTTACACTTAAAAGATTTCGAAGTCTGATTCAGTCGTGCAAGCTTAATATTTCGAAGTAAATAGATTATAGATTTTTCGAAAACCAATAAGAAAAACTTTTAACGTCAAAAGACGTTAATCAAAACCACGTAAATCATTTAGTTATTTTTTTTTGTTTTATTTTTTGTTTTGTTTTTTTTTTTTGTTTTATCATAGTAATAATTATAATAATGAATAATAATCGTAATTCCTTTTTTTGTTTTTTTCCTTTTTAAGGACTTAATCTAGGATGTCTATTATCTATAAAAAAGATTTAGAAAGTTTTATCATGTGGCCCTACTGAAAAACAAAAACAGACTTTGTGTATGGTGTGTGTGTTTCTTTCGCAGTTAGGTAAAAGATACAAGGAGGAAGATTAAACGAATAGTCTCTACCCCAACTGTCTATCCCCTTATGCTTCCGAAAGCAGTCGCAATCTACACGAATGCTTTCGTATTCCTAGAGCCTACATAGAACATTCATATTCCTCCCCTTTCAACTTCTAAGGCCTGAACTTAGTAAAAAAAAAAGTAAGGACGTTAAACATCGAACCAAGGTGGTAACATAGAAAATATTTTAAGTGATTAGTTCGTTAAATTAGATGTGAGAAGATTTTGTTTAATAGTGGAAGTGTTTGTGGTTTGTTTAATCTATCCGCATACATATATAAATTAAATTAAACAAAAAAAATTATGTTTTATAGTTCTTTGTTGTTTTATGTTGTAGAAAATTGAGAATATTTTTCGCGCACTAGTTTTTGCCTAAAATATTTTGTTTTTTTTTTTTCAAGGTTTTTTATGATCACTTTTTTTTTTTACTGATTTTTGCTTGTTATTAGTTTTGTTTATCAGTTTGTTCGCTTGCCCTTTTCGGTGTTTGAAATTTTGTCAATTTACGAGAAAAATAAAGAGAAAACAAATGAGTAAGTTTCGGGGGCATTTCATTTCACGCCGTGGTCGGGGAAGGTGGAGGTGAGGATGTGGAGTTCTTCGAATGCCTTAACTGTTGTAGATAATGTCGCTGTGTTGGTTTGTGTAATGCGAGTTGAGCCAATGCGTCATCGACTGAAAACCATTGGCGTTTTCTGCCAATAGTCCGTGAATCTTCCCATTCTTCAAGCTCCGTTGTAACAGTCATGACAAAGACTTCAGTGCGATGCATGTGCTCCCGATTCTGGAATTTTTGTAATAACAACGATTACTATACATAATGAAAGGATAGATTACACGGGTGAGAGCTTACCTCGAAAACGCCTAAGCACCGACCAAGTTTTCCAACAACGCCAGCTTCTTCTAATACTTCTCTGACAGCAGTAACAGATGGTTCTTCTTCAGGTTCAACTCCACCACCTGGGACAATCCAAAGTTCCGGTCTTCGAGAAGATGTCACTAGGAGTACCTTAAAAGGAAAAGGATAATTATAGCAAATTCTATTTGTATTAACGAAAAGCTCATAGTTTTTGAAAAATCGTAAAATAAATGCGACTCGAATCCAATTTGTTTTGAACTTTTATCACCATATCACTTCGAGTAAGTTTACTCTTCCTTTCTCACGGTAAATAGATTGGCAGTATTGTCTAATTGTTCAGCTGAGCTTCAGTCAAACTTCTCTTTAGCGGATAACCGCGATCAAGATTTTTGGGTATATAAATGTGTCCGTTTAACGGAGTAGCATAAAACCTTATCTTTAGAAAGATTTCACTATATATGCCGTTTTGAAACTTTTCCAAAGGAAAACGAGAATCAACGCTTTAAAAGGCGCTGATACAAAAGGATTGATTCGCTTGTGTGCAGCCTAAGAGGGGCTTGTTACCGCATGCGCAGTTTCGTAAACAAGTCTGCACGCTTGATCCTTTTTGCCGATTTCCAAGTTGTTTGCTTACTCAAGAACAAGCGGTAGGAAATTTAAAGATTTAAGATAGCACTTCAAAGAAAGAATAAACTGTTAGACAAGGTTTGATAAAACATATCTTGCTTAAGACTAAATTTACTTACAGTTTAAATGTATCTATTTCTTTTAGAAAGAAAGTCTTTAGAAAAGTACTTAAGGTTTCCAGTCTTTATTTACTTTTGTCAAATAACAAATTTGCTTTATTAATATTCATTCTTTAGCTGCATACAGTGATGGACAAAATAAAAAGATATTGGGTCTATCTCGCCTCGTTTAGCTGTATAGGCTAGTTAAAAAAGCGTTAACATAAAATAAAGGATCATTAAAAAACAACCGCAACACTTACATACAAGTACTATACAAATTTCGAAAGAAACTTGTTTGTTAACCCTACATTTAATTTTTTTTCATTGTGTTAATAGTTTTTAAAAAATGCGCATGCAAACTCAAAATTAAGAACAAAAAAAAAATGAAAGTGAGAAAAGAAGTTTAGATAATTTTTTTTCAAAATTGGGAGATGGAGTGCTAAATTGGTTTTTGATGGCTAATACATACAATTCAAAATCGAACAAAAAATACTGAATAGTTTTAAATCTTCTAGTTTTTGTGAAAATTGAATTTGAAATGAAGTCTGAAAATGTATTCAATGGTCCTATTGTTTTGTCCCTTACTGTTACTTTTAATTTTCTAAACAAACAATCATAGCTCCTATTCTAGTCGGACTTTTGAAACTTTTTTGTCTAATCTAATATTATATGTCTACAATACATCATCATCATCATCTTCTTGACCGCGCGATCCACTAATGTGGTCATGGGGGCAAAGCACGCAAAAGAGATCTCCTGGCAACTCGATCCTCCGCCGCCGACTCTAACTCATCAGGGGGTATGCCAGGCAAGATTTTGGACTTGGTCCAGCCATCTCATCCTATGGTATGGGTATGCCGAGCGGTCGCCTTCCTAATCGCTTTCAAGGTGCGCCTCGGAAGTCGTGATGGGGACATTTGTGCTACATGAGCAAACCAATAGCTGCTGAACATTAAACCCTCCACGCACCGTCGTGTTTCTCACCCTATCTGGTGATTAACTCCCACGAATAAATCTCACCTCGACAGCTTGTATTCGCGTTCTTATTCTTTCAGCCATTACCCAAATTTCATGATCATAGGTGAGAGTCGGAACAAATACCGAGTTAAAGACCGATAATTTGGCCTTCACAACAAGCACATCAGGTGTGAGCTTGCACATCAAGATCAGGCCTTCCTAATTACAGATCTTCCGAGCTGTTTCAAAATTCAAACAAAATTTCGTTACATAGTGGCGATTATATTTTTTCAGTTGTAACAATATGTAATATCCTAATCAGGGTACCGTCCACTTTTCAATGACTTTCGAGCGTTAGCATTAGTACTTACTTTTTCTTTAATTTGCAACTATTTCCACAAAAAATTCATGATATACTCCAGTGTATCCCTTATCGTTTAACTACGAAAGACTTATAGGTTATAGTCATGTAAAAGGCCACAGACAGACACCGGTGATATAAAGCTATTCGGTTTTTGAAGTGAAAACTTCGTATCGTAGTGATTTGAAATCCGATGAAACGAAAAAAGGACAGTAAAAGAGACAGACACATAAATTCATAAGATTTAACGTGGGAGAAAATGAGATAGGTAGCATTATAGTGTTTCTTATGTTCGTGGTTCTCTTTGTGCTCTGCTTCGTATCTCCTCCACTCTTGTTTACCAAGGCATACTGGGAGTTTGCTGGGCCTCAGCGTTGTTCGTGTGTTAATATGTGCTTATGCGCGCATGCGTAGTACCAAAGACTGTATACTACCAAGATAGTGCACGCCATAAAGGTCTTGAAACCAAAATTTTTGAAGATTTCACTTCTACGACGTGGGAATGATCACAAAGAAAAATCAATGCTGAAAAAAAAATGGTTTAAACTTTTCTAGTCACATTTTTTTATCAAAATTGTGAATTGGCGTTCGAATTTTTCAAAAAACTATTAACATGAATAGTTTAATTTAAATGCAAGAACATGCTCCATGAACCAGTATGGTACTTTATTCCATGTGTTGCGATTGTTTTTTAATATTTTTTTCGTCATTTTAGATTATTTTTTTTAAATTGCCTCTACCTCCCAAATGGAGCGAGATAGACCCCACTACCATAGTAAATAATCACCCCAATCACGCAACTCGTATCCGACTCTCGTATTTGCCTCGTATGCAGAGTCGTATTCGAGCCGCATCGCTATTCCCCTACTCGCATGCGTTGAATACGACTTCAAGTAAAAACAACGCATGCCATCGCAGCTACCCGAATGTCAACTGTCAAAGCGTGAAAGGAAAATGTAAACAAAACAAAGGAAAGGAAAAGGATCTCTTGTGAAATAAAAAAGAAATCCTCGAGTGAAAACAAAATTAAAAGTGGCCTATTTTATTCTGTTTATTTGTGTTTTTTTTCCCAATCGTTCTGAATAAAATGGTATTTTTTGAGGACCCTGGAGGATTGCCAGACAACTAAACCGTACGCCGGCGGTTTCATTCAGGAGTTTCTTAGCTCCCAATGAATTTTGTTGGTTTTGGTGCAACTTTTGTGTTTACATCTACTTGATAGAATAATCAAAGCGGAATAAGGAAAAAATACGATACTCGTATGCGTTGCTTGAATACGAGTCCTGTCAAAATTGAAATAGGACGATGCTCGTAAAGTACGACTTCGGTAATAATGAAATACGACTGTACTCGTATCCGAGTGTCGAATGCGAGTTGCGTGATTGGGGTGAATGCTTGCTTTTGGACCTTCTACGAAAAACCAATATCAAACTTTGGCGCCAAATTTATCGTACTCGTGCCTTTTCTCTTAATACCTAATGTTTAAATTTTTTTGTACTACTATGTAACGAAAATTTGTTGGAATGTATTGTAGACATACTTATCGATCGATTGAGGCCACCTCTAGTAGTCGGCCTCCGCGTCGCAAAACAATACATAGTAGTTAATCCGTTTGTAATATACACTTAATTTTTTTTTCTATAAAGGATTATGATTTTCCTATCTGTGAGTAAAAGATTGTTGCAAAGCAGGTGCTGGTTTCTTGCTTAAAATTAGTACTTTGATTCAAGTTTTCATCGAAGTGAAATGTCTGGTTTTTGGTGTAAAAAAAAAAAGTGGAAGTGATTTTCAAAAAAGTTTTAAAATCAGTGAAATATTACCGGTAGGTGTGTTATATTACTGTATTTATATATATTGTATATTATATTTATCTATAGATTCTTTTTATTGAATATTGAACAAAAATTATAAAAAAAAAATATTTTAAATAAGATCTGGGGAGGCCGTTGTAGGAAGACATTTTTTCAATAATTCTTCTGAGGCCGGCCGCCCTGGCAGACTAGTGAAGATTCGGCTTTAGGAGACAGGTTTTGTTAAGTCGGCCGTCAATATTTTCCATTAAAAAAAATTGCTGTTTGTTTTTGTTTTGTATTCTGGATGTAAAACAGGGGCCGACTTCTGCGGTAAAGGAGGCCAACTACTCAAGAATGACGTTATTTATATTTTTGTGAAGAATTTGTTTTCGGTAGTAACTACCGTAAAAATGACTTTATTAATTAATTGGAAATGATGAATAGCATATTCTTTACTACAAACACCGATTTTTAAGAGCAAACCGAACGCCAAAAAAAAAATTAAGTGATCAACGACTGGCTCCATCACCCTAGTAGGAATGTTAAATTGAAACTGCAATACCAGCCTTTTGGCTGGTCTTGTAGCTGTACCAAGTAGCTCACGACTACACGAATAAGAACAGAACACATGGACACACAGAATTCATCCCGTAACACCACAGAAATCTAAAACAAATTAAGAAAGGTTTTAAAATTTGAATTCTGTTTAGTTTTATTACCGTAATGAGATTATTGCTTTATGTGTGTGTGATTGCGTGGGTCTACGGAAGCCAGCCAATTGGCTCCAGAGCTCAGGTGTTTTATGCGTTTCGCAGTGCGACTTTCGCTCCACTTCAAAAAAGGTCTGAAGACTTGTTATTGAGTCTTTAGCAAATTTAAAATACATCTACCATGTGTTCACGGCCTAATGGCAAACAATTGGCCAAACTAAATTAATCATCCTCGCTACAGTGGGCCAATAGCACTTCCACATTCCACCTGTCCATTTTTTTGTCGAACGTGCCAACTTTGCTCTTAAAGAAAAAAAGGTTCATTATTACAAAGTGCGTAAAAATGCATACGAGTCCTTCGACTTGTTCCAATCGTCATACATACGCACAAAAGTACGCTGCCAAGGTAATTTAACTCTTCGGTAATTTTTAAACCACCATATGCACATACATACATACGCCGGCCGGTTTTCACGCGCAGCCTGTTTGCTGTCACATCTGTCACATCCCGACCAACTGACAGCTGACCACTCCGCATGTTTTTCTTCGTTGAAAACCTAACTAAAAGCAATTTACGCCAACCCAAATGAATGCACACATATATGTATATGTTCACAGATCTAGTAAAAATCAAATTGAAATTAATTTCAGAAGCTCACATGTAATCATTTTGATATTTCACCATTCCCAATAAATTTATCGCTCTGTTGCTGTTAGGCCTTTGCCTCCGAGACAGCATGTCACAAAATCTCAATCAAAATGGCAACGCACTTGTCAAGACACAGAGGGTAGTTTTACATTTTCTTTTTCAAAAATTTACCACATTTAAATCGCAATTATTTTGCAGATTCTTTTTTCGCCCAACTCACCTCCGTTTCGGCGTCTGAGCGAACGCAAATACATGCGGCACGCCTGCGAAAACCATCCTTATCGTAGATTCGAGTAGAATTTGGTTTTTCCTTCACCATCCTGGTAGGGCTTGCTTTTCGATTGATATTAGAAAAATTACAAATAAATTAGGATTGTTGGCTTGCGATGAAATATTCACTGCTCTGTGCTTTTGTTGATGGCGGTGGTGGTGTGGTGATAAAAAGAACAAAAAGAAACTATGAAAATGTTGCACAATCAGATGGTGTTGGAGGCGGCGGCAGTTACGGCGACAACAACCACGACCACGACGACGACAACGGCAACGATACGACGTTGACGGCGATGATGATGATGGTGGCTTCCTTCAGTTGTTGTTGCTGCTTTTGATGTTGTTGCTGCTGCTGCCTTTTTGAGACTATTGTTGTAGAATGGTAAACATGTTGATTTGTGAGAAATAACCACACGGGAAGTCTATTCTTGTACGGAGAGCGGATGACGAGAAATGAAAATCGTATAAAGCAAAAGAAAATTTACCGAAAAATATGTTTTGCTTTTGTTTAGCTGCGGATTATACACATTTTCCGGTTGTTTTTTTTGTTGTTGCTACGACGAAGGAGTTCCAATTTGTCGCGTCAAACGTCACACACCGACTCACGTATACGTACTGCTGCGTGAATACGCGTGTATATCGATCCTCTTCTGGCGTGCGAAACGAACTTCTGAATGACAGAGACAAGTAGAGGAGCACAAGCACGACAGGGATGGAATCAACGCGAATAACAGAGCTAAATTGATAAAGGCAACCGCAAAAGAAAATTACAAGAAAAAAGAGAACGAACACCGAAAAAAATGGCGAATTGAATCTGAAACTTTTTCTTCGCTACCACACACCAAAGCTGTTCTTTGAAAAAAAAATTTAAAAAATTTAAAGACACGCACGTACACGAACTAATTGCCTTAGTTGAGGTGATTTTCTCTTCGTTGTTCTCGAAATTAATTCCGCAAGTAACTAGCTGGTTTTGTCGGATGTATTGCAAGCATCCATTGCTGCAATTTGTTTGTTTCTTGGGTTTTTTTTCCGGAAAAAATTGGGTGTCACTACCGAGATTTTTCGCTAGCTGCCGATGAACCGAACAGACGGGTTGTGTGTTGGGCGAGCTAATTCTTTCGTGTTTCTGCAGCGAATTGGTGATAATAGGCGATTAGAGGTGCTAATGACAGCTGCCAAATTTTGTCGGCCGGTTTGACAGTTGCGAAAATTATTGTAGTTCAGGCACGTATCGAAAAAAATGGCAGAAAAAACGAATGTATTCGTCCGGTTGACTGAGAGCGTTGAGATTTAAAATTTTGGTACGGATTCAAGCAGAAACTTAAAATTGGTTCCGAAGACTTGTCATTTTTGAAATATGACGATAGCATTTGTTTTCATTAGTGTGGATTTACCAATTAGTTGCAATGCTTTTAAGATGTTAAACAAGAAAAAGTTCCAGGCTGTCAAATAGCTCGATAAAAATTTTTGAAACTGAAAAGCCCAAATGGCAACAGCGCGTTCGGTCGGTCGGACTTTCGCAGGCGTTGGTACGCGTTTCATCGACTTTACGAAAAAGAAAGTCAACGCGAGCCTCACTCAATTCTTTAAATCGGAGTTGAACTCTCGCGTTAGCTTTTCCTAAATCAGCTTATCTTCGAAATTTTCCATCCCCTAAAACAATTTTTGTAGGAAAGCAATTCGATTTTAAAACTAAAATCAAAAGCGATTCTTATTTGCTTAAATAATTGCCTTCCGCATTCAAATTTCGTTTTTGAAATTATACACACATCTGTCAAACGCCCGAGCGAGTGGAAAGTAGACTCGGTCGGCCTTATGATTTTACTATCTGCAAACTTGTAACGCCCGACCGCGCTATTTCGATTTGTACAATGCTTTTGCGTGTATTCTATTTAACATGTCAAAGTTAGACCGACCGAACATGCCCCTCTACAAAATACCATTATCATTTTCTGGCGCCAAAGTAATCGTACTAGTCCCTATCATTCTGATTTCCTGGTGTTCGCAGCAATTAGACGTGTCGTTTATCCTACTCTGGCATCTCCATCCTTATTAAGTTTAAATTTCGCAACAATTCAAGCCTGGTGACCATTTTCAGCACCGTAGATACGCTTCCCGGATACTGGAGAAACAAAGCACAGAAAAACGACGATTTTTCGAACATGTTCTTCAGCGAAGAGGCACATTTTTCACTCGGTGGTATGAAAACACTCGGTGAGTATGAAAATTGCTACCTACAATGGTGGGTATGAAGAGGTGCCGCATCCAGGTAAAGTGACTGCTTGATGTGCTCTATGCGTAAAAAGTGTCCTTGGTTCGTATTTCTTCGAAGATGCAAATGAGCAGACGGTTACAGTCAATTCGGACCGATATAGCCGAATGATAACCGATTGTTTTTTTTTTTTGGCCGGCGATTGAAGATCATGACTTGGACGATATGCATGTGATCTCAACAAAACGAAGCAATAAGCCACACAATGCAACTAATTATGGCTTTATTGAGTGTGAAGTTTCGTGGTGGCGTAATTTCATGTTTTGGCGAAGTCAATTGGCCATCCGATATGACACCGTTAAATTTCTTTTCTCTGTGTGGCTACGCAAAATATCGCATTTATGCGAATAATCCCCGAACTCTAGACGCAATAAACATCAACATTACTCAAGTTATGACCGAGATACCGCCAAAAATTTGGAAAAAAAAAATCGACTTAATGACCTCAAACGAATGGCATATGAAAGAGTTTGTCTTACAAACTTAACGGCACAGTGCAAACTTGAAATGAAAGATATAAAATTTTCATCGAAAATGAAGCACTGTGTATGTTTTATTTAGCTTTACTTTCTAAACGAATGGCACTTTACAAAGCGATGCCTTTCTTCAACGGAGAATGGTACACCCAATCTTGCCTAAAATTTTAGTAAGTAAAACTAGTACTTTGCGAACTTGATCCTTGGAGTATGCAACGATATTTGCAAAATTTATGTTATTATGACTCAATTTTATACTACAAACTGTACTCATAAATATTTGATGTTCGCCAATTTATGAATTTCAAACTTATTGATTGGTTTCGATTTTTTGCAGTTTTCAAGTTCAAGGGTCGAATTTTGCAGCTGTTAGTATAAAATAAACTCCGTAACTACCATACTTTAAACTACTCACTTAAGTGGACCAATCGATTAAGTTTATAAGATTATCCTATAGATTTTATATATTCGTTTCAAAATAATAAAGCAAATCTTATATTAATTGGTAATAATAATAACAATATTTATTATTGCATCTTAAAATAACATATTGCACAATGATGAACAGAGACTCGGTTCTTTAAACCTTACTAGTAACAATTTAATACCTACACCGGCTTATTAAACTATCATCACCTTCGCGCAATAACCGGTGTCCAGTCCGGGACTCCTGCAGCAAGCACTTCCACCTATTCCGATCGCTGGCCAACGCAATCCAGTTAGGCACTCCAAGGTCCTAGTCTACGCCATATCTCCAGCACAAGCGTGGTTTCCGTCACTGCGTTGTACAAAGAATTGTACCTCAAGGAACTTTCCCAGTACGGTCCTTTTTGCTCATACGAGCTAGATGCCCGATACTTTATTTTCGTTATAATACAGGGCTTTCCAATAAGAGGTGTTATTGTGATTTTCAAAGAAAAATTACATTTTTTGAGACAAATGATCGGATGTTTATTCAATGTAAAGAATAAAGTATGCTATTAATGATGGAAAGCAATATCACTCAAATTGATGTCTTGGCTACGCTTACAGAACGGTATCCTTTTCATGAAATTTTCCATCATCAAATCGCAAAGTGGCTGCTGTATGCCCTCAATAGCTTTGCGAATTTCATCTTTGAGGTCTTAAATCGACGCTGGGCTATTGGCGTAAGGTCTACGCTTGGGCTTTCAAACGTTTTTAAACGTTGTGCAGATCAATACCATACAGTTCCGGAAATAAAAAAGTCATTAATCATCATCTTTACTGTTGCTCCAGCCTAATTTTCGGAAAGCAAGGTCCAATGACCCCATTGGACCATAAACCGCACCAAATAGTTACACGTTGATGATGGAGAGGCTTTTCTACAATAAATATTGGGTTTTCCGAGCCACGTAGCCACCGAGGTGGAAATAGGTCTCATCAGTAAAGATGATTTTTCGACGAAATTCCGCATAATTTTCATGCATTTCAAGAACCCAATTAGCAAAGACACGACGTTGATGATGATGATCGACCGACTTGAGCTCTTGTGTTAATTGAACTTAATAAGGCGCCGTTGGCTCGATCGGTTAGTGCGTCGGACTGTTGAGCGAGAGTACCCGAGTTCGGATCTAGCTCGGGGAAAAAAAAAACACCACAAACATTTTTCACGGCCCCACCTCCAGCGAACGACTGACAACCTTCCTAGAGTACTTCTGTCATGAAAAGCTTTCGCAATTCGCCTTTCGGAACCGGCATTAAAAAGATTAGGTCCCTTCCACATGTGACAAAATTATAACGCCTTTATGCAAAATACGGTGTAATGACATTTATGGAATGCCCAATTCCAAAGAACGACAAGGAATAGACAAACCTGGGTTTTCTTCAACACTTTGGGACACAGCAGAAATATTCTTAGTTGTTCTTGAGCGACATGCACGGGTTTTATTCTTCACATCACCAATTCTGTACCGCAGTCCGACAAGGTGCTTCACGACGACCCAAAAACGTTTTAGTCTTACGAATCGTCTCTGCCAAATTTTCACCATGTTGATAGTCAATTTTAATAATTTCAATGCGTTCTTGAAGCATATAACAACATATTATATGGTCTTTGATTCAAGGTAATGATTTCTAATTGAATGATAAAGGTGCAAAAAAATCCGGAACATGGAGTTGTGAAAAATTGTTTGCTTTTTATGTTGATGAATTTTTATGAGTCTTGTTAGGGTTCCGTTCCAAAGGAATAATTAAACCCTTGTCGAATCACTTCGGTGTCCGTCTGTCTGTCTGTCTGTCTGTCCTCTTTTATATATTTGCATATATCTATGGTCCTTTGGAATTAAAGGATGAAATTTGGACTGAAGGTGTATCTAGGCAACTAAGAATTTGGCGTAGATTAAAGGAAAAGTTAGTAGTAATACTAACGGCCGGAACAACTTTTATTAACTTTGATGGTCGATATGGGTATCAGTGGAAAGAGATTATAAAAATGTCTGTCCGTCCGTCATTAAGCTCTAATCATATTAGCTGGTGAACCACTTACAACTAAGAAATGAAATTTTTGCAGAAGATGTATTGCGCAGTAAAGATTCCGAAAAATAAAATCTGAAAAAAATTAATACGCTATGCTCGATTGTTTTTGTTGTTGCTGTTTTATAATTTTTCTTCGATTTTCGTACTGCCTTTTTTTGTTTTAAAATTTGTAATATGGGGTAATTGAATTCGCATCTCAAAAGCTAAATTGCCTTCTTACTAGCCTGCTTCTATTGTTTGTTATGGCACAAAGAGCAAATGGAAAAGGATTTTCTTTTGTTTAACTTTATTGGAACCGATATGAAAAATTTTAGTGAAGTCATCTGACATCGTTAATTTCCTTAACTTATATTAAATCCTTCCTTTAGTCTCTTGAAGAAAGAACGAAACTCTCGGGGGTTGCTGCTGTTTTTTTTTTGTAACTTTCAGAAATTCCGAAAAAACAAATATTATGTTCCAGATTTTTGCTTGTCCCATTATTACTTGAAGCTATCGTATGCATACTTTAGGGCATTGATAATTTTCCAATTCTCCAAGGTAGCGACCAGTTACGAAATCGAGGTTAAAACGATTCCCAAAAAACATATTCACGCAATGTCCTGCTCTTCTTGCTATAGTCAAACTCAAAGGCAGTTCTCTTATTTCAGCCTCTCATCAATAGACAAAGAGCTGCGTAATTAAATGCAGCCGACTATTACGCTTATCAGAACGCCCGTGAATTTACACGAGAAGATATCTCGCAACGCGATAGCCACAGTCAAAGGAGAACCGGCCCCTTCTACACGGACAGGTTGTGTATATTACCCGCATGCGTACCTAATGCTTACTCATTAATGCACATCGCCGTGTATCGGGATCTTGACGCGGTTTAGCTTCCCTCTGCGCTTAGGGCATTTTCCGCACTTCATTAATTTATATTCCGCATTCGGTTGTTAATAATAATGCAATATAGAAAATTAGATTGGTCCTACCGATAGGGGAGTGCAACTTAAATCAGTGTTCTTTGGTATTAGCCACTTCTTATCGTGCCGCGCCGGCGCAATGTGTGTTTTTGCAATCTGCTGTGAATGTGGCTCTTTTCTATCCGGAGGGCAAATGCCCGATAGATTGAAATTAATTAATGGGCTAGCATTTGGTGTGTTTCCTCGCCAGCCGCTTGATCTTATCGCAAAGGTCGCAGTCTCTCTGGCTGAAGTCGCACACACATCGAAGCAAAGATCCTGACTACTCCAGCTACTGCACTTGCCAAAAGGTGTTCGCGCACTTTATCACTGAATTGGTTGATCAAGCGGTGTAATCTTAAACCGTTTTAATTAAGTACACATTGGTAATTAATAGTTGTATGTGCGAAGTGAGATGGTAATTTACGTCTAATGGCTGCCAGCGGCAATCTGTGTCGATGCGAGGCGACGGTGGAATTGAATAGGGGTTCTAAGGAGTTTGACCTTAGGAAATAGTTTAGTGCGGTTTTAAGTAATATGGCGTTTTTAGTTAATACGTAAAAGCCGATATCTGTGCAAGTAGTCTGGCAAAAACTGAGCCACACTGAGTGGTAGGACTGGGAGTCGATATATATAATGAAAAGTTTGATATGAAAGAATTTCCTGCAAATTGGTTACTTTAGTTTGCAGCAACACACTTAAATCATAAAAGAAACTGTCTGCAAGAAACACTATTCTTTTCACGGAATCACGTTTTCTATTTTTTTAAATGAAATGTCGCTGCTTTTTTGGCTGATCATAACATTTGACATTTTACAATAACTAAGCACTGTCCAAGATGCGCTGAGCTGAAGTAAGTCGTTGAGGAGAGATTGAATGATTGATTGGATTTTATAACCAGGAAACGGATTTTTTTGACCTTGCCTTTCCCGCCTTTTTTTGCCTTTTCTGCCAACTTTGGCTTTTTTCTGCTTTTTTCATTAGCATTGACCGTTTTTCTGCCGAAATAAGCTAAATTTCCACTAATACACAACTTGTATCGTATATAACGCAGTATTTCAGTCGCATTAAAATAATCGTTGATGACTTGGAAGATAATTGTGTTGGATTTATAAAAGAATTTTTTAGCAATGAATAATTTTAAGCCCAGTTGGTGTAAGTCCAAACCAATTTTTGATTTTAAGTGAACCCGAAACAGCAAACCCGAAAGTTTGCAGAAAAACAGGTGATTTCAAATGTTGTGTTTTAATTTGAATTATTTTGCATATCGTAAGATCGCATTGGAAATATTATATTTTGAAGAAGCAATTGCAGAAAACACAAGCTGAAGCTGTTGTGAAAAATTAAACTTTTTTTTTCTGCAATTTTTTCTTTAGCCCAATATCTGTATTTAATAACTTGTTCATAAATTGTTTATGTTATTAGTTATTATTAGGTAGTGCTTTGAAAAAACGACTACTGCTTTTCCTTACATTGCAATTGGAGATCGGCAAATACGGAAAATACTTTATCTAATCTTTGCGTGAAGCGTGGAATCGTTTCTTATTCATTTTACTTTATTAGCAACTAATCCCTAAGAAACTCTTGATAAACTTCTTTTCTGCTTCTGGGAATAAAGTACATATAGATCGATCGCCAATGCAGGATTTGAGAAAATCAGAAAAAGGGCACTTTGAATAAGACATGTAACGAATAGTTATTTGATCAAATACCAGATACCTGGTATTCGGTATATTCCTCGGCCGAATATCCGGCTATCCGGCCGAATATACTGTCAAGAGACGAAAATATATATAGCGCGATGCATTCATCTAGTCCTGCCATAAGTTCCATTGTAAAACACAAATAAAAAGCAAATAAAAAATACCATTAAACAGATAGCATTGTTAAAGCAAAAGGTGACTACCTTTTGCTTTAACAATGCTATCTGTTTGACACCTTACCAGTAAGATATAATTGATTAATATATTACTCCATAAACATTTAGAATAACAAAAGTAACCAGTTCTAGGCGTTCATGTATCTCAGAAGTTATACCACATGCTTAAAAAAGCAAGAAACGCTACGGGAACACTTAACAACTTATTTAGCATTGAGAGTTCATTAGTTTCCAAAATGGTGAAAACCTGAACTGCTGCATAAGAACTTCTCTAGATTCAAGACAACTTTCTTAGGATTGATTCAGTTCAGCTCACTCGTTCAGCTTTTTAATATTAATATTATATGATAATTTGATTAATTTTGCATATCTGTCGTGATGGACATTTAGTACATTTCTGCAAAAGAACGGCTTTAAACTATCAAAGAAATAAATTGTGTTGTAAACTTAATATTTCAGTCGACGACGACGTGACGTCACCTGTCTCTGCACAGGTGGAGAGGTCATTCCGCTCTTTCAATGACTGGTGATCGTAGATGTTTATTGACATTTTGATAATTTCAAAATGTGTACAGCATTATTCTGAAGCGTAAACCCTTTTTTTTTTTTAAAAAAAAGGCAGTTATGCCTTCTTAGAGTCTTGCTTCGCCTTTTTTTTGAATTTTAAGGTCAACAAAATCCGTTTCCTGTGTATAACATATAAAAGTGTAAGAATAAGAGCACACATTAGCCATAAGTCATGTGAAACGGATTATAGCTTATGTGACAAGATTTGTTTGAAAAGTCTCATGATTTTTGCGCAGTTTTCCAAAACTGACATCATAAAACGATTGATGCCGAGGAGTGGTCCTCCAAGGAAATGTAAACGAAGAACCATATCATCACTTTTCTTCTCTAACTTCATAAAGTGAGCAGCAAAAGTCTTGAAAGCCTTCTTTGTTTTGCCGACAATACAACAAACGCACCGAGTGATTAACAAAATTTCTAACGACCCTGAAGCGGAAAGGTACTTCAAAATTGAAACGTCCACTACCAATTGACTTTTTCCTCATACTGCAAAGCTACCTAAATAATAGAAACTTTTATGTGCGTTGCAAGGACAAATGCTCAAAACTATACAAAGCCCAAGCCGACTTTCCCCAAGGAAGTGTTTTAGGCCCACTCTTCTATCTCCTTTATACCTCTGACATCCCCATTCCTAACTCTCAAAATTCTATGCTCGCCACATTCGCAGACGATACTATCTTATTGCAGGCGGGCAGAAACCTTCCGGACGCAACAAAATCACTGCAAGATCAGCTCAAAATAGTTTAACGACAGGAAAGACAAATTAACGAGGAAAAGACGATACAAACAACGATAGCACTACTCTACCGGTCCGACTTAACAGCAAGAACATACAGACTGCGGAGCATGCTAAGTACCTAGGCATGTACATTAACAATACACAGACGTGGAGACAACACATCATACAGAAAAAGAGACAAATTCAAGAGAAATACAAGCTGTACCACTGGAGGCTAGGAAGAAACTCAAAGCTGACGATAGACAATAAACTATCAATATACAAGCCAATCATTGAACCAATATGGACATAAGGGCTACAACTATGGGGCACATCCAAAAACTAATCCAGTACTAATCACCGAATACTACTACACAATAACGACGACATAAACATTTAATGAACAAACATTAACCCGACGTCTAAAACGACTTAGACCAACAGACTTGCCAGACAGATAAAACCACATTGTGCTAATCAGACTATAGCCCAATTTTTTTTTTTTTTTGTGGCAAGCTTTGGAAAAGGCTACACACTGTAAGGCTATGACGAAAATTCAGAG
This sequence comes from Syritta pipiens, assembly GCA_905187475.1. NCBI lineage: Eukaryota > Metazoa > Arthropoda > Insecta > Diptera > Syrphidae > Syritta > Syritta pipiens. The sequence continues at coordinate 31,978,548 of LR994574.1, read as the reverse complement.
GCTGGCATGCATGGGTGCGACTGGTGCGTTCCGTACAACTCCCACCGCGGGGTCGAAACCATACTGCACCTGCTACCTCTAGACTTATTTGTGCTTGAGTCGGCCTCTGCATGTTCACTAAGGATCAATAGCATAGGCCATTGGAAATCCAGCACTGCAGGACACTCGAGCATCTTGAGAAGGTTGGCTATCACAAGCATCAAGTGCCACTATACGTCGCCACTCACCGACTTCGACAGACCTTTTGTTTGCACCTTCCCCTCAAGAGAGGAGTGGGAGGAGATGTCACCCATCTGCAATTCGACTGACGGTTCGAAGATGGAGGAAGGAACAGGCGCGGGCATATACTCCGAAGCGTTGGACATGCGGAGATCAATCAGACTTCCGGATTGTAGCAGTGTCTTTCAGGCGGAGGTCCTGGCAGTCATGTAATTGGCCAGAATGATATCAATGGCGATACTACCGGCTGATATCACCATTTTTATTGACAGTCAGGCGGCCATAAAAGCGATTTCCGCTACGGAGATCAAGTCTAGGCTGGTCCTGAGCTGTCGCGAAGAGCTTAGGGCTCTTGGCTCGAAGCATAGGATTAATCTCTGCTGGGTCCCTGGTCATAGGAACATACCTGTCAATGAGGAAGCTGATAGGCTTGCGAGGGAAGGATCCAAACTAGGGCTGGAACAGGCGATAGTAGGGATCGATCCACCGATCTGCCTCCTTAAGAAGCGGATTGGGGATAAGATCATTAGATTAGCGAACGACAGATGGAAAGCGCTATCTACATGTGAAACGACAAGGACTATGTGGCCAGAATATGACTACGCCAAAACGAAAGTGCTGCTCTTGCATGACAAAAGGTCTCTCGCAAGAGCGGTGGGTGTAATCACGGGTCACAATAGTCTCAAAGACCACTTATTTAAGATAGGACTACTCGGTGACAATATTTGCAGGGGCTGTGCTGATGTGGAGGAGCGGGAAGATACTCAACACTTCCTCTGTCACTGCCCCAGCCTTTCTCACTTGAGGTGCAGAACACTAGGAAGACACTTCTTCCAAGACCTTAACGAGATCAACTCACTACCTTTAACGAATCTTTTCAGGTATTTTAGCCGGACCAAATGGACCGAGGACACACAGGAATAGGACACCGCGAGTGAGGAGGGGGACACCTTACCCCCCCAATGGGTAACACAAGGGGTCCACAAGGACCTAAGTGAACCCACCCACCTAACCTAACCTATAGCCCAATTTTGGCAAAAAAAACAAATTAGACTAAGAAACAAGAAGCCTTACTAAAACTAACTAAATTTGTAATTATATAATCTTTTTAATATTTATGCTACCTGTATAGTAAATCTGTGTAAAAAAAGTTAATAATAATGTATGTAATGTATTAATAACAGAACTTGGCGACAACAACGAGAGACAAGAGGCGCTCGGAGTGAATAGAACCCCTAACGCCTCGTGTGGATTAATACCCACCTGCGACATTGGTCCTACTAGCTTTTTTATACATCTCAATTTCATGTAAAAACCACTTAATTATTGTCATACAGACAGGAATTAAATAAATACGGGAAATAAAAAAAAAATAAATAAATAAAAGGTTTTCCCAAATAAAATTTGTCTCAAAAAGCCTTGTCTCTTTGTACGCTATTAAATCTAACAAACTTTTTTACGTTATTTCTGAGAAAATTCAAACATAACCTAAAACTTTCTCCATCTGCTTTTGCTGGGTCCATTTTTATATTCTGTAAAGTGAAGTATTTTGTATGTATTTTGTGTTTGATATTTAAAAATACAAATAATTGAATATTATGTAATACAAATTATCACTTCAATACGCTAAGGTATTAAGACTTTTACTGCTCACTGTACATACATTTTTCATGAAATTGGGCATTTTTTCTCTCTTCTTAATCTTACCAAATACAATCATCACTATCATCGGCGCAACAACCGGTGTCCCGATCGCTTGCCGACGCCAGCCGGTTGCGCACCTCAAGCCGTCCTGGTCTACGCCATCCAGCGTACCAAATACAATGGCTCAAATTAATAATGGGACAAGCAAAATCTGTAATGAACAAATCGTAAACACTTTGTGACGGTTTATCATCGAACCTTAGCATCTAATACATTATAATATACATGTATGTATATTACATGCATGTAAGAGGTTATTATTCTGAGGTGGCAGACAACTTCGTTGGACTCTTAACAAATGCAGCTTTATCGCCCTACTATGAAGTTATCCCTTGAAAGTAAAGGCTGGCTGTAAAAAAAATGCAACAAAAAAGTTAATAAACTAATTAAACTTATTAAGTCCGCATCTACACAACTGTAGCAATAAAAACGACTCTAACTGCAGTGAAGGACGCTATTTTGACCCTACCACAGCTACAAACTGAGGCTGCTAAGAAGCCCATTGCTTTACAAAGAACATAAAGAACAACAAAGGGAAATTCGTGATGCATCCAGAGATCCTCAAAAATGGACAACATTTGCTAACTTACACGGCTAAACTTTAGTCATCTTCATCATCAAAAGCAGGCTTTAATAGCTTTTGATTATTTAACGTTAGCTGCTAAAAATTCATAATTACTGGAAAACACCGTTTGGACAGTTGAGATCAGGAGAATCCCTCTAACTCGAATTTTTCGAAAAATCACTCTAACTCGAACTTCGGCTTCGACTGTAATTAAAAAAAAACTGAAAGTTCCAGAGATGTCTTCGGTTAATGGACACAGATTGTTATTTTTTGCTAATTTCAGAAAAATTGATGTATTATAGATGTGTTATTACCACAGCAAGGACTATTTGCTCAAAAAAGCAGACCTCTACTTACTCTGTTTTGCTCTGTAATAAATGTCGGTCTCATAAAACTCATAGTTTATTGAAACATGGTTCTTAAGTCAACGAATTTTCCTCATTAAAAAAGTCAAGGCACTAGTTAAAACCATAGAATCAACCAAATTAATGCCAACCAATGAATTCTTTTCGCATAACGAGTACAATCTTAGCTTTGTTCGGATTAAACTGAACCATTATTTTACCAATAATAGTCTTAAGTTCTCAACGAAAACCAATCAAATGAAACACATCTCTTCAGCTAATCTATCCCAAGAGCAGCTTAGATAGAAACTCTCACTCTCTCGAGCACACAACAAGCAGCTCAACTCATTCATTAGAAGGAGTTTATAGCCCTCATCGTAACAATCCATAACGCCATAAAAAGGAAATGTTAAAAAATCTTAATCCAAATATACAACAGTAAACAGATAACAGTGATGTTAAAACAGTAAAATGCCACTTAGTGCTGTTGCATCGAATTCGGTTCGAACTTTATATGAAACTGATCGAGAATTATTACCTTTACCGCTAAATACACCCATTTTGTTCCCATAAAATGACTTCATAAATAACCAAAACACAATTTCCATAATACAAATCAATTCCCGAGGCGGCCCTTAAGTGTAGGACAGAACGACACTCGTCAGTTACTCCATGTCACGTCGTTGATCGGAGTTGGATTTCATCGAACTGACAGTTTTTTTCTTTGCGCTTCCTCTCCCAAAATGTCTCAAAAGGCAGACATGAGTTTATGGGAAAAAGACATTCATTCACATTCAAATTTCTGAATGTCAGAGAAACCGACTTGAAAATCAAGACTGACTGTTAGACCACCACCAACATCATTTATTTTTTGATTTTCTGGAATTTTAACCATTTATTGATTGTGATGAGCTTGATGTCACACTTATCGCGGGGACTCGTTCCAGAGTTGGTCGGAGATTTATTTAACACATCGATGCAGTTGTCAGTTATAACTTTATTTTTATGAATCGTTGTTGAGAGAAACGGATACCTTCTATTTTGTACCTGGACACATGAAACTTAAGTGATTCATTCACTCAGACGCAGAAAATTGTATTGCCTAGCTCCAAGAGATTTGAAGTGTTCAGAGTGTTAATTGGTATTTTTATAGTGTTCACACTCCATTTCGCTTCGAAACTGTTGGCTAGAATTGTTCGTTTCGGTTTTAATTTGCAATCAAATGTCTTTCCTCTCAGTACTGTGGAACATATTTCTTGACCTTTAGTAAATTTTTCGTTAATGCAGACTTTTATATAGTTCGTGGCATTATAAACAGCAATGTCGAAAACCATACAATTCACTTGGGAATTATGTTTTAGTCTTTTTTTCGTCTTAAGCCATAATTTTGGTGTAAAATAAGCTATACACTGAGTGCCCTCCAAAATACAGCTTCACCCCACTTCACCCAGAAAAAAAAAACCAAACGAGGGTGATGATTTAAATCAAAACACTTCATAAGTAATTAAAGCACACTTCGTTTAATTGCTGGCTCTCCTTTGCAAGGATGTACAAGAAAAACTCAAAAATACATTAACGAATAACCATTTTTATGCTTCACACTTTCTTCCCTCTTAGTGTAGAAATAAATTTTGTCTGAAAACCGACGGAAGAAAATCCAACGACGGCTTCCTTCTTCAAGGGCATCTTACGAGACAAAAAGATGCAATGCATTGGCCAAGAAGAAGGCGGGTATGATGGGGTGATGGAGGCGAACAAGTAAAACAATATAAATGTCGTATAGGGTTCGCCCCGGTTCGCCCCTATGTCTGCCAATAAAGTGTACTAGCCGCGACAAAAGGCCAAATTCAGTTGTTCCTTTCGATGTTGTAGTGGCACATTTTACTTTAAGGCTGTGGACAGAAGAAAATATGCTCTCTTTAAACTGCACTCGTGCTTTTACATGATTCCACAGCGATCTCATTGCCTACTTGTGATAAAATCGTCAGAATTACTGATAAGAAAGAAATGCTTTCAGAAAATCGTAATTTTTAGTGGTCATTATGTTCCGGTGGGTTGAGGACAATAATATTATTCTGGAAAACCAATGCGGTCTCAGAGCGGGGTATGATAGCTCACATGCTCCGTCGAAACTGGTGTCGGATATCCAATGGAACAAATGCAAGGGCCAATGTACGGGGAGCCTGTCTGGTTGACCTGGAGAAGGCCTTTGACACCGTATGGTTGGAGGGTATTTTCTATAAGTTCAGCAGACGGAGCATTTCCAAATCCTTGCAGGAAATACTTATCAACATGCTCCCCGGCAGACGGTTCATTGTGAAGAATGGCAATGTGAAGACATACGTCGAAGACGTCAAAAATGGTCTACAACAGGGTGCTGTAAGTCCGCCAATTTTGTTTAATGTATTTACAAGCGATTTCGTGGGTGCTCTCCCTAATTCAATTGACGATTTTTTTTTTATAATTGGTGCGTGCTAAAGGGATTGGGCAAGATTGATCAACTTCCAGAAGTCGGAACCCATCCTGTTCAGAGCACCTTTGTCTGGGGCCTCTCCGCAATTGGCGGAAAGCTCTCCATTATGGGACCACACGGGCTGCTCTGGCCTCTTAAGTTAAGTAAATTGAAATAAAAATAAAAATGCACTAAAAATGAAACGAAACATACTGCCTTATTAGAAGAGCTTTAACAGTAATCTGTGAACCATATCTTCTTAGTTTTGACATATAATCACCTGTTTTATTTGTTCCAAAGGAACCTCTGAAGCTGACTTTCCAGGACTGAAAAGGATGAGTTTTTAGTAGCTTGGGGTTTTAGAAAGTAATTCTAAAGCCTTCAGGCAGCATTTTGACACTTGCTTCCCGTAGACATACACGGGAAATACGTGGCTACAAGGGCAGCAATTAGGATAAGAGAAACCGATAGGTGGATAGGACACCAGACAGCGAGGCATGCGGTGATTCTCCGTAACTCGAAAAGTGTGTGTAGTGTCTTTCAAGCAGAAATAACAGTTATGCATGAGGCAGCGCGCTTGCTATCCATGGGTTCGGTAGATGGCCCGTCTATCGTACTCTACATCTATACATCGATCAGATCAAGAATGTTAAAACCGTGTAGTCTCACCCTGTGCTGGGCCCTTGGGCACACGGATATTCTAGGCAATGAAAGGGCCGACGAATTAGCGATGATAGGAGGGGAATTGAGTTTAAACGACAACCAGGAGACCCCATTTCCCTCCATGCAGGAGGTTGGCCCGCAACTACTTGCAAAAGCCATAATGACATTTCTGCAATGTCTCTAGGCTAGTGTGGCCTGGACTAGATAAAAGATCAACTTCAGAGTTGACAAATGCGCGCTGACGCTCAGCCGCAGTATATGAATAATAATATTAAATTTGAGGGTAGATATGTAGGGCATGTACCTGCTTGCACATGTATTTTCGCATTAAGAAAATTTCTAACGGTATTTATATAATATTACCCTAATACGGGCCATGCACGTTACCATCTTTGTCACATTTAACAATCCGCACAAAGGTCGCACAAAGCCGCACATATCACTTGATCCTGAATCATCGGCAAGGAAGGATAATGGATATGAGCAAAAACAAAAAATTGTGAAATGTGCATGTGTGAATGCATAAAAAAAACCAACACTGGGCATATATTGAATCCAGAACGATGGGCATGTTTCGAGTCAGGAACGATGGGTATGTTTTCGTTCCGTTTGCGGAACGGATTCCGATTGAGGAACTGGTTCCTGGAACTACACATGCCCGGAACGACCCAACTCTAGAATTCATCGTTTTTAGCAAAAAGCTGATCCGAAAGCGGAAACGTCAAAATCTCGAAAAATTGTGTGGAAATATTTTTTTATATAATATTTTTTTATTCTTTCGCTGAAATATATAAAATTGCGTTTTCGGATCTTTAATATTCGCATGTCATAGTTTTATGGTTTTTGGCCAATAACTTTTTTAGACATGGGTGTGGAAATGGGTTTGGGTGAACGCTTTTTTTCGCTTTAGAAGCTTAATATCTCGAAAACTTAAAATCTAAACAAAAAGTTTAAAAAGGGAAACTATATTTCATTTTACATAATCACAACGATTTTCAGCGAAATTTTCAAAAAAATCAGTATCTCATTAATTTTAGTATGCATAAAAAATCATACCAGACTGTTATGTATTTTAGGGATATTGCGATAGGCGATAGCTAAATTTTTTTCCATATTTTTTGGTCCAATATTTTTGAAAATAAAGTGTGTACCACGGCACGCAGGTCATTTTTTGCCAGTTTGATGGCTAATAACTCAATCCAATCCAAAACCACTGACGGTAAGATGGTAACTGTAGTACAATTTCATGATCTAGGTGTCATCCTTTTTCCAACGATACATATATCCACCCTGAATCATTTAGGGAATCATCAAGCACCACAAAGAACTTTCACGGCCTCACATCCAGCGAGCGACTAACAATTCAATGGAGCGCTTCTTTCATCAAAAACTTTCGTAACTAGCTATTCGTAATCAACGTGAAACAGCAGATTCTTTTCACGTGTGTAAAATAATGGAGTCGCAAGAAGCTAAACTCTGCCCCTCAACCAGCTGTAAGTCCAACTAATTATTACTAAAATTGACGAATCATCTGGATTGAGTTAATTTAAGATCATTTAAAATGTGCCCTATTCTCCCCTCCTGCAGCGTGTCTTATTTCCAAAATCTCGCCTCCACGTTAGTATGTATTCCTTTTTATTTCGTATCATCTTTGCTTTGCACTGCGAGAACTCTTGGCCATGGATAAGTTTTCTTGTATTTTTTTTATTTCCTCTAACTTATGACTTCTCTTGTATATACTTTGGCTTTTCGTTGTCATCCTCGTTGGAGGGTTATCTACTTATGTGGGGGGATTTTCTGTTTGGTCGCCTTCTGGTACTTAGTTTAATTTAATTTTACTTTGCTTCGACGTTAAGATAGTTCTCTCCTTTGTTTCCGATTACGATTTCCAGAAATGAGATATAGTTTTTGTGCGATGCACCACGAATTAGGAGTTGATGGTATTGGATTCGAATGCTTATAGATTCTTGTAGGCTGCACCGCACTGCAAGTAATCATTCAATACAAATTTCCAGTTCTGCAACGCAGTGCATAAAATTTGGTTTTGAAGCTCGCCAGTATCGCAGGTGGAGCAAAATCCGTCGATGTACTCCGTTAAACGCAGCCATTTATTACCGTATTTTCTTCCGTAACATTAGACGAAAAAGAAAAACAGCGAGTTATCAGATGCGTTCTTGCGCAGCGCGAAATACGCAAATCGCGCACAGCCAGTTCCACCCGACAGCCATGGAATCGAGAGCCACACAGCAGCAACCTGTCCACCGCCCACAACAGTAAACCATCTACGCCGCCTCCGGATTTGCATCTGTACACCGGGAGTTTTTCCAGGCACGAGCACCCACCTGCAATCCACATGCCAGGTTACCTCCGTAACGCAACTCACCGTCGTCGCAATAAATATCCTTCATCCAGTAAAATCGATCGGTTTTAATGACACGTTATCAAAAGCGATCTCGCCATAATTTTCCCCTCTAAATAGGCGGGGATCGGTGGATTGTGTTTCCATGTGAACATTTGGACTTCTGTTGGTGCGCGAGAGAAGCCTCTGTTTCTACTGGAGATGCATTGCCGCAGGCTGCGATTGCCGTGATTTTTTTCCTTGAGGTAAGTGGGGAGGGATATTAACGCGGAGCGTATATATCCGAGTGTTGAATTCTTTTTCTGGATACTAAAGGGGCGAGATTGGTTTGAGACGGGAGTGTGGGACGCGATGTTTCTCTGGGTTCTTGCAGACAGATAAACCACGTAAATTATTGAGTTGTGAGTTTGTTGGTGGTGAGGGAAGTGGGCCTTTTCGGGATATGATCTGCTGGCGGAATATGTACATTTGTCACGCAACAGATAATTCTTTCGCGATTGAGTTAACAGATCTGTCAGTGGTGTATGCAAATGAGTGGTCGAAGATTGAGATGGAGGTGGAGCAGGATGAGTTATTGAGCGGGTCTAACTTAAGCCGATATGTGAATTGAACGTTTTTTTCTTTCCTATATGTTGTAATAACGTGGGTCGTTGAATAGTGGATCAAAAGAAGAGACGTTTTGTAAATTTTGAAAACAAATTTCTTATTGTACTTTTACCCTTCACTACATAATATATACTGTATTTGAATACCTATGCAATCATACAACGCGAACGTTTTTTTATTATAGAATAATAATCTTCTTGCTTAAAAAACTATATTCTGTATATCTAAAATTGTAAAAATATATGTATAAGCTGGAATGAATAAAAATGAAATAAATGAAAAAAGGCTCGTTTCTGGCTTAGTAAAAATGTAAAACTATTTCTTAGCCCGTCATAGAGGTTTTGATCACACCAGTCTTAGTGAGATAGCATTTAACTTGTCACGACCGAGCGTACTTAAGAAAAATAAGTTTTAAGGTGGCTTACAATTTTTCTTTCGCTTTAACAAAATTGAAAGAAATTTAGTCGTGGTCGGTAAGGCAGCTTTGAATTTTAGTTTTTGACATAGAACACTTGCTTTTAACAAACTTGGAAGGGCTGTAGCAAATGTTACAGTCTAAGATAAACCAAAAACAAAAAAACCAATGCAAAACGAAAATTTCCATGCAAACTGGAAAGGGTAGAAAGAAATGGTTTCATGTCTTTTTTGCGTAGCCTGTTAAGAGATCAGATACTGCGCAGGACTGCCGCAGTATTGCTTTTATGAACGAAATTCTTTGCAGAACTGTTATTCATCTCCCATCATTCACATTTTGTAAAGCTTTTTTTATAGGGAAACTGGAAGAGCTTCATGTCAAAGTAGAAGATCGACATCTCTCAACGCCCATCAAAAAATGAATTACCACATTTGTTTGAAACTTAGGAGTCTCTTCCCGTTGAACTCTTCAATCGGCTGAGTTTTGTCTTCAGTTTACAATCAAGTCAGTTGATCGCAGAAAATGAAGTCAAAGTAATAGAATCGAACACTGGCGCTCATCAATAAATCCTTACAAACACTATTTTAAAGAAAACTGTTTGACCAAAGAAGCCCGGGCCCCGGGGCCCACAGAGCCTATTCATGACGGCTAGTCATAAGCAACCAGCCACCCTAAGCCCACCACCGCGCCACCGGACCGGAATGTAGCGCCACTCAGCTCTACCAGTTGATCATCGCTGCAAGTTAGCCAAAGGAACTCAGCACAACAGATACTCTTGCTTTTATGGCCATAAATAATAAACAACATGTGAATGGAAGGATTTTATGCTAATATTATCACTTTGTGTGCCTGTCAATATGTCACTTGGTACGTTGAGCAAATAAATTCTCCTACCATTGTGATTTATTAATTTCGCTGTGTTGGGAGAGGCACAGGACCGAATGTGAGATGTTAGCTACCACTGCGACTGGTGGTGTTACTGGATAACTCCTCAAGTAGCTCCACTTAAATCACAAGACTTTGCCGCGCTACCGACTATCCGTATGTGTGGCGACAACATAACGCGACGAATTAGAATTTCATGTTTGTTTCACTTGCACGCGCAGCCATCTCCTTCTGTTTCAGAGACGGTCGCGTCTTTGTCGCTCAGCTTACAACCGCGGTACGTTGAGTTTCTGTGATTTATGTGCACTAGAAACGATCAAGATGTTGGTCGATTGTGTTTGTGGAATCGAAATTGAATTGAAAACTTGACATATCTCGGTGACGGCAATTTATCATCACGTTAATTTTACTTTCATAATTCTGCGGGTTTTGTTAGATTGACTGAGCTGTCAGTGTGAAATGCGGAAGTAATGGAGTTTAAAGAAATGTCAAATTTCTGCTTTTGACGATGGGATGACATTTGATCCTGATATGCGAGATTAAGTTACAGATGGCTTGGCTTGTGTGTTCTATTTAACTAACAAGGAGAGTGCACGACCTCCGGGTCACCGATTTTGATGAAATTTGCCATAGTCATAGCTCCGATATGGGATATGAATTTCCCAAAGTGAAAGAGCGCAACACTCCCCCTTTTTCGAGAAAAACGCCCTCAAAGTTTTCCCAATCGCTTTATATACTAAAAAGAAACGTCAGAATTTGAAGCGTCGATAGCCTAGTGGGTGTGATCGTGGCTGTCATTCAGAGAGTGCTGGGTTCAATCTTCGACTATGATGGGGTTTTGCATTTTTGTTTTTTTTTTCTTTGAGAATATTGGGTTCAAATCTCAATTGCCTCGCAGTTTCAATTTTTTGCTGTTTCTTCTTTTTTCCTCATCAAGTGGTGCTCTAGGTTTAAATCTTGCACAACAACAAAATCAAAGCAAGCGGAGCTCCGTAGAGTACTTGCCTACATGTACAATAAAAGTAATATCTCCAAAATGCACTGAACTCGTCCACTGTTCACAGCTGTCAGTGTTAAAATAACCTTTCATTTAAAATGAAACTACTATATGGTGCACCCTTTATTTAGTATCAAAGTCAGATCTTGGATATTAAATTAGACAAGCTAATTATGGGTGTGGGCTTCGTTGTAAGACACCAGAATTAACTTCACAAGCAGTCAACAAAATATTAGTGAAATATACTACTGTACGAGGCTTAGTGTACATGTACTTGGGGTACGAGTTATCTTCATTGTGTTTGCTAGAAAAGAACGATGTCCTTTGGGATCTCCTACGAATCCGTTATAGCCATCTTTCTGCAATCTCCGGACTCCGAAACCGTCTGCGCCTTTTTCCCACCCTCTATCTGATTCTCGTCAAATCGTTTCCTCCTTCACTCTCGCGACGTCTCTTAACGCGCATTAGTCAACTTCCTGTCAGGCACGTTGATTAGCGTGAAATTATTCATTACACCCCTCATGTTACAAGCTCACATTAAAAACCGCACTGTCACATGTGCCACAGTGCCACAACTCAATCTGACGGAGTAGCGTGCTCATAGACGCCGGCGGTGAAGTGGTTTAGAGAGGGGTGCGGCTTAAAGAGGACCAGCAACGATGAAATTGCAACGCCCGAACTGCTAAGGAGTAAACGCCACAAGTTATTCATTGTCGCGTACGCCTACAATGGCCATGGAATCGTCTTAATGGACCATGAAAGACTTCAAGTAATTTTAGGTTTGCATGAGATTTTCATTTGCCTCGATGACAAATTACGTCTTCAAGCGACGAGCGAGAGTTTGTTGCACTCTCCACCCACAGACTGAGAGTGTGTGCGTGTAGCAGTGTAGCGTGCATTGAGGTATGCAAAGTAGGGTGGCACAGACTCAGGCCCAGACTTAGAGGTGTATGACACAGCAAGCCCACGTGTTTGGTGGAGGTGGTGAATTTACCGTAATTGTTCGTTGTTATTTTTGCATCCATGAGAATGATTGTACCTTAATGAATGGCAACAGTGAATGAGAATGGATGTTATTTCTCGTTTTGGACGAAAGACTACTTCTGTAGGTGAATGAAGGTTACAACGAAAAAGCTACCGAATGATAAGCAGAGATCTATTAAGAAGAATTTTATGAGAATTGGGCGTGTTGTTTGTATGTATGGTGTATGTTGTACAAGGTATGATAACTACAATCGATTTTAGTTGAAGTTTAGAGACTGACATTTTTGAAGAATACTAATCAAGTCCGCCTTGTTTTCCTGTTGCTATTTACTTCTGTTAGATACTAAAATAACCAACATCATGTGCCATTAAACATTTTAGCCATATATTGTATCATAACTACAATCGATTTTAGTTGAAGTTTAGAGACTGACATTTTTGAAGAATACTAATCAAGTCCGCCTTGTTTTCCTGTTGCTATTTACTTCTGTTAGATACTAAAATAACCAACATCATGTGCCATTAAACATTTTAGCCGCTACGGATTCGATAAGCAGCCGTATAAGGCTTTTGATTTTTAAACGTTAACGTTAAACGGAACTTGTGAATTCCACCGGAAAATAATGTTTTTACAAAATTAGACCTTTGTTACCACACACCAAATAAATATGGAGCGCACTGGATGCTAAACGCACAAACTGTGAGCAGACTGAGAATCCCTGCTAATGACTTGGAGAAGTTGCCAGGATGAGAAGGAAACCATCCTTCACCTCCTACATTCGTGTGAGGCTCTAGCGCTTCATAGAAGAGCCCATCTAGGTGATTACTCCCTTATAGTCTGGGTGATCTAATCAAAATGAGCACCAAACAGATCTGTAGCCTCGTAAGAAGCTCTAAATAGTTTCCATTCTCCATTACATCCATTCCATTATCACAGCGGGCCTTATCTGGGTTAAGTGTGGCTGTGGGACTCAGATACCCCAGCCAGCCACCTTTGTTAATGTGTTCATGTTAATGTTTCACTTATTATTTTATTTATTTATTGAAATAGCTTACAAAATATATTTATAAATAACTAATTTAAGACATTATGCATTTGTTTATTTTTCTTATTGAGAATAACTGCAATCAAGCTGAACAGTTTGACATTCGCAAATCGTGCGTGTAGCATAGGGTTAACCAGTTTAGCTTCTTCTATGCTTTTATTGATCTCAATTTTTTTCCATAAGATCGTTATTTCAACTCTGCTTTCATATTTTAATTATTGGCGTTGTGCTAAAGCCAAACTTTGTCTTTTGAAATGTTGAAGAACTCAATTATGTAAAAGAGTGAGCTAGATACAAGTACCTTTTTAAAAATGCCAAAAAAAAAAAAAATAAAAAAAATAAAAAAAACTAGCAAAATCTTTCAAGGGCATTCTGAAAATATGTAAGCGAATAATCCGAGATCTTTGTGCCGAATTTCCATTAGGCTAGTGGGTGAAATGTTAAGCTGTTGAGATCCATGGCGAGCTGATGTTTGTGGATTGAGTCTCACACTCTCGGTCACAACAGCGTCTGTACGACTGACGTACGACGACGGAGACCGTGTGCGTTGTCTACTAGCATAGTCAGTCTCATGAACTTTTTGCGGCTAAAACTTCTTTTCATAAAAAGCACACTGTTTGGTTTATACAACACTCCTTTCGGATATAAGTTTTTCGGAGGAATGATATCGACTTCCTGTCAAGATTTCACGAGCAAAACAGCTGACAGTATTAAACGCCCTATAATTTAAAAAAACACTAGACGCACCACCCATTATTTGAATTTACATTGTAAGACGTCACTGATGGCGCAGGTGAACTAAAGGACTGTTATACATTGATGCGTCAATAGAAAAAAGTTGAACCTGTAAAATAATGAATATTTCAATTATTTTAGACAAAGCGTGTACTTCAATGTATTTCAAAGCCACTTTTCCAAGAGATTTCAATGAATATTAATGCGCTGCATTGCATATTGCTTGCCAAGGAATGAAAAAACAAAAAACAGAGTTTGCAGTATGTTAAGGCAGTTCATAGGCCTCTGTGTAGCCGGATCGTCCTCCCAAATAAATGTCAGTCACAAAACCTTTCGCTCAAAACCCATAATTTCTCTCACTCTTTTTCCCTCTTTCTAGATGTCTATTAACAACCTCGCACCCTCCTTCACTTCATTTTATAGGCGCACGCAACTGATCACCTAGTATCCCCCAGCTGGAGTAGCCTTACACCAACTCCAGACTGCTTTTGCCACAAGCCACACGCTGTATACATTCGCTGCCCGATATCAATTCTGCAGCTAGTGTAAAGTTTGGCGCTGCTCTTACCACCACCGCAACTGCAGCCGCAGCCACCGGAGCCACCATCGCGCTGGCTTCTTGGGCTCGCTAAACCTGCAATACGTTGCACGATCGGTGCGGCACAATAGATGAATAAATTTGCTTTTATGTGCACTTGTTGCTTGCCACTCTATCTCGACACACATGCGACGAGTGTTGTAGAGAGCTGGAGAGGGAGACCACTTGCCACACTAGTGGAAAGGCCGTTGGTTGCCCTCTCTCGCAGCTTCGAAGCTGGTGTCCGCCGCCCATATGGCTACGATGTGGTAGCTTCAGTTTCTACCGGACCTTTGGTGGTAGTTGTGGTTGCACTGTGCAGCGCGCGCATTCAGACAAGCGGCAAATTTACGATCAGCGGTGCATTTATGACAAAATGACTTATGTTGCGTGGCGTACTTTCATAACAATAAAAGGTTTATATTTTTGTGCATATTTACATTTGGAACTGTGAGCGGAATGGTGAAAGAAGTAACGGCTAGCAGAATGGTGCAACATTGTGGTGAGCTGTGGACTTTTGACCGGCGCAATTAGACTTTATTGGTGACACATCAAATATGATGACAATGACTAAGATGATTGCACACAAGTTGAGACTAATGTTCATTAAGAAGTCGCGTGCCACAATCGATCTTTTGCGCACCAAATTCCCAATACAATTTGGGAAGCTATCTCGGTGTTGTAAACTGGCTGCCTCGGAGCTGCGATTTGACCCCTTTTAACCTTTTTTGTGGAGAATCCGGTAGAACTGATGTTATGCCACTTGTTCAATGTTGTGTTCCATAATGAATGGTAATGTTTTACAGTTATAATACAAAGAAAAAAGTTAGTTTTATTCATTTAATTGCATTTTAAAAAGAAACTTGAATCTGTCCCGCCCTGTAAATAAGGCGCTTGGTTTTGTAATATGAAGAGAGCCGCTGACTCTTCCGCTTACATGTTTCGATACACGTAAGGTTTGTTAGGTTAGGTTGTAAGACGTATCAGGTGGGTTTTCAAGAATTAACTTAAGTTGGTTCAAAGACGTTTTACACAGCTTCCGTGGTTTTAACAGATTTTGATTTACTAATATCGTTTGTCTAACTTAATAAGTTTGAGCAAAAAAACTGGGTGCTATGGGTATTAATATCTTCCATGATCTGTTAGCTTTCTCGAAATTTAGTCTGTAGAAATTATTTCCACTATGACAAGGACAGAAATTTTTCGCACATTTGGAAAGAAAAATTGGGTAAACATTTTTCGAAAAACATCGGTAGCTCGCTCAGAGAATTACATCATTTAAATAAAGATTTCCTTCGTGAAGTATACTCTGGCAGATTTTCTACAGAACGACTTCTGTCAAAAAAAAAAATTAAATTTCTAGGTAGTTTGGTTCTAAAACATCGACAAATGTCTGTCGCGTCTCTATCACCGACACTGCCATCGAACAACCGCTCGCTTGTTAGAGATCCTAGTGAAAGACTTTTAACCATTATTCCTCTTGACTAAGTCAGTCCCATTCAAACGACAGTATTTGGCACACAAATACTTCCGAACAACCCAATAATGCACCTATTCCAAGGCACCATCCTAATATTAATCTGACTATTTATCGGTGCCTTCTGCGTCCCATTACAATATCCGTTAAGTTGCTGTCCATTCCCGGTTCCTCATGTAGCAAAGGACAAAAAAAAAATGAAAACGAAAACGAAAACTTCCCAAATATTCCACATTTAAATTGGAATCTTAAGTAGCCAAATTGTGTGTGTTTTATTGTCTCCTCATAGTCGAATGACATCCCGTCCAGTGCCAAAATGCAAACGTCCGTCGTTTGTCCACCAACCCGCTCTGCGTAAATATGTACAGTTTGTACAGAAAAAAGCGAAAAAATAACCAAATGTAAATACAGACAATTGCAAATCCAAATGCCATATATCCTTTAAGGACCCCTAAATGCCCGAACTATCATCCGAAATTAAATCTTCCATGGAAGGATTAAAAAACTGCAAAGCACGAGCACAGACAACAGAAAAAAAAAGTTCACAACTGCCTCGTCGTTGTCAAAAAGTCTGGAAATTTAAAAATTCCCCAAAAAGTAAAACACAACCAGACCATCTCCCCGTCGAATGTCCTTCGTGCAATTGAAAGTTTCTACGTAGGTACGAACTTGTGCAGTTAGTTGGCAAAATTTTGCAGTCGCACGAACGGGCGGAACTAGCGAAATCATGAACTCTTCCAGAATCAGAGCGAACAAAAAACTCAGCGAACAGAGAAAAAATCATTTTTTGGCACCCAGCACTGTTGTGTAGAGATTTGTTTCTACTCTTTCCGCGTGGCCATTCTCGAAAGTGGTGGTAACATACTGCAACTTGCACTTCTTCTTTCACACACAGGATCCCAGCAATCGGAGACTGGAAGGAGGAGGCATGTATTATGTGACTTGGGCGGATTTCATTGTGGTCATTTTAATTTGTCTACTCAACACATATACACACGAGCGCGTACTCTTCCGAGAGGAGCCAAAGGAGTACCCTCTGATTTTCCATTTCTCTGGTGAGACAGTTCCGCCGGCGGTTGATTATGTAACTATATAGCTGGGAGTCACTCGGAACTGGGCATAAATCTAATTATTTTACGGTCGCCTTGGTAGCTGCGCCGCGCCGCGCCGCCACCGACGCCATCGTTTGTCATTCGTTTGCATAAAATTATCGAGAGGAATGAATTCAAAGAGTCAGAGCTTTGGGGACTCGTTTCTTTTTTCTTTTGTTTCGGTTAATGGGGAGTCCCATTAAGGATTAATTCAATGGACTCTGAATGCGAAATCAGGATTTTGCTTGTTTTTTACTATTCGACTGATAGGTGATGTGATGGCGCAGTGTGCCAATAAGGTCTTTGAAAACTGAGTGCCTCATCGAAAATCAATATGTGTCCTTGCCAAGGACGTGCGGTCAATTGCTGACCAGAAGTGCTGTGCTGGTGAAAAAAAGGGAACACACAATTTTATTCTGGTTTGCTGGCCTATTGCGGTACTCTTTTCAGAAACATATAATTGTTTGGAAGAGCTACGAGTACCAGAAGAGGAATGGACTCGTTTGCAATTGCCAAGTGACAGAGATTTTATGTCACAGAAATCCTTTCGTAATCGGTTTCTTGTTGGAGCTGACGTATTGATGTATGCGTTCTTCCAGAATTAGTTTTCCTAATAATTAGCATTAGTAACCCATCACTATCTCCAGAGCAATTAGACAGCATCAAACCAAATACGCTCTCAGTGCAGTTTTAATGTTTTGTTTTTCAAGAGTGTGTCGCCAGCTTTGTATGTAAACGATCTTTCAGTAATAAAGAGTAATAAAGACATTCTAAATAAAGTTCCGGGATAAAACCGGGACAAGACCGGAAACTTCAGGCGGCTGATAACACGTTTTGAGAATTTTATGTTCCAAATGTCGACTGTGGCAAGGGCCATGTGGCATGGCGAGCCATCCATGAAAGTTCACCACTAGCATTCTGAAAATTTTGCACAAACTTGCGTATAGCAGTTTGCCAATCAATAAGTTTTTAATATTTCCCAATGTTTTTCAAGCGTAGAGCTACATACTTATTTCGTTCTGCGGAGGTATAATACTGACTTTCTGTGCGGGAAACAGCTGTGATTGTCAAAGTAATAAACTTTTTTTTTTTTTTTTTTTTTAAATAATTACAATCTGCTATAGCACAATTTACAATGGTTGTAATACAGAGTTATGATATGACTTTTGCATATCTTTCTACTGAGTAATTTAATTATTTTATTAACTAAAAGGAACACAAGAAAGTAAATAATTACTTGAGGAGAAAAACGAAAAGAAAAACTAGTTTAATATAAAAAAAAAACAATAGTACATAGACAAGTAAAAATTTGAAGGTCTATGCGTGACTGTATATATACATATACATTTAATCAAGAGTACGGATTTAACATTAATTTAACTATAAAATAAATAAATTAATTAATTAATTAATTAACAAATAAATAAATAAATAAATAAGTAAATAATTAAAGAGATAAATAAATCAATAAATAAATTGTTTTATAAATTAATAAATAAACTAACAATTAGAGGTGTAAACAAACAATAAATATGCGAGAAAAAAAAAAGAAAACTATCGAGATGTTAGTGTATAAGTATCAAATATCTCCCTTCCGCCTTTTTGTCTTTTGAATACAGAGCTCTGTAGCGCTTTGTACATAACCGGAAAATTCAAAAGACAAAAAGGCGGAAGGGAAATATTTGACAATCTAATATATTTATGTATGTTTGAGTAGCAGTGAACTGCCATCTTGAGATATTCTAGTAAATTTCAGACACCTTCTGATGTGGGTGGATCGAATAATACAGTATGTTGAAAGAACTCTTCTAATTTTTGTTTATAAAACCAAGAACCATAAACAGCGCTATTAGCTATTACTTTTCAGGAACAAAATCATTTTTTTCCAATTAGGCCTGCTGAGGCGCGAATGCTATTTTTTCTCAACTTACAGTGGCTCACAGCTTATTTGACCCAACCCACATTTACAACAATAAACGAGTATAGCTCCTTAACGAAAAATGCTTTCAAAGAAGTAAAAACATAGAAAGATTAATTAAATTTTAGACTTGAATAATTAAAAATTATTTGTAATTTAAACTACAATTAAATAAATTAATTGTAATATGTTTTGTAAGGTACGTGCAGATCTGTTGATGTTCTATAAACTACCCTAACATACTACAAATTTAGCTTTTTGTTTCTTTATTCCTGCCCAGGTTCAATTTAGGCCAACATGCAATGCACAGTATAGCTCTTAACTGGAATCATTTGCAAAAGTAACAGTGAGATCCATTGAAGTACACGGTTCGTCTACAATAATTCAGGTTCAGGTTCCTTCTATATCGACGCGACAATGAACAGATGTGGCGTCTGTCTATGTACATATGTCATCACTGACTGTTGTAAATATTTCTATCTCTTTCTTTCTTTGAATTCAATTTTTGTTAATTTTGACATTAAATAAAACGGTTATTCGTCTTCTGTTAGCAGTACTGAAACCACGTTTTTTACTTTTGCTCTCGCTTCGTTCGTCTCATATTTCGTTAAAATTACAGTCCACATATTATATAAAAATTCGCGTACATCTTTTTGGTCCAAACGAGCCAGATTTTTTTCGGTTTTTAAGCTCCATTCGGTAAAATGGAAAATCTGAAAAGACGTCGTGCGACAGTGAAAGGTCAGGTTACTCGAATAGCGGGCTTTTGCGAAACGGAGTCCCCTGACGTCGGTGAGGCCAAGGTGCGGCAAAAGCGACTCGAGCAGCACATGGCTGAATTCGAAGCTATTCAAAGCGAAATAGACATTTTAGCGGAAAATTCTGTCGAGGAAGAACAATATCGTAGTGATTTCGAAGAAACCTTTTGCAAATTACATGCAAAGCTATCCCGTGTGATAGAAGACGGACCGCGTGATCTGCCTCAAGAAAGCGAAATCGCTAGCACGCTGAAATCATTGGCAGAAAATCAATTGCTATTAAAGGATGTAATTAAAGGTTTCACCGAATCGTCGCGTCGTGCAATAACAATCAACAAAAGTGAGCAACCATCTAGACTCCCCGAAATTAAACTTCCAGAATTTTCAGGAAATTATGATGAGTGGATTCGGTTTCGGGACTTATTTACCGCTTTAGTTCTGTCGAAAGAATCGGTTTCGGGCGTTGAAAAATTGGAATATCTCCAAACGCGTTTAAAAGGTGAAGCTTCGTCGATTATTAAACACCTGCCACCGAGTAATGAAAATTTCGATGTTGCGTGGAATCTCATAAAGGCGCACTATGATAAGCCGCAATTTATAACGGTTTCACATTTAGACAATATATTTGATCAGGCTGTACTTCGCAGTGGTACGTTAACCGAAATCAAGCGTTTATTCAGTGTTACGTCCGAAAATATAAACGCGTTACGTGCTCTCAAGCAGCCAGTCGAATCTTGGGATGTGCTGCTTGTTTACATTTTGGGAAAAAAGCTAGATGCGGAAACAAAAGTGTTGTGGGTGCGCGAAATGAAAGCTAACGCTAATCCATCCTATGCCGATTTTAGCGCGTTCCTGAAAGGACGAATAAACGAGCTGGAAAGCCTAAATCTCTCGCGTCCCGCGCGTGTTTCTTCAATTAGCACGAATAAGATATTGCCGTCAGGAAAGCGCATTCTGAATGCTACTGTGCCATCGTGCTTAAAATGTAAGCAGAAGCATTTCTTGTACCAATGCATACAGTTTCGTGATCTGACGATATCAGCCCGATCTGATTTTGTCAAGGAAAATCGAATTTGCCCCAATTGTCTACGTGCTAACCATAATTTGTCTGAGTGTAAATTTTCCTCGTGTAAGGTCTGCGGCGCGCGACACAACACCTTGCTTCACCCTGAACAATCATCTTCGTTTTCAATGCAGCCTAGCACCTCGAAGGGCTTAGCGAGCGGAATGTCGGTTAACACCGCTCAGCATTTCTTTAAAGAGTGTTATACGATGCTACCAACAGCTCTTGTTATGGTAGAAGACGCGAATAAACAACTTCAGTGTTGTCGAGCTCTCCTCGACTCCGGGTCACAAGCAACATTAATTTCCGAACAGTGCGTGCAACGTCTCGGCTTAAAACGCGATCATGCAAAGATACCTATTGTCGGACTTGGATATCGTGAAAATCGTTATAGTACCAAAGGAAAGGTCAATTTGGTCGTATCATCGGTTTCGAACAGAGACGTCGTCGTGTCGGTACAGGCTTTTGTGCTCTCAACGCTAACCGATATACTACCTAGTGTTGAAATTCCTGCTGAGAATTTTGCTTATTTTAGTAAGCTGTCTCTAGCGGATCCCTCTTGTCATCAGGGTAGTAAAGTTGACATATTAGTGGGCGCCGACATCTTTTTCGAAGTAATGGCGGAAGGAAAAATCGTTCATCCCTCCGGATCCCCAGTTGCGCAAAACACTATCTTCGGTTGGGTGCTTGCCGGTAATGTGCCAACAAAACAAGGACATCATTTAAGTGTTCTCCACTCTGCGATCGACCTGGACGAGCAACTTAAACAATTCTTTGGGCACGAAGGTAACATCCAAGGGTCTCATACGGATAACGAGGTAAGCGCATCAATTGAAAACCATTTTCTTTCGACACACTTCACTACACCGGACGGCAGATTCGTTGTCAGCTTGCCATTTGTGAAAACGCCGGTAGAATTCGGAGATTCTCGGACTGCAGCTTTACGACGGCTTGCTGCTATGGAGCGGCGATTTTCTAAGGACGCAAACTTAAAACGGGAATACGTACAATTTATGCGCGAATATGAACGGTTGGGACATATGGCTCCAGTTTCGCCCTCGGATCTTCATCGACCTTCTTATTACTTGCCCCATCATGCCGTATTCAAGCCCACGAGCACGACAACGAAACTCCGGGTAGTGTTCGATGCCTCGTGCAAATCCACCAACGGCCTATCACTTAACGATTATTTGCGTGTTGGGCCAATCATTCAATCGGATTTGGTAACGTGTCTCCTAAAATTTCGTAAAGGTAGGATCGCAGTTAAGGCTGATATCGCAAAAATGTATCGGCAAGTGTTGATTCATCCTGACCAGGTACACTTTCAACGTATTATTTGGCGGGAGGAGGTCAACCAGAATCCGCGCGACTACCAACTACAAACCGTTACGTATGGTACAGCATCCGCGTCTTTTTTGGCCACTCGCGTTCTTAAACAAATCGGACTCAATAATATCGATACTTTACCACGCGTTGCGGAAAGCATCATTACCGACTTCTATGTCGACGACTATATGGCGACGTTCGATAACGTGGAAGATGCCATATCAATAAAAAAAGAACTGTGCCGTGTTTTGATCAGTGCGGGCATGCCCCTTCGGAAGTGGTCGTCTAATTCGTCCGAATTTATCAAATGCGTCGACCTCAACGATCGCGAGCTGTCAACCGAGTTATTTTTCGGAGAAGCGGAGATAAAGGCCCTCGGATTATTATGGAATGTAGAGAGTGATACGTTTAAATTCACGGAGTCAAGTAGCTGTCCAGGTCAAATTGTCACAAAACGAGAAGTTTTATCCGATCTGGCACGTTTATTTGATCCGCTAGGATGGCTTTCACCCACCGTCATCAAGATGAAAGTTTTCCTAAAACGTCTTTGGATCATGGGAATTGATTGGGACTCACCCATCCCAACAAATCTTCGCGAAGAGTGGTCGGAATTCCGCTCGGATTTACATTCGTTGTGCGCGTTAAATATTCCACGGTGGATGCAGTGCAATCAAGGGGAGTTGCTGGAATTGCATGGATTCGCTGACGCGTCCGAGTCAGCATACGCTGCTGTTATTTATTCCAGAACCGTAGGAGTGAACGGCGTTTGTATCACTCTTCTTTGTGCCAAGACAAGAATCGCGCCGGTCAAACCTCCCTTAACAATTCCACGCCTGGAATTATGCGGCTCTCTACTGCTAACCCAGTTGCTTAGCAGAGTAAGAGACGCTCTTGCTATTCCAAACATCAATTGCTTTGCATACTCGGACTCCACTACGGTCTTGCACTGGATTCACGGATACCCCCGCGCGCGAAATGTATTTGTTGACAATAGACTCTCGAAAATCTTAAATCAATTTCCAGCGTCCACTTGGCACTATGTGCGGTCGGCCGATAATCCCGCTGATTGCGCCACTCGCGGTGTGATGCCGAGAACCCTTTTAAATTTGGATTTGTGGTGGAACGGACCGAGTTTTCTTTACAACACCATCATTAGTTTTCCGGCATTTCCCAATGGTGGCTGTCTAAGTGAAGATCGCGAAATAATTTGTCTTGCAAATGCACCAGACGTTGAATGGGACATTTTTTCCAAGTTTTCTAATTTAAATCGTTTATATCGGGTTATTGCACGTTGCATTCTTCTGTTCCGGAGAAAGAAGATGCCTGAGGCAAACTTAAACCTTTTATCAACCGGAAGCATTCGGCTGGCGGAGACAGCATTAATTAAACTTTCTCAAAAACAATCCTTTCGCGAAGAACTGATATGTCTTGAACGGGATAAGACTATTCCTCTTAAAAGCAGACTTCGTTCACTGGAACCGTTCCTCGATCAAGAGGGAGTCTTACGTGTTGGAGGTAGGCTCGAAAATGCGTCCATACCATTCGACCAAAAACATCCAGTCGTCCTGCATAAACATCAGGCATTAACGAAATTAATTGCCACTCAATGTCACAGACAAAACTTGCATGCCGGAATTCGTCAAATGGTTTATCTTCTTTCGCTCAAATATTGCATCATCGGAGTTCATCATTTGGTTAAACGTTGCGTCTATCAATGTACGACATGCACCCGGCAACGCGCGCGTCCTTATCAACAACAAATGGCATGTCTCCCACCGTGTCGCCTGCAACAAGGGGTAACTTTTGGCAACACTGGAGTCGACTACGCCGGTCCATTCTTAGCTCGTTCGTGGAAGGGCAGAGGTGCTAAGCAGTATAAGGTTTATGTTGCTTTATTTGTGTGCATGGCAACGAAGGCCTTGCACCTCGAAATCGTCTCGGACCTAACGTCATCAGCATTTATCGCCGCCCTACGCCGGTTCGTCGCTCGACGCGGAAAGTGTCATACGCTCTATAGCGACAATGGCACCAATTTTGTTGGCGCTAATCAAAACCTTCGAGAATGGGCCAATCTACTGAAATCATCTAAGTTTCAAGAGGATGTGACCAACGAATTGACGTTAATTGGCATTAATTGGCGTTTCTCACCTCCACGCGCCCCTCACTTCGGAGGATTGTGGGAGGCTAGCGTGAAGACAATAAAATATCATTTGAGACGGGTCCTGGGCCATACTTCAGTGACATACGAAGAATTTTCTACTATTTTGTGCCAAATCGAAGCCTGCGCCAATTCGAGGCCTTTGTGCATAAGGTTCGAGGGTGATGTGGACGCCTTAACTCCCGCCCACTTTCTCATTTCGCGACCTCTCACTACTGTTCCTGATCCTACGGCGTTAGATACGAGAGCATCACTGGTCAATCGATGGCATTATCTGCAACGTCTTGTTCGAGAGTTTTGGCGCAAGTGGTCCCAAGATTACCTGAGTCAACTTCGGAAGCGTCCTAAATGGCTACATAAGATGAAAAACATTCAACCGAATGACGTCGTGATTGTGCAAGATGAGAATCAGCCTCCATGCCAATGGTTAATTGGCAGAGTTGCTAAAACGTATCCTGGCACCGATGGACTTGTACGTGTTGCATCAGTGGTTACAGCGAAGGGAGAACTCAAGAGGCCTGTTTGTAAGCTGTGCCCGTTGCTTGCCGAAAATAGTTGAAAGAACCTTTCAACGGGGGGAGGATGTTGTAAATATTTCTATCTCTTTCTTTCTTTGAATTCAATTTTTGTTAATTTTGACATTAAATAAAACGGTTATTCGTCTTCTGTTAGCAGTACTGAAACCACGTTTTTTACTTTTGCTCTCGCTTCGTTCGTCTCATATTTCGTTAAAATTACAGTCCACATATTATATAAAAATTCGCGTACACTGACGGTGTTGCTTCTGTTGTTGTTGTCATATAATGTAGGTTCAAACAATAAGGCACTTTGTTTCATAAAATGTCTAGTTGTCTTAAAAGTGTTTGCAGGCAAAAAATATGGCCTGCATCTTATCAGATCGAGTTATTCCGGAAGTTTGTTTTTACCGAGAGCATTTTTTTCAGTTATAAACTATTCTAAGAAAAGTGGAAATTGTCTCAAAAGTCATTGAGGATTTCAACAACCTTATCCCTTCCTTATTCAGATCTAACAAAAAGTAGATTAACCACTTCACTACCTTCCAAACAGGCTGGGATATGAACTGCGGGACAAAGGACGATTGCCTGACTGCGTTCAACTGAAGAACATCACGTTGTCGTGTGTCCAAGCAGCTTCCAAGGAAGCCAAAAATGCTGCGCACAAAGTGATCTATGAGTTGGAACCTGTTTTCAAATCGTGCTTAATGACTTCAATGTCATGCTTGTCCTAAGCCACGTGACAACAAACAGCAGCTCTTGCCAAGTCGGCTCTTAGCTGTTCGCAATTTGTCACTCTTGTGAAAAACTTCATTCGACTTCTTTGATTTTTTTAAGAAGGTCGTTTCTTAAAATTTGTATCATTTGGGTGATTAAGTCTTAAGCGAAGACAAAATATACCCATAGCTTGTTCGGAAAGAGGAGCTTACTAACGCAATCCTAGGAGACAGGGGCAGTGTAAATAAAAACCATCCGAAACTATTCATAGACCTCTCGCAGACTTTTAGTAAATAGAACATGACAGCAGCCGGATTTCATACACCATTTTTTTCCGATTGAGAGAGGCTTAAAAGAAAATTCCAATGAAGATAAATCAGTTTCGTTATGCGTGAATTTCAAATGTCGCTCTTCCCGGTTCAAATGATCAACAGCTTGGATTCCAATTCAGCTCACTTTTATCTTCAACCTTTTTCACAGACAAATCGCCTGCCATCGCAAGCTGCTGTGCTAAAATTTAATGAATCCCCATCATCATGGCATCTCCTCCACGTCCTTGTCCAGCCTCATCCTCATCTTGGCTAATTTACGAACATACCACTCTCCGGTGTGACGTCCTGCCCGGCAAGCACACTATCACTCCGCGATAATCCCTTTACGCAGATATCTTATCTGAGAATAAGAATGATACGATCAAACGCGAATAAAACCACAAGTCAGCAACCACCGACGAGCCAAGAGACACGAACAGAGCAGAAAGGCGACGAAGATCCAGACGAAGACGAGAGCGAAGTACACAATCGCCATCCGCGGGAGATAAATTGGCTCAGATAAAGCGACAACATAAATGTTTCGTCGTCGTAATTAAATGTCGTCAATTAATCAAAAGCTGTAGTTGTCTCTAATTTTTGTGTTTCTGTTTCTTTTTTCGGACAAATTTAGGTCCTCCCGATGGGGCTGATGGGTCGATGTGCGTCCCGGCGACTTGCCGCGTTGGCCTGCAGGGCCGCAAGATTTATACCCGTGCACATGTTCATTTACGTCTGTCCTGGTTCATTCTCAGAAAGTCGTGGGAGCAATTATAATAAAAATCTGTAAAGCGAACCGGATACGCTCGTACCGTCAACACCCGCACCCGCACCCGCGCGCACGGCTGCTCCAACGACGATAATTCTTCTCGAGAACAGTCCAGCAGCCCAGCAGCTCAGTCAGCAGACGGGGGGCAATCGCAACTGGTCAGATTACTGGTGACCAACCACCACCATTCGGAGGAGCATGTAAGAAGATATCATAAGTCCCATCATCGGATAAAATTTATAACTCATTTCGAGAATACATGGCCATGTAGCGCCGCTGGTTTGGGCTGCCGCGCCGCGCTATTGCCGATGTTAGTGGCTGCTATCTTGCTGATACTGTCGCCACCGTCGTCTTCGTTGGTTGTCTGGTGCTGCTGATCTCGCTGTCACCATTGCTGCGACGCGATGCGGCGATCTGGAGGAGATTCCCTTTTCCCAGGAATATGTTGTCGAGTGAATTTTAACAAATTTTTATGAGATTCCATAGTGAACCTCCGGGCGCATTGACTTTTGTGTGTTGTGGGTCTCGACTTGGTGCAACGATGTCGTCTACTCCTCCACTGAGGACAGATAAGCATCTTCAAGGGTAAAAGGACCTCTATAAAGCATTTGTGTTAATTGTGTCGCATTTCTCAACACACAGCGTCCTGTTCCCTCCTGTGCCCAAGAAGTCAACAGCCACGTCAGCCTCCGACGCGTCGGCCACGACGGGAACGCTAGGGTTCGGGGTTTTGTTGTTTTTTATGAGTTTTCCTTGGCGCATTGTTGATAGATGGTCATGATGTGACGATCGTGATGATAGTCATGTGATATGCAGTGCTGTGGTGGTCAGTCAAGGCGCAGAGATCGTGGAAGAAGCATTTGTGTGATGAGGTAGCTAATTGTCACCAACTGTGCGTGGGTTGCTGTCGTAACCACAGGCATTTTAATGTTCTCAGTTAATTGGCGTATTAGTGGCTTGGATTGTGAGCAGATTTAATGGTCAATGGTTATCTGAGTTCTCGTGGTTGTGTGGATGTTTAAAGGTGCAATGCGGGAGCTCTGGGAACTGGGTTTTTGAACCGAAGTCGTTTCTTTGAAATGAATCAAAATACATTTATTTGCAAGCAGAATTCTTTGATGTTTATGTGAAGATACAGCGGGCAGGAGCACGCATTGGATTGGAGTAAATTTAGTCAGTTGGCATGGTTATTCTGCTTGAGTAAAATAAATTTTAAAAAACACATTTAATGGAACCTAAGACTAAAATATATTTACAAACGTATTTAGTTTTATTTACAACATAAAATTGTTTTTTTTTTTTCAGGATTACTGAAGAAATTTGTACAAAGCTATAGCTGAACAAAAATTTAGTTTCGGTTTCAATAATTCATGCATGTAACGCTTCATAATTTTCACCATTAAGTAAACAGAATTTCCATGATGGATTATGGCCGTCAAATAAAGTTCGACCTCTCATTATTGTGCTACTTGTTAAGCTAGGTGCCATTTAATTAATCTTGTTTTCTAATTATTTATTGAAGTATACATTTATTGAATTAACATTTACTTGCTTTACCGACCTTAACACTTTTGATTTTAAGTATCTTGACAGAATCCAAATCGTGTGTTTCCTTATAGCAAGAATGACCTCATGTGATGCAGAGTTTCATTTTTTCAGTAAGCAAGCTTGTAGTTTATTTATAAGACTATTTATTTGTCAATCCTTTCGCATGTTTAAATATTTTACATGAATCTTTTTACGTATATATTATAATTATCTCTAAGCATTTAAGGTTTTGTTTTATCTATCAGGCAGATGCCTGTCTGCTTCTATACCAGTTTCATGTATTACTGGTTGAAGCGGAAGTTGCACTAGACAAATAACTAATGTAATCTGGTTCCAGCGTGCAAATGGAAACGAAAAATAAATAAATAGTCGGTGTAACAGGCCATAAAGGGCCAGAGCCTAGCTTCTTCACGTCTTCACTGTGTTGTGTGCGATATACTTGGACACATGTGGAGGGGACCTAGTGTTTAATGCAGATTCCGAACGGCTAATTGTGAAAGCTTTCCATGACAGAAGTACTCCAGGAAGATTGTCAGTCAGTCAGTTCGCTGGAGGTGGGGCCGTGAAAAATATGTGTGGTGTTATTTCCCCGAGGCGGATTCGAACTCACGCCCTCTCGGTTAGTTTTAGTGGGGCTACAGCCCCATTTATTCGCTTAAGCAAGTCAAAAAAAACTTAATCCAACTTATAACCTAACAGAAAAACTTAACCTAACTTAAACATTAGAGGCAAAGCAGGGTAGTTTTAGCGATTGGGATTGGGTATGCGAAGGAGACGAGAGAGAGTAGCGGGAGTGAGGCTGAGGTCAAAGACAACCGCGCTATTGCATCTACGCAGCATACGCATAATGGGTTCTGTCAGCGAGAACGATCTCTGAGCTGACACTTGGGTTCATGCTCTCGCACTCATCGCTCACTACATAGCGCTTTCCACATCCACGATGCGCTCTCACTCACTCACTCTCACTCACGCTATTGACTCCGACTCCGCTATTTCCGACTGCTTCGAAATAACCGAAGAGTTAAGCGAACCTGCAAGTGGGGAAATTGTTTGCTCTGTTGGGGGCTGTAACCTGACCATGCTTATAGATTCGGGGTCACGATTCAATCTCATAGGGGAAAATGACTGGAAACAGTTATGTAAGAATTCAAGAGCATTGCTGAACATCCGAAAGGAAACCCCAAACAGGTTCAAGATCCACTTGAAATAATATCAGTTTTTGAATGTCCCATAAGCGTAAACCAGCGAGCAGAAGCAATTGCATCGTTCTACGTTATTAAAAACGGTAAACAATCATTACTAGGCCGTGAAACGGCCATAAAATTAAAAGTTCTTAAACTTGGGCTTGACATTAATCACCTTGAAGGACATCGACCATTTCGAAAAATAAAAGATATACAAGTCCAACTATCGATAGATAGCTCAGTCAAGCCGGTGCAACAACCTCTACGTCGTATTCCATCTGCGCTAGAGGAAAAAGTCGAACGTAGACTGAAGGAGGCAGTTGAAGATGACATCACCGAACCGGTGTACCGGCCGACTTCGTGGATCTCCTATTGTAAACCTATTGTAATTGTGTTTAAAGAGAAGGGCGATATCCGACTTTGTGTCGACATTCGTCGTGCAAATCAAGCTATATTTCGGGAAAACTACCCGCTCCCCACGTTTAACTCCTTCATGACTAAACTCAAAGGTGCTCGATATTTTTCTCGGTTGGATCTAAAAAAAGCATACCACCAATTAGAACTTACGGAGGATAGTCGGGAAATCACTACGTTCATTACCCATAAAGGGATATTTCGGTACAAGAGATTATTGTTTGGAGTAAATTCAGCTCCTGAAATTTTTCAAAAGACAATGAAAAAAATACTGGCTTCCTGCCGAAATGCCCTCAATTATTTAGATAACGTTGTTGTCTTTGGGCTCACCGAGGAAGAGCATGACAAGGAATTGAGCGCAGCTTTGAACATTTTCAAGAACATGAACGTAACACTCAATAAAGATAAATGTAACTGGAAAGTTCAAGAACTTAAGTTTTTGGGTCACGTGCTGGGTGTAGCGCAGATCCCGATAAAGTGGCAACAGTTCTGGAGTTCCAGCCGCCAAACACAAAGGACGAAATGAGAAGCTTTTTGGGGCTTGTGACATATTTAGGAAAATTTATTCCGGATATGGCAGACACTACGGAACCATTACGAAGTCTTATCAAAATAAACGTGCCTTTTACATGGGGCGAAAAACAGGAACAGGCGTTTCGGCGATTAAAGAAATCCCTTGCAAAGATTCCCACTCTGGCCTATTTTAACTCCAAGAATCGCACTCGTTTAATAGCCGATGCAAGTCCAGTTGCATTGGATGCAGTCCTGTTGCAGTTTCAAGATGGGGATCCTCAAGTTATCTCATTTGCCAGCAAAAGCCTCTCTACAGTAGAAAGGAGATATTAGCAAACTGAAAAGGAAAGTCTGGCGCTGGTTTGGGCTGTAGAACGCTTTTATTACTATCTCGCTGGAATAACTTTTTAGCTTGTGACCGATCACAAACCACTAGAGGCCATTCTCAAACCAACATTAAAGCCCCCACGACGGATTGAAAGATGGGTACTTAGACTTCAATCTTTTAAGTTTAAAGTGATTTATCAGGCGGGCAAATTGAACATAGCCGATTCGTTATCAAGATTGTGCAAAATCGAAGAAACTGACTCGTTTGACACCCATTGCGAGTACGGCGTCTGTAATCGAACATGCGGTTCTCCACGCACTTACAATAAGCGAGGTAGTAAAATACAACGACGCGGATCAAGCAGTAAGAAATGTAAAGAATGACGATTGGACCAGCGATAAAAACAGGTTCTTTCCGTTTCGGTTGGAATTGTGCTCTTTGGGGAACATTCTTTTACGTCATACCAAAATTGTCATTCCAGCGGCATTACGAAAAAGAGTACTGGAGCTAGGACATGAGGGCCATCCAGGAGAAACAGTGATGAAGCGCAGACTTCGGTCAAAAGTATGGTGGCTGGGAAGTAGAGTCATTTGTGAAGCAGTGTCGTGAATGTCTACTAGTTTCAAAACCATCACCACCGGTTCCCATGCATAGACATTCCTTCCCAGACGGACCTTGGCAATGTATCGCAATGGACTTATTGGGGCCATTACCAAATCACGATTTTATTTTTGTCGTCATTGATTACTACTCTCGATATCAAGAGGCAAAGTTCATGAAGAAAATTACAACAGCGGATATCATTGTCAACTTGGAGGAAATTTTCTGCAGGTTAGGCTATCCTAAATCGATAAAGGCGGACAACGGTCGGCAATTCGTAAGCCACGAATTCAAAGCCTATTGTGAAACCAACAATATTGAATTAATCACCTCGCCCCCTTGCTGGCCACAGGCGAACGGCGAAGTGGAAAACATGAATCGATCGATTCTGAAGCGACTTCAAATAGCCCACCAAAAAGGAACAGATTATAAAAGTGAATTACAAAAGTCCATCTTAATGTACAACGTTACTCCACATGGTACAACTGGCGAGTCACCGTATAAGCTTCTTTACAATAGAACAATTAGGGACAAGATCCCCTCTGTACAAGATATAAGCGAAAATATTTTGGATTCAGAGGCGAGAGACTTGGACACAATGAACAAACATATGGGAAAAGAAAGGGGAGACAGATACCGAAGAGCAAAAGAAAGAGGTATTGTTGTCGGCGATAAGGTTTTGCTCCGAAACCTAGTTCCTGTAAACAAATTAACACCGAATTTTGACTCAACCGAGTTTTAAGTAGTCGAACGAGGCCCAAGCGAAGTAGTGGTACGAGGAGAAGACGGGAAGACGTTTAGACGGAACATAACCAATGTAAAGAAGATTCCAGTTCCATCTCAGGCTGATTTCGAACATTCAACAACTGGGTACACTCACCGTCTCTCACTTGGGAAAAGCAAAGGAAACATCGCAGATGATGCTCCAGCCGTGGATTCTTCGATGAAGCTGAAACTAAAAACAATAGACTTGTGGCGACCTGTCAGCGAGGACGATCTCTGAGCTGACACTTGGGTTCATGCTCTCGCACTCATCGCTCACTACATAGCGCTTTCCACATCCACGATGCGCTCTCACTCTCCGCTATTCGTTGACACCACGTCATCTACTTGGGTTAGTCTGTTAGTGATCGTTGTGCAATGTGGGTAATCTGAATAAAGTTAAAGTTAGTAACTACTGATTGTGTTTGCTTTACCATCTGCCGTTACAGCAGCGGTTATTACAGGTTCATTTGAGCCGGGAGGCAAAAAAGACGAGGGGTGCGAGTGCCAAGTGGGTTAGTGTTGAAATGAATTTACATTAGGCAGTCAGTGAGGCCTTTAAGGAGACGCAGAATAAAAAGAACGTCGGCAGAAAATGTGCGAGATTCGAATGAGGTTAGGTTGAGGAGATTAGGCCGGTCTTCATAGAGAGGGAGTATTAGGGGGTTATGCCAGCGTAGATCACGAAGGGCAAAACGTAGAAAACGACGTTGAATACTCTCGATTCTAGCAATATGAGTATGGTAGGGACACCAGACTTGAGAGGCGTACTCCAGAATAGGGCGGACGAAGGTGATGTAGAGAGACTTGGTCACATATGGATCGACAATAGTCCGACGCAGTAATGATTAAGCCACTGCGTCCGGAAAAGTTATTTTGAGCTAAAATATCGTTTAATGGAACCACTGGTTTTAGTTTACAAGAAAATCATCATTTGACTTAGGCTTCCCTTTTAATCGTTTTTGTTGAATTTTTCCAACGGCTTGTATTTTCCTTGTTATTACAGTGAATAATAATAATAATTATAATTTGATATTCAAAGGATAAGAGAAAATTTTTCAATTCAATGTAGGAAAGGAAAGGAAGGACATTTATAGCCGACGAATTGGATTTGTTTATAAATTTGATTTTTAATTGCATTTTAAGACAACATCCACAAGAATAAGAAAAGGCACTTCCACGTAAATTGTTTTGCTAGTCAAGAGCGTCTTCTTCCTGTTATCGAGAGAGATTGCCGCATAAATACTGTACTAAGTGCGTTCGAAGGAGGTTTCTTTAGTTTTTTTCCCAATTTATTTAGTAACCGTCTTTATTACATTTTTAAATAGGTGATGTAGAATAGGGATTATCAAAAAACCAATTCTGCAGGACCTTTATTGTTATTGTTGAAGAAGACGGTTTCAAAATAAAGTGCCACTTCACCTCAAGTGCCAAGAACTTGGAAACATGAATGGAATTTGCTTTGCATTTCAAAAATCACTCCAAAGAGATGATTCGCTGTATTCTTTTTATTGTGGAAACTAAAATAATAATTTATTTGGTTTCAATAGCGCCAGAAGTTTCCAAGAAAAATGTTTTGTTTAATATTTTTAATATGATTTTTTTAGATATCACAATAATCGTTCAGTGCTACCAATTTCCTATTATTTGGAACAGCTGTGTATGTCAACAAGCAACAGGACTGCGCAAAAAAAACCCTTAAATTTTAAAGAGTGGGAAGCTTTGACTTCAAAATATTGAATGTAGAGGAGCAAGACACAAATTACCGACGGGATTATTTTATGTTGAATTTCTTCAGTCCACCGAGTATTTCAAATATTTTAAAATTTCAATTGGGCGTCAAATGTCTGCCATAGTTAGAACAAAGAAAAGAAACCTTTACTTAACCATTACTTAACCACTCAAATATTATAATGTCCTCATCCAAGCTCTGCTTAAAGAATAAGCCACATCTAATTTAACTACTCTTACTATATATTCGGCTCCCACCATCCCCCCGGTGGCAATGTCGCATAACCCCAAAAAGCCATTTGCAACCCTCTAACTGAATAAAATTCGTTTAACAAATGGTTTCTCACATTTTACATTCATTCCGTGCACATCCTTCGCAGTTAGCATCGTTGGCCCCGTTGCGGCATGACACCTAGTGAAGTTGCCAACAGTTCAACCACAATTTGCTTCCTTCCCGCAATATACCGGTTGACATTGTGCTATGGATAAGGCACTAGTGCCATGAGTTCATGTGCGATAAATTTACAAAATATGTCTTAACCAACCCCCGCCCCTTAAAAAGCCACAAACATCACAAGAGACATACCACCACCACCCACAACAGTAGTACCAGGACCACACACTTCACGACCACTCGGTCCCATCTCGGTCGACTGCGCAAAGTGCAACTCGAGTCTAGGTGAGTGTGGAAAAGGAAACTCACTTCTTGGAGATTCCCAGAAGCGTCTTCCACACGAATTGCTCCCCTCGGGTGATACCCGCAAAACCATCTGCAAAGCTTAAGCAGCAAACTATGCCAGAAAGCTTCTGAGTTATTCACAGTCCTCCACCAACACCGCCGCCGCCGGAGTTGCTCAAGCGATCTCTGCAGAAGATATATGTGCTGCATTGCACCCGCATGCTGCAGTTACATGAAGCCCGAGAGGTTTCAGCGGGCGGACTGGAGAACCGCACTGGGCATGGCACTCTGTCATATGGAATTAGCATATTTGTCGCTTCATTTTTGTTCTTTTTTTATCGGTTTGCGTGCGCTTGTGAGAGGAAGTCATAAAATGGACTCGACGGTGTCAAGTGAAGTAGGAAATGCTTTTTTGTTGTCAGGAGACTCAGAGGCGCTACGTTTATGAACGATATTAATCACGTTGAAGAATGATTCGTATCAAGACGGGGGGTGTCGCGGGTGTTAAAAATACATTTTAGTTCACACAGGACATTTGTATTAATATTTGATTTATTTCGTAGTATAATTCATGACTAGAATTTAAATTACTAAGCGAACCTCAATTAGCATTTTGATCTGAAGTTTTTATTTTAGAAATATTAGGTTGTTAACTATCTCCCTTCCGCCTTTTTGCGAGCTCTGTAGCGCTTTGTACATAGCCGGAAAACTCAAAAGACGAAAAGGCGGAAGGGAGATATTTGACAACCTAATGTATAGGGGAAGGTCATGTACCTTCGACCGGTTTTTACTACAACTTTTGTTCGACGTTAGTATTTCCAATTTGGGTTGTTTACGCTAAAAGTGTGTTATTTTGGATACTCAATAATTGACATCTTGAGCATTAAAACGCATTTTTAGACCTTAAACGGTCCGAGGTACATACATGCATTTACCTTGGACTACTAATGTATGTACCTCGGACCGACATCAATTGTGTTCAAATGATGCAGTATCAAAATAATTCCATTTTATTAAAAGAAATGTATACCACTTCAGAGAGATTAACAATTCAAAATAGTTTTGTTGCAATTTTTAAGAACTACATTTTTAATAACACTTGCTTATTGTGTCAGCGGTGTTAAAATTACCTTAATGATTGAAATTGTCACAAACGAATTCACTGCAAAAAAAATTATGCGAGTTAAATCGTCGATTACTCGAGAAATTGAGCTCGCCTATAGCGTCAACGTCAACAGCTTGTCATTTTACTTCTGACTAACTTCTTGGCATTTTTCTTGGGGAAAAAAAAACTCAAATAATATATACCTTGGACCGGTCCAAAGCAGTGAGCCTCATGAGCAAAATGTTCAGCGGACTGGCTAAAATTGGCACTCGGTCCGAGGTACATAACCTTCCCCTATGTATATATTATATATATTATATTATATATATTATCATATTATATTTGAGTAAGTAACGTTTATTGAAATCGACGAGTCAATGGCTAGATATAATTATCTGTACAAGAATCGGATAATTATATTTGTACAATAAACGGACACCTATCCAGCCTTTTACCAATAGTTCTTATTAATATAAGAAAGGATTTCGTGCTTCCTAATAGCCACCAAACAAAAAAAACGCTCAAGTGTGGGTTTTACTCACGCGCTGAGGGTTTCGTTCTTTCGTCAAAAGATTAGAAGTAAGGACATAATTTAAGTTAAGCCAATTAACAACGTCAGGTGGGGGAAACAATTAATCGGCAGTTCAAAGTTAGCTTACCAAACAGCTAAGCAATTTGAATCATAAATCGGCAGTATTTTTATTAATAGATAGCCACTTAGTCACTTTACTAATGTGGAACAAAACACAAACATCCAAGAAATTAACAAATCAAGTACTCGTAAAAAAAATTCAAATTTTAAACTAGGATTTATTATTTGACTTTTGGCATGTGAAGATCACATTGAAGCAATAACAAAAATAATGATCAATTTAGTTTTTGTTTCTTTAGAATTCTTTATGTTGACTTTTATTCAGTGACAAAATTTAAAATTTTTACATCATATTCAAAAAATCGCAACCAGTAGAAAAGAGCGTGTCAGGAAATGGCCTGAGCACACATACACGTGCAATTAACTGATTATCTTATTTTTTGCAAAAAAATTACAATAACGAAGCTACTATGATCAATCATTTCCTTATTTTGCTTTGTTCTTTAAGAGAACTGACTGAGAGAGAAGAAAACTGCCATGCAAAATATTAGCTCAGGTTCACAGGTTTTGAAAAGAGGCAAAAGATATTTCGGAATTTAAGAGAATATAGAAACTTTTTTAGGAATCCTTTGCGAACGCATTCAAGCTATCATTTTTATTTGAATTGGATTTTAACAATTTTGAAAAAATAAGAAATGTGAAATTAGCCAGAAACCCCCCTGAAAAAAAAATAAAGAAAAACGGCGTAACAAAAAAATCGAGGATCGAACCCAGAACCCTCAGAGTAGAAGGCAGCCACCACTAACCAATGGCTTTGACATTTTATTGCCTTTTTTTTTGACATGAGAAACGCTTTTTTTGCACTTAAAGCTTAATATCTCGAAAACTGAACTGCAGAACAAAAAGCTCAAAATAAAAACCTATCCAGCGGTACCTAACTCTATCTATTCCGACAAAAAAAATTCCAGATTCACTTTTGGGTTGCCGATATACATATTCATTCCAAGTTTCATCCCTTAACTACAGAGGATTCAGAAGTTATTAGCAAATATGTAAAAGCGACGGACAGACAGACAGACGGACACCGAAGTGATTCTATAAGGGTTTCGTTGTTCCTTTGGAAGGAAACTCTAAAAACATGACTTGCTTGCTTGAACACCAAGAAAACGTCTTTTTTAAATAGATTTTACATTACAGATGAAATTAAGCCGTTATAATGTTTCTCTCTTTGGAATTATTACCTTTGCATGGTTTCGTGCTCAACTTTCTCTTTCAAACCGACAACATATTCGAACCCCCAAACGAAAGCAAAACCCAAAACTTCTCAAATGCCCACGCCATAACAAGACGCGGGTAATTTATCGAATATATTTTCATACGAGCTACCCACCCGACAGAAACAAATTCAAACACAAATTGATCACGTTGCAAATAGACCCATAAATCGATGACAACGCCAAGACTTATGACAGCAATCGAATGAATGGAGGAATGCCAGAGTCCCATGAAGGCGCATCTGTGCACAGCGACTCGACCGGCACAGCGCTGCAACTTTGTGGGAGGCAAATGACTCGAGGTCGTTCCTTTCTTGCGAATTGATTCAATGTGTCCACCTTGTTAACAGATAACGTGTTTAAACCGGCTTTTCAATTTAAATTGACTCACATCTCGCCACAAAAAAAAAAAAAACCTCAGTGGTCTCTCTCGCCAACAGAGCACCAAAAATTTATTTTACATGACCCTTGAATTGCTTCCCTTGTCGATACGACTGCCTCGCATGAAACGTCTCCATTAAAACTTAAACTTAGCTTTGGGATCAAAGGCAACTGTTCCGTTCTATTAAAATCACTTGTCTTCTCCTCTTCGTCTGTGTGCCCCAAATGCCTATACAACGGGAAGACGAGACATACTCACACATTCACGAAGTCGCAACAATAAGCTGAATATCCAGTGGAGGATTCAGTGTGCCAGGATACGTGCCTCAATATAAATCAATTTTATTCCAGCAAATAACCTTCTGTGCATACGAAAATACAGGATACAGTGTTGCCTTGGCAAATATTGCATATGTCCTGGCTGGTTGGTTGGCTGGCTGGCTGGCTGGTTGGCTAACAGGCTGACTGCTGACTACTGGCTCCCTGAGACGGAAGGGGGTGTGAGAATTTCTGTCTTACTTGGCAATTGCAGGGAATATAAGTCATCCCCACATCCGGTTACGGTTGAAATGGCTTACAACACGTTTTACGAGGACGATACTCACATGCGGATATCTGTGGTGAAAGGAGAACGAGAATTTTATTCTTTTACTTGAATCTCTTCTGAACACGATATAGATTCATTTTGTTATCTTCTTTTTTCTTCAATTTCATGAAACTTAAAGACAATGCAGTAAATTTTACGACGCGACTTTGGAATACTCTCCGCCGAAGGTAAGCTGTTTTTAAGCAAGTTGCAGACCAATTTGATGAAATAAAACTAACTTCCAAGCAGATCATAATCGGCATTAACTCAAAATCATATCTTCAAGTTTGCTTACTTTGTTCTAAACATGAAAGCAAATAAATATTTTTGTTTAAACTACAACATGCTCCACATTTGAGCTTTTTGGAAAATTTTGGTTTCAATGCTTTTTTTTTCAAAGCACTGTGTATAGTCATAACTTCTTATGTTTACAATATCATTCCTTAATAATAAAGATTATCACCATTAAACGACAAATCTATATCTACCATATCTATATCTATATCTACATCTATATCTATATCTATATCTATATCTATATCTATATCTATATCTATATCTATATCTATATCTATATCTATATCTATATCTATATCTATATCTATATCTATATCTATATCTACATCTACATCTATATCTATATCTATATCTATATCTATATCTATATCTATATCTATATCTATATCTATATCTATATCTATATCTATATCTATATCTATATCTATATCTATATCTATATCTATATCTATATCTATATCTATATCTATATCTATATCTATATCTATATCTATATCTATATCTATATCTATATCTATATCTATATCTATATCTATATCTATATCTATATCTATATCTATATCTATATCTATATCTATATCTATATCTATATCTATATCTATATCTATATCTATATCTATATCTATATCTATATCTATATCTATATCTATATCTATATCTATATCTATATCTATATCTATATCTATATCTATATCTATATCTATATCTATATCTATATCTATATCTATATCTATATCTATATCTATATCTATATCTATATCTATATCTATATCTATATCTATATCTATATCTATATCTATATCTATATCTATATCTATATCTATATCTATATCTATATCTATATCTATATCTATATCTATATCTATATCTATATCTATATCTATATCTATATCTATATCTATATCTATATCTATATCTATATCTATATCTATATCTATATCTATATCTATATCTATATCTATATCTATATCTATATCTATATCTATATCTATATCTATATCTATATCTATATCTATATCTATATCTATATCTATATCTATATCTATATCTATATCTATATCTATATCTATATCTATATCTATATCTATATCTATATCTATATCTATATCTATATCTATATCTATATCTATATCTATATCTATATCTATATCTATATCTATATCTATATCTATATCTATATCTATATCTATATCTATATCTATATCTATATCTATATCTATATCTATATCTATATCTATATCTATATCTATATCTATATCTATATCTAAATCTATATCTATGTCTATATCTATATCTATATCTATATCTATATCTATATCTATATCTATATCTATATCTATCTTTATCTATATCTATATATTATAAAGGGTAATTTTTTAAAAGCCATAGGAAAGTTTTCCAAAAAAGAACACATAAAATTCAGAAAAATGCATGAAATCTTTATTTGAATCGATAGTACGGTCCATATAATTTAATGCAAATGTTGACCTTGACTGCGCCTCAAATGGTCCATCCGCTTAGTCCAATTTTGGCATACTCTTTCCAAAATTTCGGCCGGTATCTCACGAATAAATGCTTCAATGCGTCTTCCAATGCGTCAATTGAAGCGGGCTTATCTGTATAGACATGAGCTTTAACATAGCCCCACAAAAAATAGTCTAAAGGCGTTAAATCGCACGATCTAGGCGGCCAATTGACCCGTCCCGAACGTGAAATAAAATGTTCACCGAACTCGAATCTCAATAAGTCCATTGTTACGCGTGCTGTGTGGCTTGTGGCACCGTCTTGTTGAAACCACATGTCATGCAAGTCAAGCTCTTGCATTTTGGGCAAAACAAATTTGAATATCATCTCACGGTAGCGCTTACCATTCACAGTTACGTTACGATTCGCATCATCTTTGAAGAAGTACAGTCCAATGATGCCACCAGCCCATAAACCGCACCAAACTGTGACTTTTTCTGGATGCATTCGTAGCTCTTGCAATCTAGCTGATATTCACTCCAAAATCGACAATTCTGCTTATTTACGCCAAATAGCCAAAAATGAGCTTCGTTGCTGAACACAATTTTTCGGTAAAAAAGTGGATCTTCGGCCAACTTTCCAAGAGCCCATTCACAAAAAATTTTACGTTGCGGTAGGTCGTTCGGCTTCAATTCTTGCACCAGCTGTATTTATCACTAACACTGGCCGATACAGCTGCGATATTTTCTTCAGTTCGCACTCTACGTAAGCTTGTTGGTGGTTTAATGTCCAACAATGTATATTTGGTGCGAAATTTAGTCACAATAGCCCGAATAGCCGCTTCAGTGGGTCGATTAAACTGACCATAAAATGGAAGAAGCGCGCGATGAACTTTCTTAACAGAGCACGCATTTTGATAATAAAATTCAATAATTTGCAAGCGTTGTTCATTTGTAAGACGTTTGTAAATTATAAACCAAACTGAAGATGTTTGACAGTGAAACAAAACACGAAACGTGCGTCAGCTGTTTAAACCAGTGTTGCCAAAAAGATAATAGCTAAAAAATCACTCTTTAGAACAAAATGTTTGGGGAGTCTGATCCCAGGAACTACTGAAGGGATTTCCATGTGGTTTTTACCAGTAGTATTGTGGAGGATCTGTTATGAGCATGGGCTATAATTTTTACACATTTTGACACAACAAGTTAACGGTATATTGAGATATGTAAATAAAGTCGAGAACTGTCAAGCTTCTAAGGCGAGCGCAGTCTAAACAGTTATAGATACGCAAAAAGAATTTACAGTGGAATTGATCGTTTCATTTTGGCATTTTATCGTTTTTGGCCAAAAACGATAAAATGCCAACATGCGAATTTCTAAAAACCAAAAACGCAGTCTTGCCGCAAAATATGATCGAGGATATGTTGCACCGCAGATAATAACACCCGATTATGGAAACATTGACAAAGTACACACAGTCGATCATTCTAAGTCGAATTTTAACTGGACATCAAAATTAGCTCGAGCTAGAGGGAATAATATTTTTTTCTTTTGTTGAAAATCCTTTATTTTGGACTGCAATATTTACAATTAGAATTATACTGGCAGGCGTCTTTATGTTACTTCTTTAAAGTAAACTTCGAATACCTACACGCGCTAAATGAAGCAAGATACCCAACTGTTTTCAGATTAAGCCTGGACGGAATATATTCGGGTTAGAGTGAATTTCGACTTTAAGGGAGTTCGACTAAGAGAATGGTTCTTGTATGGAAGATTGAGGGGAATGCCAAAATCGATTTAGAGGGAAATTTGGCTGTATGTTCAGTGGAATTTATTTTAAGTAAATAGAGAAATAGTCTCTCTTAGGTCTCTCTTTTTGAATGCTACTCGAGGCAGCGGGACGACCTTTCAATAAATCTATTCCTTGCGAAGATTAAGCATAGTGGAGAGACTGCTTTTGATGTGGCATCGTCTAGAATTGAACTCACACTTTTAGATGGCGGAGGGACTGTTAACTCTGCTTTGAAACTTCCATTAAAATTTTGTAGTGCCGATGTTTCAAGTGCTTGCAATGTTTCCAAGTAGAGTAATACTGAAAAATTGACGGGGATTGTAGTTCAATAACTTGGGACGAGGCTTCAATGCCAGGCAAAACGTCTAGCAAGACGCACTAAAGCAAAGTCAATGCTGCACTGAAAAAATCATACTTATGGCTGCACATAAAAGATCGTAATTTAAAGATCAAGATCGTAAAGACAACACATCACCTTCCAATGATATACTTAAAATAAGAGCAGACAATTTTGAAGTAAGAAATGGGAAGGTAAATTTCAGAAATATATCTGTTTTGGTGCCGAACTTTTTAAAAATGATTGAGAAGGTATATCCGGATATTGCAAACTTATCTACTAATTCATTTTTTTGAGGGAAGGGCTATTTTGTCGCATACAAATAAGCAAATGAATTAAGTTAATGATTCAATTGCCAAATGTGATTCATCATCAAAAGTCTATTATTCAGTTGACAGCGTTTTAGATGTAGAAAAAGCAGTGCCTTACATCAAATTATTTCTAAATTCATTAACACTTTCTGGTATTCCATTACTGGAATACTAAAAAACTTTAGATATATAGTGCTTCCTGCGCGAAGCCAGGTCGGTTTGCTAGTGTTTGAATAGTAGTGTATTTCTGAGGCGAATGCAAATTATTTCATCGTTTTTCTCAAGTTTTTGTTTTATATGATACATATATTGTAGTTAATCAATGTGTGCTCTGAATTTCATTGAATTGAAATAAAAAGCTTATATTTTAAATATATACACTATCATAAAGTTTTACGTTTATAATGTTTTAAGTTACAAAAAAAAAAACATTTCCTCTCAACCTTGTTCCTCACAAGTTGTGTTTAACATGAACAAAAAAATGTAGATCTTAATTTTTATTTTTGGAACAAAGAAGATAGTAAACGATTATTTTAATTATAATTGATAGCGTGATAAGTTTACTTCAATTTTAACCAACCCATTAGCACAACGATAAAGTTAAGTGACGGTAACTTGACGGATACGAGTAAAGAGTATTTTAGCTATATCAAAAAGTCTTTTAAATGTTGGATTCCGCCAAGCTTTTTTACTAACCGCGCTTTCTTTAAGAATAGTCAAGATAATAACTTTAGTCCAGCCCAGCACAAAAATTGTTTGTTGTCCTTTTCTTTTGTCCCGCCCGTTGAGAGTCAGGATGGGGCGGGGTGGACCCCTCTGAAGGGGACCTACTGTTTAAATGTTGATGTCGAATGGCGAACGGCGAATTGCGAAAGCTTTTCATGACAGAAGTTCCAGGAAGATTGTCAGTCGTTTGCTGAAGGTGGGGCCGTTAAAAGTGTTTGTGG
The DNA here is from genome assembly GCA_905187475.1 of Syritta pipiens. Taxonomy (NCBI): domain Eukaryota; kingdom Metazoa; phylum Arthropoda; class Insecta; order Diptera; family Syrphidae; genus Syritta; species Syritta pipiens. The sequence goes on along the minus strand of LR994574.1, from coordinate 31,935,052 downwards.
TGTTTTTTCCCGAGTTGGATTCGAACCCGGGTACTCTCGCTCAACAGTTCGACGCACTAACCGATCGAGCCTGGAGTGCCCACAAGATTAATCTAAAAGTTGCCTACAAATAAACCGTTAAAGGAGCTTTAAATTTGGTATGATTGCTCTTGAGGTCAATATAAGGACATATTTGAGCCACTCAATGCACAAATTTGATTAACACCACATTTCGAAAAATGTTAGATTGAAATAAAACATACTGTATTTCTACGGCGAATGAAAATCATTCTATATCTATATCTATATCTATATCTATATCTATATCTATATCTATATCTATATCTATATCTATATCTATATCTATATCTATATCTATATCTATATCTATATCTATATCTATATCTATATCTATATCTATATCTATATCTATATCTATATCTATATCTATATCTATATCTATATCTATATCTATATCTATATCTATATCTATATCTATATCTATATCTATATCTATATCTATATCTATATCTATATCTATATCTATATCTATATCTATATCTATATCTATATCTATATCTATATCTAAATCTATATCTATGTCTATATCTATATCTATATCTATATCTATATCTATATCTATATCTATATCTATATCTATATCTATCTTTATCTATATCTATATATTATAAAGGGTAATTTTTTAAAAGCCATAGGAAAGTTTTCCAAAAAAGAACACATAAAATTCAGAAAAATGCATGAAATCTTTATTTGAATCGATAGTACGGTCCATATAATTTAATGCAAATGTTGACCTTGACTGCGCCTCAAATGGTCCATCCGCTTAGTCCAATTTTGGCATACTCTTTCCAAAATTTCGGCCGGTATCTCACGAATAAATGCTTCAATGCGTCTTCCAATGCGTCAATTGAAGCGGGCTTATCTGTATAGACATGAGCTTTAACATAGCCCCACAAAAAATAGTCTAAAGGCGTTAAATCGCACGATCTAGGCGGCCAATTGACCCGTCCCGAACGTGAAATAAAATGTTCACCGAACTCGAATCTCAATAAGTCCATTGTTACGCGTGCTGTGTGGCTTGTGGCACCGTCTTGTTGAAACCACATGTCATGCAAGTCAAGCTCTTGCATTTTGGGCAAAACAAATTTGAATATCATCTCACGGTAGCGCTTACCATTCACAGTTACGTTACGATTCGCATCATCTTTGAAGAAGTACAGTCCAATGATGCCACCAGCCCATAAACCGCACCAAACTGTGACTTTTTCTGGATGCATTCGTAGCTCTTGCAATCTAGCTGATATTCACTCCAAAATCGACAATTCTGCTTATTTACGCCAAATAGCCAAAAATGAGCTTCGTTGCTGAACACAATTTTTCGGTAAAAAAGTGGATCTTCGGCCAACTTTCCAAGAGCCCATTCACAAAAAATTTTACGTTGCGGTAGGTCGTTCGGCTTCAATTCTTGCACCAGCTGTATTTATCACTAACACTGGCCGATACAGCTGCGATATTTTCTTCAGTTCGCACTCTACGTAAGCTTGTTGGTGGTTTAATGTCCAACAATGTATATTTGGTGCGAAATTTAGTCACAATAGCCCGAATAGCCGCTTCAGTGGGTCGATTAAACTGACCATAAAATGGAAGAAGCGCGCGATGAACTTTCTTAACAGAGCACGCATTTTGATAATAAAATTCAATAATTTGCAAGCGTTGTTCATTTGTAAGACGTTTGTAAATTATAAACCAAACTGAAGATGTTTGACAGTGAAACAAAACACGAAACGTGCGTCAGCTGTTTAAACCAGTGTTGCCAAAAAGATAATAGCTAAAAAATCACTCTTTAGAACAAAATGTTTGGGGAGTCTGATCCCAGGAACTACTGAAGGGATTTCCATGTGGTTTTTACCAGTAGTATTGTGGAGGATCTGTTATGAGCATGGGCTATAATTTTTACACATTTTGACACAACAAGTTAACGGTATATTGAGATATGTAAATAAAGTCGAGAACTGTCAAGCTTCTAAGGCGAGCGCAGTCTAAACAGTTATAGATACGCAAAAAGAATTTACAGTGGAATTGATCGTTTCATTTTGGCATTTTATCGTTTTTGGCCAAAAACGATAAAATGCCAACATGCGAATTTCTAAAAACCAAAAACGCAGTCTTGCCGCAAAATATGATCGAGGATATGTTGCACCGCAGATAATAACACCCGATTATGGAAACATTGACAAAGTACACACAGTCGATCATTCTAAGTCGAATTTTAACTGGACATCAAAATTAGCTCGAGCTAGAGGGAATAATATTTTTTTCTTTTGTTGAAAATCCTTTATTTTGGACTGCAATATTTACAATTAGAATTATACTGGCAGGCGTCTTTATGTTACTTCTTTAAAGTAAACTTCGAATACCTACACGCGCTAAATGAAGCAAGATACCCAACTGTTTTCAGATTAAGCCTGGACGGAATATATTCGGGTTAGAGTGAATTTCGACTTTAAGGGAGTTCGACTAAGAGAATGGTTCTTGTATGGAAGATTGAGGGGAATGCCAAAATCGATTTAGAGGGAAATTTGGCTGTATGTTCAGTGGAATTTATTTTAAGTAAATAGAGAAATAGTCTCTCTTAGGTCTCTCTTTTTGAATGCTACTCGAGGCAGCGGGACGACCTTTCAATAAATCTATTCCTTGCGAAGATTAAGCATAGTGGAGAGACTGCTTTTGATGTGGCATCGTCTAGAATTGAACTCACACTTTTAGATGGCGGAGGGACTGTTAACTCTGCTTTGAAACTTCCATTAAAATTTTGTAGTGCCGATGTTTCAAGTGCTTGCAATGTTTCCAAGTAGAGTAATACTGAAAAATTGACGGGGATTGTAGTTCAATAACTTGGGACGAGGCTTCAATGCCAGGCAAAACGTCTAGCAAGACGCACTAAAGCAAAGTCAATGCTGCACTGAAAAAATCATACTTATGGCTGCACATAAAAGATCGTAATTTAAAGATCAAGATCGTAAAGACAACACATCACCTTCCAATGATATACTTAAAATAAGAGCAGACAATTTTGAAGTAAGAAATGGGAAGGTAAATTTCAGAAATATATCTGTTTTGGTGCCGAACTTTTTAAAAATGATTGAGAAGGTATATCCGGATATTGCAAACTTATCTACTAATTCATTTTTTTGAGGGAAGGGCTATTTTGTCGCATACAAATAAGCAAATGAATTAAGTTAATGATTCAATTGCCAAATGTGATTCATCATCAAAAGTCTATTATTCAGTTGACAGCGTTTTAGATGTAGAAAAAGCAGTGCCTTACATCAAATTATTTCTAAATTCATTAACACTTTCTGGTATTCCATTACTGGAATACTAAAAAACTTTAGATATATAGTGCTTCCTGCGCGAAGCCAGGTCGGTTTGCTAGTGTTTGAATAGTAGTGTATTTCTGAGGCGAATGCAAATTATTTCATCGTTTTTCTCAAGTTTTTGTTTTATATGATACATATATTGTAGTTAATCAATGTGTGCTCTGAATTTCATTGAATTGAAATAAAAAGCTTATATTTTAAATATATACACTATCATAAAGTTTTACGTTTATAATGTTTTAAGTTACAAAAAAAAAAACATTTCCTCTCAACCTTGTTCCTCACAAGTTGTGTTTAACATGAACAAAAAAATGTAGATCTTAATTTTTATTTTTGGAACAAAGAAGATAGTAAACGATTATTTTAATTATAATTGATAGCGTGATAAGTTTACTTCAATTTTAACCAACCCATTAGCACAACGATAAAGTTAAGTGACGGTAACTTGACGGATACGAGTAAAGAGTATTTTAGCTATATCAAAAAGTCTTTTAAATGTTGGATTCCGCCAAGCTTTTTTACTAACCGCGCTTTCTTTAAGAATAGTCAAGATAATAACTTTAGTCCAGCCCAGCACAAAAATTGTTTGTTGTCCTTTTCTTTTGTCCCGCCCGTTGAGAGTCAGGATGGGGCGGGGTGGACCCCTCTGAAGGGGACCTACTGTTTAAATGTTGATGTCGAATGGCGAACGGCGAATTGCGAAAGCTTTTCATGACAGAAGTTCCAGGAAGATTGTCAGTCGTTTGCTGAAGGTGGGGCCGTTAAAAGTGTTTGTGGTGTTTTTTCCCGAGTTGGATTCGAACCCGGGTACTCTCGCTCAACAGTTCGACGCACTAACCGATCGAGCCTGGAGTGCCCACAAGATTAATCTAAAAGTTGCCTACAAATAAACCGTTAAAGGAGCTTTAAATTTGGTATGATTGCTCTTGAGGTCAATATAAGGACATATTTGAGCCACTCAATGCACAAATTTGATTAACACCACATTTCGAAAAATGTTAGATTGAAATAAAACATACTGTATTTCTACGGCGAATGAAAATCATTCCATCGCTTTTCTGAAAAATTCTAAATACTCAGCTATTTTGAATTTCATGTCTACTTTTCTATTTAATTTACAATAGAAAAGGAGCATAAGTCTAACCGCAGAATTATGTTAAAAAAAATAAGACTGGTCGTTTCGATGTTTTATTAGGGAATTCGAATCCTAAGACAAAAATGATTTTGGATAAGATGTTCTAAGAGATATTTTAAATTAAATATAAGTTATTACTATTGTTATAACTATTGCTTAAACAGTTCCAATACATTTAACACACACACATTACGATTGAGTATATTCATGCAAATATTTTTTCCACATCCGCAGCAATTTTTTTTTTAATTTTCTTCCACACTAATTAAACATCTCCCACCTTTTTTGGTTTGTGAGCCTTTGCTTTTTGATATGTGGGTTTATACATGCGAGTTCGTGGCTATAGTATATAGTTTTTTCCAATCCAACACCTAGATCGTATACAAACTGCTTCCGACTTTACTTGTCTCGCGATGTTGAATACTCTGGATCGTTTTGTGAGAAAATTAATGCTTTCAAGCTAATATATTTATATGACCAACAAATGATTGTCCCGGCATATTGACGAACTAAGACAATTTACGAGATCCAACAACATATCAACATGGACCTCTTGTTATCTCTTCACCCTATTGCCCCCCAAATCAAAACATAACAAAAGACCAGTACGATGACTATATTAAAGCGCTCGGCACACGCTTTCTCGCGGGAGGAGACTTCAACGCGAAACATACAGATTGGGGCTCACTAACAGGAAGGGGACAATGCTTATGGATTTAATAAAAAGACAGGCAACAAAATTCCTTTCGAAAGGTGAACCGACATACTGACCAACTGACACTAACAAAAAACCTGACCTCATAGATTTTTGTGTTTACAAAGGCATCCCGACAGTTGCAAGTAGTTTTGACCTGTCGTCTGACCACTCCCCCGAAATCTTTAATTATAAAACAGGCATATTGTATGACAATCTGCCTTGCAGACCACACAATAACAAGACCGATTGGGACAAATTCAAAGAAATAATTACGAAAGTGCTCACGCTACGCGTATCTCTCAAATAACCCAGACAACATGGAGCCGGCTATTATCCAAATAAATGACATCATACTCGACGCTACGATATGTTCTACTCCAAACCTTAATCCAAAAGAAGGGCTCGCCAAAATCCCTCGATTCCTAGTCGACAAAATTAGATACAAGCGACATCTTCGAAGAACTTGGCGAACCACCAGACTTCCAGGAATAAAAACCCAGCTAAAGCCACAAAAGAACTTAAAGAACTATTACTGACTTACACAATTGATTGTATGAACATACATCTCTCTAAACTGACACCCACATTCCAGACCAGAAAATCGCTGTGGAAGGCAACAAGAAAAGTAAAGACTCATTTTACACCGACCCCCAATTCTGAACGACAACAAGCCCTGGCGTAGGACAAATGTAGAGAAAGCCGAAACACTAGCAGCCTATTTTGCAAACACTTTCACAAACGATAAAGACAAGGCCCTTCATTCATTGAACTTGATACACACCACTGACACTACAAAAATAGCCCCGACTACAAAACAAGAAATCCAGTACCTTATAAGGACCAAGACTAAAAGTAATAAAAGCCCAGGCTACAACCAAATCACTAGGAATATACTTAAAGAGCTACTTGACCATGGACTGACTTACATTAGAAATGTATTCAATGCGATCATCCGAATAAAATACTTTCCTAAGGTATAAAAGATTGCTGAAGTGACAGCCGTCCCTAAGCCGTACAAGGACCCGAAATCCACTAGCTACAGGCCTATCTGTTTGCTCCTTGTGCTGTCCAAGTTGATAGAAAAAATCCTCCAGAGAAGAATCCAACCCATAATGGACTAAAGCATGCTGGTCCCGAACCATCAATTTGGTTTTAGACAAAAACACTCGACTGTACAGTAGACTCACAGAGTAACCAACAAAATCGTTAACGACCTTGAAGCGAAAAGGTACTGTACAGCAGTATTTCTTGACGCTGCAAAGGCAGTTACTTAGAGAGCAGAATTTTCTATGTGAGATGTAAGCACAAATGCTCAAAACTGCACACAGCCCAAGCCGGTGTTCCTCGGCCCTCTCTCTACCTCTTTTACACTTCAGACTTCATTAAGCCCGTCCAGATGGGTACGGACTGAACTTCCCAAAAATCGAACAGAGCGATTATCGAGCGCGTGCAGAAAAAAATACTAAGAACGATTCTCAACGCGGACCGGTACGTACCTAACTAAGAAATCTACAAGGACCTTAAGATAACGACAATAGACGAGGAGATCAGGCAAAGCAGTACAAATCACCGATTAAAACTACGATCACACAAAAACAACGAAATAACTATCCTACCAAATAACGAACAAACTTAGACGACTAAGACGACTTTGACCTATGGACTTGCCACAAATATAGTCTTTTAAGTAGACTACCAGCAAATAATCACAAACATGTACATAACTTTAAATAAAATAAACCAAAAAAAAAAAAATAAATAAATAAATTAAACAAAAAAAAACTTTACTATGTATATATAATATCTATGTTATAAATTCTTCTACTATAATCTCGTGTTATATAATTATATAGTATTTGTATAAAAATGTATTAAAAAAAAATAATGTGTTGTAACCAATAGTTTAAAGCAAATAGTTTAAATGAATAATACTTTGGCGACAACAATGAGCGAAAAGGGGGGCTCAGAGAACAAAACCCCCAACTCCTCGGGAAGATTAAAACCCACCTGTGCTACGTAAAGTATATACCATGGAGGTGGGGCCGTAAGTTTCGTTAAACTTAGCAAATATTATTTAAAATAGAAATTGAATACCACTGTTCAACGTGAAAAAAAATTACAGATCAAGACGGGTACATAAGATTTTTTCAGTTTCGAAAGCAAAAAAGTGTTTAAAAGCCCTACAGGACAATATAATTTTATTGTTAACTGTTTCATGACCAAAAATAAATCATTTATTTCTTCAGAATTAGTCGTAGATAAAAGGAAACACTAGAACTAATACTAACACCCGAAAAAACTTTTCGGGGCGGGTTCCTGATTATAAAAATGTCTGTCTGTCTATCATAAGGCTTTAACCTTGGTAACTGGTAAACAACTTACAATTAAGAATAAAACTTCGCCAAAAGATATATTTCACTTGCCCTAAGAAAGTACAGAAAAACAATTTTAAGAAAATTTCATATTAACGAAAAACTAATTTCTTTTAATAGTAATCACCTTACTCTTTTTGGTTGTTAGCCAACAAACTGCAAAAAACTGACTGATAAAAAGGCGTCCTCCCTCTCCAGTTTTCACGCCGATGTAACTAAAAATCTGAAATGTTGGCCTCGCAGTAATCTTTACTTTGAAATCGATCCGAGCATTCTGGCTTTAATAGTTTTCGAGATATTAACCAAAAACCTCAGCAACAACATTAGAATTTTGAGGATCTGAAAAAGTCATTTTGTGGATTTCCGCAAGATTTAAAAAATATTATATAAAAAAAAATCACAAACAAATTTCTCTGATTTGATGCGGTTCTCCTTCACGGTGCTTGATATATCGATGCTGTTTTAATAAATTTTCTGTTTTGCTTTAAATTTCAATTATTAACCAACGACCGCAATAGAGGTCTAGGCGATATGGTAATTTTTTCGTTTGAAGTTTTTTAAAATAATTAAATTGACGCGTTGCTTGCAGTTCGCATTTGGAGGGTTTAACTGCAATTTAACCTAAAACCAGAATTTGTTTTTGTTTAGTTTTATTTGAAACGATAAGAAGAATATTAGTGAAGTCATCTGACATTGTTAATCTCCTTAACTTATAATAATTAAGTCCTTACTACTAATCTGAAGAAACAACGAAGGGGCGGGTAAAACTCATACTTGACCGGGTTTTTAATATATCGGTACCACCAAAATTAAATTCTAAGCTAAATAAATAATATCTGAAACTTTTGTCATGAACTCCCCGTTTCATAACTATATAGATAACTCTAAAAATTGCCTTATGTCTTCTAAAGGTCAACATGAACAAGTTGTCTTATAGACACTTGCCTATTTTGAACTTAAACTTTTCCATGAGTATTCTGCAAGGCTTTGCTATAGTACTTTAGTCCGATAAGCATGGGGACCATTGCATAGCACTGGCTTTTCTTATTTAAAGAACTGATTAGTGTCTTCACTTTTATGCTTCAGGGCTTGAATTTATCCGGAAGCAAGTTGCTCAAATTTTCTGTAGACACTCTGAAGAACTTCACGCTGTTTATTGAGTTAAATGAGGAAGCGAGTTTCTCAATTAGTAAAATGGAGCACCAATGGTTTCTGTTGCATTGGCAACACCTTTTTGTAACTTCTGTAAAATGTCAAGTACTGTCACTTCAATTTTAAAATACAGTCATTCGATCTTAAAACATGGTGGCAGCGGTCAAAGGGAAAAATTTGCAATAAAACAATTAAAAAGCGATTGATAATTTGTAAATTTGGAATCAAAAAAAAAGAGAAAAAAAAATTATTCAATTGCAAAGCTAGTGGGCAAAATATAGAGAAAAAACCAAAATCTAAAAACACGTGTCGCAACTACATATAATGGAGGATGAGCCGAAACCAGGGACAACCACAGAAATAACACCAGAAAAATATAAAACAACGCAAAAAACACAGAGAAAAGCATTAAACATGCAGTTGGCTCTCACAGCACCCGAAGAATTTTCCTTCGTACCATCGGATTGGGAGAAATGGCTGTGATATCGCCTAGGAACCGCACAGCACGAGGCCGCGGACGAAATACAAGTTAACATTTTAATTTTTTGCATGGGCGAAAAAGCTGAAGAAATATATTCATCTTTCATACAAATACCTGATACATATGATGCATGCATTAAACTGTTTACTGATTATTTTATACCTAAACGTAGCAGGGCCCATAGACGCGACGCAGTGTTGAACACGGTGTTCAACACGAGGATTAGTGTCACGTGTATAGCCTGGTGTGCACACCGATTGTGGGCGGAGTTTCGGGTGTGAAGAAAATCAAAAGATTTTGATTTTTTTGATACGGTGTGAACACAAGTGTACCGTGTGTGGGCAAGTGTGCACACTTTCGAGCGAGCTGGTAGGGAACGATCGTCAGCGGTCGTTGTTGTTGTTGTTTACGCATCCGGTAGCAGGATCCGTTCATATCCATGGTCCTTCCTCGCCGACGACCTAGGATCAAATGATGTGTGCACACATATGTTACGTTTGTGGCGAAAGGCAACACAACACCGTCTATGGGTCCTATAATATCATATATGAACGGGCAACGGGACGGAAGAGTTTATCACCGCACTGCGTAGCCTAGCTAAACACTGCGAATGGGGCATGAGGGATGAAAGTTCGATCGGTTGCAGTTGAACCCTAACCTCACTCTAGAAAGGGCCATTACATCCATTCGGCAAGTTGAAAAATTCATCCGTCAGAAAAAAGATCTCAATTCGGCAAATACATTTCCGTCCGTGTACAAAGTCGAAAGCTGCGGCAGTTTAAGCCGAAAATTTTATAAAAGTAAGGATACAAACAAATCGAAAGCGTATCCGACGCGAGAGATGCATGCGGACAAATGCACACGTTGTGGGTTCGAGTGGCACAATTTCGATAAATCCCCAGCCAAGGATTCAAAATGCACAAAATGCACTAAAAAGGGCATAACGCAAGAGTGTGCAGGACGAAACGGATGTACAGTATGTCAAAGAATTGTTTGCAAAAGGAAAACATGTTTGTAATTTCAGCTGAAAGGTAAAAATGAACGAAAATGCATTGCTCCAAAAAAACAAAAAAATCATAATTCTATTAGCACGTTTATTCTTAATAGGTACAACAAAAAAAAATAACAGTTGCAAAAAACAAAAAAAAACAAATGTATTCACATTTTGAGCTGTCAATTAATTGTTTGCAAAATGCAAACATAGTACAAAAGGAAACGAAAATAAACTGTTTTGCGGTATAACGGTATTAATTTCCGCACGACAACGAACTCCTTTTTGTAATACTGGCAGCTGTTTATGTACATATCATTTGTACAGCGTATGTTGAATAGTGAAGGACGGAAAAATGCCTGGAAACCGAACTGATAATAAAATTATAGAGCTGGTTTATTTTAACTATTACGATGGCAAATCTCCTAAAGATATAGCTAAAATGTTGTCAGTTAAATTAAGGACTGTCTACAATATTATAAATCGAGCAGAAAAAGAAAATCGATTAGAGCTGATGAGTTCTGGAGGCCGACCAAGTAAGCTATCTCGAAGAGATGAGTCAAAAATCGTCAGAGCTAGCCCCAAATCAGCTTAAGGCAATTAGTCTCGGCAATAGAAACCGATTGCAATAAGCAGGTCTCCCATGAGACCATTCGACGAGTGTTGCACAAAAATAAATACACTTCAAGAGTAGCCCGCAAAAAGCCACTACTCTCCGGAGTAAATGTGCAAAAAAGGCTAACTTTTGCGTCGCATTATATTGCACAGCCGGCAGAGTTCTGGAATGACGTAATTTTTTGCGACGACACAAAAATTATGTTGCATTATAATGATGGGCCTCAAACAGTGTGGCGGAAACCGAACACAGCTTTGCATGCTAAAAATATTATCCCCACAGTTAAGTTTGGCAAACTGTCGGTCATGGTATGGGGATGCATTTCATCCAAGGGCGTCGGAGAGTTGAGGATTTTCAGCGATATAATGACAAATTAATATTACTTGGATATACTCAAAAATGAGCTAGCCAGGAGCGCAGAAAGTTTCGGGTTTATTAACCCTCAAAACACCCAAAAGCTGCAATACAAGCTGTATCAAGACAATGACCCGAAGCATAAGTCACTCTTGTGCAGAACTTGGTTGCTGTATAACTGCAGCAAAGTGCTCGACACCCCTGCGCAAAGTCCGGATATGAACCCGATAGAAGAATGTCGCAATCTTCGTAAAAAGTCTGAAATTAAAAATCTTGAAAACAAAGAAGCCATTTATAGGGATCGGTATAGGAAAAATTTTGATAAGAGGCATGGGGTAAAAGAGTTAGGTGAACTTCGAACAGGAGATATTGTCTGGATAATCGATATTCTACGAGTGGGGAAAATCGTCGGGAAAACACAACATAGATCATATCAAATCGAAACAAACAAACGTGTGATTAGATGGAATCGATTCCATCTTATTAAAATGCCTTATATATAATAAATACCGAAATATATTCTAATAGCCATATCCTTTAAGATGACCAACGTGCGAGTATACAGGGAGTTGCAGGGAGAACGAGTGAAACCTCACCTTCCGACATACCGGCAGATAGAGACGAAGAGAGAATTGGAGGTCAACATCCACCATCAGAGGGGAACGAGGAGAAGAGAGATAGACGAAATTCGAGCGATGCCTTTGTAACAAGATCCGGAAAACGTATATACAGACCGTAACAAATATATATGTTTTGAAATGAAGTATGATTACTATACATACCTATATACATTTTAAAAATTAATTATTCTAAAAATCTTAAAAAGAAAAAAAAATGAATTTAAATTATTCTAATTTTTAATTATCAAAAATTGTGTACATATGAATTTTGAAGCCATTTGTTATGTAACTGAAAACAAATGTCATTTCTTCGTTAACTTTAATATCTAGACGGGGGTGTTGCATTGGCATCACCTTTTTGTAACTTCTGTAAAATGTGAAGTACTGTCACTTCAATTTTGAAATACATTCATTCGATCTTAAAACAGTTCCTCCATTACCAAAAATTTAATATCCTGTATGTTTATTTTCAGACACTTGCATGGTATGCACATGTTACAAATTGAGACATGAGAACCTTTTATGATAGATTCGTTCAGCATAGTTTTATTCTTTATAGTTTTATCCTTTATCTTGATACTAAAGATCACAAAAGAATAGTTACGCTCTAAAAGAATATTTGACGCTGGTCAACATTACAACCGCAGTTATGTTCATAGGTGCTTAACTCAAATTTAATTGAACCCGCCCTTTATTGTCCGCCTGAAATCACAGCCAAAGTGCCGCCGTAAATCATCGTACGTTTGCCAAATGCGCACATTTCACCGGGAAGCGTTGATTTATTTGTCCATATTGCAGAGTCCTTAATAATTCGATGTACAAATGAACACTGCGACATTAAAATTGAACTCATTAATTAGCCACCGCCCCACACACCCAGTTACTCATTACGCACCACGAGGAGGTGGCGAAGGAGTCTCACTCACTGCTCGGTGTCTGGTATTAAATTTGAAAACAAAAAAAAATAAAAAATAAAAGCCGCACCACTGTGGGATCACTGCCAGAGTCACTGCGGTACACAAATCTCTGAGTCCGCTGAACTGAGCCAACAACCCACCCAGACTCGGTGACTGCATATGCTCCACGAAATTAATCTAATTGCTAGACATGTCATAATTCTGTCTGACAGCTTGAGAATTTACCCGCATCTCTGTGCGGTGCACGGCCTCAGAAGATGTGTCAACACCCCACCGACAGCAGCGGCGACGGCGACGATGTATGTTACATGTATGTTAATGATGAAACTGCAATCCACACCACCAAGCGCGGAGTGCGGAGTGTTTTGGGTGATGATCCATGAACGCGACATAAGCCTGTTGCACCGGGGAAATTATTGAGCGCTAATTTATCGCCAAAAACTGCCACCCACCACTGTTCTCTCCGCCCATAAGCACTGCTCTGGCCACAAACAACACTTTCGACACGCTGAGGTCCCATCTCAGGGTCAGAACTTGTCCAACAAGTGCTGGCCACAATCCAATTTCGTTGTTTTTGTTGTTTTGCAATTTAAATTCGAATTTATTGCTACACACAACACTACCACAAAGGGTTACCTGTGCTGGCCGAGGGCAGAGATACTTGCGCACACCGACATATGCTGTCAATCGGATTATTTATGGGCACGTTTTGTGCAAGCACATCTTCCCTATGTGCACTGGCGGAACCCGGTTTTGTTTTTTGTCAACTGACTGCAAGGTGCTTCTTTCTCCGCGGCGGTGCAGGATTGCGACTGTATTATTAAGTCATACCCATCGGCCGGGGTGGGGGTCATGCTAATGTGGCGGTAATGCCCCGGTTGGCTTGGTTGGTTGGGCCGGTTAGTCGTCCCTTTCGGTTATTATCTCGTCAGCGGTTTCTATTGCCAATATCCCACCAACACTAACACCACCCAGCATCGTCGTCCAATTTCATAATTTATTGGCCATTTGTCTGCGGGAGAAGGGTGCGCTGCTGCCGCTTAGCCGCGACACCTCCGGAGGATTGCGAGTGCGAGTGCAGCACCAAAGTCGTTCGCCATTAGGTTCGTTATTTATGCGATCTTGACAGATTATTTCGTTCAGTTTCGTTGGTTTTATGGTTTCATATGCGACCAAACGCGTTGGTGTCACTGCGGTGTTCCTCCTACTATCGGCTTGCAGTGCTCTTGCAGCGCGTGAGTGTGGAATACGATTAATTTATCGGCTAAAAGTACACGAGCTTGTCTGGCGGTGTCGGTTGGCTGTTTTGCTTTTTATTTGATCGCATGTCACACTCTCTGCAATGAGCTGAACGATTTGTTGCCAGAATATATTTTTCATAATAAAAATCATTTCAATTAATCACCAGTGCAAGCGGCTGAGACCGGGGCTTGTTACACGAGTGTTATCACCTAAATGTGCTAAGCTGTCAGTTGGGGGAAAAGTAAATAAGCAGCGGGCTTCGTCGTGGTGGCGGTGTGGTCCGCCGTTTGTGGGACGCGTTGTGGTTGTGTGGTGAGAAGGCGTTCATGCAACGCTGGGCAGTCTTATTTTGTTTGCTGTTTGGTTTTTTCTAAATCCTCTGGTTGGTGTGAAATGAAGGACAACCAAGTGGTTGCTATTGCACTTGTGTAACGGCTTCCTAGAGGCCATGAAATAAGGTGCATACTGAGCCTGGACGATACTGATATTGGTACTTGGGCGGTTTTAAAGGTTCAATGCTTGGTAAGATAACAACCTATTAAACCGGTTCATCCTTGAGCTTCCATATAAGCTCTGGGAAAGGTAATTCAGAAATGACTTAGAGAAACTGAAAGTTATGCAACAAGCCATTAATCGAAAAACACACAACAACAGCACATAAGACTGTTACGAGCAAATAGCATGCTAATTATGGATAGGTATCCCACAACATGAATCTTTCGACTTCATTCATCGCATTAACATTTATTTTGAAGATGTACACTTAGCAATTCAATTAAAGGCAACCTATTTTTCTTTGAAAAATCCAAAACAATGTTTGTTGAAGTATCATACTATGTAAAAACTTATTGATATATGTACATATTTAACCAACCAGAATTAACTAAAACAACGAAATATTGCATATTTTTAGGAAAATTTAATTTGTAAATTAATAAAGAGTTGGCTACAAGTTTGAAACTCCGACGTCGAATTATCCACGCATATAAGCTCCTGAGCTGAAATTTCCTGGTAACAGTGTGTTTTTAAAGCTGAAACTGCGAATTTATAGAGTAAAACTCCTCCAAACTGTTTTTTAGTTCTATTCAGTTCAGTTCAAATGACAGAAAATACATACAGTGCTACACAAATGGTTCTTCTTGAGAAAATTTACCCATCATATGCAAACTTTTGTGGATTGAGTTTTGCAGCCAATGTTGTTTTTGCTATAACTTTTGAATGGCTAAGAGTATTGAACTAATTTTGCTAAATTCTGAAGACTTATGTTTTGCTCTTTTCAAATATACTTTCAAAAACAAATTGTTTGGTTTGGGAGTAAACGCCTATTTTTCCCCAGATATCTTTATCGTAAGCAAACTTTGTGGAGCACTGTATGTTACAGAAAGTAGCTGGCGCCAATACCACACACAGCCTTGGCATTATTACTTTTTAATCAATGCCATAAACATGTTAATTAGGGAACAATTAGCCAATCCTTCTCGTTGAGTAAATCTTATGATCAAGCCAACCTAAGATAAGAACCTAAATGCTTATTTATCCTGTTATTTGAGCGGTTTCCTAATTTGCACTTAGTTCCGTCTCAGTGTTGCGTATTTGTGTTGAAAGCTTTGAGGAAAGTTTGGTGGGGATGTCCGAAAAAAGCACCCAACAGCATCTATGGAAGATTCGTTGTGTAAAAAGAATCACATCGTCCATTTTTCACGTGGCACGCAAAAGGTCACACTTTAAGTGAGTCACACGCACAAGATCATGTTATCGCAGAAATAAATTAAATTTTCGAGCGACCCTTACACCCCGTCGTTAGTTCGCCGCCTCTCGCGGTCTGCCCCAAACTATTTCCATCCACCAAACTTACAAAATGAATTAAATGAGACAATCATGCATTATAATTCGACACTAAACGACGCACAGATTTATCTGATTAACGCAACGCGATGCAAAGACCGCGAAACAAAGGCGAATCCTTCGTCGGAAAAATCCCTAAATAGTACGACTGGCAGTGAGCTACAACAAGAAGATAATTGGAATCGACTGCGGTGCGCATGACCTATTCGTCGACACCAACCCGAAACAATAGAAAAACTATCACCACGAGAGATAATTCTTCTGTAGCCTGGCAGGACGCCGGAGGAGATAAAGGTGGACTCGATACCAAACACTATTCGGCGCTGCCGTTATTGTTGTTGCTTGCTTGGTTTCTATTGTACAGTGGAAATGTGGCAGCCCAGTGGCGGCGGCGGCGGTGGCGGCGGCGGGCACATATCCAGTGGTGAATTATTTATAATTTCCTTCATTTCGCAAAAATTCTACGCTTGCAATACAATGCCAAGAATATAATGCAAGTGCATTTGAGAGACGTCGGGTAGGGTGATGGCACGGCGCGGATAGCGCTCGGAATTCGATGCCTCCTAAAAGCCTGACACTTTGGATTTATTGCGCTCCACGGAAAAATACATTTCTAACGTTCTTTGTCGGGATCTCGGGACTCGTCGTACTCAGCACATGATGGTAATGCACTGACTAATGGAATCTTAATTTAGCTTGCGTTTGGTGATGTAATGATAGGTCTACTTATTGCCCCCACCACCACACAGTGTCTGTGATTGTGTTTGTGCGGTGAATGAAACGCCCCGATGGGCTGCGAAGTGCATGAAGAAATTGATGCCAAATTGAAGTTAAGGTTTATGGATGCATTTAACAAATTGAAAGATACCACATTCAAGGACATTAGAGGCATTAAATTTACGTTGAAAGCAGCGCTGGCATTTGGGAGTAGGAATCACCAGGATCTCGACGTTCTAATGACATAATTGCACCAATAAAAGTTATGTTTGGCTGTCAGCTGGGGAATGTATGAGGTAATGGGGATGTAAGTTCCATGAAAAATGGCACTGAGGTATGGGAAATGATAAATCGATTCATTGAGTGGAGATTCTTTCATATCACTGGAACGGCAGCTAATAGTCCAGAAATGAAAAAATAGTTTTAATTGATCTTTAGCTTAGTGAAATTTCACTGGATCGAATTAATCCTCATGCCCGGTGTTGGTCATGTACAACATGAATTTCGTCTGCTAACAACTCTAAAATATGGGCGCAATTGCAGTAAAAGTGTCTTAAGTTCATTCCAAAACTCAATTTCAGTTCATTTAATTCTACATCAGACGTGTTTTGGTACAATAGGAATATTCGGGCCCTTTTACTTTGGTTTGGTGAAGTGAACGCACACATTTTGCCTGTGTCTGAAACTAAGTGCGATCATGAAAGGGTTAACATGTAAGTGCAGTTATGATGTTATAGTCTGCTATTTCTGTTGTTAAAGGATAGCCTTTAAAAGTTCCGCTTAAACTTACAATTTATAAATATTATTCCATAAAGATTCCAAACATTTTTCACGGCCCCACCTCCAGCGAACGACTGACAACCTTCCTGGAGTACTTCTGTCATGAAAAGCTTTCGCAATTCGCCGTTCGGAACCGGCATTAAACAGTAGGTCCCCTCCACATGTGACAAAATTATAACGCGCACAACACAGTGGAGGCGCGAAAAAGCTAGGCTCTGGCTCTCAACGGGCTGTTACGCCGCCCCATATATATATATATATTCCATAAAGATAAACACAAACTGAATCCGGCTTTTTATGATTTTATTGTTACTGTATGCGAAGACTTGAACTCTTTCTTGTAGGAAATACCTGCTCTGCAACTATAACTTCTTTGCCAAGTCATGTGGCCAGCTTGTCGATTCCTGACACCCTGGTGCTCTCTCCCCGTTGTTACACGTGACTTGCAACCTCAAAACGCATGCGAATTATTTTAATGACACTTCAGCACTCCACACTCAAATTAATTTGTCCAATTACTACAACCAAATCTCGAACTGTCAACTTGGTTGCGTTTCGCGAATTCCCTCCATGACAGCGGTGCGTCACCCGCTCGTATTGATTTTTTCTTTGTTTGTTGTCGCCCTGTTCAGCAGTCACTGTGTCGTTCGTTGCACTAATTGCCACCGAATCTGTGCACGATGTCCCGGCGAAAGCTTCTCTCCAAGCGCATGTAGGTGCCATATTGCACCTACAAGATACATTCCTCATTCCCGACACGTAAGGTGTCAACATTACCATCACGTCCCGCTGCATTGCGATGTGTTTTGTTGTCTCGAGATGATTTTCACTGACAAAAAGAGCTCGAAACAAAAATTAGACAACGCACGGCAATTTGGCAACAGCTGCAGGTTGACGCTGTAGTTCGTCCCGGCTCCTTCTAACTCAAGCGTCTTCCATGCATACTCTTGTGCAGTTTTAATTAAAATTGCTATGGCTCCTTGTTTCCTGAATCCGAAAATGAGAGTCCAATTATTAAATGACACAAAGGAGGGACGTGCCCGTGAGTTCTTGTGGGAGCGCGACTCCTCGTACACTCGTTGCTGCGCTAAAAATAAAACCGTACATGTTGTCCCGCAGATCTATGTGTCAGACAACGTTAAAGAGCAGATCGAATGTCATTCGATCGGGTTCAATGTCTGTTGCCACATCGGACGGACCCAATCGAGAGCGAGCCATCGCCCAAATTCCCTCCGGCAGCGGCGGCTATCGTAGTACTTGTGTGGAGGGTGAGCTGCGAACTCCGGAGAGGGGGTGTACTCCAAGTGAACGACGTGCCTATGTTTATGGGGCACACTATCGATTCCCCTGAGGCATTCGTAAATTTAAAATTCCTCTCCTTTTGGTGGATCAGTTGGAGGAGATAGTGCGGCGAGATGCCACTGTGCGGCTGCACCAGGTTACTCCATTGGAGGCCTACTACACCCACCTCGGGTTGGGTTGCAAGATGCAAGCTTGGGCCGGCTTTGAGTGCCTTATTTATGCGAGAACAATCCAAATTCATTGAATACGTGTGCGGATCGTAGCTGGGATGTGTGTAACTTGATGGTGGGATCGAGACTGAAAGTTGAAGCCATGCGCGTCTGTGAGGGGCAGCAATCAACAGGAGGAGTAGGCGAATCGGAAAGTTTGAAATTTATTGTGAATTGTTACAACTGGCCAACGGATTTATTGAGCCCGACGAAGTGGGGTCCATTTTATCTGTTTAGCAGATACTTTGGGGGGAGTTTGCTAAGTGGAGCGAATTGTGGACAAATACGACGCAACTGAAGTTTAAATATGCGTGTGGTTGTCGATTATGTTTCGAATAGCTGTAGATGGACAACCCAATAGACTAATGGAAGGACAAACATAATTTGTTTCAAGTAAAACTGATAGAAAAACTAAAGTTTTTTGATACGGTTTTCTCTGAGTGCATATCAAAGTTGAGCAGCTGCTAAAACCTAAATATGCCGTTTGTTCGATAATAATATTATAAAAGCACAAACAACAGGAAGTCACAAGTACGTTAACTTTGCGCAAAAAAATGATGACGGTAAAAAAGGATACACCAGGCATCTGCTAGGCATTGTGGATACACCGTTCGCGGAGCGACGAAGTCGCATAAGCGTCTCAACCAGTCAGAAAAACGGTTGAAAAAGAAGCCCGCGAAGCGCCAGCTACCTACACCCTTATCCACACAATCCCTTATTCACCCTTAATAAACGTATCAACTACAAAAAATCAATTTAGCACGACGTTTCAAAACTTTAAACAAAAAAAAATTGTTTAAACTCTTTTTTTAATTTTTTATCAAAATTTTGATTGTATGTAAATTAAAAAAAAACAATTGATTTTTTCTCAAATTGCTTCTACCTCCTAAACTGGACGAGATAGATGCCCCATAGCAAGACAAAAAGCTTGTTTTTGATCCCTCTACAAAAGCCCATCAACGTAACGTTAAGACATTTTATAATCTGTCAAGTTTGAGTGCCAAGTCAGTGGCACCCTGCCAGTGGTAGTAAGCATTTGAAAGAAGACTAGATTGCAAACTCGAAACCCACGCATATACTTCTTTTGTAAACAAACGTCAGGTTAGTGTCCGTCTTCGCTTCAAATTATAGAGCGGGGAGGTCCTAACCACAAATTATAGAAAGCACACGAGCAAAATATTAGTGCTTTGATTTCAATTTACAGAGTTGACTAATTTATATTGATTTCTTTAATCTCAAAAAATTTCATTAAATTGATTGAGTATTTCAAATCTATAGAAATATTTCAGATTGTCGTGCGATTTGATTTAATTAGTGTCGAAGTGATGGTTCGATGCTAGTTCCTGCTTTTTACATTACGTTACGATTTTTATAATAAGCATCATAAGTGCATACGTTTTTAAGTTAGATAGATGTGATCCTTATTTGATATTCATTTCAGCTTTTCAGTAGGAAAGAAAGAGAAAATAAAATATTTTTCCAAAAAAAAAATAGTTGGGGTTCTCAAAAATTAGTGATACCTCGCAAATAATGTAAAAGTTAGGTCAATCAAAAACTTTTGTTTATTATCTAGAGGGGGTAGGGCTTGTATACATAGGGTAAAGTTGCTGATCGCACTCAACATGGCGAGTTGCCAGCGTCGATCCCTATAAAAACCTCAATTGTTATGGAAGAGCTAAACCAAGCCTCGGAAAGAAGAAACCAACGACGACAACACGGCACGAAAAAGGACTACGATCTGCGAGTATGCTCCTGGAATGTGAGAACTCTCTACACTCCTGGGGCTGCTCAACAACTGGAAACTATCCTCACGCAGTATAAGGCGGATATTACTGCGATCCAGGAAATACGCTGGATAGGACAAGGTACTATGAAGCGAAAAAACTGCGACATTTATTACAGTTGCCACAAAAGGATGCACTTACTGGGATGCGGGTTCGTCGTGGGAAAACGGCTAAGGTCGAAAGTTATCGACTTTAAGCCAATAAGCGATCGCCTAGCTGTGATCCGCATCCAAGGGAGATTTTACAACATTAGTCTCATTAGTGCACACGCCCCCACCGACGACGCTGAAGAGCCCATCAAAGAGGAGTTTTACGACCTCTTGGACAACGCCTACGGAGCCTGTTCGGAGTACGATGTCAAAATCGTGCTCGGGGACTTCAACGCCAAAATCGGTCAAGAAAACATCTTCGGCGGAGTAGTCGGAAAGCACAGCATCCACGACACGACAACAGACAACGGCTTCCGACTTACGGACTTTGCAGCAACTCGTAATACGGTGATAAGTAGCACAAGATTCCCTCGCAAGCGCATCCACACAGCAACCTGGCGGTCTCCAGATGGCCGAACAGCCAACCAAATCGACCATGTGCTCATTGACGCAAGGCACGCGTCCAACATCCTGGATGTACGCACATTCAGGGGGGCAAACGTCGGCTCTGACCATTTTCTAGTGGCAGCACGATTCAGAGCCCGACTTTCCAATGTTCGAAAGCTGCACCAGCCGACCAAGAGGATGTTCGACATTGGACGCCTGAGCACCCCGGAGATCGTCAGAGACTACAAGGAGCGTCTGAGCGAACGACTCGCGAGTATGCCTACGTCGGACACAAACGCCAATAATATGTGGCTCCATTGCCGCTCTGCCATCCAGGAAGTAGCCGAAGCCACGATGGGCTACCAACCACCCCCGGCAAGAAACCCATGGTATGATGGCGAGTGTGAGCAGAAAAAGCGAGCAACCGACGAGGCGTATCAAAAAGCGTTGCGAAGGTAAACAAGGGCAGCGCGCGAGGAATACCGAGCCAGAAGAAGGGAGGAGAAAAAGACGCTGCGGCGAAAAAAGAGGGCATTCGCAGCCTCCCAGCTCAAGGATATTGAAGAGTCCAGGGACAAAAACCGAATACGATCCTTTTATAAGAAGGCCAAAAGTCTCGCAGCGGGCTTTAAGTATGGCACCCTGGCTCTCCGAAATTGCGAGAATAATCTTGTCACCGACCCGCAGGGAATAGTGGATGTCTTTAAGCAGCATTTCCAGCAGCTGCTTAACGAGCATGAAGAAGAGAGAGTGGTAGTGGACGAAGAGATCCCACCTCCAGTCGATGAAGTCGTTCCCCCTCCCAGCATTGAAGAAATCGGCACAGCCATCAAAAAGCTGAAGAACAACAAGGCCGCAGGCTCGGATGGTATCCCATCAGAGCTCTTCAAAGCTGGAGGCGATGTCCTGGTAGGGAGCATGCACCAGATCATCTGTAGAATTTGGGAGGACGAATGCATGCCCGACGACTGGAATACCAGCTCTATCTGCCCCATCCACAAAAAAGGCGATCCTACCTCGTGCAAGAACTACCGAGGTATATCCCTGCTCAATGTCGCCTACAAGATCCTGTCGAGTGTACTGTGTGAACGTCTAAAGCCGTTTTGCACCGCACTAATCGGCACATACCAGTGCGGCTTCCGGCCCGGCAAATCGACGATAGACCAAATTTTCACACTAAGGCAAATCCTGGAGAAGACCAGCGAGTTCCAAGTCGATACGCACCACCTTTTCATCGACTTCAAAGCCGCATATGACAGCATTCATCACAAGGAGTTGTTTAGTGCGATGGCTGAATTCGGGATCCCGGCAAAACTGATCCGGTTGTGTCGAACCACGCTCAACAACACTCGATGCACCGTGCAGTTCGGCTCAAGAACGTCCGAGCCCTTTGAAACATGTACCGGATTTCGGCAAGGAGACGCGCTGTCATGTGACTTCTTCAATCTCGTGCTGGAGCAAATAGTACGGCGGGCCAACGTCAACACGGAAGGTACTATCTTCCACAAGTCGGTCCAGCTCCTGGGCTACGCAGATAATATTGATATCATCGCTCGGTCCCAGCGGGCCATTGTGGAAGCTTTCACCGCGATTGAAGAGCAGGCTAAACGAACTGGTCTGAAGATAAATGAGGAGAAAACCAAATATATGCTGTCGACGAAGAAAGAATCCGTCGCCCACCGCCTAGGACAAAATGTTACAGTCGACAGCTATAACTTCGAGGTAGTTAAGGAGTTCATATACCTCGGGGCGAACGTAAACTCCACGAATGACATCGTAGTGGAGATCCGTCGTAGAATCACCCTTGGCAACCGCTGCTACTTCGGTTTGTCCAAACAGCTAGGGTCAAAACTCCTGACTCGAAGAACTAAGGTCATGCTCTACAAGACCCTTATCCTGCCAGTCCTACTGTATGGAGCCGAAAGTTGGACGATAAGCAGGACTGCAGAGCTGATACTTGGCTCCTTCGAAAGAAAAATTCTACGGCGGATATTCGGTCCAGTCTGCGAGGAAGGCGAATGGAGGAGAAGACATAACCGCGAACTTTATGAGCTGTACAAAGATGTGGATATAGTCCGGAAGGCAAAAATCCGTCGACTACAGTGGCTCGGCCACATCGAGCGCATGGACACAAACGCTCCAGCTAAAAGGGTCTTCGAATCCGAGCCTCCTGGTTCGAGGAGAAGGGGGAGACCGAACCTCCGGTACAGAGATCAAGTGATCGCGGATGCAAGACAGCTTGGTCTTCCGGACTGGAAGCAGCATGCCCGGGACCGTCAACGTTGGAAGGCGGCTTTGGCTCAGGCACAGACCCTCCAAGGGTTAAATGCCTGATAAGTAAGTAAGTTATTATCTAGACACGATATTTCTATGTTTTAACGAAGCTGACGACAGTGAGCCAGCTATCGCCGTCTAAAATATTTTTGACCTTATCAAATGTAAGACGGTTTTTGCCCCAGTGGACGGGTCTGATGACGTTAAGAATAGTGTATGTTCCAAAAAAATGCATCACGCCCTCTGCAGTATGAGGATTACACAGTGAACATTGACTGATTTAGTTGTTTCGGTGTGGCATACAGTTAAGGTATAAGAGCTCCTCTTTTATTTTAAGAATTGTCGGAAAAATAGTTGTTTGTTACGATACAGTGCTCCGAATGGAGCATGTACCTTGGAAAATGTTCTGTTAGGCGGAAGATTTTCTTTAAGAAACATGTATCTATATACTCGTTGACCCGTTCTAATCCGTTCTTTAGCGTATCTCTTAATTTATATATTTTGCAAGGGGAAATAATTCTCATTGTAAAAACATGATTAAAAGCTAAAGTAAACTATAAAATAATTTTGCCCGCCTAAATCTTTCGCCTCTGTGCATCGTTCCGATTTACGCCAGCACATAGTTCCGTCATTTAAAAACTATCGTAGTTTTGGAGGTGCGTTGGTTTTATTTCAGTTTGCGTCGTTCACAAAATTACAATACGTTTACGTTACGTTTTTAAGTTAGATAGATGTGATCCTTATTTGATATTCATTTCAGCTTTTCAGTAGGAAAGAAAGAGAAAATAAAATATTTTTCCAAAAAAAGATAGTTGGGGTTTTCAAAAATTAGTGATACCTCGCAAATAATGTAAAAGTTAGGTCAATCGTGTGTAGATAGACACGATATTTCTATGTTTTAACGAAGCTGACGACAGTGAAAACTTATAAGAACGTAAAACACCATCCAAGGACTTCTGAAGGATGAAGGATGAAGGATGAAGTAATGGAACTCTTGGTTGGCTCGAATGATCAAAAGCTTAAAGACAATCCACGAGGACTTTTACTATTATACACCTATGACATGGGTTCTTTATAAATAACACGAGCTTTAAGAATCCTTCACACCAACCTCAACAGCAACGTTAAGTTGACAAGTAGCCACTACAACCGCCATACACCATCCAATGCCAAACACACAACGTTACTCGCTAATAAATCGTCCGCGTCATTGTGCACACGTTCTACTTCCGTACCCCGAGACCCAAAAGATCTCGCTATCTACCGTTCCAGTCCATAACAATCGCAAATGCAATCTCAAAACGCGCCGAATCGATTAAGATTCGTCTTAAGTATTCGCTGCGATCGATTTGCGCGCGCCATATCTGAACTCTAAAGCCGCGATCCCGCAGACGCTGTGTGTCCGTGAGAGTCCGTGTGGTCGTGTGACTGTGCGACTACGATGAGTATGTGGCTGTGTGTCTACATCTCTCCCATTCTGGTCGGTGCACCAGAGCACCGGAGCACCAGAACAGAACCAATTGTTTGTCAATTAGTTACTCCTCCACGGCGCAGATGTACAGCGACGACTCCCCAGTTAACCCCGATGTATTCGTGAATAGCTTGCTCTTGAGCACCGGTGTGTGGACGATCAGAGAGGCGTTTGCGGTTGCGGCCGGTCGCTGTTGAGGCGGTGTCGGTGGCGGTGGTGGCGGCAAGTAGAGAGACCTCGCACTTGGCCAATTATGAACGCCGATTGGGAGCTCGTTAGCTCATCCCATACGGCCGCGGCGGCGGGGATAATCGTTTACACCGCCACCAGAAGTGTAAAATTATTTAATTTTCGTTTATCTCGGCCCCGGCACGGCTAAGAGTAAGGTATCTGTGGAAATCCGTTCGATTGAATTAATAAATATCCACCCAACCAAGCACATCCCCCTCGGCCCGCGTGGTCGCGCTCTCGGTGGAATGTAGAAAATCAATTTGGGGATGTAAAACCTAAGTCAGTCTTGGCTTGGTTCTTAAAAACTCATTTCATTAGCGAATTAGTTGCATTCGTCTGCCACGGTCGCTGCACGGATGTTTCCCCGTTTCTTCATCTGAACGCGATGGCTTAATGGCTGCTCGTAAAATCGGCTCAACAGACGCGCTGGTGGTGTTGGTGGTGGTGGTGGTGGTGGTGGTGGTGTTACGAGTACCGCAAAGTTTGATAGATTAACAGCACAGAGATGCGCATTAAATGCCTAAATTGCTAGATTTCGAATGGGTGATTCGTAGATTTGAAGGTTGGCGCGGTAGGAGAATCTCTGGACGGTGATGCGGCGCGTTGTGGTCCCTTTATTGCATTTTAATTAGCGTAATATCAATTTTCTGACCACGTCATCTATGCCATGGCAATTTTGTGAATGTTGGCGGCTTCGCTGAGAAGAACTTGTAATAAAAGTGCAATTATTTTGCGACGGTTCTGCTGTTCCTGTTGTGCAGTGGTGGTGGTGAGTACTGGCGGGGGGTGGTAAGTTAGTAATTCGCACTCAGGGCGAATGGACAATAGACGCGATGGGTCATTTGCGATAATGGAAGTTATCTCTTGGGGTAATCAAGACGTTCAGGTGGTGAGGAGTGTTCGTTTAGGAGGCATAATAGTCATTCGTGGGCGCTGGCAGCTGCAGTGGCGTTGTCCGATGAGATGTACGGCCCATCATCTTGGACCTGTACACAACGAATCTTATCTTAATCTTAATAATATTATAATCTTAATAATATATACGAGGTCTGTTTAAAACATAAGGTGAATTTTCAAATTTCGTGGGTTACAGACATTCGATTATCGATTTTCTTTATTTTGTTATGTTGGTACACTCGTCTGGAACGTATGTTTACAGTTTCAGTTATATAGCATTTTGTTTGTGAGTGGTATACAGTATTTCGTGCATAGTATTTCCTTGTCAGAATTGGCTCTCGAACCGCTTGACCGATTTGCTCGAAATTTGGAATGTAAATTGCTTATTTTTTGTGTTTTAGTGCATATTTTGTATAGATAAATTAAGTTTGACTTCAATTTTTAAGTGCATGCAACGCATCATATGAATAACACAGGAGTTCGAAGTACCTGTTTTGCTTAATTTTCCATTCGGCCGAATACTCTTTGTTTTTCTGAAGAGAAAGGATTGAAATAATTTTGGGTTGTGGTTCACAGCTGTCGCCGGAGATATGACTGTTAAACACGTGTGCGCAATCGCAAACTTCTTTGAAATTTATCTAAACGTCCGCCTATAGGGGTTACAATTGAAGTGGATCAGGAGTTTCTTAGGGATCCGGGTCCACAAACACCACACTTGTGCGGTATGAGAAACTAGTGGTTCAATAAACCTCTTCAATATCTTTAATTCAGTTTAACAGAAACATCATGAACAATTTTAAGTTCTGAATTAAATTTACATATGGAAATTCTATTAAGTTTTTCGTATAATCGTTTGAAAGGGTTGAATCTAAAGAACCAAAAGGAAAGCTTTATTGCGAAATTAAAATTATTAAGCTTAGTTAAGGTTTCGTTATTCCCTTGGAACGAATCCCTAAAAAGAGGGTTTTCAAGCTCTAATATGGCCAGGCAGCAAGTTTGAAGTGAACAGATAAAAACAATGTGGTTTCCGTGGCTTGA
Organism: Syritta pipiens; assembly: GCA_905187475.1. NCBI lineage: Eukaryota > Metazoa > Arthropoda > Insecta > Diptera > Syrphidae > Syritta > Syritta pipiens. The sequence continues at coordinate 31,908,011 of LR994574.1, read as the reverse complement.
TGGTTACCCAGGTACATTGGTTCGAATCCAGGATGGGAAAAAAACACCTTAAACAATTTTCACGGCCCACGGACAAAATAAAGGCTTTTTAACAAAAAAATATTAATACCTCTAACTCGATTTTTTCCAAAACTCTCTCTAACTCGAACTAATTTTGATGTGCCGTAAAAATTCGATTTAGAGCGATTCGACTGCATAATGTCCGGAAAGAATTCTAAATAGCCTATTGTATTAATTATTTGTGTTCTGGTAACCTTGACGTTCTTGTGAGTACATTGTCGTGCTTGTTGCAAACTATAATTCATTCAAGGTTTGAAATTGAACCTTCTGAGCTATGAAACTCGTTAAAAAAAAAAAAAAACACTTCTTCACGGCTATGATTCTCACTCTCATCATATCATTGTCAATAGATCACTGCCTTACATACACAACGTACTTCCATTTTTGTTTAACACTGTCCTTGTGTACAAGCAGATAACAGCCCTCAAACCCCTGACGCAAGTGGCAGCCACCACCAAAAGATGATATCAATGAAACACTCCCCAATTGAGTGCTAATTTGCAGGTTGCCTGTATAAATATTGATCTTTCATTTAATTATCTCGAAATTCAATCACTGTCAGTGGAACACTCGACGACACCGGCCGAGCATCATCACCATACCCTAAGATACACCAATGAGGAGCAAAAACACACACGCCTCCATCGTCGTGATCTCATCATCGTCCACGGCCTCGCATCTCCGTCTGCCCGGTGCCAAGCATTGACATCCTTTTAAGGCATAAAATGTTCGGCCGTATTTGTCAGAGCCCATTTGAAACAGCTATCACCATGTTCAGCAATTTATCAGCACTGCACCATATATGCAGGTGGCATAAGCATAAATTATTAACATATTTATCAGAGGCATGATGTTTCCACATCGCAGAGAGTAGCCGAACGATCTCCGACGCACAACGCACACCGTACACCGCTCACGCCACTGCGCCGATCCACCATCGTCTGCTGTCACAGTGTTGCATATTCACACGCACGTACGCATGGAAACCTATCTCCAGCTGTTTACATGCCACCTGAAAGGAATAGGTAAGCACAATCAACCGGCTGGCCGATGGGGCGAATTAGGAAAATTAATAGAAAATTCCACATTAACTGCAATCACTGCTGGAAAACTAGAGCTCCGCGGAGCTCTTACACTAGCCTTTGCCCGTATTCGGGATGCCGCACGAATTATGCGAGCTACATCTTAAGCGGTCTAATTGTCAAAGCTGCCAATGTGACAGCGAGCACTGCAGATTGACAGAGACGCACCGTCACGGCGTCGCGGTGACAAGGCGACACCCACCTGATCAGACAGACACCTTTAGCTGCGCTCGTCCTAGTCGACTACTGAAATTAGCCACCCGACTGAAGACAGAGGATGGAAATTATGCGTGCATGTTTGGCATCCCTCTGCGTATGGTGGAAAAGGACAAGCAAGCGGCACAACGACAACCACCACTAGCACCACCGCCAGCCGGCTAGAAAAATTCAACGGAATTATCCCAGTGGCAGGTGAGTGACAGACGCACTGAAGCATCCGAAGCGGGGTGCGTTCAACTAGTTTCGTCGGTTGGTCTCAGCCGACGCCGATGACGGTTGTACCGACGTGAAATAGGTAAATGGATGCCGTGTATGCGTGTGAGCTTATGTGGCGCGGCAATGTGCCGCTGTACGATGCGAAGGAGTTAAAGCCATGGAACGACGGACATGTCAGTGGTGGCATTCCAACAGGTATTGGTTCTGAAAAATTGCCAAGAAAATAAGGAATTTCAGGTGCTTACACAGAGCTTGGCTCTGGCTTTAGACTTTTTTTCTTTTTTTGGTTGAGTTTTTCTTTTACCAAGGAGGGGACATGAGGGTATTCGTGCCGGCAGGCGGGTGGCCAAACGGGGGATAGTTTCCCGTCGGGTGAATAAAAAAAAGACTAAAATGGCAGATAAATTCCGTGAAAAATACTTAAGTCACCTATTGATAGCCCGTGACAGACGCGCTCGAGTGCGGTGCCAAAGGTGACGTCAATGTTATTTGTTTTCGCCAAAGCGGGAGTTAACTCCTGAAGGCGTTGGGGTTCTATTCAAATATGGGAAAGGTGGTAACAGATACAATATCTATTTCAAAGAATGTCGCGCTCATAAGAGAGACTCATGACATGAGAGAATCTGAACAGTAGTGGTATAAGAATATCAATGGCGCAGATATGATCTATGAGAGTGCCGCATCTACGCTTGATAGGAAATGTGTGATGAATGCGATAATTGGTGATCGGCGACAGAAGCAGCTGATGAAATAAGTTCTTTTTTGGCATGAGAATGTCTTAATCAACATCGCATACTAGTTTAACCGGATAAACGTGGACTGAGGCGTTTTAATTTTACGTTGTGTAGTGGCAAAGAAGAACCATTATCATCATTTTAAGTGAAGTCCATCATTCTTTAGATAAGGTCATAGAAACTCTGTAAGCTGTGCTGAGTAGGGTTTTATAAAACAGTATACAAAATTACACAAAAGGTACGATCTTACGATACGATATGATCAGATTAAGTTGTATATTTTGCGGAAAGATTTTATTTCATTTCATTGCGCCAGAAATAACCTTTTTTATAAACTCGGGATATTGGAGTTAGAATATTTGATGACAAACTCCAATATGAAAAGCTATTTTCGTTAGTATGATCTATTATAGTTTTATTATAATTTGTGAAGTTAATTAAACGTATTGGAAATTTAAAGCATCTTTTATGGAAAGCCGAAATATCTGTCTGCCTGAGTCGAGTTAAGACAAAATTGAATTGCTTCGATTTTTACATTTCTTTCTTCTTTAAAAATTACTTAGGCGGTTACTCCTTGTGACCACAAATTTTAGGTGTTCGAAAATGTTTGATAACAATTTGTCGGTAGATTGCTGCGAAATGTAACAGCTCTGGTAATTAAATTGCAGTGACAACACAAGTGTCACAAGACACATTTTTTTCCTTTGTTAGAAGGCTTTCATAAAATCGGATTTTGGGGCCAAAATTAATTTACATCTAAAATGACGAAAAATATTAAACATCATCATATTTTTCTTTCCTATTGGTAAGAAAGCATGGCAGGCTGCTGAAAAAATTGTGAAGCCTACTAAAACGATACTATAAGTAGAAAACAGCAGTAAAATGATTCGTCCATTTTGATTTGATAACTTAGATGTTGCGATGATCATATCTTTTATGATCTGGCAAAAACTAAGAGAGCTTGGCTGAACATTTTTTTTATTGATTTACCATATAGCCTAGACTTCGCGCCTTCAGATTGTCAGTTTTCGTAGACGCCTTCAAAACGCATTTGGATCAGTTTTTCGATCAGAATTCCCTGAAGCCCCTAAATGGCGAAAATGGTCACATATGTTGTGGCCATTTCGGGAGTGTCTTATTTACACAATTGATCCACACGAATCATCCGTGCATAATAAAACACGGCTATTTTAAGTCGAATTTTTACAGGACATCGAAATTAGTTCGAGTTAGAGGCAGTTATGCAAAAATTCAAGCTAGAAGGATTAATATTTTTTTTTCTTTTGTTAAACATCCTTTATTTTGGACTGTAATATTTACAATTGGAATTATACTGGCAGACGTCTTCATGTTACTTTTCTAAGGTAAACTTTCAACTTTTCTGAATGTATCTCAGATACCTAACTGTTTTCAGATTAAAAGCTGATTGTTTGTGCCATGAGCGCAAGCAAATCCTCATTTCTGCTGTCAACTTCGTCTGTTCTCAACATGCAACAACATGCGCTTTTTTCTCCGACGTGGTTACACTACAAGAATCAAACCGAATTGAATATGCGTGAAATGTATTCATCGTCTAGGACCACCTTGGGAGAGTCAGAGAATGCGAGTGTGCGTACTTGATACAAGCTGCGAGAGGACATTTTTTTGTCTATTTTTCAGCCAGGATAGAAAGAATGTATTCGGGTTAAAGGGGAAAAAATCATTTGTGATTTAATTATGTTATTAGTCTACAATAATAAGGGGATCATTTTCTTTTTGAATGCTACTGCAGGCAGAGGGAAGACCTTTCAATAAATCTATTGCTTGCAAAGACTTGGCATGGTGGAGAGACTGCTTTTGCTGTGGCATCGTCTGGAATTCCACCCACACTTTTAGATGGCGGAAGAACTGCTAACTCTGCTTTGAAACTTCCATTAAAATTTTGTGGTACCGATGTTTCAAGTCCTTGCAATGTTTCCAAGTAGAGTAATACTGATAAATTGACGGGGGATTGTAGTTCAATAACTTGGGACGTGGCTTCAATGCCCCACAAAATGGCTAGCAAGACGCACTAAAGCAAAGTCAATGCTTCACTGCAAAAGTCATACTTATGGCTGCACATAAAAGATCGTAACTTCAAACTAATATAAGTGTTGCATATGGACGACACAACACATCGCTTTCCAATAATATACTTAAAATAAGAGCAGAATTAAAGTAAGAAACTGCAAGGTAAATTTCAAAAGTATCTTTGTTTTGGTGCCAAACATTTTAGAAATGATTGAGAAACCATATCCGGATATTGCAAACTTATCTACTAATTCATTTGGTTGGAGGGAAGGGCTATTTTGTCGCATACAAATAAGCAATTCAATTAAGTTAATGATTCAATTATGCCAAATGTGATTCATCATCAAGTCTATTATTCAGTTGACAGCGTTTTAGATGTAGAAGAAGCAGTGCATAACCCCAAAATTATTTCTAAGTTCATTAACACTTTCTGGTATTCCATTACTGGCATACTAAAAAACGTTAGACATAGAGTGCTGCCTGCGCGAAGCCAGGACGGGTTGCTAGTATAGAATAAATTAAATAAGTCCTAACACTATTAAGAGGCCATATTCATTAGTCTAAATCATCTATTCTCCCACCCACCACCATCAAAGCTCATCCACCAACAATTCTAACTTGATTTGAAGCATTTTACGCCAAAGGATCGCGACCAAGACCGATTGGACTAAAACTCTTTAAAAACTCAATCAAATGCTTAATTAAAGCCTCAAGGCTATCGACTCTTCGGTGTAAGAGAAAACAGCTCACTCCGGATCCTCAGCACAGCACGGCCGGGAAGAAATGCCTTTCTTCCGCAGACTTCTTCTGTTTCGTGTTTTATTGCTTCCAGCCATTCGCTTTTTATTGGCCCAACATTCGTCCGTATTAAGATGAAAAGCCTCCCGCCCCTACCCGCTGCCGTCTGCAACCGCCACGCCACGCTGCGTTGGCCACATCTATTTATCTCGTGTTGCGACTTCGACGTCCAATTTGTTCGGCGAGGACATTTCGTTACATGGACTCCTTTACGCGTTGGTTGTTTCTTTTTTTATTATTTGTATTCTGCCTCTCCCTCCGCTTTTTTTCTGTGTCATCTCTTCGGGAATATTTATGAGCGAAGCCGTTTGTTAGAAGGCCTTCGCCTTTCACTGCTGCCAATGATGCATATTAATCCTCAGCCCATCATCCCACTGGAACTATGCAGCGAGGCCCAGTCTTCGGGTACTCGCCGTCCGCAGCCTTATCGACGATATTCCCATGAATGTCCTCCGGCGGTGTGTACCGTCATTCGAATATGCATCGCCAAGCGCTTCCTTACGATCGTTGCACTAATACGAACGCCTACTCATCAGTTAATGACTATCAAAAAGGAGAGCACTTTGCATTAGGCCCATAATTTATCTCGCGGATGGCCCCCTCACGGCGGCTTGGGCGATCCAGGGCAAGACAGAGAGAGGGGAAAGTAGGTGGTGACGCTGCTGGTGGATGGCGGGTCGTTCGGAATGAGGGAGGAGGGTTGTGGCGAATTCTTTGGGTGGAGAGACGAACAATGGTCGCAACGCACCGGCTTCGGTTTTGGACTTCTGCGTGCAGTCACCTCGGGTGTGTGTTGGCGTGCTCCTTTTTCGCTGGAAGTATGAAACAGGTTTGTCAACTAAATGGCAAATGACAGGTGCTCCATTTCTTATGAGTAGCGGTGCCGATGAAGTCGGTGGTGCCGGTGGTGGTGTACGTTGTGCGTGGAATGTGTTCGTAGGTGCGTACGGCTGGATAAGAACTGTTATGATAAAAAAAAACGAAGGAGGTAAACTGTTTTCATTATGACATGGTGGCGCGAAATTCTGTTCGTGAAACTAGCAGCTTTCCTGCTCCTAATTGGAACCGTGACGTCGGTTGTGTGAAGCAAATTATGAAGACATCTTGACTCTAGGCGAAGTGACTGCGCGTCAGGACGAGGCGCGTGAACGAGGTAAAAAAAAAAAATACAAGTCTAGACGATAATTCGTTAATAGTCTGTTAGCTCTCAGTAGACTTATCTTTTTGTACACTTGTTATGCAATGAGTGTTGATTTTTTTTAGGTCGTTGATAGACTACGACAAGATGCGACAAGCTAACTCGCTTTGGTAGCGTATCGTAAGACACAGTGGAACACATAACTGCTAGTTAAGTTTTGCTGACAAGGCAGTAGTATTCAATTCAACAAATCTTAGCGCTCATACTAGCCGCCGAAAAAAAAATGTTTTTAAATCATTATTTCCAAGAAATTATAAAATACACTTAGCGAATTCCAATTGAAGGCACTCAAAGTAAAGTGGAAACAGAGGATAACAAATGATGTAAAACTATGAATTAATAATAAGTCCAACCTCCTGAGTAGGTTCTAAGATCAAAAACTCAACTTGGCATTGAATTAACCAAGTTTTTGAACTTCTGAGCTGAAGTTATAGTCCATTTTCTTGTAACAGCCTTTCGTAAGAATAAAAACAAAAAGACTGATTTCTTAACATATTTCGATCGGTTTTAAGTCCAGTGCCACTTTCCACTTTCCTTTTCATGAGGAGGTGGGCCGTAAAAATTGTTCCTAGTGTTGGATTCGGAACTGGATTCAAACCAACCAACGATAAGTGGAACTAGACCATCATTTTCCCAGTTTTCTTCGGAAGTTCACATTTTAGGGATGCTTTGCCGATTCACATTTTCGATAAATTTAAATTTTTCCGAAGTGAGATAGTCGAGCGACTACTGTTATAATATTTAGTACCTAATTAAATCGTCTGTCCCATAAAAATTAATTTTACCATCAATTGTCGAGTCCTGAGATTACTTGGCGATCAATTACATAAAGCATTTTTTTATTTCTGTTGTCGATCTATGAAATAAACTGTTTATTTTTATAACCTGCTTTAGGAATGAATCAACCAATCCAGAAACCGTGTAAGTGGCTCTCTGCATCTATTTTGCCCGCGATTAACCACAATCTGTATGTGAAAATGCCTAGAAGTCGAATCCACTCAATCAAATTCTTGAATGTGGTCAGCATATGGCCAAAATAATTCTCTTAAACGATTCTAGGAAAAAAAAACTTGTCCTTTTTCCAGTATAAAAAAAAACTTTCTCTCCCAAGTGGTAACAAGATCTCCCTGCCGCAACCCGCTAGCATCATATGTCAAATGCCCCAATTTACCTCAAAACAAATTACCCTGCCACCGACGCCGCCACCGCTGCCATTATCATCACCGCCGACAAAAAGATTCCAATTTTGCAACAAAGTTGCAGTTTGCTCATCGGGTCAAAACCAGAATGTCACACATAACCTTCCGTTTTTTCTCCTTTCCTGCCCCAGGAATTTCGAAAGAGAAAAATAAAAACAAATTGCATCTTTTGTCGAGTGCCGCATTCACTCACAAGGACTATCTCTGCTGTCAACTTCCCACATGGCGTTCGACGCCGTCCCTTTTTAATCCTTCTTCACACTGATGGCCGACTACAGTCAATTGACCCATCAATTAAAAATCGATCGATCAATATAATGCGAGTCAAAAGTCAAAATGTCCTGCAGGTAAATTGATTGGCTTTGAGGATTGAATGCATGTTGTAGAGGGAATTTTGCGAATGTGCAAAGTGTGTAAAAAGCTGGTTTTAGCTTGTTGTCCATTTGTGGGCATTTAAGATGATTTTGATTTTTTGTGTTGATATCTTGGGTGGTGTTTAGACTAATATAAGCGGACAGAGAAGGATTGAAAAGCTACGGCGTCAGCCTGCTATCTAGGGGGTCCCCCGACTTAGCGAAGGAATATGATGAATAGATGAATCTTGATTGAGTGTGGTGATCGTGATCCTAAAACGAGCAGTGGAACGAGTGGGAGGGGAGGATTTGCCTTTTGCAAATCGTTGAAAGTTGCACAGAAAGTCGATACGCACCGTTTAACGAAATACAAAGAAACTTAGATGTCGGCAATTACCTGTCGAATTTATGGCTTGTTCTCGACATATGAGCAGAAATGACCACAGAACCAGTGTCATTCGCACCTAAAATCATTTAGCATATTAATTAAATGTGTGATGTTTTTTTTGCTTTCCGGGCTCTGGCTAAGCTATCAAGAAGTGGAGAAACACACTCAAGTTGCATTTCCTCAATCAATAGAAAAGGAAGCTCACGCGATTCGCTTGATAAAAAAATCCAACTAGCCGAAGCTTTACTGGATCTGGAACGCAGGATTCAGACCTCTTCCACATACATATGTCTGTTCTCACTACAAGAAATTTGTTGTTACACAAGTCGTTGCATTTCTTCTGCCAATAACCATAAACTACGAGTTTCTCAGTCCCCCAAACTTCATCTTTCAACACACTAACTAGCCACAATATTAGTTACCCTGGTTAAGTTATGCTCAGATCCACTCCCAATGGACCGTCCCGCAATTAAGTTCTCATAAAAATTGTATAATCCACCCTTCGACTATCGAATTCTAAACGAAAAACATATTTTTGGTCATCACGCCGACAAAATCCGACTCCAATGGCCCTTTTGTTGTGGAAACTCATTACGCCGACATCCTGGTTAGAAAAACAATCTCCGCTCTAATTTAAAATTAATTCAAACTACGGTGCAACCATTTCTCATCACAAATTCACAACCAGCCACAAACACGGTCCCTACATCTGTGTCCCGCTTTAATTGAACTCTTTGGCAATTAAAAACGCATAAAATCAAAGTGGATCGCTGACCGGTCAGCCCCATGATCTCGTTAAAATCATTTGACTTCATTTGATTTCACAACACCGACGTGTAGTCGATAAATCGCTCTTCGTTTAGTGAGCGGCCAGCCCCGTGAGCCCCATTGGGAGACTCAGGACGAACAACACCCTCATACGCCGCACATATGCTAACTAGATACAACTCAAAATGCTCCACTCAATCAGGGTCGATCCAGAAACTGTTGACCAGGCCAAACCACAAGAAATCAAACCGGAGCGGATAACATGACAGAGAGTTTGAAGCATAAATTCAAATTGAATACTCTGCCGGAACATGTCTCTATAAAAACCTCTGGACCGGGGCAGCACACCCACTCTGTGATGGTGCTGGTGCTGGTGCTGGTGGATGAAGTGAGCAGGTGCTCTCGGGAGATGGGTCGACTGCGGGCAGAATCCGACGCGACGACATTCGGAATGTCATTTAAATTACATTAAATTGCTGGAAACATGGTCCAGTGACCGTGGCGGTAAACGAGTGAGATAGAAGAATGGGCAGGGGTCGGTCGCATACAGAGGTACGATGGCTGTGCAGAAGGTGCAGCATGCGAATGAAGACGAGATGTGAAGATTGAAAAATGTTATTCTTACGCTGTACATACAGTATTGATAGACAAGTGTCTGTTATTGTGTCGGAATTTTTTGAGATTGTATTGAAAAAAATTAACCTCCTCAAAAAATTGTTACAGTTGTATTAAAACAAACCGGTCAAGTATGAGCTTTACTCACGCGCCGAGGGTTTCGTTCCTTCGTCAAAAGATTAGAAGTAAGGACATAATTTAAATTAAGGCAACTAACAACGTCAATTTCTTAGTTCTTTTTGTTTCGAATAAAGCTAAACAAAAGAAAAATCGTTCTCATTTGCTGATAGTGCCAACCGTCCATTCGAATAATTAATCGGCAGTTCATGAAAGTTAGCCTATCACACAGCTAACCAATTTGAATCATTAAGTATTCGGCAGTATTTTTATTAATAGATAACCACTTAGTCACCTAAAACACTAATGTCACAAACATCCAAGAAATTAACAAACCAAGTACTCGTGTTTGAAATTAAAAAAAAAAAAATTTAATTTTAAACGAGGATTTATTATTTAACTTTTAGCATGTGAAGATCACATTGAAGCAATAACAAAAATAATGTTCAATTTAGTTTTTGTTTCTTTATAATTCTCTATGTTCACTATGTAGTCAGTAGCAACCGCCCATGTTCTGTATTTCGAGTAAAAGTGAATTCAAAATGAATTTCAATTACACTCAAAATGAAATTTGGTGTTCTGAAATCCATGCGAATTCGAATTTTCGAATCCACTACGATAAAAGAAAAATTGGCTTGGCTCTGTCAAAGTCAGCTGTTCATTTAAAATAATTTTTGAATTCATAGACAAGGGTGTGTTTTTTTTGGAATATGTAATTAAAAGCGTGGTTTCCTGCGCAACCATAAATTTCCCCATGTCCTTTGTGCGATTTGGTGGTGCACTTCTGTTTTTCTTATGTTTACGTGTTGTGAAGTAGATGAACCAGGACTTTCTTTTATGTTTTCGGGGTTGTCGATATTACACTTTGCCGACAACGAAGAAAGTTGTACCGGTGATACCATCAATAACGCTTTACACTCTTACGTTATTTTTGCGATGGAATTTTCTATGGGTGAAATCACTTGAATATTCGGATATTTGAGCTGTGGAAGAGCTGTGGAACGTTTTACAATTCAAATTGTGCTCAAAGAGGATTGGAGAACAGAGCAGAAGGATACAAAGCCTCATTAGAAGTCCATTCTCCTTTTTAATTGAGAATGAAACGAGCCCTCTAAGTCGAATTTTCACGGGATCTCAAAATTAGTTCGAGTTAGAGGGCTTTTTCGAAAAATTCGAGTTAGAGGGAGTAATAATTTTTTTTTAAAGCCAAAAAAAACTTGTAATTTTGGATTGAGTCTTTAAAATTGGAGAATGAAGCCTTTTAAAGAAGGACTCTGTTTTAAAAAGGCAGTGTTGGACCTCATGCGGACTCCCAATGCATTCACTAAATGAAGCTTGAAAACATCTCAGATACCTAACTGTTTTTATATTAAAAGCAAATTGTTTGAGGTCCAACCAACAACACAACGAGCAGCGCAGTTATTCATACAGAGCCGGATGGTTGTGTGCACAATTGAACCTATAGCTCATTTGTGGTTGTGTGGAGGACGATAGACCCTAGATGACAATTCTAAATTCTAAAATACATTTTACATTTACAAAAATCTTTTATAATAATAGGATCTAAAGAGCATGCAGAACTCAAATTTAGTTGGTCATTTATATACTTGGACCTGCCTTTAAGACTTTATTGTTATTATAGTTATTAAAAATTATGTCTAAGGTTTGCAATTCATTTATAAATATATTATTTGATTTACACAATCCTCTTCATTGATGACATCTGTCTAAGTTAAACTGCTGCCTACCGTCTCCGAATATATGTGCAGAAGAGTATCTACTTTCGCCTTAAACCTATTCAATAAATACCCTGCCAAGTACTCCAGAGCATCATATTTAATATCGCCCATATCTTCTTGGTTGATTGTATCAGCTTCTACAGCTTCTGAAGTATTTTGCTCAGAAACTAGGGGAGAGAGAAGATCTGATGTTAAAACTGAACTTTGGTTACATACCTCTTCGTTGTCGGCATGAACGCCAACTCCCATTCAACAGCTTCAACAAATGATCCACATTCGCAGCATCATTTCTACCGACTAAATACGGGCGCAATCGATATTTCAATTCGAGTGGGCTCGGATGATCGTAAAGACCTCCTTTGGCATGTTTTGTGCCGAAGAACATCTCTACCATATCTTGATTTAGCCGGTATGTGAGGACATATTTCGCTTCGAACTGTGTTTGGAGACATTCGAAAAGCATATACAATGATTTTATGCTAATCCGAATGCCTCTCTGAAATTGGAGTAGGCCGCCTCTGTTGCCAAGCCGCATTCTCAACACAGGATTTTGCATTTTCTTCAGTATCTTCTTTCGGGTGTCGATTTCCAATCCAATAATCAAATGAATTAGCAATCATACTATCCATTAGGTTCTTTGATAATTTTGTATCGAAGTTGTAGTACAATGGTTGTTTCCAATTATCAAAAATTCCCCTTGCCATAATTACTTGCACATAATTCGCTGGTCGAAGTAAACTGTCTGACTTCTTGTCGTATTCATAACAGGAGCGAACTTTCATCTCATCGGCCATCAACATGCAGACTCTACCACGTTGCGATAATGTTGTGTCCTTCATTAGACTAGAAACCGATTTCGAAAATCCAGGTTGGATACCAATTCTTGCTGCAAACTTTTTAAGAGTTATTACTGCAGGAAAAGGAACTTCGTTGGAGAACTTGGTTTTCCAGGTACATTTTCTCCACCTGTAAAGATTTAATTTGTTCCTGTAGGTTTGTAATTTTTGTTGTGCTTGTTGTTTTTGTAATTTGCCTCTCGTCTGTCTACATGTGAGGCAACTGCTCATCTTGTTCCGAAAATTTATTTGAATTTGAAAATTTTTGCTGTAACTGCCCATATTCATTTTAAATATTCCTAGTACTTACACATATTCATAACAAATGTGTGAAATAAGATGTGTTGTTTAATTTTCGCTATTATTTGAACGAAAATCTTAATCATTTTGCAATAACTTATACATTTTACAAACGGCCACTTCGAGGAAAACATCGCCACGTTATGTTCATAAGGTTCATGTTATAATCACGAATAATTATAAAACATCACACCGGAATGAGGTATGTGGTCACGATATACAGAATACAAAGTAATATGTTCCAACCATTTATTTTTTTTTTCTCCTTTCTGCGTGTGACGTCACGCGCTACACAAGAATTCGACTTTTGCTTTGGCTGCGAACAATTTAATGCGTGTTTTTAAAAAAATAATGATTTGAATTCGTGTACTTTGCATAAAACTTACCAAAACTTTTCCGATTACAACGTCTGGGGTGGCAACTTCGTAGCGAAGCTTGCTATCGGAATTCGGAATTAGTCACAGATTAAAGAAAATGTTATTACTAATACTAACGCTCAAAAACAGTTTTATTAGCTTTGCTAGTCGATATAGGTGTCATTGGAAAGGAGATGAGGTCCTGATTATGAAAATGTCTGTCCATCTGTCATTTTGCTTTAACATTGGTAACTAGCGAATCACTCATAATTAAGAAAAGATATTCTGCCAAAAAACGTATTTCACTTGCCTAAAAAAAGTTACTTACTTAGGTGGTGCTACAGTCTAGGGTGAACCTGTGCCTCAACCAACATGCCTCTCCAATTGGCCCGGTTGTTTGCCAGGTGTTTCCAGTTTCGTTGTTCATACCAAGTTGGTTGAGGTCCCTTCCACTTGATTGCGCCACCTGAGCCGTCTTCCTCTGCCGCGATTTCACATGGGGCGGAGCATTGGTATCCATCCGCTCTACATGGCCCAGCCATATAAGCCGCTGGATTTTGGCTCTTCTTACAAGGTTCACCTCGCTGTACAGCCCGTACAGTTCGTGGTTGAATCTCCTTCTCCACTCGCAATCTACGCAGACAGGTCCGAAGATCACGCGGATGATCTTTTTCTCCAAACAACCAAGCAGGTCCTCATCCTTTTTTTGATAATGTCCAAGCTTCTGCGCCATAGAGGAGGACTGCGACGATCAGGGTCTTATTGAATATTAGCTTGGTTGTCCGAGAGAGGGCTTTACTACTCAATTGCCCTCTTAGCCCAAAGAAACAGCGATTGGCAAGAGTCACTCTTCGCTTGATCTCCAAGGTGTTGTCGTTTATTGAATTAACCGCGGAGCCCAGGTAGACAAAGTCCCTGACTACCTCGACGTTATATCTGTCAATATTGACGCTTTGTCTAAGGCGTCGGTGTTGGGTGTCTTTCCTTGATGACAGCATGTACTTCGTCTTTTCTTCGTTGACCGCTAGACCCATCTTCGCCGCTTCTACTTTAATGCTCGCGAAAGCCTCACAGACAGCTCGCTGTGTTCTGCCAATTTCATCGGCATACTCGAGTAGTTGTACGGACTTTTGAAATATTGTGCCTCTAGTGTTGGCGTGGGAGTTACGCACAATGCTTTCAAGTACAATGTTGAAGAAGTCGCATGACAGCGGGTCGCCCTGTCTGAAGCTTTTTTTGACATCAAAGGTGTTGGTAAGGTCCCTGCCGAAACTCATGGAGCAGCGAGCTTTCTCCATGGTCATTTAGGTCCACTCAATGGATTGAAATCAATTGAATGAAAGTCTTTAGAATTATGTGCATTCTTTGAAGTCCCTACTATTCACTCGAAGTCCCACCATTCACTTGAAGAAGTCTTTGGGACTTCAACCAATTTCTTTAGTCTTTGGGAATGCAACATTTAACAGTGAAGTCTTTAGAATGCAGCCCTACTTCGTAAAGGTCGAGAGGACGATGTATCCACGATGAACGGTTCGCTCTACCTGGCAGCGGAATGTTGGTCATCATCGCCGTTTAACAGTCTGCAGAAGTGTCCTTCTCATTCTCTCAACACTGACTGCGTATCTACTGAGTATCTTTGTCCCTACAGGCGTCCCTGGCATGTCCTCCTGACACTTTGGTAAATTTATCTCTTGCGATTGTAGCTTTTGCACTGCAAACCTTCTCACAGTATTTTTTCTTCTTGGCGGTGATAGGGATATCTGTATTCGTGCCTTGGGTTGGCTGCCTCGGACATTCAAAATACTGGATGCGTTTGGTTGGTGGTCGATTGATCAGGAGATTGCCAGGTCCCTTTGTGAATATTGAGGTGCAGGAACCGCGTGCTTGCTACCACAATATTTCGCCCCGCAGCAAAATCAATAAGCGTGACTCCGTTGTCGAAAGTGGTGTCATGCAGGCTATGTTTTCCGACTGTACCACCAAATATTCCCTCTTTACCCAGCTTTGCATTAAAATCGTCCAGGACGATTTAGACGTCATGCTTGGGGCACTAAGCGTACGTTCGTACGGTCCAATAGCTCATAGAACGTCTCCTTAGTGCAGTCATTTTTTTTCCAGTTGGAGCGTGTGCGCATATCAGGCTGATGTTCGCAAAGTTAGCCTTGTTCCGGATTGTCACGAGGCGTTGGCCTTACATGCTCGAAGCCCAAAACATTTTGCCTAAATCTGTCCTAACGTTTCACGTGCAGATCCGAAGATCGTTGTCCTTTTCCTTGCGTTGGTCGTCAACAGGTAAATTGTTTCCGAGGCATTAGGTCGCTTCACAACTAGTACTGTTTTTACTCTGACGGAAAGTTAACCCGTCGAGAAACCCCCAACCTGGAGAGCCAGGCCCCTGTAGGGTACCCCTGTGACACAAGGGGCAGGCTACGCCGAGGTCAGTATCCCCGTCCGAGGTTGTGAGCGCTGCCGTTGGTCCATTGCTGACTTTTCCGCCACTAACTCTACTTCATAAGTCCTGGCATAAGACTCTGAAGCTTTCCCCAGACTTGAGCTCCGAAGTAGGTCCAGAAGAAGGACGGGATTCAATCGAAACCAGCCGCTGTCTGGTTATCCTTTAATTGAGTAGGTCTGCGATCCACCTGTGCTCACATTCGGCCTCCCTGACCTAGAGGCGTCCTCGACTCCTATAACAGAAACAGGTAATTAGAAGATCCCCCCCCCCCCCCCCCCCCCCCCCGAGTAGTGGGGGCATTAAATAAAAGGGGTGAGTTCACGGGATGTACTCTATACAGTAATCATCTCCCATAAACGTCTATTCACAATATAAAATCTAATATACAAACACAGACCCTAGGGCTTTACCCCGCATATCCTACAACGGTCTATATAGTCTGCCGTCAGTCGCGGAGAGCGAGTGCCTAGGCATCCAAACTGATAGCGCTAGGGCTTTATCTCGCATAACCTACAACGGTCTATATAGTCGGCCGTCAGTCGCGGAAAGCGAGTGCCTAGACATCTGGGCTGGCGGAGCTAGGGCTTTACCTCGCATAACCTACAACGGTCGTCACCGTCAGTCGCGGAAAGCGAGTGCCTAGATCTTCGAATTCTGAAATACAAACTTGCTTGTAAGGCAACATTAATATTAGTGAAACGGATAGCAACAGCAAACTATTCTAGTGTGCTTAATAACTCACTCAACGATTTACCTTTTTTGGGTAGTATCAAAGTAATCCACTTCTTCGTTTTACCTATAGTTACTACGGCCCTTCTATCACGTCGTTTCTGTGGTTCCCTCAGGTCGTCTACTTCGTAACGGTCATTTGGTAAGACCGCGGTGACTCGGAATGGTCCTTTCGCTTTCGCTACCAGCTTCCTACTTGTCCTTGTTGGTGGTGGTTCAGTAACAACAAAAACTATGTCATCGACTGCATGCTGCGGAGGTCTGAAGCGTTTTGAATCGAATCCATTTTCTGCTGTTCCTGTGCTGCGTCAGTGGCATGCTTGGCCAGCTGGCGAAGACTTCTCAAGTTCACTTCGTCTAATGCCTCCTGGATTGTGTTCAGAAGCGCAGCATCGGCCATACTTCTTGGTTTAAAACCAAAGAGCAACTGCGTTGGACAGGTCCTGGTTGTGCGATTTCTTGAGCTAACATCGCTGC
The DNA here is from genome assembly GCA_905187475.1 of Syritta pipiens. Classification (NCBI taxonomy): domain Eukaryota; kingdom Metazoa; phylum Arthropoda; class Insecta; order Diptera; family Syrphidae; genus Syritta; species Syritta pipiens. The sequence goes on along the minus strand of LR994574.1, from coordinate 31,891,323 downwards.
TCTTCTATTTGCATCTTTGTTATCCGCATGCAACTTCTTGTTTTCATCGTTCAAGTGAAAGAACGCCTGCTTAAAAGTTGCCAATTCTGACGCTTGCAGTGCCAGCGATGCTTTTAACAATGTCGTTTGAGGCTCTCCGACTAATCCACGAAGTTCTTCCTCAAGAACTTTCGTCAATTGTGATATGTTTAATTCGTCTTCATTAAAACCAAGACTCAATAAAAGACCTTTCGCAATATTGGCTCTCTTCCACATTCCAATCACTGCTTGCGCCGGAACCGCTTCCAATTCAGGGGGAAGTTCTTTTCACTTTAACTTATCTGTCAGATCCCTTTTCCCACTATTACTTGGGCTAGGGTGTATCCCCCTGATCTGTCGTAAGCCACTTTGGTTCACTTATTAATCTTAAATATCTTGGTAGTTCACTCTTTAACGCGGCTTGTCGCGATCGCGGTTCTCAGTCATCTGCCTTTCCTTCCATCAGGACATTTATACTTATTGGCCGATAAGTGGTCCTTGTCTTATCGGCAGGATCTGCGTCTCGTCTGTCCTGAACTTTATGGCGGTCGATGGGAAAACCCAGCCGCCGTCTAGTCGTCCCTTGTCTTCGTGGTTTGAGAGGATAACCAGCCGCTGTCTGGTTATCCTTTAATTGAGTAGGTCTTCGATCTACCTGTGCTCACAAAATATTATATAAAAAAATTTGTGTGTCACACAATTTTTCGAATTATTAACGATTAAAATTACATCTGCTTTTTGCCACAAATTAGCCAATACAGATACCCAACTTCTACTTCTCTTGCCCCTTGATTTTATTTGACAGCGTTTTTTTATAACATTTTGCGTCTGTGAATACGTGTGGGAGCTTTGAACAACAAATCAAACAAATGTGTGTGAAAATGATGAGCAAGTGTTCGGTGCTTCCTGAATTACTGTCAAAATGCTTCCTGTATTTCAGCTACATTCGTGAATTATTGTCAAATTCATCGATAGACGAGGGGAAATAGCCGCTGTACTGTTGGGTACATTAGGTTGTCTGTGCTTTTTGCTAAAAAAAAAAGGGCAACTGGCGATTGTCTCACACACACAAGGCGTTTTCTATACCAAAAAGAAACCATATGATTTCGAAGTCGCGTTGGTGAAGTGGTTATGGTGGCTGCCTTCTACTCTGAGAACACAGGGTTCGATCCTCGATTTGTCCGGTGTGTCTCTTTTCTGTTTTTTTCTCCTCCGAAGGGGGGTTTCTCGCTATTTTCAAAACCTTTGAACCTGAAGCGAATGTTTTGTATGACAGTTTTCTTCTCTCTCAGTTCTCTTAAAAGAACGAAGCGAGGTAAGGAAATAATTGATCATAATAGCTTTGGTATTGTAATTTAAAAAAAAATAAAAGAATCAGTTATTTGTACGTGTATGTGTTGTCAGACCATTTCCTGATACGCTCTTTCCTACTGATTGCGATTCATATGAATATGCTGTTGGAAAAAATTTAAACTTTGCCACTGAATAAAAGAAAACATAAAGAATTCTAAAGATTCTAAATTGACCATATTTTTGTTATTGTTTGAATGCGATTTTCACATGCCAAAAGTTATATAAGAAATCCTAGTGTAAAATTTGTTTTTTTTTTTAATTTTAAACATGAGTACTTGATTTGTTAGTTTCTTGAATGTTTGTGGCTGTTCCCATTAGTGTTTTAAGTGACTAAGTGCTTATCTATTAATAAAAATACTGCCGAATACTTTACAATTTAAATTGCGACTATTTTCCCTTAAGTTCACCAAAGCAATTTTCACACGGTTGGTACGATCAGTAAATAAGAAAGATTTTTGTTTTGCTTAGCTTTATTCGAGACTATAAGAATCATGACGTTGTTAGTTGTTGTTAAATTATGTCCTTACTTTTAATCTGTTGACGAAAGAACGAAATCCTCGGCGCGTGAGTAATACTCACACTTTTTTTTTTTTTTTAACATGTGTTTCCCACTTGAGTTTCGGATCTAGCGTCATCTCAAGGTACTTTGCTTCGTTTGGATACGGTATTCCCGCCGCAGGAAGGTAGGTAAAGTAATGGATTTAGTCTCATTTAAAGCAATACGCCAGTTTCGTCCAAGCAGTAAAGCAGGAACAGAGTAGGACCGAGGACACTCCCTTGCGGTACTCCGGCTGCAACCCCCTTGAACTTAGAGAAATCTGTTCCGTACTTAACTCTGAAAAGTCTGTCTTTGAGTTAGGATTCCAAAGTTGTGTGTAGGTCTTTTGGAATCAGACGTCTTAATTTATATTTCAGGCCATCGTGCCGGACTTTGTCGAAGACTTGCGACACGTCAAGTAAAGCGGTAGAGCAAAGCTTTTTTTTCCTCTAGCGGGTATGAGACGTCTTTCTTCTATAACGGGTTGGATCCGCTTCAATAAGAGCTTCTCGAATAGTTTTGACATTATAGGCAGTAGTAATATTGGCCTCTATGATTTTTTGTGGTCATCACTAATCACTTCCGCCACTTTCCACGAATCTGCCAAGGGAAGGGAGGGAAATGCCAAAATAAAGCGAAAAAATTCGAGTGAAATTCGACTTATAGAGGAATTTGACTGTATAACGAATAAAGCTTTTTATAGTTCATCACTCGTTCGACCGCCGTGGTAGAGAATGTCGTTTCCAGAACAAGTACAACAAATAACGCCGTTTGATCGTGTGCGTAAAATTATTTATTTCATTGTGTGTGTCACATACAAGCAAATGGGCATGTTTCAAATATTTCAGTTTCGAAAAAATAAGAAATCATAAGAATATTGTGTCCAAGAAACAAAAAAATGTGTGCAAAAGAACGAAGAACGAACGAAGAAGAAGAACATCCGAAGTGGCGGTGGCCTTTTTTTTAGGATAAAAAAAATAGAAACAGCAAACCGCAAACAATCGGGACTTGAACCCACCGTTCTTAAAAGAAACAAACAGAAAAAAAGCACGAGCAAACCGGGAATTAAACTCCAGCACTCCCGTGTACAGAGACACACTCCCAACACTGCCGGCTTGAAATTTCGATGTTCTAATTTGATATAAGAAGCGATTTGGAAAACTTTAGGGGCGTTTTTCTCGAAAAACGGGGAATCTGGCGTTCTCTCACTTTGGGAAATTAATGTTCCATAGAGGAGGTATCACTATGCCATATTTAATCAAAATCGGTAACCAAAAGTTTGTGTACTCGCCTTGTAGATCTACTACGAGAATAAGCGTCGATCGATTTGCTCAAGTGCGTTTGTGGATTGTATACGGCGTTTAAACTGATTAAGGCCTCTTCATTTGCACAATCTTCATGTGCAGCTCAAAGAGTTAGTCGTATACATTTTAGAATCTTAGATATAGAAAAATTAAGAAAGTAATTTACCCGCACAAATTTTAGGAGTGTATAGAAATTTGTTTATACTACCGAACTTTGTGTCATCAACAACAAACAGAGTAAAGCAGAGTCCTTGAAACAAAGTTTCTTACCTTAGTCGAACTGCAATCAGTTGAAGTAAGTAGAGAAAGCACTTATAACAAAGATAAAATGTTCATCCCAACGACATCCATTTTTTTTTATCAACCCGAGGCCCCTTCAAAATGAAGTCTACTCGACTCTTACTTACTACACATAATTGAATGATTTGACACAGATAGAAGCAACCAGTCACTGCCGAATTTGAGAAAGTCTAAAAATTTCATGTAATGCCGTTACAGCCTATGCAGGGAAATGAGTTTCCTAATCCAACGACTCTACGACCGCTTCAGCCGCAGACGATCAAGCACTAGAGCGCCTGGGGCCAGTGATCTGCTTATAGAAATTGCTTTAATTACTTCCTTAATTACATGCTGTTATCCAATCAATTACAAGACAGGTCGACCCAAGTCGCAGAATTAATTGAAAAATAATTAATTGATGTCCAATTAAGAGTGATGGTAACAACGGTTTAATGACTCCGTCCAGCAATCGTTGCGAAATGTGTAGGAGACACCTCTGGACTTGAACATTTCTCCTAAGAGCGTATAAAATCTTGCTGCGTTCACTGTACCGCACGATATGTTGGGATTTTCATGAATGAACTTCGAGTAAACAAAAAAAAAGTAAAACGATTCGCGCGCATTTTTCAATTCTAATAATTTTCCCATCTTATGAATAATTCAGGTGGCTAAGAAGTGCTACTAACACAGACGGACGCCGGCGCGCCGGTGGACGACGGATGCATGACATGGGATGGAATCACGGCGCGCCAAAGAAACAGATCACAGCGGCAGAGGACATCATTGTGAGCGCAACAAAATGTCCCGCTAATAGTTGCAGTTGTCATTCACTCACAGCGGTCCCGGGGCGAGCTAGAGGTGGGTCTTTGCTGGTACAAGCAGCAAGCGGCATTAGCATTTTCGCTTTGCGACGAGGAGGAGAGAAATTTGAAAATAACTTCGTTGCTGTTGCTGCTATTACCATGATAGTCCATTAGGCTGAGAGTATTCCACCTGTACTCTTTTGGTTACCTTGGGAGTCGGAAGTCGGAGTTCCGAGTTCAGAGAGTGATTGGGCCATTTTGAGTTTCGCCAGAATGAAGTGAATTTGATTGTTATGAAGTGTTTCCAAGTGGTTGTGCTGTCGGCGGTCTTACGTGAGCGGAATGTGCATGGTATACGCTTTTTGTGGCGATGTAATTGATGGAGAAACGGGGTTCTTTTATAGGGATGTAAGGGAGTGTCATTGTTCTTTAAAAAATGTTTATATCTTTCAATGCTAATTTCTTTTTTTCATAGTCTGGAAACACTTTCACCAGTATGAAGTTAGCAGTACTAACTTGTCTTGTTGGGAAAAGTTGATGCTAAATTAGGTCATAACCAGCCTTGTTAGGTCAGAACGTCAAACCATCATTTCTTTTTTAAAAGGGATCAGTATAAGTTAAGTTTAGTTGTGTTTTTGTTTTTACGGTCGCTCCAGTCAGGAACAGTTTTGAATCTACTTTTTAAATGCAAAACGAATACAGAGAGTCTGCTTCGGTAAAGTTGAATCAACTCGTAGCTTTAAGCTCCTGTGATTGCCATGCGTTTGTTTGCTAGTTTTATATTTTTGCGTTGCTGCCATTAACAAATGCATACTAGGAAGAAACACGTTCCCACCCTTATTCTACCGCTGATTACATATGCTGAAATTATTTACAGCAAAGATGATTCACTATTCCAACATAAACTATAAGTAGCGTTTAACGATGGATTACGCATTCAGCATGCTAAAAGCGTTTAAGGAACTTCTTTAAAACACTTCATTGATGCTAGAAATTTATTCTTACATAATATTATGGTGAGTAAACCTCCTTTGTATAGACAACCTAATTTGGCTCAATCTGCTGTGACACATTCTCTCATACCATTTCACAATTTCTTTATCAAACTATAAAAACCATATCTTTATCAATAAATTTTTAGTTGAATAATTTCAAGTTCAAATTTGTGTTCATCATTAATGGAAAGCGTTTTAAAAATGCCGTACTCTCTTACTTTTCTATCGTTCCCTAAGACCCAATTCTCCCTACATCTATCCATCTTCGTTATTAATTGTAAGCTTTTTAGATAACTTAATCTATCCTAACATATTCTTTAGTACTGTAATTAAATTGATTAAATTAAGGTTTGTACGAAGCAAATGTAAAAAATTTTCAGTTGGTGATTTAGTTGAGGGTCGGGAGAGTTTGGCCGGGTACACGAAAAATTTGAAGGCGTTGCAATTGGAGGTTTTGTAGCAACCGCTTCACCGGACACTGTTTCTTTGGACTGCCACTTACGATACTCGATAACTTTGACACGACAAATCTTGGATGACCTGGATGGCTCGGATGAAAAAATAGAGTTTTGTTTGAAATTAAATAGGAAAATTGTTTGTCTGTCAATTTCACTTTGGTGCAAATGAATACTGTCATCGATGAATATGTGTTTAGAAGATATGCCGATATGTCTTTTACGTCTCCACTGTGATATGCGCCGTTGTCTCGATCGGTTAGTGCGTCGGACTGTTGAGCAAGAGTACCCGGCTTCGAAGCCAGCTCGGGGAAAAATACCACAAACATTTTCCACGGCCACACCTCCAACGAACAAATGTCAATCCTTTGCTTTTCCTCGGTCTGAATTTAACAAACTAATCAACTCAACTATATCAACTATACGTTTAACCCTCTACCGCGTGCACCATATCTTAATTGCAAAAAAAGTAAGTTTATTTTTTTAAAAGTTGTTAAATTTTTCCATATATGGCTGCTTAGGCAGTTACGTTATTCAAGCTAACAAATAAGATCTATAAATATAGGAATCGGCTCATGCTGACTGACATATTACATATATGACATAAGTCTAATTTTCGTCGTACTTCTCAACAATCACATCAATCTTCAGTTATCTTTTCCTTTTTGTTATGTTCTGATTTTAAAGTGGGAAACGTGTTTTATTATGAGAATTTTACTCGTTCTCACCAATTTCAGATACCTCAACGTTCTTTACAACCTATCTCCATATTCTGCTCATCCTCAGATTCGAAGATTTCATACACACTCTGGTTTCTCTAGATAGGAATAACATAAATCCTTTTTTAGGGTTTGGTCCCAAAGGAATAACGAAACCCTTATAAAATCACTTCGATGTCCGTTAGTATGTCTGTCCTCTTTTTCATATTATATTTGCCTATAACTTCTAAGTTTTTTGGAATTAAGGGATGAAATTTGGACTGGAAATCTATCTAGGCAACCCAGAAATATACCGTTAGTTTTTTCAGAGTTAGTAGTAGATTAAGGAAAAAGTTAGTGCTAATACTAACAGCTGGAAACACTTTTACTAACTTTAATGGTCGATATATTATTGGAAAGGGGGCAGGGCGTAGATTATAAAAATGTCCGTCCGTCCAAGCTTTAATCTTGGTAAATAGTATACCACTTGGAGTTGAGAAATGAAATTTTAGCAAAAGTTGTATTTCAATTGCGCAGTAGATTTCGAAAAAAGTTACATACTATCGAATAAGTTAGTACTACTACTAAATTTTTTCAAAATGTTTTTTTTGCCAAAACTAATCGAAGGATATATCATTCGATAGATCTTTTTAAATAAATAGAGGATTCATTTAAAGTTTTAGAGTCAAAAGTTCCGTTTTAGAGTTATTTGGACACAAAGCTGTTCCAAAGTTGAGAAAAAGCTGTTAGTTAGGCACTAACAATAACACCTCTATTATGAACTCCGAGAGAACTTTTTTTTCACCCGAACTTTTTACTTCTCGGGAAAAATTTCCTGCTATTGTAAATTTCCATCGGAATTGTTCCCCTCGAACTATATTTAAAATCATTTTCAACAAATTTGGCAACCAACATATGTATTTCAGAAATCAGTATCTACCGGAAGGACAGCGTGTGCGAAGGGAAGTAGCTGCAATAGTTTGATGATTTATTTCAATAACATAAATAAAAATACATAAAAAAAGACTTCATTTTATTATTTATACCTAAGAAAATAACAAAAAAGTTAAAGAACATTCAGTATTGGCTAACCCTAACCCATTTCTGGAAGCCGTTAGCAATGTCTAGATATTTCTCTATCCAGCTTATCTTTTATTTGTTGCATTCGACCTAGAAACATAAATAAATACATGCACGCTAAATATCTTCACCAAGTACCAAAAAAATACTTACATTTTCAAGATTTTGCGACAAATTTTCAAATATTTCTTTGTTTGACTTAATTTTCCTAGAAAAATGACAAGGAAAAAGTTCGAGGGGAAATTTGTTAAAATTTCCATTGGAAAGTTGTTTACAATTGGGAGAACTTTTTAATTTCCCTTTCGAACATCGATCACAATACCGGGTTTCCCGATGAGAGAAAAAGTTCGGGCGGAATTTTTTTCATAATAGGGGTGAAAGAGTATTTTTTAAACAACGTTTAGCAATCACTTTTTATAGCGAAACTACACTGCGACCATTTCGCTTAAGTTCACCAAAGCATATTTCACATGGCTGACAGTATATCAGTAGAATTTTATTTTGTTTAGTTTTATTTGAAAATAGTTGTACCCGGCGCGCCTTGCTATGCATAAAATAAATCAACTAATAACTCCAAATGTATTTAACACATAATTCTCTCTTGAATACATTGAAAGTAATCATTAAGACGGATTTTACATGATTTTTCCAGATTCTTAGGCAAAACGGTGTGGAAATTAGAGGGGACACCCTTTTTTCAACTTTGGAGCTTTATATCGTTCCAACGGTACTTTTCACCGACAAAACCCGAAAACTCATTTTTAAAGATCTTTTGGTTGATATTTCACTCGGCAGGACCAGCGAACTTTGCAAGTCAGCCCCCACTTCAACTCAATGGGAGCCACCCTCGGCGGGTGAGTAGAATTAACACTTGACCGCCTCCATATTTTGGTGAATGGATAAGGAGCTATATATGACTGCAAACAAAAATGCGCCGTGTCTTCAATTTCATAGTCCCTTTAAAACATTTAGCACTTGTATTCTACTTTCCAATATTATTGTAGTATAATGGGTGGCGGTAAAGCGCCGATCACATAGACCAGTGTTGTTCCATAGTGTAATCACCGTTAAAGAGTTAATAAGCAATTTGTAACATTCCGTCACTCCTATTGAGACAGAAGGAATTTCATCATCATTAGTGGCGTAACAGCCCACGAAGGGCCAGAGCCTAGCTCTTCGCACCTTCACTGTGTTGTGCGCGTTATAATTTGACACATGTAAAGGGGACCTACAGTTTATTGCTGATTCCGAACAGCGAATTGCGAAAGCTTTCCGTAACAGTCAAGTACGTCAAGAGGATTGTCAATTGTTCGCTGGAGGTGGGGCCGTGGAAAATGTTTGTGGTTTTTTTCCCCGAGCTGGATTCGAACCCGGGTACTCTCGCTTAAAAGTCCGATGCACTAACGATTAAGCCACGGCGCCCACAGAAGGACTTTGTAAATGCGAAACTTAACTGTAAGCCGTCCTAGATTTTATCGTTGCTTTGAGCGACTTAAGCGCTGCCTGACTATCCACAAAGATGTTGACCATTATGTCCCTGGGAGAAATATTACAGTTGGCCGCGATGCCCGAAATATGCTACAAGCATCTGGTAGTTTATGTCGATTGTAAGTCGCGTTGATGACTCCTGCGCCTCAGTCTGTTTCGAGTCATCTGTGTAGACATTAATGCAGGTGGCCATATTAGGACTCCATCCGTTCCACTGGCTCCTTTCTGAAATGATCATGGAAAAGTCTCGGTCAAAAAAGGTTATGGACTTTAGGTAATCAGTCAATATCTAAAACATTACCAAGCCCAGATGGTTTGAGCCTGAAACTGTTGGCCTCTTTCAGCCTCAGAGCCGACTTGAAGACGACGCCTTGGCAAAAAAGTCAATTGGCAAATTCCAATATTGAATACAACTAAAAAAAATAAGCCAGATTTTGAATTAATTATTATTTTTACAATATATTATTTATTTTATCGCCATGAACAATTCAGATTGACGAGATTTTTTTTCTTAATGCATATCAATAAAAAAACGAATAAAGGCACATAAACAAATGTGTAATCTAAATGGTCCAAATCATACTTTTTCTTTAGTAGTTCCAGTTTCTAGCAGTTGGTGTTTAAAGATCAGAAGCTAAATATGTTTAATATGCAATTGAGATTGAAAACTACGATTAATTCCGAATCGTATTTACAATTTTACATTCAATTTGTTATTTTATAGAGGCCACAGCTAGGTGACGTAAGTAACGTATTGAGGTCTTGCGGAAGAATGAAGAGTTCGGATACGAGGAGAATTGGTTTTGGTATTGATTCTTTCGACAAGCATCATAGGGAGCGGTAAACAAAATTGTAACCAGCAATAAGAAATAAATAATAAATAAATAAAAAACAAATAACAAATAAAATTGCGTTTTCACTTTGAACAGCAAAGTGGAGACCACAATAACTTAATTTACCTAATATATACCGAAGATCAAACAAATTTATTCAAAATTGTACTATGCCACAATAACCTGTTTCATTGTATCAGTTTCATCATTTGCAAAGTCTTCTGAGGCTAGAGTGCTTACCATTTTCTTTCAAGATTGAATGCAAGTAATGAATCACAACCTTGCAGCTAGAAAACGTACAGAAGGCCATTAAAAATGATGTTAAAATCTTGCCTAACAACGCAAGAGGTGAGTAGTGCTCTGATACTCCTTCCGTATCACTTCCAATTGAAGTTTCTCGCCAGCTCTCATAAATTGAGTTAATAAATCCACTTTCAACAATAATCACAGCATTCACCGGCTAACTTAACCGCAAAAAAGTTTTAATTGCCGCCCGCAGTTTCTCTCAATCACACACCCACAAACCGATCGGTTAGCCAACACCCCCAACACAGCCTCAAACAGTGACTTTCACCGGTCACTGTTCTGTGAGGAACATCCTGCCTGCCATAAACCGCTGGAACCACCGTCATCATCATTAGCAGCAGTAAATCCATTTCACCAACCAGATGGAGGCCAAGCGGGGGACTCCTTGGCTCACAAAGCCGGCAATTAAACTTCGAAGCAGTGCACCGTCGGAAGAGCGAATCCAGCGGGCGAGAGTGGAAGTGGGAGTGGGGAGAGTGAGAACGAGCTGGTTCCGTCAACCGCATGAAACAATAAAAAATTTGCATCCTCAACATTAATTCTTTCCTGCATTATCCTGCGATATACCCAACCACTTCACCGTTCAACAAATCAAGGTCCTTCTTCTTCACGAGGTCCACACGGTCCACCTGGGGCAGACACCCGCCCCCACCACAACGGCAAGAAATGCACGCAATCTCCGCACCCCCGACCGGATTTTATGGTTTAAAATTGGAAAATTTATTATCCTCTTGCCGAGCGAAATGCTTACGAGACGCAAACGAAGAGGGAAACTTGTAGTAGATGCATTTACCGAATGACCGAAATGACCATAGTCTTGTCCCGTCTGGCCGTGTCTTCGTGAAGAGTTTACCCACAAGTCGCATGGTAATCGTCTTCCTGGGCGTAGTGATTGTGCGAATTAAGTTTTTACGATGCCGGCCTTCTTGCATGTCACACACATAACTAAGTTTATGGCATTTTAATGGTCACTTAATTTTGTTTATGGATTATAGGAACATGTTTCGACGCATATCGATTATCGGTACATTTTAATGATTATTATTACAACCACAAGTGCCGCTGGTCCTGCCTCCGCGTTAGCTACCTTTGCTCCTGTGGAAGGTAGCTCGTTCACATTACCCACGTTATTGCAACAAACAGGAACAAATATGGCGAATGATTCTTGTATCGATTTTAACTAGCAGTTATCGGGTCGGCGAGACATTAAGCCATGGTGTTCGGATGACCCATGGACTGGGTCTGCGGTGATAGTCCGTCAGTAAGCTATTGCATAAGGAGGCGAGCGGCGCGATCTCTTAAGTGAGTGTGTGTTGTATGGAAAAATAGTTAGCGGCGAGTGAGGATGCATCGATTATGGCGTGTTGCGGCTGCTGGCGGAGGTTGGGCAGACATGTACTCAGCCGACATCATCATTTGAGTGTTACAAGCGAAGGTTGCCACCCGAAGTTGTCCGCTTTGTTGAGGCTTTTTTTTTAATAAGCGCTGGAGTCGGGTTTTTATGGCTTTGAGGTTGCTATGGAAGACGGGCTAAGGAAGTTAGTTACTACTGCCCAAAATGTTATACGGCAGTCGTTATGTCAAGTGGAGGTCGGAAGTCGAACTGAGTGAACTGTTCCTAACTACTACAAAAGAATGCCAGGAAAAGAAATTTAACAAGTCGTTGTTTGCTTCCTTCTAAACGGAGGCAACATACATTTTTTTAATAACTTAGAAAGATAACGACTTTAATACATATCCGGGTGCGAAGATCAGAACAAGAACAAAACGGTCAATTAGGAGCTTCAAGGTACCAAAACTAATATGGCACGGTGTTCGAAATAGGCAATCTAAGAAATTCATTTGGCTATAGAGGGCTATTTGACAAGGGACTGACTTTGTGAATAATATATAAGCCGTATAGTGTACATATCGATTAACAGCACTTTTAAAAAAAAATCTTAAATCTTAGTGTCAAAGCACTTGGTATACTTAGTCATAACTTCCTATTTTCAAATTGTCGAGGTCTCGAATGTAGTGGTGGTGGTGCAAAAGGTTGCACCAGTCAAGTTGCTAGAATGACGTGAAGCTTAAGCTAGACCAAGCTTCAGCCTTGTGAAACGTAAGCAAAAATGGCTTTAATAGCACTGAAAGAAAAGCCCACCACAGACGTAAACCAAACCGTTTTCTCTAAAAAAACTCGTTTAAACTCTGGTTAAATTGTTCAATGAAGCTTATTTAGGCTCAACGCACAGTTTACTCTGCATCCAAGAAGGTTCTGTTACCAAGGATTTATTGCGAATGGACTGCAATCGCTCTTCTCACACGTTTTCACAGTTGCCGGATCGAACTTTCATCACATACTGAAGACCTTAAAGCTTCTGGAAAATGCTTTTGAAAAGTAAAGCTGTAGGGCGTGTATTATTACCCCCAACACTCCTTACTTCACCTTTTTCTAAATAGTTCTGATTTAGGTGCCTAATCAAAATAAATTCGAACTCGCATGTCGATAGACAGTGCTACAAGGACACTGATTAGACATAACGAGATATTCAACTTTCCAGTCTGGAAAGCCCCTCAGATACCCAGGAGCTGTGACGTTTAGCTGAACCGATGTCTTATCGATTGAGGTCAAGGTGAAGGTTTTTCCTTAGAAATTCACGCATACTTTCGCAACTCGTAAGACTTCCACCACTCTCTTTCTTTCTTTCTTATAAAATTATAGTCTGACCAACAACTAAATTTAAGGTAAACATAGTGGCTTCATTGTTTATTTTGAACAATATATTTATTATTTATTCATTATAGATAACAGCACTTAATTTTTTTTAATAGTAAAGTTTTAAATTCAATTTTTTTACTGACCACATTTTTGAATTGAATTCTACTTCACTATTTTGAAAGTGGAGTTTTTTCTATTTCTAGGATGAAGTAAAATTAATTTCAATTGAAGTATTTGAGAGTACCTATATGGAAAAGTTAAAGATTAATATTCAATGTGCAAGCATTGTTTGAAATGAAACATCTGTAGTCAAGTAATAGCAACTGTTTCCGTCAAACATTTTTAGTTTTTCTTTGTTGTAATTGCTTAATATATTAAGCTGCAATTCAATAATACAAAACTAAACAAGCTTGGACTTTGCGTACGACTAGTTACTACTCAGGCAGCAACCCCAATGTTAAATCTATAAATTTGCTGAGTATATAGGATAAGAAATGAAAGCTTATATTAAATAACTTAAGTTAACAACTATATTCTTTCTTAAGTTCAACAATTATTGTCACGAAAAAGTGTATTCTCATGATCGCATGTCCGTATAAGTAAAATGTATCCCCAGTTTTAGTTTTAAAAGTATAGAGAGAGTCAGTCGTTTTAAAAGTATAGAGAACATATGCTTTTTTATGAAATTCAAAATAAAAGGAGCATGATGAATAATATTGGCAACAATTAATTTGAAATATAATATATTCCTCAGTATTATTCAGCAATACGATTGTTATTATTAAAATATTAATCTTTATCTATCATGCATTCCAATACATTTTCCATTGATTCCAATATTGTCTGCGATGTAACTTTTTAGACTTTTTTTTCTAGCTAAAGAGAGCTTAATAAGATTGCTTTGCGAACATTTGTGGTGGAATCTCTCCGTGGGGAAAATTATTTTTTAATTAGCATTGAAAATAACGTCATAAATTTGAAAAAATAAGGTGCGTTGCCATGCATTGCTATGTAAACAAAAATGCAAAGCGTCATATTTAAAAAATTAAGGCTTTGGCGGGCTCACACCGATAGGGAATAACGTTCACAAATAGGAAGTGACGTTGTCAAAAAGAACGTTATTAAAAACGATGTCAAAAAAAATCTAGGGGAAAGACACGAGGGAGATGAATATCTCGTTATGTCTAATCTGTGTACAAGGATTTTAGTGACTCGATGTTTTGGAATCAGCCCTTTAAGAAGTAAAACGGGTTTGTCACGTTCTTGCCCACAGGATTAAGAGCTCTGATGGATTTCAAGCTTTTCGTTGCATGCTCAAGAAATTGATATTGAATCTCATTTTGAGAAAAAGGTTCCTATATTTTTTAGTGCTGTGACTGAATTTGATATACCAAAAAGGTCATTGAAGAGCCTTATTAACTCTCCAGTATTTTCAATGGTGCTGGCTGCAAGACCTGATCCATGATGGCCAAGCTCAAGACTTGAGGGGCATATTTTACTTACTCTCTGGAAAGTATTTGGCCTAATTTGAGCCTCTGTTAGTTTTGGAATAAACCTAAGATTAAGCTTGCTCCTTATTTATAAATAAATGTTACCATGAAGTACCATTAAAATCGATGTCATTCTTCAAAAGATAATTTTTTGTACTTTTGATCAAATTAGGAGGGTTATAAACAAAAAGTTGTGTGCTACAATTCAATTTTGTTTAGACTTTTCTACAAAACGCAGTGAAACCGCGGGGTACAGCTATGTTATTGCAGTTTTTGAAGTAACTTTGCCTGTCTGTCTATCTCTTACGATATACTACCGATTTTTATTTTGACAAAATTTATTGTAGAGTAAGCTTAATGCTTCAACATGGTAATATTATCTATCGCAATAAGTGATATTCACGCGGACGACGTCGCGACAGAAGCTAGTATTTATTACAAATAAAACTTGAATGCAGTTTTAAAGCTTATACTATTGAAATTTAAATTTCAAGTTAAGAATTGATTGAATTTTGGATTCTTAGGTCTTTAAAATAGAGGTTTCGTTTTCAAATTTTCTATTTGAGAGACCCGTTTTTGAGTTATTGAGCTTTAAATTTGAAAAAATTACGAAATTATGAGAACAAAAAATAAATAAATAAAAAAAAGGCGTAAGTGTGTGGAATCTACCACGCAACTAGTTGGACTATAAGGAAGCACCAATATCTCGATGTGGAAACTACTTTAAGCTTACGGCTTTAGAACAAACATAAAGTATGTTAGTTTCAGAAAAAACACTTCACTTTTTACTTAAAACAAAGTCAAACGGATACATTAATGGGGGGAGAGTATCATAACTTTGGCGCCAAAAAATTATGATGCGGTTTTGTATAGGGTCAAAAACAAGAATTTTTTTTTACTATGGGAGGGTGGGGGTCTATCTCAATGAAGGACTATACCTTCAGTTCAGTTTTAAAAGCCAGAAACTTGTTCTTTAATCCTACATTTAAATATTTCTCATTGTGATAACAGTTTTTGAAAAATTAGCTTGCAGACGCAAAATTTTGATAAAAAAAATGAAAAAAAAGTATAAACCAATTTTTTTCGAAAATTTTGAAATATAGTGATAAAGTGACTTTGTGTGGTCGATGCGTATTTTAAATCTGAATCAAACGGAGAAAATCGAAAATTAAAATTTTGCTTTATTTTTTTGGCATTTACCTGCTCACACTTGGACACCATCCCTTCCCTCTCTGGAAGTTGTGGACATACCCTTAGCAGAGCGACGAAGTTGCGTGAGCTTTTAAACCAGTCAGAAAGGGGGTACTCACAAAATCACCTGCGCGGCAGTAATAATAATTTTCAATTATCTCTTTTTAGGGTTTCGTTCCAAAGGAATAACGAAACCCTTATGGAATCACTTCGGTGTCTGTATGTCTGTCTGTCTGTTTGTTTGTCTGTCGCCTTTTACATATTTGACTATAACTTATAAGCCGTTTCTAGTTAAGGGATGAAATTTGGACTGAAGATGTATCTAGGCGACCCAAAAACAAATCATGCATTTTTTTTGGAATTAGTCGTAGATTAAAGAAAATGTTAGTACTAATACTAACGCCCGAAAAAACGTTTATTAACCTTGATGGTCGATATGGGTGTCATTGGAAAGGGGGTGGTGTCCTGATTATGAAAATGTCTGTCTGTCTGTCATTCGGCTTTATTCTTGGTAATTGGCGAACCACTGACAATTTGGAAATAAAACTTCGCCAAAATATGTATTTCACTTGTCCAAAGAAAGTTCAGATAAAAAATTTTAAGAAAATTCCATACTAGCGAAAAACTTAGTACCAATACTAAATTTGAAAAACAAATTTCTTTTACTAGGTCCTCGATATGGTTATCGTTGGAAGGAGGATGATAGTTAGATAAAAAAGTTGTACTATGGTAATCACCTTGCTCTTATTGGTAAGAAGTTATTAGCCAACAAACTGCAAAAAACGGACTTTTGTACCGTGTCCCCCACCTTACTTTCTAGAATATTTGACCAAAAAATCTGAAAAAAATTGGAGTTATGGGGCAACTCATCGCAATACTCCAAAATTATCCAAAAATCGTGTATGGTTTTTTGCTCATACTAAAATAAATTAATTACTAACTTTTTTTGAAAAAAACTTAACGGGAATATATTAAGTGAGGTACCATCGGATAGGTCTTGTAAAATGAAATAGAGTTTTCATTTTGAACTTTTCATTTGGAAATTAAGTTTTCGAGATATTAAGCTTCAAAACCGGAAAAAAAGGCGTCCCCCCCTCTCATTTCCACACCCGCTGGTCTAAAAATCTGGAATGTAGGTTTTGATGTAATCTTTGTGTTAAAATTGGTTTGAGCACTCTGGCCTGAACAGTTTTCGAGATATTGGCCAAAAACCAAAAAAACAACAACATTCGAATTTTGAATATCTGAAAACGCCATTTTGTAGATCTCGGCGAAAGAACAATAAAATATTATGTAAAAAAAAATATTTTCATAAAATTTTTCGAGGTATTAACGATTCGTTCTGTTTGCGAACGAAACGCTCGGCGGGTGAGTAAAACTCACACTTGACCGGTTTTTTTATTTTTTGTTTGATTCAGAATTAAAATACGCATCGACCACATAAATACACTTAACCACTATATTTCAAAATGTTGAAAAAGGGGTTTATACTTTTTTTATACTTTTTTCTCAGTTTTTTTATCAAAATTTTTGCGTTTGCAAGTGAGTTTTTCAGAAAATCTTAACACAATTTAAGAGACCTAAATGTAGGATTGGTGGGCTTCGAATACAGCTCGGGGAAAAAACACCACAAACAATTTTCACGGCCCCACCTCCAGCGAACGATTGACAATCCTCCTAGAGTACTTCTGTCACGGTAAGCTTTCACAATTCGCCGTTCGGAACCGGCAATAAACTGTAGGTCCCCTTCACATGTGTCAAATTATAACGCGCATAACACAGTGGAGGTACGAAAAGCTAGGCTCTGCTCCTTCGTGGGCTAATGATGATGAAATGTAGGATTAAACAACAAGTTACTGGCCGTTGTTTTTAATAACTTCTTTTTTTTATATTGATTGATTGATTTTTCTTAAATTGCCTCTAGCTCGTAAAAGGGACGAAATAGATCTCCCTCCCATAGTAAAAAATTCTTGAGTTTAACCCCTCAACAAAATGCCATTATCACTTTTTGGCGCCAAAATTTCGATTTCATGCATTGGCAATGTTCTAGCTCAATTTTTTAACAAAAATACAGCTTTTGAAACCAAGACCTTTTTTTCACTTTTAGAAATCACTTTCGCAATGGTAATAATACTATAACTTCAAGTTTTTGCCGGAAAGTGGTAAAAAATACAAATGATTAAAGTGGATGATTTTCCGATGCACTGATAAGTTACTTAACGGGAAACCTTCAAAATATGTATTTTTATATTTTTCTTTTCATTTCTGAATTTTGTCCAGTTTTTGATGCATTTTGTCCCGTCTAAATTTACACTATGTAAAATTATGAATTTTGCCTCGTTCAACGTCCTTTGCGTTGTCATATTCGTGGCTATTCTTAGCCATTTAGATAGAATACTTATTAATATTTGCATTACTATTTTTAAGTAAAGACCTGCAGTTTGTATAAATACTAGTGTAATAATATGCATATATAATGTGTACATATTTGGTATATATCAGTCAGTTTTCGTATTTACTCCTGGATTAAGGTCGTCTCGATTAGAGTCCCCATTTCTTGGAACATATCTCAACGTAAATTACTGTACTTGGAAGCTAAAACAAAGTGGGAATTGTTATATTAGAGGCGGTAAGGGAGGTTCATATTTGGTCCAAGAAACGCTACTGAATTTATACGTCACATCTTGGCCTCCCTTCTACCGGCCACCAATCAAGTTAGACGTATGCTAAATAGAACAGTCGACTGGTTTCTTAAATGGGGAATAACAATTAACGAAGAAAATACAGTTCAAGTCATATACACTACAAAAAGGAATGTCGTACCTCAAACTATCACGTTAAATGACAAGGAAGTTAGTCTAAACAACTCTGCGAAATATTTGGGCATTCTTCTGGACAATAAACTAACATGGAAACAACATAGGTATAATTCAAAAACGCAACCAAATTAATAACAAACTTAAAGAACTGTACTGGCTCCTTGGAAAAAATTCAAAACTATCAACACAAAACAAACTTTTATTATACAAAACAATAATCAAGCCCATATGGATCTTTGGCATCCAAATTTGGGAAGCAGCCGCCAAAACCAACATTGACATTATTCATCGACTTCAATCAAAAATACTTCGGACGATTTTCAATGCTCCCTGGTATATTTCCAATGAAGAAATTAAAAAAGTTAGCGTGAAACATCAAATAGCTATAACAAACCATGACAACGACGAAATTCGAAACCTGCCTGACCAAGAAATTAAGACAAAAATGACGTAGACCAGTAGACCTGCAACAAAATATACGTGTGTAAGAGTAAAATGTGTGCAATGTAGCAGTCATGTAAAATCTGTGTTGTATAAGACATTAGTCTTATAACTTAATGAATCCCTCAAATGCTTTACAATCAATTACTTAATGTCCAAGGACAGATGTAATTCAAATAGTGAATCAACAAAAAAAAAACATCTTGGCCCCACATTCCCTCAAGAGAATTTGTCTTTGAACAAAAAAAATGTTCACAACTAGGCGTTTGGAATTCACAGAATGGCTTTTTTGTTGATTATGAATACGTAGTTTCAAGTGAGTTTGGTTTGGCTTATTTCATGACGTAACTATGACGTTAAATGCTGTGATTATCTGCAGATATGTATCAGCAACCCCAGTTCGTTGAGCTTTGCAGCACCCTTGCAGCCAACGAATTTCGTCCGTCGAATCGCTGCCACTCAAGACAACTTGAAAACCACTTACTTTTGTTTATGTTCCCAAACTGAATTTAACAAATGGAGAGCCGTTGATTGTTGTTCAAACTAATATTCACCAGTGTGTAGCATGGTTCCGTCGAGTATTTATTACCTTCCTCACTCCCAAATCCCGCCTTCGAATCATCAGCCGCGCTATTAAATCAGATCCAACACTAAATCCCCATTGCGTCTAGAATCATCATTAGTTCGAGATCCCTACGTCGCGGCGGCAGTTCCCGATTCCCACCGTTCCACTACTCCGCGAGAACATCATCGCCTACCACCTCCCAGAGCCACTCAATCCACTCATGTCATCTCCTCTGCACAATTAAACAACAAAGTGCGGTAAAGTGCTGTTGCTGCTCTTGTTCTTGTGATGGTGGTGCTAGTAGCAATGGTGAAGGCGATGGTGATGGCGGTTCAGTTCTGGTGTCGGCGGCAGCATTGGCAATCATAACAACAATAATTCATAACGCAGCACAAGAAAATATAATGCGTGCACATTTAGCGGATCATAAGCGACGTTTAACGATGCCAGAGCAATTAAATTTGATTTACGAGGCATCTTCCGAGCTCGCTGAGGAACCTCAGTGAGTAAGCAACACAACCAGAACCCTGCCTCAACGGCAGTAGTGAGTGTTGCATGGATACGAATTTGGATTCGGCAGCAGCATGGTGGTTGCGCTTAATAGTTTGCGAGAGGTTGCAGCACACAGACAAATAAGGTGAAAAGTTGCTGCGGGGCGGTTGTTGTTCTTACACGGCTGAACGATGCGGGATAGGGGGTGGACTGTTTGTTGCACGGCGATAGCATCCGTCGCAGCTTCTAATTGCTCCTAATTCCCAAGCAATTACAAGAAGCCGGCATAGAGGCAGTCCCCACTCCCGCATGCCTAGCACCCTCCCTCATGCAGACGGAATCTCTGCAGCGTTGTATCAACAAATCTTTTTAGTTGCTCATGCGCCGTGGCTTTGACAAATTGACACAATTTATTGTGTGTCAATTGAATTTTATTTTTTTGAAATTGTTTTCCAATATGGGAGGAGGGTGGGAGTAGCACTAAGTGATATCAAACGATCGGGGTCGTAGCCATCCCACCACCGCGCTGTCATCTGTGAAGGGGTGAGTCGAATGCGACATCGAGGCAAAATGCGGGTGGAATTCAGTGCGTTTTGGTCGCTTAATTGGGCAATTCTATCCAATTTGGAATCGCTTTCCGCGATTGATTTGGTGACACAGGGATCATTAACGATGGTGATTTGTAGCGGAATGCTGGTCTGATGGGCTCTAATTGTGAAGGTCGAACAATGACGAGATTTTAAAAAAAATTAAATCACTAACGAGATTTTTGTTTGTGTGTTGTTGTGGAAATTGTGTGGTGCGTGTGACACGGCGTATTGACAAAGTTGCTAAGTGGATGGAGAGAAAATGCAGATAGCTCTAGACAATAAAAAACCAGTTAAGTGTAAGTTTTCTTTCGCAAACAGATTAGAACTCAGGAAACTAAAATTAAACTGTATAATATATTGTTTCTCTATTCGGGGTGATGAAATACATTTGTTTGTTGCATTTAGTATCAGTAATATTTTTATCGCTAGTATGCAATTTTCTCAAAAACTTTGTTTTGGAACTGTCTTTGGGTAAGCGTTTTTGGTTGAATTTCAATTTTTAATTCTAAGTGCTTAGTTACTTAATTACTTAGTTACCAAGATCAAAGCTCACTCCTTTCCTTTGATAAACGAATTTTAGAGCGTTAGTATCAGTATCAGTATCAGTATTTTATCTACGATTGTTTCGAAAAAAAATACATGAAGTACCAGATTAAGGCTGATTTTATTGACTAAAAGTTAAACACAACTTTAGCATTTTTCTCTTTAACTTTTAACTTTCAACGCATGAGTTTGTCACTACAGATTTTCGCAACTTACGGAAATAGGAGTTAGAAGTTCATATACATGTGTGCCTAAATTCAGTTTATCTGTACAGTAAGAACAAATACTGGATACTTAAATTGAAAATGTTTATTCAATGTTTTTATTAACATCGTTTTATTACCCATGTTATTGTTGCGTTTGGTATATTTAGCAGCTGCTTAATACTCGCTCTGACAAGATAGCCCGAAAAACTCAAAACAGAAAGATGTAACAAATAAGTTAATTGCTGTGTTTACTCGCATAAGGTGATTGCGAGTGATTCCTTTTTTTGGGGATCAGCTTTTTTTCGTATCCCTTGACAATTGTATTGCATTTACTTTAAGGAAAAGGAAGCCGGGGCTTTAAGGAATTCTCATCAACAGCTGATTATTTTTTTTACAATACTTGAACGGTAAAGATGACAATTCTTTTCTTCCATTATATTCATTTTAATACATTTCTTGGCACTCCACTTTAGCTGACACTAGCTGAAAGCAAATCATGCTGCTGATCTACAGAATCGAGGTAGTTGCCAAGCGGTACTTTTCATTTACATTTTATCGCCTTGAAAATATTTTGTTGTAAACAATAACAGTACGCATAATCATTACTCGAAAAGAACGTTTCGTGAGCCAATTTTCAAATATATTATACAATGCCCCGCAAAATTATTCGTAATTTTATGATTTCCTCTTAAAAATGTAATAAGCAGATCAATTTTGGGCGTAGGAACTTAAGCTTGTTTTATTTTTTTCCTTGTATTTTTCTTTCTAAGAAATACCAAGTACAGTAAGCCTTACTAATTTGATCGTGTCAGAAAAAAATAAGGAGTGGATATTGTCACTTTGGCGAACCGCAAAAGTATTCGTAATTTTTTGAGGCACGAGTACTATAATTTGTCGAGCTCGAATTTTCCTACAAATTTCTTCCGACGACCCAAAAATGTTCTAATTTTACGAACCGTCTCTGCCAAATTTTCACCATTATAGTGAACTTTAATAATTTCAGTATCGTTCCATTTTCATTAATCGTATAGTTTCTTGCCAAATGTGAAAAAATTGCTGCATTAAAAGTGACATCTACCGAAAAAGCGGGCTACTCAATATAACGCCTCTTACTGGAAAATTGTATATGAAACGACAGCTGTCTAACTTTACCCCTTTGGTTTTTCTTTTAATTTCTATCATGCTGTGATGAATCTAGAATTAATTAACTGCCAGGAACGTCGTAAAAAAATCACTTTGGTCAAGTCTTTTTGAAAATTTTTACTTTGGTCTTCAGCTGTCAAATACAGCACTTTGCTATTGTTAAAATATTCGTTATGCAGGCTAAGCTCGACAAAACCATTGCCATAACAATATAGTGTATTTTTCTAAATAAATACTTCCGTTTTGCTAATATTGTTCAAAACGAAATTTTCGGAACTAGCTAGGGCAGAACCGATCACCCAAGACCGGCGTAATGCCTATCTGGAACCTATTCTATCAATTGAGAACTACAGCCCGAAACCATCAACTAGGTGTTGAAAAATTGGAGTAAAAGAATTCGCCACTGCGAAAGCAGCCATGGCAGACTTTTGAACGACGTTTGCTCTTTCTTATAATAATCGGATAGTATAAGGACAAATTTTAATTTTAGTTGCATTTTGCAAAAGACGATTGTATTTTGCTCACAAGTTTTTTTTTTTTCAATTTGCACCTCTTCGGCAAGAGAGGACCTGTTTTCTAAGCCTGTAATATGATTGAACAGATAAAATCTTTAAGCTTTGACGCTGAATAACAACAAGAGAACTGAACGAACGTCCCGTTTTGCACTTTGGTCAAAAGTATATCTATTGTATTTTATGCATGGCAAAACACGTGATCAAAGCGCAATTTTGGACGATGCACTTTTACATTAAATGAATAAAACAAAATATGAACAAAACTCAGGACGACAGTCGTTTGTGTACAGTGAGCCATAGTTGTAGTCCCTAAGAAAATACCTCAAGAAATCTCCTTTTAAAAATGCTGCATTGATTGTAAGGATTCCAACGTAAGCTAAGCTATCGTCATCTTGTTGGTCGGGCATCCTGCGACATATGTCTATCGCTAATCTAATTACTGGAACAAATTGTGCCTTCTAGAAAAAGTCTGCTTAATAAGTTCCCACCTACCCGATCTTGTCACCTTGCCGCCGCAAAAGGGAAAGAATCCTCTTGGCTCTCGACTGCTGTCTGCAGGCACAAAAATAAAAACTTCAAGTTCCGGTGCACACTGTTCATGTGAACATCATGTTTACCAGCTTCGACTCTCAGCCGTGTTCTGTTCCTTTTTTAGTATGCACGACGAGCATCTGTAGACTCGGCCGACAGGACTAGCCTTAAAAGCCTTCCGTCTGTCCACGCTCGGGCAGCGGTGCAGTTCGCCAGAAACGCTCCTCCGCCGGCCACTTAAAGAAAAACTGAATAAATGCACAAATGCACAAAGTCGGAACGTAATTACTAATCCATTGCATTACCATTAATTGTTTCTTTATTTTTCGCGCGCTCAACTTGGCCTCCTCGCGAAGCTGCCGTGGACATCCATGTAGCGCATTTAAATGTACGCTTTCCGGACTAAACAAGTCGTTCCACCATCAGAATCATTATCATCGTCAATGTCGTCGTCATCGGCAACGTGGTCCGCGTTGTCGTCGTCATCACGTCATCATGATCTTCCCACTATGGTCATACTAATATGGAATTCGTGGAGGATCCTCATATGTCATCTTTCCAGAACCCATCACACAGCTTTGACAAATTCCCGTAGGTACAACCCTCTCTCTGCGTCTGCTTCTGGCGATGGGGGAAGCGGCAGAAAAACGATAAGACCCGGTGAGAGATCTCTCATGTTGATCGGAGTGGGGAGGGAGGAGCGCGTTAATGCAATGATCCTACACACTCGGCGTTGTGTGCATCTTTGGGATGCGTGTAGGTCCGCGTCGCAGGCTGTAGGAAGCCATTAAATGCACACTAACATCGCTCACTCTGCCGACTGATTTTAATTGCATTTCTTATGAGTCGTTTAAGTTTTTTTTTTTGTTTTTTTGATTTGCGTTTTTATGGCCTACTCCTCCGCTTCTCAGTTTGTGGCGAGGAATCCTTTTGTCTCTGGTGTTGGATTAATGATGTAGCGGGAGCGGGTAAAGGTAGTTTGGCGGCTGAAAAAAAATGTCTGCGCCTTGTATAGCGACAAGAGATGTTGGATACATTTACAGCCAAGGAGGAGCTGGCAATTCTTCGAGGCCACAGCAGAAGAACAGTGAAGCAACAAGAAAGCCCTTGGTCTACTCGCGTTGTACTTGTAAAAAACGTAGTTCAACAAAAAATTTTAAAGCTGTTAATTTAAATGCGTTTTAAAAATCGACTAGAAAGGATTCTGTATTTTTCACAAATGTTTGTTTTTCACAAATGTTCAAATCGCAACATAATTTTTTAGTCTTAAGTGCACCTTACTTGAGATATATAATAGACCCTTTTTTTTATCAGGTAACATTGATGAAAATGCGTTTTAACAAAATATTTTTTGTTTTGAAAAAGTTGCTTATTCGTATACGATAATTTGTAGCTGCAGTTATGCAATTTAAATTGCATGGGACATTTTTGGAAACATTCGGACCGAAATATGAGAAAGTATACAATAGAATCGTAAGTTGCCATGAAATCCCTTTGCAAGAGGTCCAAAAGTTGCGAAATTGTATGCCATTTCGATTGTCTGTTGTTATGAAACCATAAGTTTCCCACGAAATATTAATTTCATTTATAGTGTGTAAAATTTTAAATTTCACGTAAATTTTGACTTTGATTTTATTGTTGTTTTTGCTAAACAGTTTCACAAAGCTATGCATTTTTCGAATTCTCTTGAAGGCTATTTTGTTTTTCCCTGAGTACAAAGCGCTCTTCATGGTGCTTACTTACTTTTGTGACTGACTGTATATACATATACAATTGAAAAAAGTTAATACTAAAACTAAAGAACGAAGGAAAGGTTAAGGCCTTTGTAATAAAAAAAAATATCCTCTTATCTGCGAGCTCGTAGGAACGGCGAAACTTGAGAATAATTCACTTTATTAAAATAACTAATTTTCTTTATAATAAGGAGTTCAACGTGTTGATAGCTCAAGAGCGCGTAATGGACTGTGCCGATAATTAAGTAATAGATCAGCTATTAGGCTAGCAAACAATCTAGCAAGGAAACTAGTAATAGATTTGGATATAGTGTGTTGCCGCCCTGGCATTCCGCCCACCAAATTAATTGATTCCAACGCATCGGTGGACGATTTTCCTCCCTTACCAACTTCCAGATTTCGCTGAGCTAAATACCATTTAGAACGAAGATATAGTGTGGATAAATATTCACACTTCCAAAAGTGTTGGATAATCTGCCATCTTGATAGTCGTTTCGTTACCGTAAAACCTTGATCTGGAATATCCATTAAAGACACCCCAATAAGGAAATGCGCTGGAGTAAACGGTTGAAGTTCGTTCGGATCCGATGATAATAGAGTTAAAGGCCGAGAATTTAAGCACGCCTCAATTTGAATAAGAAGTGTGTTAAGTTCTTCGAAGGTAAAATTTTAAGTTTTCAAAACACGTCGCAAATGATGTTTCATGGATTTGATCCCCGCCTCCCAAAAGCCGCCTTGGGGAGGCGAGCCCGCCGCAATAAATCTCCATTCTATTCCTTCGTCCGTTAAATAATCTTGTAAATCTGCCTTGTGTCAAGTATCACGAAACAATTTGAACAGATCATTTAGTTCGCCTTTAGCACCAACGAAGTTAGTAGCGTTGTCGCTGTAAATCTGAGAGCAGCGACCGATATAGTAAGTTCACTAATGAGTTCTAGATGTATAGTCCTGTAGTGAGGCAAATCGCATCCCTTTCCTTTGATTGCAGAATGTTAATTGAACCAACGTAAACAATCCCGCATATTTTAATGGCTCTATTTTGTCGTATCCGATCCTCAGGTATCCGATAATCAGCTGCGTGACGGTTAATGGCTAAACGTGGAAACACGGTATGCAACTACGAGTAGTCCTTCAAGCATAGTTCCTCCCATTAAGCGCCCAAAAACATAAGTGGATTGCCTGTGGATCTGCGTGAAGCAATCTTCTATGTTCTCGATCGAAAAGTAGCTGTGTGAATTTATCCTTTGTTGGAAGCAAAATGGGTTTTCTACCAGAAAACCTTCCGCCCACTCTCACGGCATCCCAAGTATCCATAAATAGGCTTGGTGATTGATATTATTAATTAATTAAGGTGTCAATTCCGTTTGTAAAATATTTAGATTGAATATGTTTAACTAAGACGAGCAACGATGATTCCAATTCAGTACGACATAGTTTTAACGTGAGATAGGATTGAGAGTTTGAACGACTTTGTTTAATGAAACGAAAGCAGTATGCGAGAACGTCGAAAGCCGTGAAAAACGTGAACTTTTATTAATTAACGAGTCGAGAGATGGTATCTTCTCTGCTGTAATATGCGGCAAAGTCTTTGTTAGACAACTTTCGACATCTGTTAGTTCCATATCGCGATCAGGTATATTAGTCATTTGAGGCGTGAAGTGCAAATTCGGGTCGAGAAGGAAACAGGGTCCGTGCCACCATAATGAGTTTGTTGTGAATGCTGATGTATCATTTGAGCGTGTGAGTAAATCGGAAGGATTCAGTTCTGCTGCAACGTGATGCCGAATTGAGGGATTACGTATCGAGACGAGTTCATTTACCCTATTCGAGACAAATGTTTTCCAGCGACTAGGGTCACCCGATATCCACGCGAGTACCATCGTAGAATCAGACCAACAGGTGATTTTGCCGAACTTCAAATTTATGGAGTACGTTACTTGTTTTACGTGTTTCAATTTCAAAGACTTCATCGAAAAATCTTGCAATCCCAAAGACTGCAACGACAATGTTTGAAGTCTCAAAGACTTTAAAGTGAATGAATGCAATGCCAATCTAAATATTTGCATTCAATTGATTTGCAATCAATAGACTGGCCGTAAGGATAGGTCCAATCAAGACTTCAAAAAGAATAAAACAATGTTAATGTTATGAACACTAATTTTATTTTTCCTAAATAACAGTTTTACTTCCGTAGGTGTTCCGGTATATTTGGGACCGGGTTGGTCGCTGGCGGGTTGGTCCCCACTGCACCGCCAACTGATTGGTTTTCCTGACAAGTTGGACACTGTACTGGAATGTTGGTTTGACCACAACTAAAACATGTCAGAGTATGAAATGTTGACGGGCACGGAATCTTTTGCTGTTCACTTCTACACAACTTTGGGGGATCCCTAGATGGCGCGTCTATTTTCCTTAACCTCCACGGTTAAGATGTTCTGCCCTCGGAGTCCTCTTCTCCTGGAAGGCTGCTATATGCATACTTTCCTTTTTGCTATCCTCTTCCTGATTTTTGCCTTCTATCGGACACCTAACCTCACTCACACTTCGTCGGTACCTTACTTCTTTGCTGGTTAAATGCTGTTCCGCCCTTCAGCACTCCTCTTTTAGGTCTTGTAGTGTCCTGATCCTACTTGCAAAATGTCTTTTACGTATGATCGCTATTAAATTTCTTTCCTGTGGGCGGATCTGCATTTGTAGATACAGAGACTTAATGTCACTAAAAAAGTTATCAAAGGTCTCCTGCGGCTGCTGTCGCCTATCCATAATTATGCGAAGGATCTCGTGGTCCTCCTTCTTCTCCTTAAATTCTTTCAGCAGCTCGTCCTTCAGGTCCAGGTAGTCAAGCATATCATCTCCCTGGTTCTCCTCCAGGAACTGCCAATACCATTTTCCTGTTGGTCCTGTCACCAAGTAGTGAAAATTCCCCAGCAGAAGGTCATCGGTCAGCCCGTTTTTCCTCTGGAGGGTTTCTATCCGGTAGATGAAACTGTCTACGGGCATGGTTTTCGACGTCCCATCAAACTTAATTCCCCATTTGTGGATGTCTACCTTTCTGTTTTCCTTAGCGAAATGGATTTCGTCAAACCCTGAAGGTCGCAGCTGCCTAGGCGCTGGTCTTGGAGTTGACTGACGCAGCTGCGTCGAAAATCCTCCCCTGCGTGGATGAGAAGGACCAACTGAGGTTTCCAACCGTTAGATCTTTTCACTTAGGCCCTGTATGTTCCGCTGGGCGGTATTCAGGACCTCTGCCACACTGTCGTCTATCAGGGATATGATTTCTTTTTGGCCTTGTGCCACTGCGGCGGCTACCGCATCTCGAATGGCGTTTACTAACCCTTCATCGGATCTAACGGGTCGAGTTTCATGGGCCCGACCTTCTGGACCCTCTACGGATACTCTAACCTTCATCGGGGCTGGAACCTCTGCCTGCTTCTGTCTGTGCCGTTGCCTTGCGAGCTTGTTGCGCACCATGTAGTGCGACTAGGTACGCAGGGTCTTCTTCAATGCTGGCTCCATCGTCTCGATTCATCCACGCATCTATCAGTCCTTATTCCCTATCTCCACTTTCTGCGGCAGCCCCTGCTTCGTTCTGGGTGCTTGTATTTAAAAATGGAATGCCTTTCCTTGAAAATTCAGGCGCGTACCTTACAGGGTCAACAGGCGGGTCCGGTTGTTCCCGGAACTCTTCTCGCTCTCGTCGTTTGACGCGTGCAGCGTGTCGTATGAGGAATATCTGCTCGTGTCCCTTTTGGAACAGCCCCTGTATTACGCTGATAGGATTCCCCTCTCTCCATCACTCAACTCAGACGGATTTCAATGGGGATTAGGAGTGGATGCAAGGAAATCAAAGTCTCAGTGAAATTTTTAATATTTTTATTTTATTCGATGGCCAATCAGATTTATAACCCGAGTTGGCAAACAAAAGTAAAATTCACGTTTTAATTAATAAAACCTTGTGTAATTGAAAGGGCAATATCATAAAAAGGCATTAAAAAAAATATATTTCAATGTTTCAATTTTAATGTTATAATTTGTGCAATCGTGTAATTAAAAAAAAAAGGTATTTGTAAATTCAAGGTAATTCAAAAATATTATGGAAATTCAGTGCTTAAATTAAGTAGTTAAGTTTGTATTATATGCAACTACGTTAAAAGAACAACACAACAACTACGAAAAATGTATATCAAAATGCTAATATTAAAATGTAAATGTACCAAAAGTAAAGAGCTATAACAGATCAAAATTATAATGAGTATTTAATAGGTAATTCAATAAAAAATTCACTATGTTCTCTAAGAAAGTAATTAGAAATTTAAAGTTTATTATTATAGTAATAGTTTTATAATTCGATATGTAGGGTAGAGTGCATGATCAGAAATTGAGCTGTCGTATAAAAACAAAAAAAGGAAAAGCGGGTGATTTTTGATGGAACCAAGTCCGGAGTGAGAACCTCTATTACTAGGGGCCGTCTCTTCAGACTGGGACTCCATGTCTAGCCGTGGAACGGTTCCAATGCCGTTGGGCGCCAAAGTTGTTCAAATCACTTTCGTGCACTCACTAAGCCTAATATATTAATAATTAATCAACTATGGTCACAATGTACTTCAAATTAATGGCATTAAAATTACACTTCAGTGAATTATATTGAGTAAAATGGTGATGTATATTATAAAAAAATATTCTGTGAATTATATGGCGACAAAAGGGAAATTTAGTAAAATCACTTTTTAATTCTTCATCATTTGGATTTCTTTTTGATTTGTATAATTATTTCACTTCACTTAAATTTTGATTCACTAGGATGGACGGAGGGGGGTTTAGATTATGATCCGTTAAAGAACGGGGAAGTGGCGCCGTGGCTTAATCGTTAGTGCGTCGGACTGTTAAGCAAGAGTACCTGGTATAACACCACAAATATTTTTCAAGGCCCCACCTCCAGCGAACAACTGACAACCCTCCTGGAGTACTTCTGTCATGGAAAGCTTTCGGAATTCGCCGTTCGGAACCGGCATTAAACAGTAGGTCCCCTCTAAATGTGTCAAAATTATAACGCGCACAACACAGTGGAGGCGCGAAGAAGCTAGGCTCTGGCCCTGTATGGGCTGTTACGCCGACTATTTATTTATTTTTTTTTTAAAGAGCGGGGAAGGTACCCTTGGAAGATTTGCTGGGTACGGCACTTTCAATCTCCTGATCCACCGGTTCTTTTTTCGTATGTAAATCGTTCACGTATTTGATTCTATCTGCTTCTGCGCTAAACTGCTTTTAGCCTTAAAATTCCGGTTGATTCCGGCGACCTGAATAAGGCAGGAAAAAAACCAAAATGCTGGTTTCCCTCCTCCCACTCCTGCGCTTATTCGCCCTTCCTTCTTTCAAAAAAGATAATGTCTTTCGCGTTCGACCCCTTCGTTCTACTTTTCCTCGTATGCGTACATATGTAATTATACATATACGAAAATATATTTTCTGCCGGTTTTCGATTTTTCGCTATAAACTCTTTGTCGTTTCGACAACCTTAAACACCCTTGACTTTTGGGCAATATACTCGTGAACGCCAAAAAGACTCCGCCCGCCAACGTTGGCCCTTTTTATACCGTGGTGCTGAGCTTTGGTTGGCAAAAATGAGAAAACTTCCCAGGCTTATTGGGAAATGCTCTCGTCTTGCAGACCTCCTCTTGCTGAATGGCATGTTCCCACTTGACCACCCCTCTCACTACCTACATCGTCAAGTACCATTGCGTCCAATTAATATACCTAAGACTAAATAATAAATAGGCCTACATCTAATCAGTCTTTATAATCTGAATGATAAAATAAAATCCTCGGTCTAAACCTAATTCTGTCCTTTTTTCATCGCAGCCTTAGTTGTTGACTCGGGTTACGTTATCACAGGCTCATCTAAATATTTTATGGCGAGCAATTCGCCGTAAGCTTGTGAGATTCCGATCTAGCCAAACAAAAAACAACTGCAACAGGCCAAATAAAATGAAAAGCAAAAGAAAACAAAAGCAAAAAAGAATAAAGTCCGTGGGATCATTCTGGTAAGTGATATGTTGGTTTCTTGGGGGATGTTTCTATGGGAAATTCACTGTACGTTTCCCTGGGTGCATCTCCTGGGACACCGTTTTATTTCTAAGACTTATCTGCCCATAATTCTTTTTAATTCACTGCCGAAGTCTAAGTAGTCAAATGAAGTCAATTGAATGAATCACAAATCATAAAATTGTTTCCATGAATTCAGGAATTGCATTCCAAAAGATTGCAGTCTTTTACAACTCTGGGGAGTGAAACAAAGGCACTACCAGAAGTCGTTGTATGACTTACTGTTTCACCTGTTGCCTACAACAACTACAAGGGTTAAACACTGTTTTACCCTAAGGTCCTCGTAAATTTCATCCGGAAAAGGTCAAACATCCCAATAAAGCCATTAATGCGATGTGTAGCGTGATTAGAAACGCAAGGTATGCATATTAGAGTCTTTCTTCGGTAATCGGGTATCATATTACATTGTATTTATTTCTCTTTTTTGTGTTTAATTTCCCGCGTTAATGGAATTCGAAGAGAGCGCAATAAAACGTCTTAAATATTCATATAGGCTGCTAGAAACGTCGACGTCGTCCAGTCATTCAGTACACAGCAACGTGTTGAATATTTTGCCCCGGCTTATGGCTTTTTAAACATCATTCAGCACCGGAGAATGGGATAGTCAAATATTTTAATTCATATTTTTTATTTTTTTGATGCGGACTGTGTTGGTTTCGTGTACCGTACGCAGGCTTTACGATCAGTGACGACGGCGACAGTGACGATGACGACGTATCAAATGTAAATCAAGCCCGCTGTGCTTTTTGGTTTATTACCTCGTCGACCATAAAACAGAAACAAACACGATATAAATTTTATTTGAAAATTATTTTCGACCATTGTTGTCGAGTTGTCAAACATAAGACCCGCATCGACGACGCCAGGCACAGTGTGAAAGTTTGAGGTCAAGCCAAGAGGAGCGAACACACGTTCGCTAGGCCTGGCCGACGTCAATTTGCTTAACGAAATCGATTTTTTAAAATCCCATCAGTGTCAGCAATTAAATTCGCTGCGGTTATTAATTTTTTAGCCACCGCTCTTTCGGCCGCCGGATGCGTGTATTAAACGTTTCGGCACGGTCGCGAAGCGTGGGGAGATATTCCTTTTTATTTCCATGAAATTGAAAACAGTTTCGATGGGTGCTGTGAGATTTAACGCAGTGGGCGGCGGCGGTACATCCAAGAAATGGAGACGATGGGGGTGGGGAAACAACTTCCTTAGAACACTCGTGGAAAAGTTGGACAATTCTTTTTCTTTTGTGGTTAATGAGTGATTGGCGAGTGGTTTTACAGACGGGAATGGCTGGAATTGAGTCGGTGGGAGCGAGACGAATTCGGATTTTAATTCAAGTGGGTGGTGTAGGCAATCGAGCTACCAACCAAACTACCAATGAAAAGAAAATGCTAAATGTGACCAAATCCCGCTTGGGAAGAAAATCTGGCAGAAGCTAGCGCTAACATGTTCATATTCACGCATATCATTGATTTATAATAAGGTGTTTCTGTCGGCTTCTATTAAAGATTTGAAGGGGTTATTAGTTTAATTTTGATTTTCTTCATTAGGTAGAGAAACTCAGTGAGTGTGAGTCGTGATGACCACACAATTTTGTTTATATTTCTAGCAAAACCAAAAATAACCACAACAGAGCTCAGGTCAAACAATTCCAGAAAAATAACAGGAATGCCGAAAATGGTTTTCGATTAAAAACGCTTAGACTAAGACTAAACGCTTGGCTAATTCGATTACAGATAGAATTTAATGGGCTGTAATATTAAACTGCCGAAGAAATCGTCGTTTTTATGGTAGCCACCTCCTCTCATGGCACAAGTAAAAATTTGTCGGCCCTAAAAAACACTTTTCACGTACTCTCACACCTAAATCGAAACGCGATAAAACTGCAGCGAGTCCTCCCTCAACCCATTAGCACGGCTCATCAACACCACCGGCCTAACTCTACATAGACCATAAACATCCAATTCGTGAACATTATTGCACGCCATTAAATTAATATTCATCTGCACATTTATAGCCGCACAAAGTGCAAGGCCGGTTGATCCTTCGTTCCAAAGTCAACTCCCCCAATTACAGAAAGGGAGTGGAGCAGCTGCAAGTTGTGTGTTGCGCACAGCTCCGGTACGGCACCATTCCACATTTTACCGAACACCGCCACCGCACCGAAACAGGATTCAATTAGAGTTCTTCGGCGTCCAGCAATTTACAACTTGAGCATGCTGCTTCCAGGAGATGATACCCGAGCACTTAGCATCGATCGCCATAAATTGATGCCTTGTGCCGAGGACCGTGATTTCATAGCGGCGTTCGTTATCGTCCAGCGAGATGGTGTTGGCAATTCTGATGACGGTGGTTGCGGCACTTGCTACTCGTGGTCACCGTCGTCGTCGTCGTCGTCGCCATCGCCGTTGTGGTCATCCCAAAAGTGGAATGGCCAATTCATTTAGTCGTATACCACCGCGTGCTAACCAGTTATCAGCTGCCATTAAAATTAATTCCCACTAATCACAGTTGCAACAGTATTGCAGCATCACCGGAGCAACTCCCCGGTAGTGGGGGCATCAATAAACGACCCTGACACGCAGCTACCACCACCACAAGGCTACCAGCTGCAGCGCCAGAGTCGTGGCCCTGGATGCTGCGATTGAAAGCGGCTATTGGCGATATTGTCTAATGCGTGCGGCCGATGTACCCAGAGAGCAATTTCAGATGTACCTGTCCAGAGCTACAGAGGGACATCAGCAGCAGTACATGAGTCTGCGGGTGATCTTTATCAGGTGACTTAACGAATGCGCGGAGCCTTCTCGAGTTAAGTGTTATCCGCGGATAATTTCTCTCTGCGCACCCGAACGGGTGCTAGGCACCGACACCGGTACTGATCCTTCAGACGCGATAAGGTCGATGTTTGGTGATATTTATGCCGACTTCTGTCACTATCTGGAGACGATCTTCTTGCTTACTGCTACCAATTTCTATTGGGATTGGAACCTATAGCTAGAGTGTGTAAATGGAAAATCGGTTCGCTCGTCTCAGATAACAGTGTGCGCTCACCGCTGAGGCGAACCGCTCTGTTTTAGGCTAACAGGTGCCACGCAAACGCTTTCTCTCTCTCTCTTGGCCTCAGAGATGATGAACTTTTACGACTTTTGAACATGTCGAGCCACCTCGCTCTGTGAGTTGATATCACAGGCTTGCCATCAGATTGACACATTTTGCCAGAGATATGCGAAACGGTGCTCGATGTGTTCTTGAGCGTCTAGGGAAATTGTTACACATCATCTTGGGACAGTAACGACAACAGGCAACAAGACAACTAAATATCGCCGGGGTGATGGAGGCGCGATAAGATTGTGATCTTCAGTTATTTCAGTTGCTAGTTGGTGTGACTTGAGGAATACTTCCGTGGTAGAAAATTAAGCGACAGCGTCTGATTATTTTGTTCACACGTCTGATGTGGCAGGTTTTTAACTAGCAATGGAAAGTATGGAATGGAAAGAGGAAAATACAGCTGATTTGCAAATCTTTGACATGTGGATAGACAGGACTGTGAAATGTTCAATACGATGCTGGAGCGTGTTCGTGCACTAAGTGATTTCTGCCTGACTGTATACCCTAAATAATAAACTAATTGTTGTAGCAACAGAAGTCAAAAGATAACAGCAACATGACCAACACCTTAACTTTTGATGATGAATCACATTTGGCATAATTGAATCATTAACTTAATTAACTTGCTTATTTGTATGCGACAAAATAGCCGTTTTCTCAAACCTAATGAATTAGTAGATAAGTTTGCAATATCCGGATGTACCTTCTTAATAATTTCTAAAACGTTCGGCACCAAAACAAATATATTTCTGAAATTTACCTTCCTATTTCTTACTTCAAACTTTTCTGCTTTTATTTTAAGTACATACATACAAGTATATCATTGGAAGGTGTGTGTTGCCAAACGTCCAAACGTCCAAACGTCCATAGGCAACACTTATAAGGGTTTCGTTCCAAAAGAATAGCGAAACCCTTATGGAATGACTTCGGTGTTTGGCTGTCTGTCGCCTTTTACATATTTGACTATAACTTTATAGTTAAGAGATGAAATTTAGACCGAAGGTGTAACTAGGCAACCCAAAAATCAATAATGCATTTTTTTCGGAATTCATCGCAGAGTAAAGAAAATGTAAGTACTAATACTTACGCTCAAAAAAACTTTTATTGACTTCGACGGTCGACATGGGTGTCATTGGAAAGGGGGCGGTGGCCTGATTTTGAAAATGTCTGTCTGTCTGTCATTAGGCTTTAATCTTGGTTATTGGCGAACCACAACGGATTAAGAAATAAAACTTCGGCAAAGGATGTATATCACTTGCCCTTGGTTAGTACTGATACTAACGATTGAAAAAAATGTATTATCTCTGACGGTCGATATGGGTGTCATTGGAAAGGAGGTGGTGTCCTGATTATGAAAATGTTTGTCTGTCTATCATTAGGCTTAAATCTTGGTAATTGGCAAACCACTAAGAATTAAGAAATACAACTTTACCAAAAGATGTATTTCACTTGCCCAAAGAAAGCTCATGTAAGAAATTTTAAGAAAGCGAAAATCTTAGTACCAGTACTAAATTCGAAAAACAAATTTCTTTTAAAAGTTTTTGAAATGGGTATCGTTGGAAAGAGAATGATAGCCAAATCAAAAAGTTGTACTATGGTAATCACCTTACTCTTATTGATAAGAAGTTATTAGCCAACAAACTGTCAAAAACTGACTTGTGCACCGTGTCCCCCACCTTATTTTCTGGAATATTGTACCAAAAAATCTGAAAAAAAATTTTGGTTTCAAAAAGTTTTGGGGCAACTCATCGCAATACACCAAAATTATCCAAAAATCGTTGATGATTATGAATGAATTACTAACTTTTTTGGAAAAAAATTCACGGGAATTTATTAAGTGAGGTACCTTTGGATAGGTCTTGTAAAAGTTTAATTTTTAACTTTTCATTTGGAAGCTAGGTCTTCGAGATATTAAGATTCAAAGTCGAAAAAAAGGCGTCCCCCCCTCTCATTTCCACACCCGTTGGCCTAAAAATCTGAAAAAAAAAATCTAAAATGTAGATCTTGATGTAATCTTTGTGTTGAAATTGGTTTGAGCAATCTGGCTTTAATAGTTTTCGAGATATTAGCCAAAAACAAAAAAAAAACAATAACATTTGAATTTTGAAGATTTGAAAACGCCATTTTGTAGATCTCGGCGAAAGAACAAATAAATATTACGCAAAAAAGATTATCTTAATACAATTTTTCAAGATATTAACGATTCTGATTTTTGCAGGAAACTGATTCGATTTAGAATCAGTTTCCTGCAAAAAACGATAAACTGACGGCAGTCTCAGTGCCTCATAGTGCTACCTCAGTGCTTGCGGCATTTCATCCCTTAAATGCACCAAAGCAATTTTCACACGGCTGGCGCTGTGGCTGGCGAATGGGAACGGATTTTCTTTTGTTGAGTTTTCTTCGAAATGAAAAGAAGAATTTAACTGAATAAGCAGTGCATTGAGTTTGATTTGATTTGACTATTTTAATTTGTTAATTTCTTTAACTTATATTAACTCCCAACTACTAATCTGTTTGCGAACGAAACCCGCAGCGGGTGAGCAAAACTCACACTTGACCATTTTTTTATAACATTTTTTATAACAAATGTGCGTAAAAATAATAAGTTGGTGTTCGATGATTCCTGAATTACTGTCAAATTCATCGCTGGGCGAGGGGAAATGGACTGTAAATAAACAAAAAGAAACATATGAGCTACAGTATAACAAGAACAACTATTAGGCTGAGGAGGCGCGTCGCTGATTTAAGCCCTTACAAACTAAACAAAACCGGATGTGGCCGATCACCTGCACCACAGTCTAACAAAAATTTTTCCGTACATGGCCGATCACCTGCACCACGGACTTTTCACCTGGCCTTCGTGATTACACCCCGGCCTTTTCTCACACTGACTCCTCCACAGCCCCGCTACTAGAACTACAACTAACTACTCTACAAAAGCTACATTTACTAAAACCAGAAAGCTCAGTGATTACGCACACCTCTTTAGTCACACTAAACTAAATATTATGCTACAATATTTTACTACTAAGAAAGAATATAACTTGCTACAGACTCATAGCTCAGTGATTACTCACCGTCGTACTCAGTTTTTCAACATAGCACCGTCATAAACGTAATCCCAGACACAACATTCCGCACCCTCAAAAAAGTGACCCGAACACATGGCAAGATTGCCATCGGTGTCCTTTTTCTTATCAGCGGCGGTTTCTCGATTTATTGCCGAGCATCGACACACTCAGTTGACGATTCGCTTGCGGCAGGCAAGTGTCCTCGCGAATTGTGCGCGTGTTTCTTTGTCTCAGGTATGTATGTATTGGGCGGCGTAACAGCCCGTTGAGAGCCAGAGCCTAGCTTTTTCGCGCCTCCACTGTGTTGTGCGCGTTATAATTTTGTCACATGTGGAGGGGACCTACTGTTTAATGCCGGTTCCGAACGGTGAATTGCGAAAGCTTTTCATGACAGAAGTACTCCAGGAAGGTTGTCAGGCGTTCGCTGGAGGTGGGGCCGTGAAAAATGTTTGTGGTGTGTTTTTTTCCCCCGAGCTGGATTCGAACCCGGGTACTCTCGCTCAGCAGTCCGACGCACTAACCGATCGAGCCAACGGCGCCCGCCTTTGTCTCAGGTACTCGTCACATATAATGGCGGCTTACATTCGTAATTAAAGACTATTCTTTTCCTTAGAAATCATTAAAATTCAGCCTTCAAAGTGAATTGCTTAGATAAATAAGTTGATTATGAAACTTTATCAATTCGTTTTTTAGGGTTTCGTTCCAAAGAAATAACGAAACCCTTATAGAAACACTTCGGTGTCCGTCTGTCCATCTGTCCTCTTTTTTGTGCATAATTTCGAAATTCCTGAAAGACTTGGTTTACTATTTACGCTTGCCTTCGCACAGGTGGTGTACAACCGTAGACTAAAGAAATGTAATACTGGGAAATTAAAATCAGTTGGATTATTTGACAATAATGAGAAAATATCTTTTTTTTTACAATAAAACCATATATATTAATGAATAACAATTAAATACTTTAAATATAATTATTGTAAGGCCTTATCATACACAATATTTTTAGTTTTTTTTCTGAGGCAAAAAGAAATAGCGCCGATGAGAAAATTAGAAAAATAAAAAGTGTTTGTTTTCCCTAGACATCAGTTTATCGGAAAAAAGGATACATTGTTGCAGAGTTTCGATTCCCGGACTTAGAGATCCTGGAGCAGCGATCTTATGCTCTGCGCCACTGCCACTTCGTATTTAAGTCAGTTTTTTTCTGATACATAAAAAATGCTTTGGAAAACTTTGATTGCGTTTTTCCACCTGATTTTCTCAATTTTCTTAACCTCTTTTTTCATCTAAACCATCTCCTAAAAGTAACTAATTCAGAGGAAAATTATCTAATTCAGTGAAGTCGTTCTTGAGTTATAGTATTACATACATTTCGGCGATTCATTTTTATTTATATAGATTTATTTAAAGGAGTGTAGGTAAATGCAACCATTTCTGCCAATGTGAAGTAAAGTGTAAATACCACGCACTGGTAAGAACACACTGATGATGATTCCGTGAGTGAACAGCGTTTTTATACTGCTCACAGGTCTTCAATCTGTCCTTCCGGTGCTCTAAACTACGGAAATACCCATACTCAAATCTACCAGCGACCGATCCCTTTATCGCGTCGCCATCTCGGTTCGGATGGATTTTCTCATCCTCTTCCTTTTCGGTCACCCCGGCTTATGACGGGGTGTCTCTCACGTATTCGCGCCGGCGTGTCGCCTGAAAGCTAAACAATATCAGCTTTTCCGTTACCATGCGTCTGGGTTTTCGCCTACGACTGATGGTTGCTTACACTATGCAATTTTGTCGCGTTCGCGATTCACTTTGTGAGTGATTATAATTTAATATGAATTTTATTGAATAGTAATAAAGTTAAAATTGACTCTACATTTTATTTAGAAAACGTTTATATGGGAAGTAGAAAAGGGCTATTTTTAGGGTTTTCTCGACAGTTATTCGAATTTTTCTTACCTTTTAAACCTTCCCTAGACCTCCACGAACATTTCAAGACCAAGATAAGATAAACCCTTCAGCCGTTCTCGAGTTTTAGAGAGACTAACGAACAGAGTAATTCATTTTTATGTATATAGAAGAAGATAAATATACGCAGATCTTGTTTTTAAGAAATCAAGTGAAGAAGTATGAGGAGAAATTTGCAGGCATAGGTAGCTGTAATTGTACGAGCAATACTCTTCCTAATGACGTTAATACTATTGTTAACAGCATTAGACAAAATCCAACCATTTTAAGTAAGGGCAATAGGTTCTCTGATAAATAAACAATCCTCGCGCTTTCTATTCATTTCACTTCTTATCTCTTACAGGCTTTTAAGACCTTCATTGAATCTCCCTTGTCTAACCACATTGCGAGGATAAAGGAAATATTAGAGCTCATAACTAATCAGCTAGACCCCCAATTTAGGCATTGCTAGATGAAATGTTCCTTAAGACGCATTTAGATTACTGCCGAAAAACGGATTCTGTTCCGATACAAGTGGCCCGCGTACAACGTTTTGGTGCATATGGCACAGGGCATTGCAAAAAGATGGAAACATCCGATTGCGTATTACTTTGTACGTAATGTACAAAAAAATGTTTTTGAGACGGTTCATGCGCTTCGTAAAGGAGGTCTCGTGCCCTTACATTTTGTTTTCCGATCAGTGATTGAATTTTCGTGCTTTTGCGCGGCTAATGGAAATTTACCTCCTTCAGCCATGTTTTATGGTGAACAAAACAAAATTATTTTTTTTTTATAGCCCACATCTTATTAAAAGTACGCGATTTTGCCTCTTAAAAAATAAAGTAACATTTAATGGGTCAGTTACTAATCTTCCTGCAACTGGGGACGATATAAAATATTTCTATACAGTAGATTCCCAGCAAGGTGCTAGGATCGCCCCAAGTTAATCCAAATAGTTTTCAAAAAATGAGGGTCAAATTTGCCACCCAGATTTTCAGCAACACAGTTTCAGCGGATTGCTACACATACCACACTTTTGGCCAAGGTTCCACAACTATGATTAGCACCAGTGAATTCCTCGAATTTTTCAACCACCTGTTTGACCTATTTAATTCTTCGTCCTCCAAGAATAGTACTAAATATAGGAAGGGTTTTCTGCAAGATGAAATGCAAAGGCAATTTTTACGTAAAGCAAATGAATTTCTACTTTCTATAAAAGTGCATGATTATGCGGGTAAGGACATAACAAACCATTTTTTTTTCATCAATAGTTGGTTCTTAACATTTCATCTTTCGAATCTCTGTGGCATGTTCTACCCACATGCCAATTCAAGTTTTCCTAACCAGACACTTAAACCAAGATTGTTTAGAACAGTTTTTTGGAGAAGCAAGGAGTTCCGGACAGCTTTACAGTTTAAATCTGTATTTCAAAAGCTGTGGGGCTTACAGTATTTGAAAATAAGAAAAGCCGGTAATTGTAAAAATGTAGAGTCCGAGAGATTGCAAGCCATCAGCAATTAGCCTCTTGTCAGCCACACTAGCTGGTTAAACAATAAAGAAAACGAAACTGTAGAGCCCACTTTTTCATTAGGAATCAGCACGGATGTTAATCCTGCTGAGTTGGTGAAACAGAACAGTTTTGTTTACGTTTGTGGCTGGATACACAAGAAATGTTACAAGACATGCACACTGCCTTTGTTAACATTAGACTTAGCAGAACCATCAACTAGTCTAACATTTTCATTGTTTAAGCAATTTGAGGACTGCAACTTAGTAGCACCACCTATTCCTTTTATAGAATATATAAAAGAACTTGAAGAACTCTTCAATAAACACTTCTATGAGTGTTATTACTTCAAGGGTGTTTATTGTATTAAATGTAAAAGTTACATCTTTAGGGCTAAAATATATGTTTTCTTATTAAAATTTGAAATAGGAACCTTAGTGACCGAAATTTTAAGACCAAGATCCTCCGCGTTTGTCACCTGTGACTATTTTTCAAATGTTCGCTCAACAAAAACAAACTTTTTTCACATAAGCATGTATTTATATTTTGTAGTACTTTATTTATTGCATGAGCATACAATAATTTGCTTAGCAAACATTAATTCATTATTCTTTTTAAGTTGGGTGCAATAGGGCTCTTGGCGAAACCGAACACCCAGTTAAAAAAAAATCGGTTAACGCACCATAAACATACCTCAAAGGCTTACGTGTGTTAATTTTCTATTTAATTATACAGCGCTTTTATAACCACCAGAAATTCGTCTTAACCGGCCAGGGGTTCACGAAATTTTTTTTATCCATCTCCATTCGTTCAGCTTATTAAATGTGTTACGTAAGAATAAATGTGCGAGATATTTATGCAATTTATACATACCTTTCCTTTTCTAAAACTCTATCAAATTTTGCGTATTCCACATTATAATCGGTGCACAAATTCACGAATTCACAAATCTACTTTTCTTTCTCACCGAAATGTAAACAAAACAATGAAATTCCAAATAATTTGCCATCACGTGTTTGATACAGCTCACACGTATTCACAGACGAGAGGCAAATTACAAAAACAACAAGCTGTCAACAAAATTTCAGGGGCAAAGAGGGTAGCAGTTGAATATCTCGTTTCCTTTATTTCTGTCTAAAAATTATTGGCCATACCCATAACAGATCCTCAATAATGGTACTAAAGAATTCTC
This sequence comes from Syritta pipiens, assembly GCA_905187475.1. NCBI lineage: Eukaryota > Metazoa > Arthropoda > Insecta > Diptera > Syrphidae > Syritta > Syritta pipiens. Next base: position 31,849,295 of record LR994574.1, on the reverse strand, counting down.
AAGAAACAAAAACTAAATTTCACTGATTTTCACATACCAAAAGTCAAATAATAAATCCTAATGTAAAATTTAATTTTTTTTTTTATTTCAAAAACGAGCACTTGAGTTGTTAATTTCTTAGATGTTTGTCTCTGTTCCACATTAAGTGGCCGAATACTTTATGATTCAAATTGCTTAGCTGTTTGGTAAGCTGATTTTCATGGATTGCCGATTAATTTTCTGCAAATAAAGAATGTCCTTACTTCTAATCTGTTGACGAAAGAATGAAACCCTCGGCGCATGAGTAAAACCAAAGACTATATAATGCACGCCATGCAAAAATATTTCGCGAAAAATTTCCTATGACGGGGTTCTATAAGACGACCCTAAGCTTTTCAGAATACTTTCGCTCTCAAAAGTTCATTCGCTCTCAGAGCGTATTTGTTGTTTTTCTTACAGAGCACTCTTTGCCAAAACAATAGTAAGGGAAAAAGGAGATCGGCAGAAACTCGTGCTGTTCTTGTTTTTTTCCTTTGGTATCTTGTCTTGTGTGCGCGGTTAGGTATGAATGAACAGTACCTCACAGAATGAAGCATACACCCCCAAATTATTCACAATTTTGTTTACTTAAGAAGCCACTCTCAAAAAGTCATTTATGGGTAAGACAGAAACGTAGTTTCGATTGCATCTATCTAGTATCTAGTATCTAGTATATTAAAAAGTAAAAACAAGAGCAAAGTTAACAAAACATGCTTTATTTTTTGAAGAATGTTTTTTTTTTGTTCTTACTCTTTTTTTACTTTTACGATCTTTCTTTATCTATTTTTCTATTCTAATTTTCTTATCTATCTTCCTTTAGCTTACTTATTTATTTATTTTAGTCAATTATTTGAAAAATGTTAGTCATGTACTTATTGCTTTTAAAAGATCCCAATGTCTTGTAGCACTATTGTTATATTTTGATTAAATAATAATAATAAATAAAAAAAATCTTAGCAAAATATAAACATTTTTTTTTTGTGCGTGTATGCTTAATTTTGCAAGGTACTGTATATCGGCAGAAATTCGCATTGTTCTTTTTTTGTATTGTGTTTTCTTGGCATTGGTAAGGTATGTATGTATATGTATATGTGTATGCATTAGTGCAAGTATGCCGTATATCTTGGGAATTAATTTTCAGTGAGGTTGCAGCATCTTTCGTTTTTCCTTACACAGATTAAAATTATATCGATCTTGTATTCATGATTATTTCTAATCTAATTGGTTAAAACTTGAACCTTTTTATTGCACTTAAGTTAGTTTTTTTCAACCACCCGAGAGCAACGTTTTCGCAGGAGAACTGAAAGGCGATTCGGCGATTTTTATTTTATGCTCAAAGCATGAACTATAATAGTAGAACCAATCAGGTGTAGTTTCTTTGCATTTCGCAATAATTTTTGCCTTTATTTTAACTATTTCAGGACTGTAAGTAAACACAGAATGAAATAATAAGTGTTTCTTACCAATGTCAAACAATAGATCTGACGTGCCATTTAAATTTCTAAAATCATCAAGAATACCATAAATAAAAGTGTGTCACAAAATAAGAATACACAAACCAGAAAACGGCAAATTGAAGAGTTTTGTGTTGTTTTCATTTATCTATCCCTACCCCGGTCACTCATCGTGCAAATGTAGGCGGCGACGTAGTCTCCCATATTTTTCGGTTGGCGATAAATAAATAACGTGAAAAAAAAGGAAAGAGCTTTTCTCTCTTGAATATGATCACCCTTAGTCCTCGGCCGCCCGTGCTTGTGGGAGCTTTTTAATTTTCATCATTTTGAAATACCAGTTGCACTATCTTGGTATTATATGGTCTTTAGTAAAACTCACACTTGACCGGTTTTTTTGGTTTATTATTCTATAATAAACCTTTGTAATCGTAACAGAAAAAAAAAAAATTAGCTCAACTTTCACAGTTTGTGTTTGGCGGGTTGTAGAGTGTATATATGTAATAATAATTTGTCTGTCCGTCCGCCGTACCCCGTACGCCGTGCGCCGTACGCCGTCGGATTTTTTCAACACTAAAAGTTCCACCATTCCTAAGTTGTTGGAGCTACAAGGACAAAACTCAGTTCCAGTCCAGCAGCTTATTTTGATGTATTGCCACATAAAGTAGACCGCCCCAAGGGGGAGAAAGAAGGATTTTAATTTTTTTTTTAGGTTTCCAAAACGATTTTTAAAAACTGAGCAGTGGGATTCTTTGAAACTTGGCCTAACAATAGGAAACCACTGCTCTCTTACATTTTCATATGAAACACACACATAAACTTCTCACACTTATTTCTTCAATTTACTTATGCGAGCAAGAGAGACAAAGAACTCTCTTTCAATCTCCCTCTAGGAGTCTTTCCGCGTTGTTCTCTTTTCTGTACCACACAACTGACATCACAGCTGACGAAGGGAAGAAGTAGAGAAAATGAGGATTACGTAATCATTCGTAGCCAGCCTGTAATTTTGTTAAATTGAATATCGAATATGATCACATAGACGTTCACAAATATCTCGTGAACGGTTGTTCGCAAATTGACGCGGAAGGTGGCGTTGGATGTGGAATAAGCAAGACTCTGCATTTAAAAATAAAAAATAATATAAAAATTTCGAAAAATATAAGTCGGAATGTGAACAAAGCGGAAAAAAAGTTCGAGCCCCCCTTTCTCCCCTCCTTGATCTCTGACCGTTATGCCGTTTTAGGGAAATCAATTACATGCCAAGCACTATTCTGATGCCAAATTTGAGCAAAATCTGTTGCACGGTTTTCAAGAACGGTTGAGGAAATTAAAAAAATGCAAACCCCCATAACTCCCCCTTGGGTCCCCTGAGCGTCATGGTTCAGCTTTAGGATCTGTGGGGGATCTAGCCCTATTGTTAAGCCAAGTTTTAAAAAATTCTACTGCTTAGTTTTTAAAAATCGTTCCGGAAACTTTAAAGAAATGTAAGCCCCCCTTTCTCCCTTTGGAGCGGCCTACTTTGTATATCAATACATGCGGCTCGAACTTTTTTTGAGCCGAATTTCGTCCTTGTAGCTCCAACGACTTACAATTGGTGGAGCTTTCAGTGCGTAGAAAAAAAAAAGAAACTAAATACGATCTGTAGACATGTTCTCAATAAAAAGTGATAGCTGGACGTGATTTGATGCGGTCCCCCATCGCGATGGTCGACCTACATCGACGCTTTTTAATAAAATTTAACTTAAAAACAAATCTGCTTCCCTTAAAATAATTCCTATATCGACCATCAAAGTTAATTAAAGTTTTTCGGGCGTTAGTATCAGTATTATGAGAGAGGTGCCATATAGACACCCCCACAAGCTTTATAATTTTTTCTTACAAAATCCAGCTTTTAATCATTTTAGATTTATTTTTTGTTTCTTAAAAATCATTCATTGAAAAGTTGAATAATAAACCCAAGTGTAAAATTTGCAGTGTTTTTTCTTCTGCGTTTCATTCAATTTTTTTTCGAAAAATAAGATATTGGTTTTTCTTCTCCATTTTCCTGTGGTCGTTTAAAGAGAGCACCTATTCCATTTAAACTATCGTCTGTGTATTGGAAGCTTCGGATCAAATATTGCCAAGACTGGTTGGGAACAGAGCAAATCTTTTATTTTATCAAAAGAGATCTGACAGTTATTCGTCCAAATGAATTCTTGTTTTTTTCTTAATAGATTATGCCGAGTATAATTGTCTTTTATATATTTATCGTAAAAAATTATTTTCCCTAAAAACTGTCTCACATTCTTTTTTGTTATTTTTTTTATTATTTTTATTTTATTTCTTATTGATATTAAATAATCTTTTATAGGTGGCGATCGGTGGCAAAAGAACATTTTGATGACTTAAGTTTAAATCCCATAATATCATCAATATAATTGACCGTAAAGTCTGAGAGTTTGTTCTTTCTAATAATGTTGTACTTAAGTCCTTTTGGAGTTCATTACCTTCCAAGTAACCAGTACCGGTTGATACAGGTACTTGGAAAAATTAAGTACTCGGTACTTGGTACTTGAAAATCACAAAAATATTGTTTCAAGTACTTTTTCTTGGTACTTGAATACTGCCAAGTCTATTTTCAAGTACTTTTACTGGGTACTGTGACACTGCTAAGTACACTTCGAAGTACTTTTCAAGTCCATTGTAGGTAGGTATGTTTTGTAGGTGGTAGGCGGGCTGACAGAAAATATTTTTTGCCTCACTTAGGTCCCTGTGGACCCCTTGTGTTACCTATTGGGGGAAAGGTTTGCCCCTCCTCAATTGCGGTATCTTATTCCACTGCGTCCTCGGTTCATTTGATCCTTCTCAGATTCCCGGAAAGATTCTTCAAAGGTAGTGATTTGATCTCATAAAGGTTTTGGAAGAAGTGTCTTCCTAGTGTTCTAAACCTCAAGTGACAATGGCTGGGGAAGTGACAGAGGTAGCATTAGGTGTCTTCCCGCTCCTCCTCATCAGCACAGCCCCTGCAAATATTGTCACCGAGTACTCCTGTCTTCAATAAGTGGTCTTTAAGACTATTGTGGCCCGTGATTACACCCACTTTCAGCAGCAGCACTTTCGTTTTGGCATAGTCATATTCTAGCCACATAGGTCTTCTCGTTTCGTAAGAAGCTAATCTAATTGTCCTATCCCCAGTCCGCTTTTTAAGGAGGCAGATCGGTGGATCGATCCCTACTATCGCCTGTTCCAGCCCTAGTTTGGATCCTTCAGTCGCAGGACTAGCCTGGACTTTTTTATGGCCACCTGACTGTCAAAAAAATGGTGATATCAGCCAGTGGTATCGCAAACATTGATATCATTTTAGCCGATCCTCTGACTGCCAGGACCTCCGCCTGAAAGACACTGCTACAATCAGTAAGTCTAATCGATCTTCGCATATCCAACATTTCGAAGTATTTCCCGGCGCTTGTTCTTTCCTTCATCTTGGAGCCGTCGGTATAAACAGAAACTGTCGAATTGCTGATGGGAACCATCAACTAACACTCTTCTCTCGAGGGGAAGCTACAAAGAAAGGGCCTGTCGAAGACGGTGAGTGGCAAGTTGATAACCTTGAGGTTGCTGCTGCCTATCTTTGTGTTGCTTAGCAAGCTGACTAAGAAGTTAGTAACGGGTTGCTCCACTTCTGAGTTCTCAAGCGCTGTCTTTATTGCTATGCTAGGCTACTAGCTATATAAGGCTACTTCAATATCCAGAAAAGCCGCTAAGGTGTACTCTTTGTAAAGAAGCGATTTTTTAACTACTCTGACAACAGTGTATCAACGCTTCTGGCCTTCATATAGGCGTGGTGGGACTCGGATATTGCTGCACGAGGGAGAGAATTCCGTATATGGATATTTAGGAGCTTCTCAAAGGTCCTTAGTACGAAGGAGGTCTGAAGTCCTTGGCCGTCGTGTGGCTGGGCTTACCGGCCTTGGGGATGAAGATAACCTTAACTTCCCTCCACGCCGTTGGAATGTAGCCGCACGACAGACTACCACAGAAAAGGGTGTTCTAAATTTTCGACTAGCATTATAGGGAGATTCCATCCGTCCGGGAAATTTGAAGGGGGAGAACGAGTCAATAGCCCAGCTGATTTTGTCGTTACTAATGACATGACTTGGAGTATAGTACTCGATTGCTCAGGGTACTTCGGCCTCAACTATTGGGGAAGCTGCTGCGCACCCCGGGAAATGAGTATCAAGTAGAAGTTTGAGCGTATCCGAGGAATTTTGAAATTTGTGATAGTTTAAACTAATATAGTCTGAGACAAATGATCGGATGTTTATTTTAATGTGAAGAAGATGGTATGCCATTAATCACTCAAATAGCCGCCTCAACTACGCTTACAGAACCGTAACCTTTTCATACAATCTTCCATCACCAATTCGCAAAGTGGCTGCGCTATGACCTCAATAGCTTCACGAATTCCTTCTTTGAGGTCTTGAACCGATGCTGGGCTGTTGTAGACCTTTTTTTTTCACGTAGCCCAAAAGGAAGAAGTCGCAAGGTGTTAAATCATAAGAAATCGGTGGCCAATTGTGATCACCTCATCGAGAGATAACACGGCCCGGAAACTTTTCCCTTAGAGATCGATGGTTTCGTTGCTTCTATGGCACGTAGCGCCGTTTTATTGAAAGTAAACATTGTCCAGATCAATGCCCTCCAATTCGGAACATAAAAAATCATTTACCACTTCTGACTAGCGCAATCCATTCACAGTAACTGTTGCTCCAGCCTCATTTTCGAAAAAGTAAGGTCCAATGACCCCGCCGGACCATAAATCGCACCAAACAGTTAGACGTTGAGGATGGAGAGGGTTTTCAACAATAAATCTTGGGTTTTCCGAGCCCCAGATGCGACAATTTTTCTTTTTGACGTAATCACCGAGGTGGAAATGGGCCTCATCAGTCAAGTATTTCAAATTCATCAGCATTTCAAGGACCCGATCAGCGAAGACACGACGTTGCCGACGGCTTGAGTTCTTCTGTTAACTGAACTTTATAAGCTTTAAGAACCAACTCGTTATGAAAATACGGTGTAATGACGTTTGTGGATTGCCCAATTCCAAAGAACCACGAGGAATGGACAAAGCTGGGTTTTCGTCAACTCTATGGACTACAGCTGAAATATTCTCAGTTGTTCTTGAGCGACGTGCACGGGTTTTATTCTTCACATCACGCACTTGTCCCAACAGCTCGAATTTTCCTACAAATTTCTGTTATGCAGTCCGACAAGGTGCCTTCCGACGACCCAAAAATGTTCTAATTTTACGAACCGTCTCTGGCAAATTTTCACCATTGTAGTGAACTTTAATAATTTCAGTATTGTTCCACTTGCCAAATGTCAAAAAAGTGCTGCATCAAAAGTGACATCTACTGAAATAGCGGGCTATTCAATATAGCACCTCTTATTGGAAAACCCTATACTAGTCCACCTCAAATTCAATCTAATTTAAAACTTTTCCTCTGGTCGCTTTTCACTCTTTGTTTATTCAAAATTAAATTAACTCACAATCGAAAGCCAAACCAAAAACTCTCTCACCCAACCGCCAAAGAAAAGTTCCCATGAAACTTGAGCGCCGTACGTCAAGCTGCGCCACCCGCCCCAAATCTAAGCTAAAATGACAAACAAACAAAGTTGTGTTGTATGTTTTGCCGCCGATGCCGCCCCGCAGCCGCTCATGTTGTGTCGAAGATTTTGAAATATCATTCTAATTTAACTCTACGCAGTATCTATTAATTCATTTCGTGTTTTTTTTTTTGTATCTCAAACTAATAAACGAGAGAGCAACATAACTTTTTCCCATGATCAGCTCGGAACGTGGACCTGGATTATGCTAAATTGTCTGTAGAACGACATACGAATGAGTGAGAAATATAAATAAATAAATTACCGTCCATATGTGTGACCAATGTGTAGTTCCAATTTCCAGGAGATCCCGCGAGACAATAAATAAACAACAAGAACTGTTAACAAATTGACCGGGCGACGATGCTTATGAATATGCATCGAGATCCAGATACAAATATGATTTTATTATCGCTAACTTGAAACAGCCCTCCACATCAAACCATCACCCAGTATTCCGGAGGACGCTGGCGCTCAAAGGTCTCGCTGCCATCACTTGATTAGCAGGTGTCGTTTAATGAGTGGCATATTGGCCGGATCCAAATTAATTTATCATATTTGCTGATAGGTATACCAATTAAATAATTTGAATTCTTAATGAAGTCGAAGCCGGCCGGTGCGATGACGCGGGGGAACCGAGTTTATGCGTTTTTCCGCGCGAATATTTTTGTTGTTGCAACATTTTGCATGTTTCACTTTATTGGGTTGTAAGACGTTAAATATCAAAGTTGACTGCTGTTCGGTGGTTGCTCGTTATGAATTTAGAAGAGCTCGGATAGAATGGGGTTTTGGTGTTCTTCTTTTGGAGATGAACATTTATTGCGGTCATTTAAATACAGCATAATGTATAATCAGTGTCACTTTGGGGGATTATGAATAAATTAAAATTGATGTCAAGCGAAGCCTGCTCGTCAGGTTGGAGGAGTTTTGTGAGGTTTGACTATTGTTGTCTAATGATTAAAGAGATAACTTCGGGTAGTGTAATATAGGTGTGTGCTTTCCACCAGGGACCTTCGTCTGAGCTCGACAAATACAAACTTTCTTCATCACTAGAGGAACATTCTTTTCTTCTCTTGAACCTTTGCTTTTTACTACTTAACCAGCAATGCGATTTTCGCCGAAAAGGCACATGCATACAAACTTCCGAAAACTTTTTCGATCGATCGCGGTTGCTGATAAGTGCGTGTTGGCCGTAAGCTCTCAGAGTGATTGGTCAGTCAAGTAGCGTGTGGCGTATATAACGGGTCTCAAATAGAAAGAAAAATGTTTTTAAAAGATTTGGGGTTAAATTATAAGTAAAAATAGATTTATTAAAATACAACAACTGCGAAATTGTTCAATTTAATGTAAGAAAAAAAAGCAACAAAACAGAAAGAAATTTGTATATAGATAATATAATAATTTGTATATATAATATCTTCAGAGGTCCCATAAATGCTCTTACATTTGTGCTGTTGCATTTTGTGAGTACAGTGCAAAAGTATAAGAATAACACAATTTTTGCGAGCATTTTCCAGAACCTATTTTACACCGTCTTAAATGAGTAATGAAGGGTTCTCCTTTGAAGCGCTCATGAAGCTGACATATTTTCAGCATTAAGGTTTTTTGCTCCATCGATTGAGGTTCCCGGAGTCCTGATAGCAATTTCTGATTTGTGCCTTTTAAGAAATGCATTCTTTCATTACTGAAAATGGGGACGCTATGTTATGTCTTGATCGGATGCCACTGCTAGTTACTCTACAAAATTGTGATTCCTTATCACTCACATTTTAGCCATATCCCATCAGTCGCATTTGGTTTTCGAAACAATCAAGAGATTTTATTCCACTTAATTAGGCCCAATATTTTTTCAGCTCTATTCACACACAAACATATTCTGCTGAAGTTTTTGCTGAAATATTCCATAAAACCCCTGAGAAAATTATTTCGATGCACTGACATGCAAACACAATGAGCCCGATCTGGCCTAAAACTGCAACATGTGTTCTTCTCCATTACGGCCAAACCAATAGAATGACCATCCCACAAGTGGATGTTGGTCAACTTTTAACTTTTTCATACATTGGGGCCTTCGCCGCCTAAATAAGGGGCAATCGGATAGACCCCACGGGGCACCACAAAGGCGAACCGTGTTATAATCACAAAATAGTTTAATAGTTTTGGACATTAACATTTTGGAAATAGAATTTCTTGTCCAAATATAATCAATATATGGTTTTTGCTTGAAACTGAAAATAGTTTTTTCTGCGGCCCCCCTGCTTTTGTAGTGAATTTAATTAGCCCACGAAGGTGTGTAGTCTGAACAGCCCTGGCTGCGCACGCAACGTATGTACGTATTCATTGAACACCTCTTTGCAACTCCGGCAACTACGTTTTTTTTTGTAACCGCAACGTGTTATTTTGGAAAATACATGCTAGTACACTAAAACTTATCCAATTGGACCACCATTGGGACCAAAGAAAAGTGGCCCGATAAGGAGGTTGTGACAATAAACAAAAGAAGTTCGTTTTTAACTGTACAGCACTTAACGGATGTAAGAAAAACAGTAATTCCAAAGATTTTTCAACGTTTTTTAATTTTATGCGATAAACGGATATAAGAAAAAAATGTCTTTCTTACAAACAACGTATATAAGAAAAATAACTCTAATAAAAAATTCAAAAATTTGAGAACCGAGAAAAACATTATCAAAACCGACTGTAACTTCGTTCAAGCTTTCAAAATCCTTATAGAATCACATAAAAAATGACAGCTAGATCGAAAAGTTGTGCCACAGTTAGCATCTTAGTCGTATTGGTAAAAAGTTTTAAGCCCATAAACTTCGAAATACAGACTTGTTGATTTTTATTCGTACTAAAATAAATTTAAAAAAAATTTTTTTTTACCGGAATTGATTGAGTTAGATACCGTTGGATAGGTTTTGTAAAATAAAATACAGTTTTCATTGAGCTTTTTGTTCTGAGGTTCAGTTTTCGAGATATTAAGCATTAGGTGCGAAAAAAAAGCACTGGCTCTTTTTAAAACCTGTGAACCTGAGCGAATATTTTGTATGACCGTTTTCTTCCCTCTCAGTTCTCTTAAGAGAACAAAGTGAAGTAAGGAAATGATTGATCTTAGTAGCTTTGTTATTGTATTTTACTTTGCAAAAAATGAGAGAATCAGTTATTTGTACGTGTATGTGTGCTCAGGTCATTTCCTGATACGCTCTCCTGTGAAATTTGATATTTTTTATTTCAATTTCAAACACGAGTACTTCATTTGTTAGTTTCTTATATGTTTGTGACTGTACCACATTAGTGTTTTAAGTGACTAATTGGCTATCTATTAATAAAAATACTGCCGAATACTTTATGAGTTTTTGCAAGTTCTAAAGCAAATGAGAACGATTTTTTTTTGTTTAGCTTTATTCGAAAAAATAAAGAACCACCGTTTTTGGTGACTTAACTTAATTTATATCCTTCCTTCTAATCTGTTGACGAAAGAACGAAACCCTCGGCGTGTGAGTAAAACTCACACTTAACCGGTTTTTTAAATAATGCATTCCAACTATAAATAACGGGAAACGAAATTTATCGTAAGCGATATTTGCATGTGTCGAGCTAAAGCTCAGACAAAAAACAAAAAAAAACCGCTCCTGTAAAATTTTCATTTTGTCGCTTACGATAATTTGGCGGTTAGGGCGCGATATGGGAAAGGACACGGTGATTGTTCTTTGGTTTCTTATGAGCGTTATTTTTCTTATATTAGTTTTTTTTATATCCGTTAGGTAATGTATCAAACTTCGAAACACATTATAGCTCGAAACGTTCTTTCGGGATGGAGCTTTCTGTTTAATATTTCCTAGGCCTCGTCACTCTTATTGCCGTTATAGACGGTTCTTGGTATTTGCATGATGGCTCGTTTATTTTTTGCAAAGAGCTTGAATGATTGGACAGTTGTGCTTTTGTTTGCATTTTATTATTACAGTTAGTTACAATTATTTAAATGGCCTTATTGAGAAAATTTGTTCACCGTACGCAAACTTTTGTGGATTGAATTTTGCAATATTGGTTGTTGTTTTTGTTATGACTTTTGAATGGATGAGAGTATTGAATTAATTTTGGTAGACTCTGAAGCTTTGTGCTCTTTTTGAATATGCCTTTCAAAACAAGTTGATACATATGGTTCCAAAGTAAAGCGGAAACATAATTCTACTAAATCTCTCGATGAGGTTAAGAACCCAGAACCAATAAGTAAGCAGCAATCGCTGCAGGGCATAAAAGTCAATGTCAAATTGTCTATGCACTTAACATACTTAATTGAATCAGTAATAATCAGACACATCCGGCGGGTGTTCAGAAGTCTAAGCAAATGGCTTAAAGAAGTATTTAGCTTAGTGTCTGAGATATGCCCTCACTAGTCAATAGTTGAATGACGGGCCTTAATCTTTACATTGCATTAGATGCTAATTAATAAAATGAACCTCTAAGCAAGAATTCACATTTACCGAGTAAAAATAAAACTTTTAAAGTTCACTACTTCAAACTAAACGGGTGGTACCTCATCGCAAAAAACCGAATCTGAAATACGATTTCATTCAATGAGCAGTAAACAGAGGGAGTCTTCATGATTGTTTAATTACTTATTGCTGTCAGTTATGTGCTGAAGGTTGTTTAAGACCGCCGTAAACTAGCAAATCCTTTTCCAGTTACCGGCTCAGTTACTTTCACTTGCCAGTGAAGACATTTCGTCTGGTAAGCCACACCTGTACCTAAAGCAGAACAAATAATAACGAATTCTTTTTATTGTTAAGACAAAGACACGTGAATCTTACTATCAATAAAAATTCTTTTCTCTTTTCCAGTCGTTCGACCGCCGACACGTTAGCCACACACCAGGTTCATCAATCTTCCGAAGTACCCAACATCATTATGTTCGACTCTTAAGTAGTTTTTAATTTTACTGCCGAAATAGCGGGTGTGTGTAGTTCTCATTTGAATCTGAATAAAATTCCCATAAAAACCCATAATGTGAAATCGCGTACTAAATTTTCAACCACTTTGCAAAGCCATAAATCGCTCGTGCCTCGATCACTCGTCACCATGTGTCTCCCTCCCTGCAGGCCCTCAAGCCTCCCCCAATATATCATCCTGGCTCTCGTCTATCGGAAAAATTTATTATCATCGAGAAATTATTGAAATCCACTTATCAGGCCCGACAAATAAAAGCTCTAACGTTTATATCCACGACAAAACAATAAAACACAAGATTTCAGTTTTCAGATCCCGTAATATATGCTTTTGGTTAGCGCGAGATACAAACTATCTGACAAAAATCCATCCGAACAAAACAAACTCCACACGCGTAATTTTTGAGACAGAGAGAAAAAGAAAAAAACCGAAATCAAAATCAGAAAGATCTTAAAAACGAAGAAAGGAAAAGGAAAAAAAAAACGAAAGACCTTACCCGAGACCGAGAATAGCGAAAGAGCAGCGGAATGCCTCAGCATCGCGGTATAATTTCACGTTTACCTCTCGGCTTTGATATGTTAATATGTGTGGTGTGCGTCCCCCCGTGCTGCTGCTGGGGGAACCTAATGGCATAAATCAAAGATGGCCAATTTGAATATATGGGAAAGCAATAACACAGAGAATATATCGAACAGCACCCTCAATTTATTTGAAATTCAAATTTCTTCTGCTTTCGAAGAGGCTTCGATCCAAAAATCAGAGATCAGAAAACAAAAGAGTTGAGGCGCGAACTGAACAGAAAATTTGCATTTATTTGAAAGCAGACGAATTTTTTCTTCTCTATTCGATGGCGACTGGAGTTAGGGGCTGGCTTGATACACACGCCCACCAACTCAATGAGATGTTTTTTTTTGTCCAGGAGGGTCGGTGCGATATTAGCTGAGAAATAATCTGCCCCTTTGGTCGTACCGCAGGCAGTGGCGGCTGTGTCTACTGTTTTTTTTTTTTGTTCTTCCTCTTTCTCAACCTGTAAGCCGGGCGCACGTTATGTACATCATCAATTAATTATCACTTTGGTGGGAGATTAATCTGTGAATTTATGGATCTCCGCGATGTGGGTAAAGATAAATGTCCGATTGATCAAGGTTGTGCCGATTCTGCAGTGATGGCACGGCACCTGATTTATGTCGACTGAATATTAATGTGTCCCAATCATCTTTTGATTTTCTCATGTTCATTAAGGGGCCGAGTGATGGAGACATTAATAACGTCGAAACGGGTTGATGGGTAGCGATAGCGACACCATGGGAATGAGGTGTTCGACTTGTATCGCTTCTATATTTCATTTCAAAATTTTCATTCTCTTTAAATTGATAATTTGTCGACTTAGCGTCTTCAGATTACGTGGCGCTAACCGTTTGTGGCAGCAGAGCAGATGGTTGCACCTTTCAGCGATTTTCTTCCTGTGTGTTGCAGAGTCAAGGATGGAATTGCTTTATAGTTAAGGTGGCTGTATTAAAGCAATAAGAGTAGTAGTCAATAAGCTATGTAATTTCTTCCAAAGTCGCAGTACCATTTATTTTTACACATAGTCATAAAGTTTTGATTATGCTATAAAATAATAAATCGACATTTGGTGTCAATAAAGGTGGTCAATTGCAGATTATTTTTCTTCATATTAAGGCAATTCTGAGCGCTATGAAGAAAACTGCAACTTGACCTTAAAACTGACATAAAAATATATTGAACAATCGGCAACACAGATTGTTTGATGTGATTTAAGATCTTTCAATAGATTAAAAAAACAAAATATGAATTTATCGCTCCTCAGAGACTACCTACAATGGAATAGTTCTTGTTGTGTTGAACATTATCGAAATTAAAAACCAGTCAATACAAAACTACAAATGAAGAAACAAAAATAATATTCAAGCTTTTAAGCGTTCCAATAGCGATTCGTCTTTAGGAATACACCACATAAGTTTTCAATTATTTAAAAAAAAAAGTGGTTCAATAAACAAAGAAAATATTTTATGTATTTTCAAGCAAAATAAATGAAAGTTTTAATAAAAAGTGGATTATAGTCACACACAAAAAATTTTGCATACATTGCCACTCACAGAGAACTGAACTGTGCTATGGCCATATGCCTTGTTACAAGAGCTCTCTCATACAACCTCAAAGTTGTTTTTACTTTTCATTTATTTATTCAATATTTTTAAGCTACTATGTGCCTACAACGCTGGAGCTAACAATGCGAACTAAAAATGAAACCAGTTGGCAATGCAAAAAAATAAGCAGAGAAATAATAGTAGTGGCATTGGTATTTAGAGTAGAATGCTACATCAAGACGATTTTAAATAATAAATAATAAAATAATAGGACATGGCAAAAATATGGATGGAGATTAAAATTTAGAATTATTTCATTGCACAAAAAAAAAAAAAGAAATCACAAAAGTGAGTTTAAGATACGTCGGACAGAAAAACTTCAATTTGATTGTGATCAGATCCAAATGTCATGTTTTTTTTAGGAGAATTGAGGTAGGAAGACGGTTGAAAAGTTTACAAATAACGACGGACTAAAAGTGTCTAAAGTATGGTGGTAGGGTGGTTCGGAATAAAGGTTTGCTTACCACAATCTCGAAGTTGGGCTTTGCAAATAACCACTTCTTAAAGAAAAATTCTAGACACCTCATCGTAGTAAACATGAGTAACTGTCAACTGTTTTGACTCTTCAAATGATGATCCAAATGATGCTCCAAGTTGACCAAATTTTCTTCAGTGAGGACCTGCGATTACATTGATATTGATGGACTTTTTCACCTCATCTAGGCTTTTTTAATCATTCGACCTGTGTACGGCCAGAAGTGGTACACGGATGAATTATGTATGACCAAGGACTAATCCGCACACCGCATTATCGAAAGGCAGCCAATAAACACACGTTGTCAACGGACAGCGCACAGATCTTGGACAAAATAAAAAGGTGCAATAGATCTTTTAGTTTGCAGTACAAGTAGCTAAATGGTGAATGAGGACAACTAGTCTATCGGAAATCAGTCTATTCGCCACAAACAAACCATGGCCGATTTCTCTTAACCACCGGTTGCCGTGAGGATCCAAAGATGTCAACCAGCTCCGTCTGAATGTCATCTAAGCCCCATTACGACTCAAATCCAATATACAGCATATTTGTTTCCATATTCATTTAGGTGGCTCATTAGATCAAAGAAAAAATATAAAATAAAATTCAAAATTCCTCCCAAACAAGTGAAAGCAATACGCGCACCCACGCGCCGCGCCGAACCGAACTGTAAATTCGTGCAATACCTAGCATTCCAACCCGGCCCAGCTAAGACCTCTCCAACAAAGAGAACATCTTGTTATTCCCCCATTAAGACCACCCCAATCGATAAGCGAACATTTCATTATCGACGAATTTATGTAATTTTTATTTTATTTTTATTGACATTTCTGTCAAATTCGAATTAACATAGAATTCCTATATCGGCTGCCATTTGAATGCCCGTCAGACAGGCTGGCACGCAGAGACAGTCTGGGGCTAGTTGCGAAGCCACAACGCGATACAGAGAGCGACACCGAAGCGAGAAGAAATCGATGGGCCATCCAAATTTAGATATAAAATGTATCTTTTTTTCTTATGCAGATGCATAGGTAGATTCACAGGCGCAGCGGTGCAGACAGAGGTGCGGAGATGCAGCGATGCACCGATGCAGCGAAATGTAACACATTCCATGTTGATGATTATTATAACATAAAAACGGTTTTTATTGCCCTCTGATCGGGCGGCTATGGCCTTAAGTGGACGTTCATTCCACATAACAGACCCATTTACGCGTTCTCTTCATATTGAAATGAACTTGCGTTGCCGTAAACGCTCTGAATAGTTCCAATTATATTGGCCTGATAAAGGCTGTGTACGCAAGACAGTTCGCCCATTCGTGTGGCTTCTTCGTTTATGACATCGAGCCGCAGATATGACGGCGGTGATTAAGACGACGACAACGGAGACGGTGGCGGTGGCTAAGACGACAAAGTCACGCACGGTTCGATCTGATCACACAATTGGTCGAAAAGGGAATTAATCCCGTTGAGCGTCTACTTCAGGAGCAATCTGGTCCAGAGGCTGCCGGCTTAAGAGGTCTTTATTGGGCCCGCGCGAGAAAGAGGACAATTAAGTGGGAGCGCCTAGTCTTATGCAAATCTCCCTAACTTAACTGTCCAAGAAGCCGAGCACTGCGTAGCCATCAGCAGAGGGCCCAGCCCTACAGGGGCTACCGATACAGTAGACGCTCAGGTCTACGGGAAGCTGGCGTAATAAAGCTAGAAATTTATTTAATTGCAGGTCATTGAGGCGGTTTTGTTTTCTTGTGTATTCGAAGAAAGGAAAAGGGATTCGACACGCGATCAGGTGGTCTGGCGGGAGGGACTATAAATGAATGGCATGAATCCATGTCGTTAGAAACTGATTAAATCGTGAGGGAGCGATGGCAGCGGCGCTCCTAAAATGTTACTCTATCGGGGATCACCTCGGCCCGGGGGTGAGTTTTAAAAACTGAAAGAAGAGGAACAAACTAACAATCGCTGTAAATACCGGAGCGGCTCTAATGGTGATAAGGTATGAACATTTATGGGATAAAATGTGTAGGCGATAAATCAAATTTAAAAAGAAAAGAAGTACATTTATAAAGATCCTGTATGTTTCGGAGATTGGGCAACATAAGTTCGGACCATCTAGTCCGGAGACGCTGTATACTTTTTTGCTTCTTTGAAAATAGCGATAGCGAAGTGTAAAAACAAGTGGTTTTTTGATTTCGCTCACCGTCACCATGTTCGTAGAACGCTTGCAGCTGCAGATCTGAGAGCACACTTCCTGGCATATCCAAATACAAAAGGTAATAAGTAATAAATAAGTGCGGTTCGAAGCTGCCTGTAGCAGAGATCCTACTATACTTGTATAGATCTTATTTTTCAAGAAATATGTCTGTGATATTGTGTAAAACCTGCTATCAATAAGTAACATCTGATAGTTTGTCTTCTACAACCACATTGGCAGAGACAATCTTTAGGGCTTATCACAAAATCACTTGTGATCGTGTGTGTCTATGATCGAATGAAATTGGAGATGTACACATATAACGTATACTTAAGAGCAAACGAAAACAGTTAAAGGTAACTTTGATATTTTAACAACATCACTTAGGCAAAAAAAAAACACTTCAATTATTCTTACTGAAAACTCACCTTGAGATAAAAGCTTGAACACAATTAAGTTAAAGTTAAACCCAGTTACGAACACATAGCATAATACATAGTTTCTTTGATAAATATATGGACAGGCTAAGCAAAGGATCTTTTGTACTGCAAATGGCAAGCTTGTACATAAATCTTATTGGCGAGTACGAAGTGAAGAATTCACAATTTCTTATTTTCTAATGCATTTTACTGTTTCATATTCAGATTCAACAACACCACTTGACAAAAATACTAGAATAGAATTACCTATAGTGGGTACAAAAAAAGAACTATTTGCATACCCAGTTTTTCTATTCTTCAAAAAATTGTTTCCATGCTTAACCCTATCCCCCCACTCAGTGGCTTTGGGTCGTTTCAGTATTAGGACTAAATATCCCAATTTTAAAAAGAACGCCCATTCAAACTTATTGACGTTATTGCTCTACGTACGTAAAATTTAAAAAAGTTAGGAATGTATAACTGTAAGAAGCATACACCTCCAGCATCGTTTTCCAACCTAATTCACGCAGATGATGTCTTACAGTCACCTGTAGCTGTTATCAGGGCTTATTATTGGTGGAATAATAACAGAAAATTAAGCCGGGCTGATTAGGGTTAAGGTTGTGATTTTTTGGTGTAATCTACAATTGATGTCGAATAAAAGCACACCAGGAATCCCAAAAGCCGTAAAAATTCTATCCAGATAGGCCATGTGCCCACCACCATGTTTTACTGTAGGCTTTAGGACCAACTTCATTCGAATCTCTACGAATGTTCAATGGTGAATTGTGCGCAACATATAGAGAAGCCTGTCAACGATTACACTTACTGGAGAATGATATCCATTGGGACCACACACTTGCTGATGCTGTTCTACTTCTCATCATATACGATTACTTCTTGCCGTCCTAATTTCAACGTGCTTCCCATCAAATCCACAAAATTTGTGGAACAAATACAAAGACAATATGGCTGAGGACATTGTGCATCGACTACGTTCAACAACGGAAAATCCCGAACTTAATATTTGAGCTGAAATCTACAATGAGGTATTAATATCTTTAGAGGTTTTGTCCGTGATGATGTCAGGCAAGATGTTACATGACTTAGGAATGCCTGCACCTAATCGCCCCATGCATGATGTATTTAATCGTGAATTTGAGCGCCAATACGATAGAAATGCTTTAAGTCAATCAGTGCAAAATAAAGTCCCACTTTTTAATCAACAGCAAAAAACAGTTTACGACACGATAATGAAAGCAATTAATGTCGACAACGGAGGATTTTTTTTCCTGGACGCACCCGGTAGAACGGGTAGGACTTTTTTGATCTCATTAATTTTAGATACAATTCGGGCACAAAGTAAGACCATTAAATTTGCAAGCAATAGTTGAACTGACATGCAATGTAAGCAAAACATCAGCAATGGCGAAAGTGCTACAGAATTGTAAGCTTATAAGCTTATGGGATGAGTGCACGATGGCACACAAAAGAGCATTAGAGGCACGATCGAATACTAAGGAGGCGCGATGATTCTACTGGCTAGAGATTTTCGCCAAACGCTTCCAGTCATTCCTAGGTCAGCTGCTGATGAAATAAATGCTTGCTTGAAGACATCAAATTTATTGCGATACGTAAAAAAATTAAGTTAGTAACTAATATGCGCGTTGCATTAGAAAATGATTTATCGACGGGAAAATGCCTGCTGACCCTTCTACTGGCCTCATTTCATTTCCAGCAAAATTTTTGTCAGTTCACATGGTCAAAAGAACAATTGATATCGAAAGTGTTCTCAAATATCGGAGTAAATTATAAAAACCATATTTGGTTGAGCGAACGAGCTATATAAGCAGCAAAAAATAAGGATGATTTAAATATAAAAATCCAGAACGAAATTTATGGACAAATACATTCATTTAAGTCGATCGATTCCATTATCGATCAAAATGAAGTGAATGGAACAAGACTCGCCGTTAAAGAAATTTTGGGAAATTTGATTAAAGCGACTATTATCATAGGAAAGTTTAAGGGCGAGGATGTTCTAATCCCAAGAACACCAATAATTCCAACCGATTTCCCTTTTGAATTCAAACGTGTCCAGTTTCCAGTGCGCCTAGCATTCGCAATGACAATTAACAAATCCCAAGGTCTATCACTAGAAGTGTGTGGAATAAACCTGGAATTTCCCTGTTTTTCTCATGGGCAATTATACGTTGCATGCTCGCGAGTCGGCATCATCGGCGGTATTTCTTTTTGCCTCAGAAAAAAAACTAAAAATATTGTATATGATAAGGCCTTACAATAGTTATATTTAAAGTATTTAATACATGGTTTTATTGTAAAAAAAAAAATATTTTCTCATTATTGTCAAATAATCCAACTGATTTTAATTTCCCAGTATTACATTTCTTTAGTCTACGGTTGTACACCACCTGTGTGAAGCCAAGGCAAGCGTAAATAGTAAACCAAGTCTTTCAGGAATTTCGAAATTATACACAAAAAAGAGGACAGATGGACAGACGGACACCGAAGTGTTTCTATAAGGGTTTCGTTATTCCCTTGGAACAAAACCCTAAAAATATGGCGGTACGAAGTTTGCCGGGCCAGCCAGTTTCATATAAATATTGGAATATACAAACATTTTAAGGTATAGAGTTTGAGAAAATATATTTACATGAAATAGTTAGGTACAAACTGTTGTCAAGGACAAGCGGCGAAAGTACCAAGCGGCGAAAGTACTATAATAATATTCAGAAGAATTATGAAAAGTGTTGATGGGAGAGAGTTAAACAGTTGTATTTAAAAGTCAATTAAAAAAAAGTGAAATTAAAGAGCAATAGCTAATGAATTAAGGATACTAAAACAAATTGACAAGATTGATTATTGATTAAAGCTAAAAGAAATTTTGTCATGTGTATGCATATATTATGGTTTTATTAGTAAAAGCAAAGTTCAAGTGGCTGCCTCGGCTGTATTAGAAGAAGCGTATTCAGCTCACGGATTGCTTGAATGATATTGGCATTCAGTGCTTGAATCCTTTCCAGATTGTTGGCTTATAGAGCTCCAAGTATTAACCTGTTCGCAGCAGAATGTAATGCATGTATTGCGTTTGACCCGTAACCACATACCAAGGCCAAAAGGCGGTGTTAGACGTTAATGAATTTTGTATTGTTTCGCGTATTACCTCTGAATGCAGCACTTCTCCCATCAACTGCCACCCTTAGTAAACTTCAACCAAACCTTGAGCATCTCATCATATAATTTCAAAAGATCTTAGTTTTCTATCCCGAAAATGTGGTTTGGTATCATGAGACTTATTTGCGCTAAGAAATGTATAACTACTCCTTTAAAGGCTTAGCGGAGATGATAAAAGGAAACGGTTTCTGATCGTCCGACCACAATCCTCTCCCACCTTTAAAATCAAAATACCTGCATATGTCTATCCCAGTGAGCTACCACCAACTAACTAACTCTCATTCTCAGATTTATGTGACTTTCAACCCTCGGGCAGCCATCGCAACTGCAGACAACTTCGTCCGAGCCCGCAAATGGCCCGAGCATTCCTTATCCTTTAATCAACCAATGTTCCAACCGAGAAACATCACTAATTACGACGAATGAAAATCTATGCATGTCCAGAGGGTGTATCTGATTCATGATCACAAAAAAACATCTCCAGCTCCACATGCGGTCTCCTCCTCGACATAAATTAACATCATATCTGGCCTTTGTTTAAGAACAACCAAATTCGAATAAAATGATTGATTACAGTTCAATGAAGCAACATCATTACGGGCGGCCCGTGTACAAATCATTCGATTTGCCGTAGCAGACAGTGGAGGACAAGGAGGATCCACTGCACCACTACCGACTGTGAGAGAGGTCTGAAGAAGCCAACTGCTTCCAATCCCAGCCTATTCGATCTCTGTAGTCGATGTGGCGTTGAATAATGAATAATAACCGATCGCACGAATGAGCAGCGTTGTTGAGTAGTGCTTCCTGTCAGTGTCAGTCAACTGCGCGAACGACTGTGGGCCGAAGGCTTCTGGTCCGGCTCCGGAGGAGACTTGATTGATGTTATTATTGTCCCAGTATTTGCCCGCGACTATGGATAGTGTTGGCGTTGATGTTGACGGGCCAACCATCAAATGCCGAACTGTTTGAAGCACTCGCTGTGAGGAGGATCAGAAAATTAAATTATATCACGGGATAATGCCAGTTGTGATGTCTATTGAGAGGCTGGAGGTGGTGTGGTGTTAGTGGTGATTAATGCGGTGCTATCGCTCATCTTTCGGGTAATAGATGTTGGATAGCCGAAGCAGAGCGAGGTGAAATTGAAAGTGCGTCAGTTCCCGTCACGTGCTGATTGTAAAACACTGCGGGGGCCTCAAGGACAAATATGAATTGATTTTGAGTTGGTCTAAAATCTATTAGCATCTCAGCATTCTCGTGGAAATAATTTGGTTGTTTTGACACTTGGACTGAGCATTCGACCTTGTCTAAATTATGCTCCCACAGTTTTGCGTATTGTGCTAGGTTTAAGTGCAAGTGGGATGAGCAGTTGTCAACGTTATTGAAAGGATTATTTTGGAAATATATTTTTTCACTCATTCAAATTGTAAGAAAATTTTAAAGATCATGTCTATGGTATAACGTTCTCACATGCCAGAAATCTTAGTAACTAATTTATGCAATGTTGCTGCTATTTTGTTTATAACGGGCGAGCCATCTAGTAATTTGTTTTTTAATTAAATGTTACTTTAACACTGACAGCTGTTTTTCGCTCGAAATCTTGACAGAAAATTAATATAAGTCGGTTTGTGCTTAAACAAAGTTGGAAAATATTGAAAACTTTTTTTATTTCTAGCTGAAAATTTCAGCCATAAATTGCTCATGTCCGTTTTTTTTTATATATGAACTTTTATCGTATTTGATATTCTCATTCTCATGAATGGTCCGATGGCAATCCCAAAAATGCGCTGCTATAATTTAAAGTCATGGCAGGTTTAGCAAGTTGTAGTGATTTAAAACTATTTTTCAAGGATACCAAAGATGTTCCAAAAAGGACTTTGATGTAATCGATAGCATGAATTTCTAGTTATACTTATGCACCGGCTTGTCGTTCGCATCGTCTGGTGCTTGAAATCAATTCAGATTCATCATGCTCGAAATGAAAAATTGAAAATGCAGAAAACATAAAATAATGAAATGGTTAACAAAGAAGACAAAAAGACGTTGGAGGCCGCAAGCTTAGTAGGCTAAGCGGTGAGGCTTGGGTTTTTGGTAAAAAGTAATAAATGTAGATATATTGTTTCCTGATCTTTAAAAACTAAAAATTACCGCATTAATATTAACCGAATAAAAATATATTCATCGAATATTTAGCGAATATCAGACAATAATTTAAGAGTAGTAGCATGAAAATACACAGTTCTTTGATGTACTAATTTAGAAAAATATTCACCGGTGGTAAAAAAAACTTGGATCGTAGTTTCCACAATTCAATCTTCAGACCAATTATTTAGTGACAAAATCGTTAGACGAGGATTGGTTGCTACTTGCTGGTAGGTCGGGGCCAATAGACGATTCGCACTCGCTTTTTTTTGCAGTGACTTGAATGCTGGCTGTTTTATTTTATGTTGTGCTCCTGGGCGTCCTTCACCTCTTATGTTTTTGCGAGGCTCGTAAAAGCACTCATCTGGACGGGCACTTCTTTAATAGCCTGAACGATCTGAACAAAATCTGCATTAACCAAATCCATAGCTTCGTAAGAAGCTCTAAATGGTTCCAATAGGGTTTGGAGTAGATTTCCGCGTTGTAGTATTACAATGGGCCTAATCTGGCCTAAGTGTGGCTGTGGCTTCTGTTTCCCCAGCCAGCCAGTCCAACTTAACCTAACTTAGCCTAACCTTGCCCCTGAGCGATAGAAACAGCGCTCTCACAACACGCAAGCTCGACGATTTCTAGTTGGATGAGACCTAAGTCATTCAAAAACAAACAAAAAAAAAACAAATATATGTGTGCAATTTACGCGTGGTCGAAGTGAAACCTTCAAAAATGTTGGCTTCAAGATAATAAAATGAATATAAAATCTCGGGAAGAGGTCAATATACCTTTGAAATACTTTGGCAGTTAAATGTTTACGGTGACAATCCTTTCCTTATATTTATAAAATCATATAATATAATAGTTTCTCAATAGTTTCTAGCCGATCCAACCTCAACCGTTGAAACTCAGCTCGCAATCCAATTGTGGATACTATTGCGCTTCGACCGTCAAACAATTTCCTATCATTTTCAATCTTGTTTTCCCTTTTTAGGGTTTCGTCATAACGAAACCCTTATGGAATCACTTCGGTGTTTGTCTGTCTGTCTGTCGCCTTTTACACATTAGCTTGTCAAATATCTCCCTTCCGCCTTTTTGTGTTTTGAATTTTCCGGCTATGTACAAAGCGCTACAGAGCAAAGGACAAAAAGGCGGAAGGGAGATATTTGACAACCTAATATTTGACTATAACTTAGAAGTCCTTTACAGTTAAGGATGAAATTTGGACTGAATCTATTTGTATTTTTGATTTTTTTTTTTTAGATTAAAGAAAACGTTAGTACTAATACTAACGGCCGAAAAAACTTTAACTTAGTTTGACGGTCAATATGGGTGTCATTGGAAAGGGGGCCGTACCGATTATGAATATGTCTATCTAATAGCAATACCCCGAAATTGTCCAAAAATCGTGTATGATTTTTTGCTCATACTAAAATAAATTAATTACTAACTTTTTCTGAAAAAAATTTTACGGGAATTTATTATGTGAGGTACCATCGGATAGGTCTTGTAAAATAAATTTGAGTTTTCATTTTGAACTTTTCATTTGGAAGTTAAGTTTTCGAGATATAAAGCTTTAAACTCGAAAAAAGGCGTCCCCCCCCCCTCTCATTACAACACCCGTTGGTCTACAAATCTGAAAAAATCCTGGAATGTAGGTTTTGATGTAATCTTTGTGTTGAGTTTGAGCACTCTGGCTTTAATAGTTTTCGAAATATTGGCCAAAAACAAAAAAACAGCAACATTCGTATTTTGAGGATCCGAAAACACCATTTAGTAGATCTCGGCGAAAGAACAGTAAAATATTATGTAACAAAAAATATCTTCATACAATTTTTCAAGATATTAACGATTTAAATCGAATCAGTTTCCTGCAAAAAACGATGAACTGACGGCAGTCTCAGTGTCGCTTGCAGCATTTCATCAACGAAATGCGCCAAAGCTATTTTCACACGGCTGGCGCGATCAGCAAATGGGAAAGGGTTTTCTTTTGCTCAACTTCGTTCGAAATGAAAAGAGTTTTAGTGAATGAACAGTGAATTGAGTTTAATTTGATTTGACTATTTTAGTTTGTTGATTTCTTAGACTTATATTAAGTCTAAGCTACTAATCTGTTTGCGAACGAAACCCTCAGCGGGTGATTAAAACTCACACTTGACCCGTTTTTTTTTTTTCGAGAATCGCAATAATATTCTGCATTCGTTTTTGGCATATTTGAAGAGTTTTACTACAAAACTGATGAAAAAACTCAGATCTATTGTTTTTATTGGTAAGAAACACATCTTATTATTTCATTCTGTGTTTACTAACAGTGCTGAAATAGTTGACACAAAGGCAAAAATTATTGCGAAAGGCGAAGAAACTACACCTGATTGGTTCCATTATAGTTCATGCTTGAGCATAAAATAAAAATCGAACAGGACAGCACGAGTTTCTTCTCATATATACAGAGTCTCACAAAATTTAGCATACACCTACAAAAATTAAATATTTTGCTGAGAAATAGCATGTTTTGTTAACTTTGTTGTTGTTTTTACTTTTTAACGTATTAAAAATTAAATGAAATATGTGCAATCAAGACATATTTCATTTAGGTTTTCTAAAAAAACCAAGAACAATACGAATTTCTGCTGATCTTTTTTTTTCTCTCGGCGCACAGTGGTCAATTTTGAGGATTTAGCGGAACTTAATTCAAAAAATCAAGTTTGCCTGAGTAAATATTTTTGAATGGGAATTAACAGCTAGAACCTCATAGAATATTCTGCAAAAAAATGGATTCTGGGAATAAAATTAACCATTCTGTAGCATCCAAAACAGCTGCAATATATTGGCAAAAAAAATAAATAAAATTTGTTGCGTTTTGTAAGTCGAGGTGATAGTTGGAAATAAAATCGCTTAGAAACCCAGTATGTATAGTGTATACATTTTTTGATTGTCTTCAATTCCGGCTTTTTTTTAAGATATGTCAAATTTATATACAATTTATAAAAGCAGAGAAATTCGGTGATCTTCAAGAATGATTTGCGCTTATTGTTACATTTTGCTTCTTCAGCTTTGTGAAGGCTTTTAAAAATATCGACGCGTGTAATCGGCTTGATATTATATATATCATGAAAAATTCCGTGGTCTATAATAGAATCCATTAAAACTTTTTGCCCCCAGCTGCTCACAACTAGCGTCGGTTTTTGTTAGGCCTATCACAAAATAACACTACAAGACATTTTATAAGGTATCGGTAAATTCTAGCCTTCATATAACCGGCGGAAAGTGGTTGAACGTGCGAAAAGTAGCCGTAATTTCAGACGATAAATAAAATAAATAAAGAAAGAAAAATCTAATTAGACAAAATGGTCACATGTTCGGTATATGGTTGTTCAATCAACAATGACAAAACAGTCAAAAGAAACAGTGATACGAACAATAATAGAGCAGTGAAAATAAAACTCTTTACTTGGGTGGAGTTCCAAATAGTACTCACCTCCGATTTTTTTGAAATTTTTTGAGAACATGGTCGAATGCATCTAAAACCGAAATCCAAAGCCGTTTTGACCGCAAATTAATAGAAAGGACGAAAAGGACATTCAAATCCGTGAAAAAAGAAATGGAAATATCTCGTAAGCCCCATAACCTGTTTCTTTCTCAGATATCTCAAGTTAAAGGCATCAAAAAGTTTTTTCGATTGGTATAAAAATCGTTATAACCAATTATTATTTTTTTAGAATTTATAGTTAAATTTCTTAAAACAGGCTTAAATTTTTGGAGAAAAACATTATTTTCTTAAAAAGTACCGTTATTAGGATTGCATTTTTTCAACATAATGTGAAAGTTCATTTTATAATCTTTCTTAAGATATATAATATAGTATACTTTTACAGCGCGTATTATGTATGTATATACGAATGTCATATTTATTCAAAATGCACCATTTTACTACTGTATTAAGGGTTCAAAGGT
Organism: Syritta pipiens; assembly: GCA_905187475.1. NCBI lineage: Eukaryota > Metazoa > Arthropoda > Insecta > Diptera > Syrphidae > Syritta > Syritta pipiens. The sequence continues at coordinate 31,822,693 of LR994574.1, read as the reverse complement.
CATATATCTTTAAAACTAAGTCGCATATCATCTCAAATTAAATCTGCGGCAACAGCTTTTAATTAATGTAGTTAGTTCTTGGTTGCAAGAGCTTCGACTAATCTTCTTTATCGATTTAGTCACTTGCACTAAAGGTATTTTCGACTAAGGATATATAAGCAACTGCCAGGCAGGCGCTCGCCTGCATGAGGGGGTGGGTGGACCGCTTCGCGGGGCGCAAGGAATTCAACTCCCTCTCTGACTGGTTTAGACGCTCACGTGACTTCGTCGCTCCTCTCAAAAAAATCGGAGGTGAGTACTATTCGGAACTTTATCCATTTTCTTTTCCAACAGATTTAGAAATGGCAAAGATTTAGGAACATAAGTGTGGGAGCACCGGCAAAAAAGACATAAAAAATGCTCGCGTGTGTTTACTAAACTAAAGACCAATACGCCCGTAATTTGCAACACGAGTTGCTTAATTACTCACCACCCAGAGTACGAAAATTAAAGAGCGATGCGGTACTATCAGAGAATCTTCGCTTTGGCTCAAATTTAACAAAGAAAAGAAAGATAGGATTCAAAAAAGAAATGGGAGGATTGAGAAGAGGATTTATCGAGCTGAGGTAGCATCGGTGATGAAGTCAGGGGCTAAAGAAGATCCTGTAGAAGTTATAACGAACTAAAGTATGACGCGCTGGAGTACCTAGCTGGATACATACTAAACCATTTTAAGAACAAGGTAAGTAACATGGACTGGACTAACATGGACAGACCTAATAACTGTATGTGGACTTCACAAACCGAACAACATATTTATGATATTAGATGAGATATTTAATATGTATAATAATAAATCTCTAAAGCCAGGTATTAATTGTATAAACAGTTTGTTAAATGTAATGACTGTATACTTGATTAAGAACAGGTTTTTTAGATGTAAAATGTATTTTAGAATTCGTATGGAAAGCCAAACTAGATTAGAACATTGGTATCGTAAAAAAATAAAAAAAAAAATAAATAAACAGAATCAGCTCGTAAGATTAGAAATGCAATGTAAATATCAGTGATAACACTGGTGATTTTCACTGGTAAATTATGTTATGTTTAATAAAAACAGGAAAAACGTTTGTATATATATTACCCACGCCTTTTATTTCAATATAATTTTACAAGTATTATATTAAAATTCACTCAACTTTTCTGCAGACCAAGATCGGTAGGACGTCACAAAAGGGTGCGAAAATTTGACAGCTAGAGAATATAATCTCTTGTATTCTGTGTATCATGGCTGAGGCCCAACATAAGAAGCACTGTATAATGCTTCCTGTCTCATTTTCTCCTACGTTAAATCTTATGAATTTATGTGTCTGTCTCTTCTACTGTAACTTTTTCGTTTCATCGGATTTTAAATCACTACGAAAATATTAATCAAGAAAACTTTAAAACAAAATAGGCAATAAAATAAAATGTTCAATCGTACTTTAAAACCTAAATAATTTTTTAGCATAGATAAACAACTTATTCTCTGGTATAATGACACCATTTAATTTTTCCTGACTCAATTTTACATCTGCATATTTTATATTGCTTATTACACTTTTCTAGATTCTTTACAGAGCTTACAGACTTTTACAGAGCGTGGTGCTCTTGAGCGAATACTGCTGGATGATCATGAACTGAGATGAAGGAGACAGGATATTTCAGGTCTTCAGATCGTTTACCTACAATCTTTATATTGCTAACTTTGTGGTGAATTTTTTCTTACACAAAAGTGCTCCACTGCGATAGCAGAAAACGAGAAACCTCTTTCACGTGTTTAAAACAACGTTGGTAAGCTCGGTGACTCGAACTATTACACCCAGCTGCAGCATGCAAAGGCCTCATGCACCGGGCAAAATAATAACCGGCACAGAAGCAACCGCTTTCCCCTCCAGTAGCATTATCCCCACCTGGACCCCTGCTGGGGTGTTTTTCTAAAAATCATTCTTAATTGCAGCACAAAGGATTACACGAGTCTCCCAAATTAGATGCGAGTAAAGCGATTGCACATTTCACCACCCGGTCCCAGTCCTGGATAGTCGATGCGAAGTCGAGCATCACATCCCGTCTTCCCTTGAAATGGAACGGAATATAATTTCTTAATTTAAGAGAATTATTTGCCAGCAGCTATTATTTTTAGTACTCCACCTTCGGTGCAGCGTAATAAGATTAGACCTTGCATCCGTCTGTGGTACCGAAATGAGGAATCTGTAGCACTCTCTCGGTAGACCATAAAAGTCGCTCGTCCAATTGTAATTAAATCCATCATCTGGTCATAATCCTAGCCGAGCCAAAACTCTCGGCTCTTGTTCGAGCTCGGGTTTTAGCGTTACTGGAAATTGAGGAGTACCGCAAACTGCAGCAGGTCTCGCAGATGCATAAAACTGCTTGCCGCAGGGAGGTTCCCAAAACGTAATCCGCCTCGATTCCCACAAAATCGCGCGCGCTCAGCCAAATGATAGAATCTCCAATTTTATAGCCGAGCATAAAAACGCTTTTCACCGTTGTTGTGAGAGACAGCTTGCCCAGTTGAACCTTGCCCAGTTAAGTAGTACATGTCCCGGTTGGATTTGGTGCATGCTATATATAGCGCACCGCACCGAAGCCTCTGTGAGCAGTGGTCAGCGTCCGGTCTGAGGCGGGGGACTGCTAGAGATTGATTAATGCATGTGTCGGCCAATTTAATGGACCATTTTGATCTATTGGGAACACAGCGTTGTTCTGATAAGTTGCATGCACCCCGTGCAACGTTGCCGCCAACACCGCGCTCTGTGGGGTGTACACGGTGTTCCTTTGTTTGTCGATGGGTTTCTTTTTAACCATCCTCACTTTTACAGTCGAAGACCAATCGAAGCCGAAATTGTTCTTTCCAACTATGTCAATGGTGTCAGTGGAATAGGATCGTTTCTCCCATGCTTCTTGATCGATCGCTGAGTCGCTGAGCCCATCATCTCGGCTTCCAATTAAAAGATCGTTTCCGTAGCGTAGTCCGGTTCGCCACTCTCCCCCACTCAACTGCAAATTGGACTGTAAAACCGATTCACTCCATTGCCAGTCATCGTGACACAACCTCCCCCAGGCGCAGGAAACGGTGCCCAGTGGTGACGGCTCTTTGTTGCCCACGAATTAATACACTGTTGCGGGGCATTGTCACATCGTTGTTCTAGCGAGATGTCGTTTATCTATTCTCTGTGTCTCCTTTAAATTTCATAAAAGATACATAAAACTCGTATTTGAATATATAACGAGCATTGTCCGTTACTGACAGTTATAGTTGGAGCTATTGTCTCCGGACCGCGAGATGGTGATGGGTATGGCGCATCAACTCCGCGGGGAAGACGGACTGAGTCGGGCCGATGGCCCGGCCAGGCTTGAATTGAATCGTTACAGTTCTTGATGTCTGTATATTGACCGCCTGATGACGCGGATGGAGTGGGGAGGAAGCCATCAATGACCCGATGGGCGCTCAGGTCCACGGGGAGTATTCATTGAAATTTTTGAAGTGTCATGTATGAAGATGTCATGCACTCGCGTCGGAGCGCCAGCCAGTCGAATTTATGCCTTACTGGCGGTAATATTTAACATTTAACAAGCGTTTCCAGGTGTAGGCCTTTGTTTGCTCAGAAAGTTCGCAGCGCGGGACCCACATCGCGGTACAGAATGGGGATAACACCGCCCTGTGTTATTTGCATTTGAGCTATGGCGTACCGCCTTCGAGCAGAGTGTCACCGGGTGGCGCCATTTGGGCTATTGTCAGAGGTGTGGCCAGTTGTGGGAAGCATTAATCTTTCCATCGAACATTTCAAAAGATTCTTTTAATTGCTTTGTTCTGTTCCACAGGTAGATGAGGTATTTAACACATGCGGCTAAGAGCACATGAAACGTGTGCACTTCTCATAAGGTTCATTGCTCTGTGAAGCTCACTAGGTGTTCATACATATTTCAAACGTAGCGATACACTTCTTTGTTTAAAAAGTCGCTGCATCCGGCGATATTCCTATAAACTTTGAAGTCTTGTCATCAAAATAGTAAAAAACAATCCAAGCAATTAGATTCATTACAGTGCGGACTCTCTTTTCGTCACAAAGTCGAAACGTATTTCATATTCTGCCACTGAGCTGACTTTATCAAACCAGTACCAACTTTTCATACCGTTTATACACCACGGAGTAAAGGATGAATGGAATGGCTATCCAAAACGGGGTATTTCGCACTCGAATTTTTTTTTATATAGATTTTTGAAACACGATTTTCGATTTTCAGATAGTATATGAGTACCGAGATTATCCACCCAGACGCTGTGGTCTCTGTAAACGCAATGGAACACTAGAACCGCCATGGGTGCCATGGTTTAATGATTAGTGCGTCGGTCTGTTAAGCTAGCGTACTCGGGTTAGAAACCAGCGCGGAGAAAAACACCACAAAAATCGTCGTTTACAAAATGGGAATTATGAAATTAAAAGGCGTGGGAATCGTTAATACGATTTGCATCGTGTTTTTCTGGTCCCAATTATTGACAAAGTGAGGCTTTGGTGTACTCTGCTTTTACTGAACTGAATGAAAATAACTATTCTGAGTAATTTTTGTTTGACTTTCAGAACTGTTTGTGAATTTGTATAACAAATGTTCATGCCATATAAAAGTACAGACAATTATCTTGTAAATAAAAACAAAAAATAAACAATAAATATTCATCAGCATAAAACAGCGAAAAAAATTTTAAAATAACAAATTAACGACACAAAAACTTGAAATGTGGTTGAATTTAATTTGATCGAAGGTAAAGTATGCATTGAAAGTATACGCAGATGGATCAAAATCAGGAACTTGAAACGAAATAGGATGGATAGGAAAATGCATTCTGCAGCGCATGTTATACGCTATCGCTAGTGGTATGATATGCACAACAGTTTTGCTGTTAACTTTTGCTTGCTTATGCCTGTGCATTCGTTTGCGTACTTACATATGAATGTGCTTAAACAAATTTTTTATAATTTCTATGGTGCAAGTTGGGACGGATAAGTCTGTATAGGTTTGTTATTTCTTAGATATCGCTCATTAAAAACTTGAATAATAAACCCAAGTGGGCGCCGTGGCTTAATCGTTAGTGCGTCGGACTTTTAAGCAAGAGTACCTGGCTTCGAATCCGGCTCGGGGAAATAACACCACAACATTTTTCACGGCCCCCCCTCCAGCGAACGACTGACAACCCTCCTGGAGTACTTCTGTCATGGAAAGCTTTCGCAATTCGCCGTTCGGAACCGGCATTAAACAGTAGGTCCCCTCTACATGTGTCAAAATTATAATGCGCACAACACAGTGGAGGCGCGAAGAAGCTAGGCTCTAGCCCTGTATGGGCTGTTACGCCAACTATTTATTTTTTATAATAAACCCAAGTGTAAAATTTGCAGTGTTTTTTATTTAACATCCCTACAAATATTCAGAATGTACAGGAACTATGCTTAGTATCGTTGTCCTGGCAGCAATAGAAGTCGGTCATTCGACCAGATTTCCACCTGTTTCCGAACTTAAACTTAAAACGCCCAAATAATATTTGTGTTTCGAAATACCATCCATAAATGGTATGGACACGGTTTAGTGTCCATATTGCACCCCATACCATTACCCCAACTAACACTAATGCATATATCCTAAAAGCCAATTCGCCCAAAACAAATACTCGAAGATCACAAATATTATCCAGGTTATACGTCCTCAGCTCACAGTCATGTAACATCTCAAAACCCACCTAACCTCCTCACCACAGCAATTCACTCCCGCCATAACATCATCCATCAATAAATTGCCAACAACAAGCCGATAATCTCGCTGTAGCCAGGACAATTTCCCACACCAGGCCTAGGACCCTATCAATCATATAAATCCAGCAACCGGGATCGCGTTGAATCCAGTGCAACAAGACGCTTGCAAGTGCGTAGACCAAGATTTCTCTTGTAAACGCACAATGATCGCGAAATCGATTGCCGTTTGGCCAACAAATGATTCCGCAGCCGATGCCCCGGGCTAATGCGCGAAGTTCACACAATCCGTCACAATTCGATAGCAGTGCTCTAACAAGATCAATCTGCTAAATCATCTCGGAGATGGCGCCCTCTCCGGCGTGCCTCTGGTGGCCGTGATCGCGGTGACTCGAGGGGCGATCTGCAATTCTATGTCTGATTGTGAGTATGTGGGTCTGCCTCCAGTGATCCAGTCAAGATCGGTGAGATTTCAGAGTTCTCGTGGATCAGCCGAGCGATTGACAGGCCAGAAGAGCTGCCTGGCCTCCTCGCGGCGGCTGGAACAAACGAAAATGCCTGACTAAGTGATTGTCGCGTATCTGCAGCCGCGTCACGTGAAAGGAGCGAGAAATGAACTCATATGCCATTCGATAATTGATCACTGGGATTGATGTCCCTTTTTTGCTCGTTGTGCTTCATTGTTGGGCAGTCGTCTCGGTGAGAAGAGACCCTTCACGAACGCCCGGCAAAGCCAGAGGCACTACCGACTGATCGACTGTGGTGTGGTGGTGTCTCCCATTGATCTGGGCCTGCACCACCACCGCCGCCGCCGCTCAGTTCATTAGAAATGACGATTTAGTTAATTGACAAGTTTTGACTTTTATCGACATCTCCACGGACAACAGAATCGTGTGTTCAAATATGGTGACTCGATTCCACCAAAGTGGGTCTATCTGAACCGTTTAATCAACGATTTTGTTCACCTTTTTGTTGTTGTTTTTTTGTGATGTTGGTGGTGGTGGTGGACACAGCGTTATTGTGGGTCCCGCGTTGTCTCTGTAACTGGTTGTCAAGATCGTTATCATGGCAAAAGTCCTCCTCTCGTATCGCAGCCGCTTTGCGATTTAGTGTGGCAGTTGATATTTTTCGGATTCGATGTCTGCAATGTTGGGGACCCACCGACCACGTCGCGACAGAGGCGCTTTGTCGATTTGTTCTCGGTATATTGGATAATGGAGGTTATTAATACATTTCGGATGAGAAGATCTGATCCTTCTTACGAACCGCCTTTGATGTCGGCCGAAACGTTGAGATTTCGAAGAGATGGTGTAAGGTTGTGAAGTGGGTGGCTTTATGCCACCGTTACGTGAATGGCGGTGATGGCGACGGGGACGGCATCGTTCTGTGGCTCTGGATTGATGGTTTCTGACAGTGCTGAAGAGCGATGAATGGCAGACAGTCTTGGAACATCCATCTTCAGTTTGGTATCTGCAGTTAGCTTGCGCTAGGCATTGGCATTGCAAATGTTCAAAAATTGTACAAAAAGTGCTATGGAAGACGCCTTTCGAACATACATAAATCACAAAGTAAAATAGAATGAAGCTCTTGAATTATGATAAAATAGATCCACAGTTAGTGTGTCTTTTCGGCTTTAAATGTTAGTAGCAACTGATTGCGATCGAAAGTTTATTCTCAAAGATTTTTCGGTGGTACAAATTCTTAAGAAGCTAATACTTTCACATTGTTCTTACATATCCTCTCGATCAGAATAATGACAGTGCAAGTTTATAGACATCGCACTTGTAGTGAATATAACGTTGTAGTTAACATTATTTTAGTATTAAAGCATGGGTGACTTTCAGATAAGTGGTACAAATTGAAAAAAAAATTTATATAAATTTGGTAGATTGAAAATTGTCAATGTGATGTAATATGTTAGTTGAGAAATTATTTAAACTTGAGTAAAAGATGAAAGGGACTTTTTATCGTTAGAGAAGACTAGAAGTAGAGAAGTAGACTCTAGGCCGACTACTACTAACAAAACATTAGAAGAAGTTGCTCACATTAAAAGGAAGCAAGTTTGTAGTGTGGTCGTGCTGATTCATAATCACATTTTTCTAAGCCAAATTTCAGTGCACCAGAAAATGAGTTCGAGTTATAGAAAATACTAAAAAATACCGTTTATTTTAAAAAGTTGTAAATTTTTTTAGGGGTTTCCTACTTTTCCTTCTATAAAAATTCGTCCACTGTCTACAGTCGAAGTCAAAAGAAAGTGTATAAAATTATCTTGACCAAAAAGGTATTTTAAAATGGGTTCTGGTGTTTTAATTTTTGTATTTCTGTAAGGCAACAGCAGGTCAAAAAAGAACAAAAAAATTAAGAAAATTAAAAAAATTAGGCACCAGAACCCATTTTATAAGACTTTGCTAGTTCGAATAATGGGTATAAACGTTTTTTTGACACTGACTGTAAATTTGATATACTTAAAAATATTGCCAGGAAATTTACACACAATAAGGAGTCCAAAAAATTCGAACTGTGGTTGAAATATTTTTTGGAGCAGACGATGTTATTAAAATATTCAAGTTTATAAATCCGACTTTGGGAGTTTTAGCTCCCTCAATGTAAACAATCAACTAAAAAAAATTCGAATTACAGAAGTTCAATTTTCTTCTTAATCCATCCAGCTGGTATTCTAAAATCATCATGTTAGAAAATTGCTAGCAATTTTTAGAAATATTTTGCTTTTGCTTTTGAAAAATATTGCTAAAAGTTTTTTTTATTCTTCATTTTTTTCATCAGATTATTATAACTCAATTCATAATTTGTTTTGTTTTAAGGGTTTCGTTCCAAAGGAATAACGAAACCCGTATGGAATCACTTCGGTGTTTGTCTGTCTGTCGCCTTTTACATAGTTAATATGGGTGTTGTTTTAAAGGGGGCGGGTCCTGATTATGAAAATGTCTGTCCGTTTACCATTAGGCTGAACCCTTGGCAACTGGCTAACCACTTAGAACTAAGAAATAAAACTTTACCAAAAGATGTATATCACTTGCCCAAAGAAAGTTCAGGTAAAAAATTTTAAGAAAATTTTATATCAACGAAAAACTTAGTACCAATACTAAATTCGAAAAAAAAAATTTTTGTTATTAGTTTTTTGATACGGGTAACGTTTGAAACAGGATGATAGCTAGATTAAAAAGTTGTACCATGGTAATGTAATTGGTTATTAACCAACAAACTGCCAAAAACTGACCTGTGTACTGTGTCCCCCACCTTATTTTCTAGAATATTTGACCAAAAAATCTGAAAAAATTGGAGTTATGGGGCAACTCATCGCAATACCCCGAAATTTTCCAAAAATCATGTATTATTTTTTTGTCATACTAAAATAAATTAGTTACTTACTTTTTTTGAAAAAAAATTCACATGAATTTATTAAGTGAGGTAGCATCGGATAGGTCTTGTAAAATGAAGAAGAGCTTTCATTTCGAACTTTTCGTTCGGCAGCTAAGTTTTCGAAATATTAAGCTTCAAAGTCGAAAAAAAGGCGTCCCCCCCCCACCCTCGAATCTGAAAAAATTCTGGTGGTCTTAATGTAATCTTTCTGTTAAAATTAGTTTGAGCACTCTGACTTTAATAATTTTCGAGATATTGACCAAAAACAAAAAAAAAAAAAACAACAACATTTGAATTTTGAAGATCCGAAAACGCTATTTTGTAGATCTCAGCGAAAGAACAATAAAATATTACGTAAAAAAAATATTTTCATTCAATTTTGCGATCAGTAAATCGGATCAGTTTCCTGCTAAAAACGATTAACTGACAGCAGTCTCAGTGTCGCTTGCGGCATTTAATCCCCTAAATGCACCAAAGCAATTTTCACACGGCTGGCGCGATGACTGCCTTTGTTGAGTTTCATTCGAAATGAAAAGACGAATTTTACTGAAGGAACAGTGAATTGAGTTTGATTTGATTTGACTATTTTAGTTTGTTAATTTCTTAGACTTAGTCTAAACTAAGTCCAAACTACTAATCTGTTTGTGAACGAAACACTCAGCGGGTGAGTAAAACTGATCGTTTTTTTATTTATTATTAATATTATTTGGTCAATTTATTCATAAGGTACAAACTTGCCACACACAGATTTTTCTGAGTATTTGTTGCACACGTTTTTTGCATTTGCAACATGTTTGTTTTGGAACGCGACTTAGACTATATTTAACATTATTTGCCATGTCAGCTTCATCAGATAACACTATTTCACCAATGAGTGGCCCTGATGAAAGCCAGAGACATGGCCTGGGTGGGTTAGGTTGGAAAATAATGATGGTGATATTTTTTTCTTATAGTAAAATAGTCGTAATTTTTTTTGTGTATTGTTTTCTTAGAAAAACAACGACAACAAGTTTTAATGGGATTGCTTTTCAAAATTAAAATAAAATGATAAATAAATAGTTGTAGCAGTTGAAAAGCGAAAAAGCCTAGCTTTTTCGCTTTTCAAAATTACTACTCTTAAAACCAGAACGGTGACCCATTAACGGGGGGCGGATTAGGGTTAAATGAGATGAAAGATCATCGTTATGACGCTACGACGAAGCCAAACTACTCAAAAATCTACGATAGGTTTCCGCCAGAGCAGTCCTAGATCCGCCTGCAACCGTCTGGCCATGTGCCACCTGCTGGCCTCACTAAAAGCTTCTCACTGGAGGTTAGCATGACCACCTGAGCTCTCTTCAAATGAATTTGGCAACGAACACTTCCTTTCCGTGTTCACACACTGACCTCTTAGCCCACAAGCATAAACACTCCCAAGCCCACAGAACACCTCTCCAGCTACAAATGTCCGTCGGCTAGTTTCCATATGCAAAACACGCAGTTACGACGCTGACCGCGTTTGTCATTAAAAAAAAAGAAAAAGAAATACGAAAAAGAGTTCACGCATAAAACCATTGGGAAACTTTTTGAAACTCACTCCACTATGCGCATGTTAGAGGCCCACTCTCTGCGGACACAAAACATAACGACAATTATGATAGCCCTCATGTCCCCACACAATGAAGGTCAAATGGTGAGGGCGACACTATGGGAACCATAAACGACCAACGACCAACGACCAACGACGACGACAACAACGACAACGATGATGTTTCATTTCTTGCATTCCCCCTTTCGGGCGCTGAGAAGCCACTAGACAACACCACGAGTGAGAGAGACGAGCGAGAGAGACCCATAAAAATCATTTTAAGTGTTCCCGTCCCCACGAAAGCCTCCAAGTCGAACAACCGCAAGCAACACCGCCGCCGCTAAACACACTAACTAATTCCATGAACGCACCTTGCGGTAGACCCATCTAACCTGCTTGTGAGTGTCCACTTTTTGAGAATTTCTCCCAGCTTCACTGGGTGTTCCCATATGTTTTTTGGGTCTGAAGAGCGGAGCGGAGAAACCGCCGCCGCCGACGACGTCGGAGTCGACGCAAAGGATGACGACGATGTCGCGACACACCGGGGGTGAGGCCACGAGTGTAAGTGTGCGCGCGCATTATATTTCCCTCTCGCCAGGTACACGACTGACAGACACCCAACTACGAATCTCTCCAGCAGCGACATTAAGTGATGAGTTAAGAGTGCTTCCCCGAAATGGAGATGAATCTTTTCGTTGGAAACCGCATGGCATATGGCATAGAAAAAAATAACCACCACGCACGCCTTTACGCGCTGCATACACCACTCAGCCGTTCCACTACACTTCTACTACTCTCTCCTACCTACTCCTACTCTTCCAGTTTTCCACTCTTCCACCCCAGCGTCCATTTTCTTATAAATCTCGTAATTAATTCGACTTTAACCCATCGTTAACAGTTTCAATTTCTCCACAACCGACACAGAAGCCCATCATCTTCATCATCATCGCGTTGGCCTGTTGCGTGTGCGCAGGTCGTCGCCGGTTTGGTCGTGCTTGTGGTCTTGGTCGTGGGTTAAGTGCAGTGCGAGTATCTCTGCTTGCAGTAGATCTCCATGTTGGTTGGGTAATTAAACGTTCGTTTTCAAAAACCGTTTAATATCTCCTCTTCGGTGGGGTTTTTGATGCTCTAGGACCAAGTGTCCACCGCCACGCACGCAACTACCTACGACGGCTCACAAAGTGTGGCTAATCTTAATCGACGAGGCGGCATCTACAGAGAGATAGTCGCAAGATCGTTCCGTGGGATCGCTTAAGTTGGACATTTTATGTTCTGGAAATAATTTTCAAAAAATAAAAATAAACGAGAGAAGCGGAAATTTTGAAATATTCTTGTAGCTCCCTTTGGCCAAACACACTCTCAGGCTCTCAAACTACTGGATAATGTCCACAAGTCACTGCGGAGACCCATATCGATCACATAAATCTGTGATTATCTAAATTTTGAGATTCCTACTGCAGAGCTAAGGCCGATGTTTATGGACCGCCTTTTGAGTTCATCTTGAACGTGTAATATCCGATCGATGAAAATGGCTAATTTATCAGCGTGGTGGTCGTCCAGATGTTTTACTAAATTAAAGAAAAAGTTTTGAATGAGTTCCGCTCTATGTTGGGGAGGTAAGCTCTTTTGAGCTTCTGCAAGAGGTTCCTTGGTGATTGGACATTATGAAGCCTATGTTATATATATATATATATGGGGCGGCGTAACAGCCCGTTGAGAGCCAGAGCCTAGCTTTTTCGCGCCTCCACTGTGTTGTGCGCGTTATAATTTTGTCACATGTGGAGGGGACCTACTGTTTAATGCCGGTTCCGAACGGCGAATTGCGAAAGCTTTTCATGACAGAAGTACTCCAGGAAGGTTGTCAGTCGTTCGCTGGAGGTGGGGCCGTGAAAAATGTTTGTGGTGTTATTTTTTTCCCCGAGCTGGATTCGAACCCGGGTACTCTCGCTCAACAGTCCGACGCACTAACCGATCGAGCCAACGGCGCCCGAAGCCTATGTTATATCAGTACAAAATCCTCTGATCAACTCCTTTTTCTTAGATTGGTCGTAGGAATCTTTCGTGATTTTGATAAATTAGACAATTGCTTAGATTTATCGTCTTGTGGCAAATGTTAATAAGGTTTTTCTTGCTGTCGCGACCTTAACTCAATTTCTATAGCCTGCCTAAACTAACAACTCGCTCTAGTGTTGTGTTTTAAAATATACGCAACACAGAAACGTATCTGCTGCTGGTTCAAATAGAACCAAAATTTACTTAGAATTAACCTAAATTAGGAATAATTTAATTTAATTAATTAAGGGTTCTATCTTATGGTTTTAATAAGCATAGTGCTCCCCTATGGGACATTAATTTCCCAAAGTGAGAGAACGCAACACTCCTCCTTTTTCGAGAAAAACGCCCCGAAAATTTTCCCGATCGCTTCATATATCAAATTAGAACATTGAAATTCCGAAGCGGGAATAGCCTAGCGATTGTGTGTCTGCTGTGTACTGCTATGGATCAAAATCGGCGACCTCTTGTTCGTTGTTGCAAAAATTACACAGTGTTGTAAACATTGACTAGCTTACCGTGAAAGAATAACAATTGGAGGTTTTTCAAATCATTCAAACACTCGACATCAATTGCTACTTCAATAAATATATGTAAATTGAAATGACTTTGTCCACTACCGTACACTACAAATTCAGAGATTAACATGTTGATAAAAAATGTTTGTGGTCCATGATTTAGACCCAAGAAGCGTCAAGTCATTAGATAACATGTTTTAAATGATTGTTTTCTGGTTTCTGCTTACTAACTTTTTTTTGTGAACTTGGAAAATCATTATTTTCGAAGGATTCCAAATGTAGACCTATAAAACTTCTTTTTTTGACATCTCTAGTTTGGGGGTACGATTGTAACCAAATCCTTGAAAGTATTTGCAGCGGCAGCCTCTGCTGTGCCTGTTGCGAAAGAAAACATAAATATTAAAACGAGAATCACCATTAGAAGCTCAGAAAACGAATTCTAGTGGAATGAAGAAGGCATTACTTACGGACTGCAGGTTCTTTGAAATAAAACGCTTCCAACTACTTCCACACTTAGTTCGGCACGAAGTAATTCTCTATCCAGTCTTCAGAGGCATTCCTTCCGCAGCGTCACATCACTCTTCCACATTTTGTCTCCGCGTTGCCCGCAAGAATTGTCAACATTGCTCCCCGGACACGTAAACGCAAATCTCCCGTCAAAAACAAAGCAAATTCTTAAAATTCCCCCGCAGAGATTCAAAACACCTCACGCGCACGCAATGCGAAGCATACAACAGCGAATCGTTAATTTCATCTAACCCCAAGGCGTCTCGTGTAAAATTGCGTTCCTAATTCATAGTACCTGATTAGCGGTGCGAAAAATGAATGAAATTTCTCGGCGACAGGCAAAAAGGCACCGGCCACGTTAGAGTCTGCATTCGCGTTCACTTTCGTGAGCACGATCCATCGTCAATCCATGTGGGTCCGTCCGTCTGACAACTGAATGAAACGGCAGCTGCATCAGAGTCGACTGCAGCTACTACAATGGCAGTTCCTCGGCATTGTCTCCCGGCGCGGTGGTGCGCCAAAAAAGGACCAACATCATGCATCGCATGCATGCCAGGCCCGCGAAATGCATCATATCAGCATACCACCAGCTACCACCAACACCAGCCAGCCACCAGTCTCGTCGTCATCATCATCACCACCCCACCGGGAGCATAGTGTGTCGATGTAATTATCACACCAGGGAGGACGATACGATGCTGTGGTCCAGCAAGTAGCGGTCCGTCTGCCTGTCTGTGCGTCGTCTGTCTGCTGGCTTTCGCTCTAAATTTTAATTAATCCACTGGCATGTCTGCGCCCCGGCCGCGCCGCTATGTTAATATAAAATAGATGACAACAAAAACAAGAACCGAATCCGAAGACGAACTCGCACTCACATTCGCAGTGTGTGCTCGCTCACGATGCATACGGGCCATCCTGGCATTAGGCGCTAGGAATTCCGACTGGTTTTGCGGGGCGAGTATTCAAATGTGTCAATGACACGCTATGGCTACCAGCGGGCCCACGTACACGCATTGCATGCGTCTCGCGGTAAAAAAAAAGCTGAAGGAAACACAATCCCGCTGTAACAAACCGAACATCGGATACCGAACATCGAACCTATAACTCATAATCGCAACCTGCTCAAGTGTCGAACGCACGGTGAAGCTCCAGCTTCTTTGGAGATTGGAAACCATTCAACGGATGCGCCAACTGCTCTAGATTCTTATTTTGTTTTTGCTCTCTGCCTTCCCTGGTGTGGTATGGTGGCTGGGAGTCTGTGGTCAGGTGATTCATCTACGTGTGGTGTTACATGTCGACAACTGGTTATGTGGGAGTAAACATTGCGACCGAAGACAACGGCCGCCCTTGCCAACGCAAATGAAGAGGACGATTGCAGTCTGGGCAGTCTGGCCAGAAGGATGCACTTAAACTGCCATTTTGTCCAACATGACAGGTTAGGGCTGAAGATATTCATGATTCGACGTCGTGGTTGTGCGTCTCGTGAGCCAGGACTAATCAGGGACTGCCGCCTACAAATGTCATTGCTTTCAGTTGAGGAACATGCTATATGTACATATATCTAGTGTATTGAACTAGTTGTCACTGTCGGGATCTCCATTCTGTAGAAAGGGTTGTGCATGGCCACACGACCAACGCAGCGGACACAGGGTTGATCCACTATCAACCCATTTACGGATAATGAATTAAAATGAACAGACACAGATTGGGTAGATAGAAGAATGGATAGATAGAGATTCTAAAGTTTATTGTCAAATTGGAAGGCAGAAATGTATATCGTTACTTGCTTCTATGAGAAGCGAAATCTATTTTTACACCATTTGGAGCTGCACAACTGTTTTTTAAGAGACAAAGAAAAAGCGCAAGAGTACCACATTTGAACATTTTTGAAATTAAAGATCCAATATTTGCCTTAACGAAAACTGTGGCAAAAAAATTTTGAAGCAAAAATGTCCTTTTAGCATACAAAACACAAAGCATAGAAAATGGCAACCGATTCAGAGTAAATTTAAGAGTTTAATTCAAAATTCAATTAATGCTTATTGTGACACAAATTTTGCAATCTTCTGGTATCTTCACCATATTTTTACAATTTACAAGTACAGTAAACTCTCCTCCCCTCTCCCTAAAAACTCCTCTATAATTCGAAAACCTCTGCAAATAGAATTCAACCTATTCAATTTGGTTCCCTTCGTAATTCGAATTTATTTTTGTGCAAACCAACATGAAAACCTCTATATTTGGAAAATGGTGGTCACCTCTACAATTCGATACGTGACGAAAGTGAGTTAATTTTTTTTTAATTTAAATTCTTTCCTGGTCTCATGAAGTTTAAATTATCGAGAGATATACAACAAAAATGAATAAAAGCCATTAAAGACCTTTATGTCAAAAAGACACAAAAAAAGTGAGCTTTAGTAAAGCGAAAAGAAAAGCGGTTTAATGTTTAATAGGAAAATAAATATTCATTTTCCTCATTTCATTTAAATAAATAGATAGTTAAAAAAATAAATAAATACAAATAGACAAACAGGACATGTTTGCCATATTGTTACTCATTCCAAAGCAAAGTCAAGCAAAAGGGACGTCGAAAATTTTCAACTCTATCCAAAACAGTTTATCTGTTGAATATGTTATGAAGTTCCAAGATTGATAAAAATCTAGGAATAGATGATAAGGATCATTTTTAAAAGCTTAATATGCGTTACCGAGCGGTTTCTCAAGTGAGCCATAAAGCTTGAAAAATAGATTTAAAAATTAGAATTTTACTATTATTGTTTGGACTTGAACTTCTACAACTTAATGGATAAAGAATGTATATAATAATAATTGTAATATATTCGTGTATGTAAAGTTTTAATTTAACTTTTTATTAATCTTTAATACACTCACAGATACTTTCTATTACATTTCCACTGACGTAAAGGTTATTGCTTTGAAGTAAACAAGCCTTTCATTGAAATTTGAAAAAGAAAGGTGAAAATCTAAAGTTTTATTACTGAACAACAGTATTTACAGCAAATAGTGGACTCATTTCAATGATTAAACCAATTGAATCCGAGGAATGAATACTAGTGGCAGCGACACATATAGGAATATTGCAGTTATATGCCAAATTGTTCTTCAGGTAAGACAACCCTATTTCTTACACTTTTCTTTGATCATTTACTTCGACAGCTTAGCACGATTATTGGCCTAGAAATGCTGGGCAATTTGCAGATTTGCAAGGTCTTAAAATGAGAATTAGAAACTTTCCAGCTATTGGAAAATATCCTAGTCTACTACAATTGTTGGAGATAACTGTCAAATAATAACCATTGATAAAGGCATGAAATGCAGAAAATTGTTTTTTTTTATAGATGCAGGAAAAAAAGAAGAAGTAAAAATGCAGCAAAAGGAAATATAACTATTCACTATATTGCTGCATATAGAGACTGGGAGATTATTAACGAACTAATTTTTAATATTATCAAAACCCAATGATTTCCCTGTTTTTAAAATTAGTATAACGGCTCTCAGTTCATTATGGTTAGTTAGATTGGTATTATTTATTAAGGGGTATTACTTAATAAACTGACGAGTCGAACTGATTACTGAGTATCGAATTTGAATCTTTTGGGGTAGTCTTATGAGAGATTGTATGGTTGTGCAAAAAAATTCTTTCCTAGAGAGTTAGGATGGAGCACAGAAGTCACATCTTTAAGGGAGAACTTTTAATTTATGAATCATATCCTTATTTTTTTTTCCTTTAATATTCTACTTACGACTTGTGCTTTTGTTGACTGATTTTGACTGATGACTTGAAAAATAAGCGGAATTGATATATCTGCGCACTTAAATGCAACCGGTTATGCTGAATCCTTTTCACTCGTTTTCATACACATCGTTACTGTATGTGCGTTGAAAAACTCGTACTGCAGAGCTAGTAGGTTAATAAAGTCATTAAAATCATAGAAGTTTAGGGTCTTAAATAATTCAAAGATTTTGAAAACAAGTCGTAAAGTAGCGCCGAGAAATTTAAATATTAAATTGTCCACGCCATTAGAAACGTCTCCCAGCCGATTCACTATGCATTGCGCTGCGAATATCGGATTACATGCGACAGCGTCAATTCTCTGCTGAATTTGTCATCCCGAACCGCCGCACCGTCCAAGGTTAGGAACGACCTAACTCCCGACTGAATCAAATTAATCCCAATTCCGATTCAAATTCACTCGGCGTAATTTGATACGCTCGCCTGCCAACCATTCAAGTATTTATTATCCCCAAGATAAAAAAAAAGAAAAGCAAACGCAAAAACGACGCGTTTCCAGCGACCTTAACTCGCCCACGCGCATCTGCGCCGTAAATAGCCGCTCGCGTAACTGTCTCGTCATTGGCATGTGCTCCAATCAGCAAATCAGGAATTCGCAGCTACCTATTCCAGTGCCATAATAACCATTAAAGCTCAGGTTTTTTCGGCGGCTGCGAATTAAGACCGTGAGATATCGAATTTCGTCGACAGTGGTGTCCCGTGGACCGGTCAATTGACTTCTCTTCATATGGAAATTTCAGTCTCAGGCTCTTACTCCCTCTCGCCTGTGGTTGTGAGTAAATTATTTGTTTCGCCGTATGATTTATGGTAACCGGGCGAATTCAAATATTGAACTTGCCACAGCCAGCGCTGCAGGTTTTATGACAAGCAAGGCACAGCAATAAACCAAATGGTCAAAGAACAATCTACATTCAAATGGGGGACAGGTGGACAAACACCGCGGCGCTCGGAATAAACGCGTAAGACACAGCCTGTGCGTTGTCGTGCCGGTGACCCTCCCGCAGATTGGGCCAGCGACATCCGTGGGAAAATCTCCGCAATGATTCCGTATTTGAGGGCATATGCCGGCTGTGGTGCGATGCACCGTTAATGGTTAATTTTTCCCCAATCGTTGGGTCCCATGACGGCACTGTGGCTGCTGATGCTGACGCTGCCGCAGATGATGATGATGAGATGGCGATTATGGAGCTCCGATCATGAGACGTTTAACTGTTTTAATTGCTGGGACGGCCTCAGAAAACTCGTGGATTTGCATAAATTACGGAAACGAAGAGGAATCAATTTTTCGTTGAATCAAATTATCGTGACCAATATCGGTCAATGGCGATATTTTTATCGCCGCCCGAGTGGGGGGTTTTCACCAGGGCAAGATGAATATGAATTTTACGGTGAGCTATCGAAATTCAGGTGCGAGTTGTTGGGGAAATCTTCAAGACCGCGTACCACCTGAGATGACTGAAAATGAAAGGCTCTGAAGGTGGAAGAAGTTCACAGAAAGATTGCAAAAACTCAACATACAAAGTTGATCGACATTCTGAACAGATGGATATAAATTTTAATAAAAGCTTTATGTGCTTATCAGCCCTATTCTGCTATTCATCGGGGAGAATATTTCCCGAATTTTCGCTATTTGCTATTCAGCACAGAATAACAATTCATTCGACCCGAATACAGATTGATAGCGTAAATATCAGTACTGTCGGTAAATTGGTGTGGTCTCGGGTAGCATTCTGCTATTCGCGTGAACTTAAAAATCCCATACAATTTATATTAGCAGCTAAATTGTCGCGGATCTGTGAATTTTTTGTTTCGTTTCTTTGCATTTGTTTGTAATTCGTTTATTTCTTCGTTTCTCTGAGTAATGAATCGAAAAATGTGTGTAATAACAAACAAATGTGCAGCATAGTATTCGAAAATTTATTTTTAAATAATACAAAATTGCATTGGTCGATGAAAGGAGATACATTTAATCCGGCAATTCCATAAAGTAGGAGAATCACACTTGGCATAATCGTGTGGGTAGCTTAAATAAAAATCACCCCATCATGCTGTATCGCGATTGAAAATAAACAACATTTGTTAAATATAACGATCGCGTTTTATTTACTCCATCACTGCCCATCAACTCGTCCTACAGTTTTGCCCACAGCCACCAAATCTTTTTTATCGTTTTATGTCCTTGAACTTCCTTCCTATGTATGAGGAATCGCTTATTCTCGTGTAAAGAAGCGAATGCTATTCATATTTGTTTAGTTCATCCGACGGATAGTAGAGTAGCAAAGCGGCGTCAATGCGGTCCGATAAGTGAATTGGATCGCGATATCACCTCAGAAATATTGTATACAAATGATCATTTTAATCTTACAATCAGTACGTCAGATAATAATGTCAGAATCGATAAACAAGAAACAGAATCGCGGTCAAAGGAACTCTAGATTTTCCGGTCCTGCAGCTGAGTGGGGCAACCCTGCTTGTGTTAACCAATTAAACGGATCTATGAGCAATAAAAATAGTAACTTTCAAGAAGAAAGGCCAATATTCTACAAATCTTCTAAAATTCGATTTCTTTTGGCTTAGGCACCAACAATTTATTGGTTACAAACCAAGTATGATTTGAAGGAAAAGTAATTTACCAACAGCGATTACTAATTAAGAAACCCTCTTGATTTTTAGCTTTCTCAATAATTAGCATCTGCTCCGATTGTTGCTGTTAAATATTCAGTGATAATTTTTATCTATATGCTTATAATTTCAAATCGAGTGCTTCCCATCTTCTACTTTAAATTTCCAAATTATTCCTCAATCGATCACGACAACTGCTTGAGACATTCTTGTAATTTTTTTTTACATTAAAACACAATATAGATTTCTGTTTAAGAGAATTATGTTTTTAATTCTGAGTACTGGCCCAATTGCTGCTGACGACTTGTTTTTTTCATTAACATTCACATGTTCCATTGGAATTGAATGGCATTTTAAAATTCACCCACGCTCCTTTGTAGAATACAGTAGAAGGGGGCTCAGATATATTTACAATAATATTCACGTCATTCAACAATGCGTACCAGAGCAGAACAAAACCATTATTGAGGTGGAAAGATTCTCTTCAAATTGGGCAACAAGCGCAGCAATAAAACAGTTGCAGGAATCATGAAAAATCTATATCTCGACACCTTTCTCCATGAATATATATTCTGCAGTCTGATAAACATATTTCTTAGTCAACCGAATTCGAAACTTGTAATCAAGTCGAACACAATTTGACTTCTTTCACCGGTGCTCTAACGAATTGGCCTTTGAATATGATTTACAAATTCGTTAGGAATTTGCTCTTCTCAAATGAAATTTTGTAAAACAAAGACCATTCATGAACATGCGCCATCCACAGGATCGGGTTAGCGTTAAGCCTGTCAGACAGTCAACAGAAAACTTAGGCAGCCTGAATTAGCCATCCGATAATTTATACCTTAAAAATGCAAAATAGTTTTTTTCACACAAGAACAAGAAAGAAAAAAAAGAAACTCATCGCCAAAGCGACATGCACCACCTCACCTGAACAGCCGACTCAAAACGAAACTGATCGGCATCGAATAACATGCAAACCGGGCTCGAAATTTATTAGTCCCTCTTCCGCTTTGGTCAAGTGACATGGCATGGTCAAGTGGCAAGGTCCCCATTCCAAACAAATTAATTAAGAAACTAACAGCGGTGTTAACTTAATCGACTAATTCCATAAATCAGAGCTAACAGTCGACAGAGCGTTTCCCTCGAAATCGATCGCTTCGCATACACACACGCACACAGAGCAGGTGCGCGAACGAGCGCACTCTGGCAAAGCGCAGGAGAGAGCTCATCGAACCCATTCCGGCCACCGACCGCCAACCACCGACCACCGGCACGAAAAGCACTTCACGGATACCCGGTGGGTACCCACAGAATCTGCCGGTTCGCGGATTTGTCAAATGGCACTCTGCCGGTATTTGCAGTGCGGGTTTCATGTCGTCCAATTAATTTAAAAACTTTTATGAACGCGCTGAGCATTGTCATTCGCCCGCCATTCACACGCCCCACATCTGTCAGTGTCAGGTATTAGATTCGACGGACGCAAAATTCACAAGCTGACATGTATTTGCGTCTGTTGCCTTAGCCCACCGGCCACACTTTTTTCTGTGACGCCGAAGTAGACGCCCCGGGGGGTACCGCAAAATACCGAAGCAGCGTACCAGACGGGCGACAGAGCGCACACACTCATCCGAATTATGATTCGCTGTCAGTTGGGCTTTACTGTGTAATCGAATTAATTTGCAAGTAGATACATCCACAGATACTGCGTATGAATGTGCGTAGATGATTCGCGCTTTTGCTTTTTATGCTGTGGTCTCAATGCGAGGGCCGCAATGCATCACGCAAACGCGAACGCATTCGGATTTTGAATTTCCGTTGGCAGTTTGTCTGTGAAGTGTCAGTGGATGACAGCTCATGGAAGCCACTACACTCGGCGTGTGACAGTTTTATTGGACCTCAAAGTGTTTTATGAGTCGCGCAGGCGCAAGTGAAACCCAAACCTTGTTCGGTTCGTAACCGGAGGACACCTACACTAGTCTACCAAGCATCGGATGTGTTCCTTTCGTTTTCGTTTTTGTATCTTTCGTTCGTTTTGGAGGTACATGTGTATCTACCTCGGGTTTGGCGCTGCCATTCGATTCGAGAAAATTGACAGCTTTTTAATCATTTGCATTCGTCTTGAGGCGGTGGTGTCGGCGGCATGTGGCATAAGACCATGTTCGCGTGCTGTCGCTTTGATGAAATTCTGCTCCACATTGGGTGAAGATGTACGTGCAGCGATGAGCGGAGCTTTAAAGTAGGGGATGCAGGTGGAGCATATTTTAGAATCGGAAACTTTTTTTTCTACTTTCTTAGCAGGCAATGCGGTCCATTAAAGCTATGTCTTAAAATTTTTAGAGCTTCACGCAGGAAAAAATACAACCCTCAACAGTTTTTTTTCCTCAACTTCCTGTTCGGTATTCTTGATTTGGTTGTTGTATTCAGTCAAATTTTGGAAGATGCAAGAAAAAATGCACGTATTCGATGTACTCATACCTGCTATTTCCTGCTGTCAATAACATCGCCAATTATGACAGACAGACGTCTGATTGTATGACTCGAGTAAAGTACATAATTGGACCATGAGACCGTCTGGAGAACTTTTTAGCTTTTCTATTTTCTGAAGTTACTTTTTTCTACATATCTTTGAAATAAATATTGCTGCCTTTAAAAATTGTAATATCATGGCGCTTAAAAAGGCTCGTTACAAAATGGTTAGTATTGGTAACAATGCAAACAATGTTGTCGAAAATACGCGTTAAACTATTTAAAAGCTCTGAATAACGTAATTGAACATTTCTGCAATGTTTTTAATTTATTTTATTAATTTTTAATAAAATAACCTGTTTTGTGGCGAATACCACCTTTAACGTGTTATATTGCCATATTTGATTCACTTAAAGTCACCCCTATTTTTGCACCGACCCTAAAATTAAGCCGAGCATCCGTAGTCTAATAATAAGTTTGACTTATGCATATTTGGTTTAGTGATTCTTCCACAACTCTAACAGTACTATATTTGCATTCAATTGTTTTAAAACCCCATTAAAATCCTTTTCCTTTTTGAATTATTTGCTAAGTCGTAAGTGGTATTTTAAATGTTTGGACGAAATCATTACAGTGTTAATCATCTAAAATCGGCGGACTCCCCAGTATTCGTCAATGCGTATACAATATTTAAGATATTAGATTGTACAGTAGACAGTACAGTAGGCAACTTGAACAATCCTATTGTACATACAGTGGCGTGCAAAAATGGATACATACTCTGCGGTCGTATGGTTTTTTGTAAATAAAAAGCCGATTTGAATGATATTTGTGTTATCTAAACCTATTTAACTTGAACAAGTTTTTTGTGACAACCAAATGTTTTTTAATTGTAATCTTGCTGTTACGCAATCAATTTATATCGTCGATAAAAATTCTTCTTTTAAAGATGTTGCTGAAGAAAACTCATGTATCTTTCAATGACTATAGTGCTCCTAGTAATTCAGCACTTTTTTTCTTTATCTTAATGTGGCCAACACCGGATATAAGTTAACTCTTCAACTATCGTACAGTTACAGCCGTAGTTCTGCTTTTTGTACAATCAATAAAAATTCCGCTGCAACAAAGTCTATTTAATCTCTCAACTTACGTCGATGCATCAAAGATGAAGTCGATCCTCTCAAAGTTTTCGAAATAATGTTAAGTTCCGGTTGTTTACCCTTTTTTGTAACGAAGTAAAATGGGTGACTTCTGTTCGACAGTGGATTTGCACAATTATACAAATATATCTCAATACTGCCTATTTAAGTTTCATTATTTACATTTGAATACATTGTCCTCTGCAGAAAAGCTATAGCTTGGCAGATACTTATAAAATGTTATATATATGTAATTTCTTAAAATAACAAAAAAAAAGAGAATGGCTGCAATTTACGTCGTCATCTAAAGTAACAGCAATTGCGTGAGTACTAGTGTGCCACCTTTTCAGTGTTGTGTATTTAATACGGTATATTCTCTTTGAAATACGATTATTTTCCATTTATTTTCAGCTGCGGATGTATCAGAAAACAAAATTCACCTATTTCATCCCTAGTTCCCAACTCACTGCCTTCAACTTCCACCTCATTGCATCTCATGTTCGAAAAAGAATGAAAAAAATAAACCCCGCACCGAATATGACCACTTATTTGCTGCCCAACTACGGACTCAACTTGACATGACCTCCGGCTACATGTAATGACATGTAATTGCGCTCAAACCAGCAACACTGTCCCAGCGGGGCGCAGACCCTCCCTGCACACTCCCGCCGAATCAAGATCCAATCGGTCCGGTGTGCTTCACAAATTCACAGATCTTACCCACCCAGACTACTGCGCCGACTACAGCCGCCGGCCACCGCGCCACCGCCTCCTCGAGAAATCCCACCGCCATCCATCTATGTAGGAGTTGACTTATTCGGTTCGCGTTAAATTTATGACGCTTCTTGGACAGTGGACCGCCATTTGATTTAGGTGCCCGGGCATTTGTTTACACTGCGCGCGATCGGGCACCTCTCGTGCATTCGACAGTCCAATATCGCGGAGTGACGAGCGCATGACACTGAATTTGGGGACGCACGAGAGAGGGGCTCTACGCCGACTGGCCGCCTATTGATGCCGCAGAGCAGCACGTGTGTAGGTTAAATGCTGAATTATTATGACAGGCTCATTAGGTGGAATCCACTTGTCGCAGACTGTGGCTACTCCAGGGTCTCCCCTTCAAATCCCTGGGCAGCAATGGAATTTTCGTCGATGAGCACGATGCGGGGGCGACTGATTGGTAATTTCGGTAACGCCAAGCACTGGTGGTCTTCGACGATGCGCACGGCTTACAAGCCTTTTGACAGATAGTGGCGCCAGGCGGAAGTGAATGAGTATTTTGTGGCGGACGGATGGCTGTGTTCTGGTTAAACGCTTCGGAGGGCAACTGTGCCCCGGCCCACTCTCACGGCAAGAGGTCTCATAAAGTATCCAAAGCTAGGAGACATTTGATGGGTTAACAATAAGCGTGAGCATTTGTTAAACGATTTCATGATGCACTTATGCCGCTGCGATAGTTTCGATGCCTGAAAGGAAGTGCGCGTGGTGCCGGAACTAACCCGGATAATAAAATATGCAATCGAATTAGCGACTGGGATCGAAGCTATCTGCAGTAGATGGAAGTGGATGAAAAAGCCCGCATGGTTAAGAAATAGAAACGTTAGAATTGGTCGGAGCCTCTCGATGGCTTCGGACAGATTTGAAGTGGATTGCGCCCTGTGTGTGATGTGGGTGGTTGTGGTATTTTATTCTAAGAGCGTCCTTTCGCTGTAGATTAGCGATTGAAACTTTCACAGTGGAAAAAATTCTCTCAGACTATTTGATTAAAGTGGCAGTCAGTTTCTTTGTAAATGCGATAAAGATTTTTTTTATGTATTTCTTAAAAGAGTAGCATTTGTTTTTAAGAAAACTAACTGGAGGAGAAAACCGCGAACATTTCGATACTGCATCAATGTTTTATTTTCAAGATCTCGACATTGTCAACTTACAGGGATGGTTTATCCAGACGATAGCATTACTTAAATGATTAGAGGCTGGAGGGTGCTGGCTGTCCTCATACTACAGATATATTAAATTTAGTTTGGGTTCCTCCTCTCTACTCGTATATTCCCAGTAGTAAACCTACATTGCGCAGTGCATCAGATCCGGCACAACTCAATTCTTACTGCTTTCATAAACTATGGATGACGATTTTTCTCTGTTAAGCTTTGTAGATGATTAGCTTTATAGACTTTTAGTGGAATAATCATGCCAATTTACGTAGACTAATGGTTTTTTTGTTATTATACTGGTATTGGTAGCCATAAATTATATAAGAAAATATATTATTTTTTTGTAAAAAAAAAAGTTGCGCAATGTAGGGTTAAAATCTCATAAATAACAATCATAATACAACTAAGAGGCTAGGATAAATGGAAAGAATGAATATCTGAGTTTTTTTTTATGTAATTTAAAAAATTGAAGAGGCAGAGGAATAATATTGCCTTAAATGCGTCCAAGTGGCCAAACTTGCTTTACAAGCAGGGCAAGACAAAATTCGTGCGCCAGGATGGGACATCTACAAGGAGTCGGTCAGATTTTACTACACAATTCTGAAAAACGCCAGCGGTCATTTTGTGAAAAAATATGAGGTAGTTCTGAAGCGTCAAGGCTTAGGGAGGTGCTAGCTGCCTCGCCTCAGACACCCAGGTCCCTGCAGAGGCGTTATGGCAGATGGGCTAGTTCCAGAGCTGAGTCTCTAGATCTACTACAGAATGTACATTTGCTGTCCAGTTGCACTGGTAACTGAGTCTGTAATAGAGAGCTGCCTACACAAACCTTCCTGCAGGTCACTAACAAAAATACCTACAATCGTGATAATCTCGCTTACCAACCCTACCCCTGGAAATAGGTGAAAAAGCTTGCACATATATCCCCGTGATGATTATGTACGTCATTCGATCTTCTTTTCTCTTAAAAACATTAGCAGGCAAATGGCAGGCTGTCAAACTATCAACATAAATACACTAAGGACGGCCTTGATGACAGAGATACAAGCTCCCACTATCGACCCAAACACACATTGCATTTGCGATCAAGAAAGTGCGAATTGCTGGGTCTCATCTTTGGGAGGGCTTTGTTCGCAAACAGATAAGTAGTTAGGACTTAATATAAGTTAAGGAAATTAATAAATCAAAAGAGCTACAGTCGAATTTTCTTTTCGTCTCGAATGAAACTAAAAAAACAATCCCTTCCCCTTTGCTGATCGCGTGAGACGTGTTAAAATTGCTTGAGCACATTTAAGGAATACAATTCTCGCAAACGTATCTACTGAGATACCTTCACCAAGAATATTTTGTGATTTAAATCGTTACTATCTCGAAAAAACAAAAATGTCTTTATAATATTTTGTTATTCTTTCGCCCAGATCTACAAAATGGCGTTTTCGAATCTTTAAAATTCGAATGTTGTTGTTTTTTGGCCAATATCTCGAAACTATTAAACCCAAACTTACTAAAACTAATTTTAACAGAAAGATTACATCAAGACCTACATTCCTACATTTTTTTTTTTCATATTTTTAGACTTACGGTTGTGGAAATGAGAGAGGGGGTTCCCTTTTTTCGACTTTGACGCTTGATATCTCGAAAACTTCCACATTAAAAGTTGAAAATGAAAACTCTACTTCATTTCACAGGACCTATGCGAAGGTACGATAGATTCTCATAAAAAAGTTTGTAATTAATTTATTTCAGTATGAGGAAAAAGTAGTACACAATTTTTGGGTATTATTTGGGGTATTGCGATGAGTTGCCACATAGCTCCAATTTGTTTTTATATTTCTTGGTTCAGTGTTTCAGAAAATAAGTTGGGAGACACGGTACACAAGTCAGTTTTCGGCAGTTTGTTGGCTAATAACTTCTGACCAATAAGAGTAAGGTGATCGTGTTATAACTCTTTGATCTAGCTGTCATCCTCTTTCCAGCGATACCCATATCAAATATCCAATAAAAGAAATTTATGTTTCGAATTTAGTTTATTTATTTACTAGGTTTTTCGCTAATACGAAATTTTTTTCAAATATCCTACCTGAAGTTCCTTTGGGCAAGTGAAATACATATTGTCATCATCATTAGTGGCGTTACAGCCCACGAAAAGCCAGATCCTAGCTTTTCGTGCCTCCACTGTGTTGTGCGCGTTATAATTTGACACATGTAAAGGGGACCTACAGTTCATTGCCGGTTCCAAACGGCGAATTGCGAAAACTTTCCGCGACAGAAGTACTGCAGGAGGATTGTCAATCGTTCGCTAGAGGTGGGGCCGTGAAAATTGTTTGTGGTGTTTTTTTCCCCGAGCTGGATTCGAACCCGGGTACTCTCGCTCAACAGCCCGACGCTTAACTATAAAGGAGTTTTAAGTTATCATCAAATATGTAAAAGGCATCGAAGTGATTCCATACGGGTTTCGTTATTCCTTTGGAACAAAACCGTAAAAACTAAGCTGGAAACCCAACATTGTTAAGAAATGCTGTTAAGAGAAGCTGTTTTCATCTATAACTTCTGAATTTGTGATCGGATTTTTATTGTTTAGATAAAGTATGCCCTTCTTTTGTCATTAGGTCCTAGTTTTTCCAAAATTTTCTCTGTACGCTGTGTGACTATCAATGACAGTGATTAAAACTATACATGGAATAGTCGTTTAATTGAACACTTCTAAAGTAAAAGTGCTTTTGAATTTCCAAATCCAAAATAAACCAGCCAGAGCCAGTAATCGGCCACTTAACTTTTTTTTACGTTTGATTTGCTCTTAAAAATCGGTGTTTGTAGTACAGAAGAGGTTATTCATCATTTTCAATTAATCAAAATGCTTTAATTATGAAAACAAAGTCATTTTTAGGGTATTTTTCTTCTGAAAACAAATTATTCACAAAAATGTTAATGAAAACGCCATTCTTGAGTAGTCGGCCGCCTTAACCTCAGAAGTCGGCCAGTCAAGTATTCAGTAGTTGGCCCCTGTTTTAACATCCAGAAAACAAAATCAAAACAAACAGCAATTTCTTTAATATAAAATATTGACGGCTTAGCAAAACCTGTTTCCTGTACCCGGCGCACCTACGAATAAAATAATTCAAATTTAAAAACAGTCACAGGGGGCACCTTTTTTACAAATTTGGAGCTTCATATCTTTCCAAGGGCACGTTTCACCGACAAAACCCAAAAGAAAGCTCAATCTCATTTTCAAAGACCTTTTGGTTGATAAGCAAAAAATTTCCTCTCGCAACTTACATCAAGCACGCAACTTGTATTGCATGTTCTGACTCTCTTTCAATTTGGCACTGGACGACCTTTCATTTTATGTTGATTTTTTAGTGCAAATACATCGGAGAAAAAACCGCATGTGGTTGCGTTTATTATTGTTTACCTATGTAAGAAAGAAAAAGGATTTGTATGGCGACCTACACGGTAAACATCGAACGCAAAGAACATGAGAAAATCGAAACTATTCGTCAACGGTTCTCGAAGCACAATCATGTTGGCTAACACAATTGTCGTCTAGGGTCAAATAATCGTCGTCTACGCACAACCAAAAATGAACTATAGGTTATTTGTCAACACAACAGTGCAGCTCTGTATGAATAACTGCGCTGCTTATTAGGATTTCATTCCAAAGGAATAACGAAACCCTTATGGAATCACTTCGGTGTCTATCAGTCTGTCGCTTTTTACATATTTGACTATAACTCACACGTTCTTTTTAGTTAAGGGATGAAATTTGGACTGAAGATGTATCTACGCGACCCAAAAACAAATCATGCATTTTTCTTGGAATTAGTCGTAAATTAAAAAAATTTTAGTACTAATACTAACGCCCGAAAAAACTTTTATTAACTTTGATGTTCGATATGGGTGTCATTCGAAAGGGGGCGGTGTCCTAATTATGAAAATGTCTGTCTGTCTGTCATTAGGCTGTAATCTTGGTAATTGGCAAACCACGAAGAGTTAAGAAATAAAACTTCGCCAGAAGATGTATTTCACTTGCCCAAAGAAAGTTCAGGTAAAAAGTTTTAAGAAAATGTCATATTAGCAAAAACTTAGTACCAATACTAATTTTAAAAAACAAACTAGTTCCTTGATATGGGTATCGTTGGAAAGAGGATGATAGTTAGATCAAAAAGTTGTACTATGGTAATTATCTCACTCTTATTGGTAAGAAGTTATTAGCCAACAAACTGCCAAAAACTGACTTGTGTACCGTGTCCCCCACCTTATTTTCTAGAATATTTGACCAAAAAATCTGAAAAAAATTGGAGTTATGGGGCAACTCATCGCAATACCCCAAAATTATCCAAAAATCGTGTGTGATTTTTTATTTGTACTAAATTAATTACTAAAAAAAAAAAAAATTTACGAGAATATGTTAAGTGAGGTACCATCGGATAGGTCTTGTAAAATGAAATAGAGTTTTCATTTTTTGTGTTGTTGGTGGTCTCAAACAATTTGCTTTTAATATAATTAATATATATCTGAGAGGTTTTCAAACTTCATTTAGTGAATGCATTAAGAGTCCAGATGAGGTGCAACGCTGCCTTTTTAAAATAGAGTCCACACCTACCGGCAACATTTCACTGATTTTAAAGTGATTTTTTGAAAATCACTTCCACTATTTTTCTTACACCAAAAACCAGACATTTAACTTTCGATGAGAAATTGAATCAAAGTGGCAATTTTAACTAAGAAACTAGCAATTGTTTTGCAACAACCTTTTACTCATAGATAAGAAAATCATTATCCTTTATAGAAAAAAATGTTAAGTGCGTTTTACAAACGCACCATCACAGTGCTTAAACTCTACAGCGTTGAAAGGCTTCGTTGATTTTAAATCGTATGTGTATCGAATGCTTATTCATGACTCACTTTTGTAAATAGAGCTTAATCCGAAATGTTACGTAGTGCGGAGAATTTTTTTGTCATGAACTAAACCTTATGTCCATTTTGTTGCCTGCTCTACAGAATTGTTTAGCCATATCGTCACCATTATAAACGCTTCCTAAATAAAAAATCTAAATAAAATTTTTGCTAATCGAAATACCTCTTTACAAACCGTGGTGTCATATCCTCGAGACAATGATTGAAACGCTAGTACCATCACCTATTTAACACTGTTCAATAATATTTCGATCACATTTTGTAAAGCTTACTGATACTGAAGAAAAAAAATTAATTTTTTGAGTGTATCGTTAAAAATTGTTTGGATTGTATTAGGAGTACAACTTGAAAGACGCGCATTGTTACTAACTCCATATATATTCACACGCGCTATTTTTTTGACAGTGACAGCTATTGTATGTTAAAGAGCGTCGAAAAATCTAGTTAATTCCATCTGTCAAAGTATACACAAGTTTTGTTTTCATATTCAAATAAATGTTTTTTTTAACAAAAAAATACGCGTCTTTCAAGTTGTACTCCTATACATATTTGAAAAATCTGAAAAATATATAATACGGAACCTTCCTCACAAAATTGAGCGTACACCCAAAAAATTTAACTAACTCTTTCTTTTTATTTCGCTAGAAAATAGCATGTTTTGTTAACTCTTTTGTTGTTTTCACTTTTAAATGTATAAAGTAAAATATATGCAATTAAAACTACATTTTTGTTTTGTCCATAAGTGATTTTTTTTTGAGACGAAAAAGGCAAAATTGTGTCCTAGTTGAGGGTGTTCGCTCAATTTTGTGAGATACATTAGTATTAATTTTTTATACGCATCGGAAAATTAATGTAACGAAACGATAGTTCGCTCCTGTATATCTTCGGTTTACATATGCCACAGACATTTCCAGGTTATTCCCCACCTGAGAAGTTGCACCAAAAGGCTACTCGTACTAAAAGGACGCTAAGTTAGCTCCAATTTCTACCAGCCCATGCACTGATCACTCCAAAGGCAGTCATCGTAATCTGATATCTTCGCAAAAGTGTCTCCTAAGAATAGATCAGAAGATCTTGAGCGCAACAATCCCAATCGGCGATCAATTCAATGACACCGATGAAAATCCCATAAAAGTACATTCACGTCCCCCAGTATTTCTATCACATTTTAATCAGCGCCGCAGCGTGCTCTCCATTCACGCCGACCGAAGCTCTATTTATGTGGCTGCCAGCGATAATGCCAAACGTAATTAAGAGCCCCAAATCAAAGATCCATCAAGATGCATGCAGATCGCGGGCTCCACCCAAAATAGATTCACATTTCCAGCGCGCGAGCAGGTCCAACGCTCCGCTCCATCTATGGCCGCACAGTGTCTTAGCGCGGGACTTTCTTCCTTCCTTAAATTAAACACCAACACCAACACTAGGAACAGTACACAAGCGATACAAAAGCAACAACCTGCGAAAGAAGATATTTATCGATCGACCGAATCGACAACATGGTGTTCCGTAAATCGTTTCGCTGTTTTCCGCCACAAACAACACAACAACCTACCCCAAGAGCGATGTGATTGTCCCAACACCCAGCCTGCGACCCTGAATCTATCACCATGCTTCGAGCGTACATGTGTGAGTGAGATCATCCACCACACCGATCATGAGAGGATCCACGGACACAACCTCCAGTTCGCATCACACATCAAATTATCAACTTTTCGAATTCTCATTCTGATACAAAGCGATGCGGGGAGGGCTTCCGCTGCGCGCTTCGTCGCGCGTCAGGCGGCTTTCGATTTGGCGCAGACGACATTGCCCACATAAATCAGTTCGCAACAAATTTAAATTGAAAATTCCCGCAAAACGTCTGCGCTTTGGAAAACTGTCGCGTAGTCTGACGGAATTTGCAAAACACAAAAAAAAAACTACAACACGAACGAAAGCAAAATAAAAACGACGGAAAAGTGCAAAACGTTTCAATGGGAATGGACGGACTTTCGTATCGCGTACACAGCCCGCCTGTCAAAGAGAGTATCTAAGACCTAAACTTCTTCTAGAATTTCCCTTCGGTGTGCGTGTGTGTGAGGACTTTGTTTTTCTGCTGCCGGAGCTGGTGGCGGTGATGGAGTCGCCCGGTGGTGAACGATCTGCAATCAAGTGCAAGTAACAAGATTTATTGTTGTTACATCTTTGGGGAGGGGGATTCAACTTCATTGCTGGCGAGGGAGACGCGGAGCGTCACGGATATTGCTGGCGGCTGTGGTGGTGCCAACCCTCACTGTTGGGGAAACGTGGAGATTACTGCGTAAAAGTTGTGAAACAGATGGAAGACAGTGTTTGCATTTATTTCCTTCTTTTTTTAGGGAATGCGTAAAGAGGATTTTTGTCTTTTTTCGTTTTTCCGCTTTGCGGATTGTGGATTTGGTATGTCACCCCCAACCGGAGTGGATTATGATGCAGTTGCGAAGTTTTTTTTCTTTTTGCCCGATTTACTGCACATCGCGATGCTTGTTCGTCTCAACGTGGAGTGGAAAGTATTTCGAGTCGATGCATTCACCAAAAATAAAAAAAGCGGCAAACGAAAGTCTTTGAAACTTGGTAGCGGAGTACTGAAGAGTTAAGTTTTTAAATGTTGCGCTGCTTATCTGAGTACTTGCACAGTTTTTGTGAGATTGAACGTCGGTTTTTTATGAAGACGTCTTAATAAAATTTTTAACATCCTTACATCCATCTGAAATTGTCGAATTCCAATTTTAATTTTTTTTTGGAGTTAGATACAATTTTGCATCGCATACAATTGAATCTACCTCGAAAAAAAAAAGATTCAAATTGAAATTTAATGATTTCAGATTGTTATTGTATATGTATATTGTGCATCTACCTAGAAAACCTTACAGCTTCTGCATCGAGTGAAAGAAGCCATATTTATTTGAAAAAGTATTATTGCTTTAGACGCAGCTCGTGGAGAGAAACACGCCCGTAGTCATAAGGCCAGTAGGTTTCAGAATCTTAATCTCAACTCGCTTTGGACTTTAATGGCGGAGAAACAAATTTTAACAAAAAAAAATATGTCGACAAGTGGGAGCCTGTCTGTCAAAGTTTTATATACATTTCGGTGTAGACTGACAGCCATGCATTCGTAAACAAATTTCTTTAAAACAAAGTGATTGCTCAATGTGTTTTGATGCGGTTTGCTCGGGTTGGTTTAGTTTTTTTTTTTTAGATTTTCGTGCAGCTGTGTTTTGCGTTTAATTTCAAATACTAACCAACAATCGCAATAATGGCCTACGAGATATGCTAATTTTTTTGATTAATTTCTTCTAAAATGCGTGCAGTTCACATCTTAAAGGTTAAGTTGCCAGCTTACTAGCCTGCTTCTACTCATCCAATAAAAAAATCGATCTATTTAGCCTGCTTCCATTGTTAGTTAGGCACTAACAATAAAAAAAATTTATTAAACTAAAATGAGTACTGCGATGTATACCCGCATTAAAACAAGTCTAGCAATCGTTTTTTATACGGGAACTAGCTTGCGACCATTTTCCTTAAGTTCACCAAAGCAATTTTCAGACGGGTGTCACGATCAGTACATGGGGCAGGATTTTCTTTTATTTAGTTTTATTCGAAACGATAAGAAGAATTTTAGTGAAGCAATCTCTTATTGTTATTGTATTGTTTTCATCTTATATTCTTTATCTTTATCCAATTGCCTATATGTAGCTGTGCTGCTGACTTCCCAGAACCCTCTTATTTTAGTAGTGTTAACTGTAGTGATAATTGTTTTCTGATTAGTAATGTAGATGAATTTGTGTATCTAGGACTTATTTTAGACTCAAACATGAAATATACGTCCCACACAAATGGTTTAAAAAAGTATTTTTGGTCCACACTGAGACACTTTTTTTATTTACGTAGTCTATGTTGAACCAAATTTTTGACCACTATTTATTATTGACTATTACACTCAAGGGTCCAGTATGGTATAAATTGTTGGGGAGGTGGGTATCAGAACAAAATTCAACCATTGTTAGTCCTACAGAAGTATGTCATCCGTAAAAGTTACCCTCTGTTCTGTCAAGTAAAAATTCATCCTGTTAATCACTAGTATTGTTTCAAGGTCTTAAAAACATTCTTCAGGGGGTCGGGTAATCGTAATGTACGTATTATTTCTAGTCATAATTTATGTGAAAACTCTTCAAACATTTTGCAGGTACCTAACCACTGCCTTCCGCAATTTTTATTCTGTGATGTGCTTTCGTTTATTTAAATTATTGCCAGAGCATATCAGGACTGTCCAAATTCAGGGATGTTCTCAAAACTACTTAAAAAATGGTTGTTATTTTTAGACTGTGATACTTTAATCTCTCTTGCTTCTTATATTTTAACTTCGTTTCTTTCTCTTTTTTAATTTAATTTTATCCGATTTTTCTGTGTTCAGAGCTTTATACTTATAATTTATTATTTTGTTGTACCTTTTGGTTTACTTATTTTTCTTTTCTTTTAATTGTATACTTTTCTGCATTTGTTGTATGGTACCCCACAGCTATGATTCAATTAAGCAATTGTTTTTTAAGTGGCATTCAACACAATAACCTGCACTTTAATTCTGAATGTCATCCAAATTTCTTAATAATAATAATAATAATAATAAATCTTTCTCTCTTCTCACGTC
This sequence comes from Syritta pipiens, assembly GCA_905187475.1. Lineage (NCBI taxonomy): Eukaryota > Metazoa > Arthropoda > Insecta > Diptera > Syrphidae > Syritta > Syritta pipiens. Next base: position 31,787,330 of record LR994574.1, on the reverse strand, counting down.
ATTAAAACAATAATCAAATAATGTCAAATTGCATTTATTTTTAATGTAATTTATTAAAAGCGTAATTTTTTTTCTATATATGTCCCCCAAAAGACTTGGTCTAATGTACAAAACAAGAATTTTTGAAATAGACTTGAATTGAATTGAATTGAATTTCTTTAACGAAACAAAGAACGAAACCCTCGGCGCGTGAATAAAACTCACACTTGACTCCTTTTTTTAAAGGATGTAGGTAGTCTCAGTATTGATTTTAAACAAATTTGTGTTCTGGTACCTGCTAGTTTATCAACTTCTTATATTTTCGTCGATATTTGGATTAGAAAGATAACTGGCGTCGGCTACTTTTATCTTCGGGAAACAGGTGAAGACAAGCTTTAAATCGACAATCATCGGCAAGGAGCTTATTGACTCCAGTTCGAAATTCAAAAACTTCATCCAAGTGTCAAAAAACATATCACTACACACTTCTTAGGTCATGATCAAGCCTGATTGCTGGCTACAGTTTCGTTTCTGCATACTTTTTTCTTCCAGACAAGCTTTTCTGCCAGTATTCAAAGAGCAACACGAGACTTCAAAATAGTATTCAATTTTCTACATTCACAGCTTTGATTACTGGTTGATTTAATCAACTGCGACTCCTGGCGAAATGAAACCGCCCACAGAGCGGTCTCAGCAGGAGTAATGGTAGAAATTTCTTACCTAAAATCAAAGCACACACCGCCACGAAGACGAGTTTTTCTTCTAGCTTCTAAGCGAAAAAAAACTTTATTCGCCGATATTCAATTTTCCCGACCGTTACCACTTTAATTGATCAAAATGTCGTGGTCATTTTCTTGTCAGATATACACCCATGGAAATGCACTAGTATCTTTCACAGGCTCTATGCCCGCAACTTTCCGTTTTGTTTTCACACTTATTGCCACGCAACATGAGCACGTTGCACAAGTCTCTCCTCGCCGCACTCGGATACCAAAAACTCATATCCGAGGCAGACAATAATTTGCACTCACTCACTTCTCTGTGTCTCGAAGCGAGATTACATTTGCGTATATGATTTATCTCACGGCTGTCGTGGTCCCCCACACACACACGTCAGAAACGTCGCGTCGTGTCGCGTTGCGCGCGCAACTCACCCAGCCAGCCAGCCAGCCGGTGTCTCGTGGAAAATTGCGTCTAACGAGGTGGTACTAGATGTGACTAATGTTTGGTCTAATTACCATGCACTCTGCTTGTGTTTTTGGCTAATTGGATGGAATTTCTTTTTTTCTTTTTATTTTGTGGTTTGTTGGTTTGATATGTGCGCCGGGCGCTTATTAGACGTAGACACGCAAAGGTAGATCTAGCAGCTAATTTGCTTATGTCTTAGACGCTTGCGTTCTTAGTTGGGCGTCTAGTTTCGCTTATGAGGTGCTAATTACTCAAGCCGCAATAGTACTATATTCAAGCGACTGAAAGCTGACAAATTGCTGACATGTTCTGATCTAAGTGGTAGTAATGGACATAAACCAAGTTGCAGACATGACGCTTTGCTAAATGAGCAGCTTCTGCCAGAAGCTGTTTTAGCCAGGATGCCCATGCGAGAACACTCAAAAAGGCGGAAAGGATTCTCTTGAGCGATGGCTGGCTGGCAATAGAATATTTTTAGTCATTAGTCATCATTGTTATTTTGGTTACTTGTTTGTTAAATTTGTATGTTATAACTCTTTTCGATCCAATATCCTTTCAAGCAAGCTTTGAAAGAGGTCGAAACGCAGGCTTGAAGCAGAGGCACGATATCTTTACCGAAAATAAAATTAGCTTTCAACAACGTGAAAGGTCGGATTTACAATAGGATGAAGCCCACGACCTACTTAGATCGTAATTTCTCCATAATTATTCCAACAAGGAGGCAATTGACCGAATGGAAACCTAACATGGACGTTTACATAGATGGCTCGAAATATACCGAGAGTACAGATACAGAAGTCTTTGATGCGACTCATAATCGGTTTAAAAGTTACAAACTTCCAGACAGTTGCAGTATCTTTCAGGCTGAACTGTTAGCCATTCAAAAAGCGAATGGTTAACATCTTTATGGATAGTCAGGCAGCGCTTAAGTCGCTCGCTGGTTAAGCGATCAAATATAAGACGGTTGACAATTGATATAAAGCATTGTAGGAGCTCTCTAGCCGGTAGTCGGTTAACTTTTCTTGGGCACTGGGACATCAAGAAATTGAGGAAAATGAAACAGCCAGCGCATCTACAAGGGAAGGTGTGTCTAATCCGTCAGACTTCGTGCACACCGTGATTCTAATCAAACACTTTTTCAGTAGGTGGAGACAGGACTCTTTATGTCGCGTCGCGTAAGATCTTTTGCGTACGATCTTTTGGACGGAAAATAATCGGTGAGTAGGGTGAATTGCAGCCTATTAAAGGTATTAACATGAGGCACTGCACACGAACCACGCCCCTAAGCTTGGTCTGCCCTTGTCAGACACCTGTAGGAACTGCAAGGACTTGTCTGCTAGGAAAATATTGGAGCATATGTTTCTGCAATTACCAAGGTACTTCATCAAGTCGTTGGTCGGAGCAGGTAGCCTTAAATCTAAACTAATCATCATTTTCTTGACCGCGTGTCCTCGCGATCTTATTCTTTCTTTCATTACTAAAATTTCATGACCATAGTTGAGACTTGAAACAAATACCGAGTTAAACACCGATAACTTATCCTTGACACCAAGCTCGGCCTTTCTGATTACAGATTTTCCAAGCTATTTCAAAATTGACCCGGCTTGGCCGATCCTGCAGGAAACCTCAGTATTGCTCCTCCCATCACTCGTGAAAAAGATCCCGAGATATTTGAACTTCTCCACCTGTTTTAATGGGACTCCACTAACATATAGAGTGCATTGAACAGGCATTCTGGAAATAACCATAACGTCAGAATTGTTCATATTAACCTTCATCCTAGCGTTAGATAGATTTCTGAATCTATCTACTGCACGCTGAAGTTACAAAAATGTTACAGTGGCTACACCATGGACGACTACTGTCTGTCTGTCTGACTGTGGTAGGCGTTTCGCTGTCAACTCTACATTACATTACATTACGAGTCTTTGAATAGAATATACCGTGCAAGCTATTATTCAAGTCATATTATACTGATTAAATACCGAAACATGTGTGTTCACCTTCTACGGGTAGAAATGGTTGCAAACGGATTTAAAGTACTTCGCAATTTCCTGTTTTAGCAAAAATTCGATGGTCGATTGAATAATCGATAACTGAAGCGAGAAAACAAATATTGCTTGTGCTGTTGAATTTTTTTGTAATGAGATCTATAAAAGGCTCTTTTTATGTCTATGAAATTCGCATTTTGTTGTTTTGAGGTTACTTATCAATCACTTGAAATTTCTATTTCTATTCCATCCTAGGAGGTCTGTTCAAAAAATAAGGTAAATTTTGATTTTTCTCAAAAAATATTTATTTATTCATCAATTTCTATATTGTCCCCCTTAAAGTAGTCAGATATAATGCACTTGTGCCAGCGTTTTTATCAATCCTCGAAGCAGTTCTGATATGTCGCAAAACGCCGTCGTTTTGGGAACAGGAAAAAGTCGCAGGGGGCCAAATCTGGTGAATACGGTGACGACGTATTAGACCTAACTTTTCTATCCTCAGTTTAAAAGCGGTCAAAATGTTGAGTACAAAAGAGCATCCTGAAATCATAAAAAGCTTAATGATGCCATTTCGAAAAAAAAACCGTTCGGTTCAGTTAGTGAAAAGTAACGCGTGCGAAGTGCTCCGCTTTGAATCCCTTTAAAAAAAGAGTAAAGTGCCGCGTTTTTAAAGCGAGACGAACCAAAAGAAGGAGAAGCGTCTGCCACATAGCAGAACGCAAAGGCTTTCGTAAGTTTTTTGGCGAAAGGCCCTCTAAAGTGTAAAAGTTATTCTTCCTCGAGTGTGGGAAACCCAGGCAACGGTTGGGTTAATTACGGTTAAATCCCGCTGGAGCCAAAGTAAGCGCTCTCTTGGAAGTTAAACTTCTTTTTCCCCGAAACCCAGGTTACCTTCCACTGGAAGGTTGGAAAATCCCAACTTTCCAGCACCCGGGAAAGTAGAAATGGAAAACAGCGAAGACAACCCCTTCAGGCGGAACGCGAAGATACCGCGTTCACCGCCTGCAACCAGCAGAATCCACCAGCCGTTAGCGCTAGCTAGCGCTGAGGCAAATGCTGCAAATGATCGCAGCCATCAACAAGCTGCCAACCGAGGGACGCCGACAAGCGTTACGAGCTCTCAACCCCCCACCAGCCGGGGGGTGTTGACCCGGAGCGCAAAACAGGCGAAAGTGAGCTCCGACCAAGGAGAAAGCGAGCTACATCAGTGCCAGGAGATCGTCCTCAAATTAAAAAGGGCGACTGAAAGGCAAAAGGCCACTAGCGTGGACATTAAGAGAGGTCTGGCGGACCTTGAAGAATTGCTGGCGACACTGCGCCATAAATCGAAACGATGGGGCGCTGCAGTGTCGGACGAAGAGAAAAAGAGATCATCTGTCGAAGTGCAGACAGAGGAACCCTCTCCAACAGCAGCAGTCTTACGAGCAGCAGTCTTACGACCCACAGAGATGCCAACGGGGACCGGCCAATCCAAAAAGAGGCCACCATCTAGTCCTCTCGACAAGCAGTCTGAAAAAAAGAAGAAGCAGCCGCCCGCGGGAACCTCAACGGCCCAGGCTCCAACAGCCCAGGCGCCTCCCGCGCCCTCGGAAGGCAGTGCATGGAAGGTCGTACGACGAAAGAAAGAGGGCGATGTAGCCACAGGCCCCCCTACAACGCAGCAGAAACCGCTAGCAAAGCCCGAAAAAGAGCTTAGAACCGGCAAGAAAGCAAGCATCGCCCCAATGCGATCTTGATTAAGCCAAATGGGCAGCAAACATATGCGGAGATACTGCGAGAGATACGCTCGAAAGCTAACCCGCAGGAGTCTAACACTGAAATTAGGACGATCCGGCAAACAAAGTCGGGCCATGTCCTACTGGAACTCGGACACAAATCGAAGGGCAACGAGGTGTTCGGCTCGTCGCTCAAGGAAATCCTTGGCGAAAAGGCCGACATTCATCACTTAGAGCCAACATCAATCCTGGAGATCAGGGATATGGACGATTACACCACGGCGAGCGAGGTGGAAACAGCTATCCGTCAAAAACTCGGGGACCAAGCTTCATGCATCCGGGTAACCGTAACGAAAGCCAACAATAGAGCCCAAAAAATGGCGATATTGGAGGTTAGTGAACGAGCCGCCAATGCCCTCCTCGAGGACGGCCGCACCAAAATCGGCTGGATCAACTGCAGGGTCCGGGCGAGAATCGTGGTCAAAAGATGCTTCAGGTGCTTCGGCTACGGGCATCAGCAAAGTACGTGTCAAGGAGCTGACAGGAAAGACTTGTGCTATAACTGTGGCGAGAAGGGCCATAAAAAAAGTGATTGCCAAGCAGCGCCAAAATGCTGTCTGTGCACGGAATTGGGCTTGACGCCTGAGCTATTGGTACACATGCCAGGCTCGGGAGCATGTCGAGTCTTCAGATCCGCATTGGACAAGGCGAAGAAAAATACCTCGCAATGATCAGGATCATCCAGGGCAACCTGCATAGGAGCAGAATAGCTGACGATCTCCTTCACCAGCTGAAGCGCGATCTGAAAGCTGACCTATTGATCATAAGTGAGCAGTACAAAAACAAGCCTGGACCGGGCTGGTTCGCCGACACTCTGGGTACCGCTGCACTCTGGATCCCAGACACGTTCAAACACCCTGTCAGAAGCTACGGAGTAGCAGCAGGCTTCACGTGGGTCAAACTCGGCAACACCACCTTCTTCAGCTGCTATTTTACCCCAAATGAAATCATCGCAGAGTTCGAGCTAAAGCTGTCAACGCTCGAAGACATAGTCCGAGTGACAGGAGGATCTGTAGTGGTCGCGGGGGACCTCAACGCCAAAGCGATCGAGTGGGGGATGCCCACCACAGACACGAGAGGAAGACGAATCTTAGAAATGGCAGCCAGGCTGGGCCTTGAAGTAGTAAACATCGGCAACGTATCGACGTTCAGGCGCCCCGGATACACCGAGACTATCCCTGATGTTACCCTTGCATCGGAGTCGACATCCAGGTGCATTCAGAACTGGAGGGTCATCGAGGACTACACTGGCAGTGACCATCAGTATATCGTGTTTGACGTCCAGCTGACCCCCCTCCGCCAAAGCGCGAACCCAAGGCAACTGCCGAGGTGGAGGGTTGATGGTCTGAACGAGGAGCTCTTCTCTAACGTGATTGAGCGCTGGAAACACGAAGCCCTAGAGCTCGAAGGAACAGCAGATGAGAAGGCAGAAGTAACGATGCGTCTCATACATAATGCTTGCGATGCCTCAATGCCGCGCTCAAGGACTCCAACGAGCCGCAGAAAGCCAGTCTACTGGTGGACCGAAGATATCGCAGCGCTAAGAAGAAGATGCCTGCACCTCAGACGTAAGGTCACCAGGGGGAGGAGAAGACACGCCGCAGCGGATGACGCCTCACTTGCAGAGTTCAAAGCCGCGAAGAAAGAGCTCAAGGATGCCATCAACGCGAGCAAGAAGCACAAGTGGGAGCAACTCCGCCAGGAAGTGAACAACGAACCCTGGGGCCTTGGATACAAGGTCGCCATGCGGAAGCTTGGTACACAAGGTGCTACACCAATCATGAGCGCATCTAGGATGGAGGTAATAGTAGGAACACTTTTCCCAACCCACCCTATCAGACCAGCAGACACTTACCCTACACAACTAGAAGAGGTCCCCGTTTTCTCCGAAGAGGAGCTCAGGATAGCCGCGATGACAATAAAAAACAAGAAGGCCGCTGGCCCCGACGGCATCCCGGGTGAGGCCCTGAAGGTCCTCGCAAAAATCTGCCCCCAATTGCTGCTAAATGTGTTCAATAGCTGCCTAAAGGAGGGGATCTTCTACAAACCTTGGAAGATCCAGCGATTGGTCCTCATCAACAAGGGGAAAGGTGATCCTGAGTCTCCATCAGCCTACCGTCCCCTGTGCATGTTGGACACGACGGGAAAACTACTGGAGAAGCTGCTAAAGGCACGCCTTCAAACGGCGGTCGAGCGTGCGGGCGGTCTGTCGAGGGCCCAGCATGGTTTCCGACGAGGCCACTCCACGATAAGCGCAATCCAGAAGGTCACCGATGCTGTACACATTGCCCGGCAAGGAAACCGCCGCACGAAGAAGGTTGTACTCCTGGCAACACTGGACGTCAAGAACGCCTTCAATTCTCTTCGATGGGAAGATATCCTAGGCGCACTCCGAAACCAGTTTCAGGTGCCACAGTACCTGGAACGGATCCTTCGCAGCTACCTTAGAGACCGCAAGCTTCTCTTCGAAACCACGGAGGGCCAACGATGCAAAGAGGTCACAGCAGGTGCCGCACAGGGCTCAATCCTAGGACCAGACCTGTGGAACATAGCCTATGATGGCATCCTGCGTATGGACATGCCACAAGACACCTTTCTCGTGGGATACGCCGACGACGTAGGCGCTGTCATCACCGCAGGGGACACAGAAGAAGCAAACCTGAAACTGAACCAAGTAATGGGGCAAGTGCAGGAATGGCTCACAAGCCATGGGCTAAAGCTAGCGGCTGAGAAAACGGAGATAGTCCTACTTACAACCCGACGAATCCCGCGCCAAGTTGAGTTTCTGGTAGGATCCCAGCCCATCACTAGCAAGAGCGTAGTCAAGTACTTAGGCATGCACCTGGACTGCAAGCTCTCCTACCGGGAACAAATAAAAGTGGCAGTAGGGCGCGCGGCAAAAGTTACCTTTTCACTCTCCCGGATCATGGCGAATATCGGAGGCCCGACCATGTCCAGGCGGAAGCTCCTCATGGCCATCACCCATTCCATCTTACTATATGGATGTGAGATCTGGGCTGATGCGCTCAATAAGGAGTCCTACAGAAGACAAATGGCTGCCGTGCAACGGCGTGGAGCTCTACGGATTATCAGCTCTTACCGTACTGTATCCGAGCCAGCTGCTCTCGTTATAGCAGGAGTGACCCCTATCGATCTACTGGCCGCAGAACGAAAGTACGTCCACGACCACAAGACGGAAGCGGGTACCACAACGGCGATGGTGGCTGCGAAGGAGCGAACGAGGCAGCGGTGGCAAGCCAGGTGGGACGCTGAAACTAGAGGAAGATGGACAGCGCGGCTTATCAGAGATGTGGCTGCATGGACAGAGCGGAGACATGGTGATGTCAACTTCTACGTGACCCAACTGCTATCCGGACATGGGGCTTTCAACAGGTACCTCCACAAGATGGGCAAGAAAGAGAGCGCTGCCTGCCAGTACGAAGACTCCGAAGAAGACGACGCCTACCATACCTTTTTCGAATGCAGCAGGTGGGCAGTGCAGAGGACCAGGTTGGAAGCGGAGATAGGCAGCATATCACCTGATACCGTCGTCGAAAAGATGCTATCCAGCAGCACCCACTGGACCAAAATCGCGACATACGCTGAAGTAGTGCTGAGAACTAAAATGAGAGAGGAAGGATATAGCATCCCCCCAAATGAAGATCGATTACAGCCTGACCGGCAAGATTAATTAATTAACCCGATGATGAAAATGAAAAAGCCGGTCCCCTTTGGGGGGAAGAAAACGACACCACTCTGAAGTAATGCGAAAGCGGTCCCAGAGTGGATGGTGTCATCAAAAACAATGGGAAGAAAATGCATACAAGCAAAATCGAAGGTTTGGAAGTGTTCCATTGACGGAAGGCAGCTTTCAGGTTACTAAATATAAAGACAATATTGATTTTATTTCACCCATATTTGAAACACATTTCATGTTTGTCCGCTTTTAGGTTAGTAAACTAGGTCGACGTCAAGACTGAGTGACTACTATTTCATTTCAAAGGCTCAATACGATAGCTTTAACGAATAGGACTAATCTTGTCTGAAAAGCATTTCATTGGCCATAGTCAAATGTGCGACAGCTGGACAAAACGATGGCTGGGCATGGTACTTCACGAAAGACAGCAAAATATTTACGTCGCTACACAGAACTTAGAAAAGTTCGCGTCCATTTTTAGAACTAATTAACACGATTGCCCATAAATCCATCTGAACGACTGACACTCGTCGCACAGTCCACACCCTCGCATGACTTCAGGCCTCTACCCGTCAGCATCGTGTGCCGGATTTGCATATCAAACATGGCTCTCGCATTTATCATTGTCGCCTAACGCGAAACAACGGTAAACAACATTCAGTCAACACACAGCACACGTATTTTGACATCTGAATGCCATCCGCATGCGAAGATCTGCACCTGTTCTCCAATTCGCCCCACCGCGTACGCCGAGTACGTCAAGCGTCAGTGGTCCGCGTCACCGTCAGCGTCTGCATGTCTACCCCGGGACGGGCCGGTCCTCAGTCCGGGCGAATGTCAATCAGAGAAAAAAAATGTGAAATATCGAAACTACTTAGCATATAAGACAAACACCAGAACAACAAGATGAATTCATAATTCTCCGTCGTTACGAGCAGGCGGAGAAAAAACGCTTCGCGCTCTGCAAGTCTCATAGTGAGCGGCAGCGGCCCAAGCTGAAGCCGATACATCACGGCGCATGGCAGAGTTTTTAGTTTTTACAGATTTCACAGAAATTAATTAACATTTAATCAAGCGCGCGGGTTTGTTGGTCTTTTGAGTTTTTTTTTTTTTTTGTGGGGATTTTTTTATTCAGCGTTTAATGCTGAAAAATTACGAGGGATAAAGTTGTCAGAGGGAGAGTTCCAGGCGGGGTCACATAATGAACTTGGAGGTGGTGCAAATATTTTGATCGAATGATGATTTGATGCGATGGCGGTGAGGGTATTTGTAAGTTGTCACCACTCTTTGTTAGGTGGATTATGTGAGATTTTGGAAACAACAATGGATGACGTCAAAACTCCACGCGTGTCAAATCAGTTTCATTGACACGTGAGAAGTTGGCGAACTTTTTCAGTTGGTGCTCTAGATTGAGAAGTTGTAGCGCAGATGGGTTGAGAGGAAAAAATCAAAATAATAGGCACGCCGTTCTTGTTCTAAAATAAAAGTCTACACGGTTAAACAATTCGTTCTCTTGCATGGTCTTCAAACCAGGTCTATCAAAGGAACAATTCCAAAACGGGTGCGCTCAATTCAGTTTTCCATGTGAAATTTCAAAAGCACTTGCTCGAAAAGTTATTAACTCAGGAAGACTTTAATTTATAACATTTAGATAAGTTGTCTACCAAAATAATGGCTTTATTTTATTATATGCGACTGGCAAAGTTCTCACATCTCCATTGGGGAGATTCTACATGTTAACATTTTTAAAAACAACTAAAAGCATTCATTACGTGCTTTTGCTCAATTTCGTTCAACTATGACAAAAAAACTACATGTTAGTTATATCTCTAGTCGCAATGCTTGCAAACAAGTGTAAGCTTTGTAGATTTATTGTTATGTTTGAAACACATAAAAAAATTACTTTCGCTAACGAAGTTATTCAATAGTGGTCCTCTTTATTGTCCTATTTGCACGATCGAATGAAAAATTCAAAATTTAATTCAATTCAATTTTTAATTTTTTTTTTATTTGAGTTGCCACATTTTTATAGAAACTTTTAGCTTTGCTGCCAATAAAGACATCCTCAATTGGCAAATAAAGGGTTTGGTCGCTTAGGTCAAACTCTGTTTAGGAGCTTATGTTGTTAATGTAATTATTATTTATAAAATTGCTCAAATTAGCTTCACGGTTGTCTCCATATGGGCATGGACGGAGGGGCGTTCAATATATTCTCTGTATCGGGATGAAGCTGTGGTTGTATATATAAATTGACTTATTTATAAAGTAATTATTTATTAAAGTAATTATCTCTCCCCCATCTCTTCATGAATAGTTTTTTGACTTTTTCCTTGCTTAGTGAGAAATTTAATTACAGCGCGATGTTCAATTTTCACCATCATCGTCTCAGTTGCCATTATGATTCTGTTTAACTAGATATAAAACGCGAATTAATAATCACATTTATATGAAATTTTACATGAATGCACTAAAATAATAGTATAACTTGATAAATAAGTCAATTTATATATACAACCACAGCTTCACCCCGATACCGAGAATATATTGAACGCCCCTCGTCCATATGGACAGCACCTTTAAAATGAATGATAAAAACAAGAAATAAACTTTTGTTTCGCTATTTCCCATTATATTAGGTTGTCAAATATTTCCCTTCTGGCAATACATCATTTGAAAGGTCTTGATATAACCTACAAAACGACGCTATGCATGATTAGTTTGGATACGAGCTCTGTATCGCTTTGTACATAGCCGGAAAATTCAAAAGACAAAAAGGCGGAAGGCAGCATTCTCTTAGAAGGTTTGGCAGGAGATCCATCAACAAAAATTGAAGATTGTGGGTAATGCAGAGGTAAACAGGAGTTAGCTCTGCTAGACATACCTTTTTTTTTCAAATCGATCTTTTCCGCACTCAGACAACTATCAATTTTTAATTGGTGTAGCTTTTTTTCCACATTTTTTATATGAGCTTCTTTTTTTCACGATTTTTTATGTGCGTCAGATGGTTAATTAGTGATTTGTCACAGGCAATACAAAAGCTCTTATTATTTTTTCTTTAAGCCAATGAAAATCGTTTAACCACTCTTGTCGAAATTTTCTTTCGGTGTGTTTTCCAGATACTTTTATGATCTCTGTATTTTGATCACTAATGGAGATATATTGAAATTTCATTGTTGATAATTGAACACATTTGCGCTTAAACTGATAGCAAAATTACTTGCTCCTAGAACGCACATGTTCATAATCCTATGGAGTCTGTTCTAATTCTTTTTCAGAACTTTCTCTTTCCCTTTTTTCTTACAAAGAACCTTTCAGAATAATTACCATTTTATTTCAAAACATTATATAGCAAACCAAAAATTATATTTCCTTACCTATCCGTTTTCTACTACCAGAATCCAAAAATCCAAATATTTTTTTGAAGCTGTTAACCGTTTGGCTTGCCAAATTAAATTAGAATACATTCACATATAAATGCACGTGCACTTGTCATACAATTGAGCGCATTCAGTAATATTATATAATCTTTATACACCATTTACATGAGGTGATGTTCGTATTTAAAGTTAATAACATTCATTTTTAACAGCAACATTTTTAATTCCTTTTTTATTTACAAAAACTACCAAAACGAGATAAAAACTACCAAAACTCCCAAAATCAAAGAAAAATTACCAAATTCGGTTAAAAACTACCACAGTTGCAACCGTGTTCCCTATGCATATACCAGCTGTTCTTAGGATTTTTTTAATTTTTGAATCTTTGGCCTACTTCATAATGGCATAAGAGTACACCCAAGTCTCAATCACAGACAAACCAATATAGTCACCCATCTGGGCAGCTGCTATTTCCCCTCGCCAAACGATGATTTTGGCAGTAATTCATGAATGTAGCTGGAATACAGGAAGCATTTTGACAGTAATTTAATTCAATTATTCACAGACACAAAAGGTTTTAAAAAACGCTGTCAAATAAAATCAATTGGCAAGGGAAGCGGAAGCTGGATATCTGAATTGGCTTATTTGTGTTCTCAATACTCAATTTCTCAATATCAAACCTTGATCGCATTCTCCAGTGATTCAAATCACACTTCTGTTCTTTTAAGTCTTATTCCTTTGATTTCCTTTGCAATATTCCACATTGAGTGTATCGATTCTCCAACTTTCATTCATTCAACTTTAACTGATTTTGAGCCACAGCAATATACTAATTAGTTCGTAAAAAATTGATGACTGCAAAATAAAGTTTGTGCAATACATCGTATTAAAATAATGCATGGCTTAGAAAGCAAAACTACTTGGTCTGTCTGAATTGAAGTTTTGATGTTTGTAGTGTTAGTTGGTTAACGTTGCACCGTAGCCATTAATCAATGTTATAATTGCATTTGGTTACTACTTTTCACCGCTAATAAAAAAAACAAGGAATGTCTGATATCAATGGCCCGTCCTGCTTCAGCCGTAAAAGTCGAAGCTGCGCCCAAACAGGACTACGCTTCTTATTACGTCACAAAGGCGCTCATTGGAACGCAACTACGGTTTTTTGGCTTATTGCACAGATAAAAGCAAAACTCCCCACAGCAGCGATTGGACCCAATAAAGATGTCAAAACAGCGCGTAATTACGAAATTACCGCGCTTGTGAGAAGCCGAGAGAGAGTGAGAGTGGGTGCGGGAGAATGTAACGTGCCTTCACCTCCTGCGGGCAGACAATCTACACAAATAAATCAATAAAATGACTACGGCCGTGGAGACGCGAGGTCAAGCCGCGTCCCGGAGGACTTCAATCCGGCCGACCATCACCAGTCAATAACGCTGATTCAAGTGTGGCTTTCCCTGGCGTCGTGGTCAAGCCCAGTCCCACCGCCATTAGCGCCGTGTTATCTCCCCGAACCAATTGACTTCACAAATATCGCAAATGCGATGTGATGCTGGTTATTTATTTGTTCGGTGTTAGATCCCATGAATATTCAAAGCCCGCCGGGCCGGGTGTGGACCGACGAGGCCGAGGAGGAGGTGTACTTTTTCACATATTCACTGGCGCAGACCCAATTAAAGCCCACTAATGGCTCGGAATGCTGTCGGGGCATCGACGATAAACAACGATCGGAGTTTGTGTCTCATTTGGATGGTGATTTACTTTCTTACCACAGGCGCATGCTGTCCACCTCCCCACCGTCACACTGTTGGTCGAGCGTGGCCTAGAGCGGCCCATCACCCACCTGCATTCCAATGGCCACAGGTATTCAGTCATTCAAATGGAAATCGGTGCTGAATCTGCGCCGGCCAAAGTTGGAGGAGGCATCCCAAAGTCGATGTCGGTATTAGTGTTTGTTTTTTGAAGCGGCGAGTGTCGCGTCGCATCGTGGCCCCATTTAATTAGTGACACTCCACTCCGGTCAGGTGTGTGTCTTCGTCTTCGACTTTCCTAAAGTCTGTGATATATTGGATCTTGAATTGGACGATACGATCGGTTGGTTCTCAGCGAAATGCGAGAACGTCAGTCGTTACCTAATTACGATGATAACAAACGGACAGATGGACAGACAGGTGAATGCTGATGTGGAATGCCGTTCCCGGAGCTATCGACGGGAATGTAGATCACGGGCTCCGATTGGGAGCGGGTGACGACCATTCGTTCCTGTTTTTCAATTGTCTTTACGACCGGCGCGAAGTTTATGGTTTATTAATTCCAATAATTAAATGTCACGGCGTTGCAGTAGTCTAACAGTAAATGGACCGCTTTTCTTGGGCTAGAAAGTTGTCGGGGGAGTGGGGAGAAAAAGTTTACGGTCGTCGATTGTCAGCCGACGCGTAAGGGAGTGGAAATTTGAGGCTATTATTTTGAAATGGAAGGCTTAAGTACGCAACTTGGGAGGGAACATTTGGGGACGCCCACTTATGGAGTGTAGTAATGTGAATTCTATGGACATTTTTTTCGGGAGCGGGACTTAGCGATAATGGGCTTTGTCAGAGGTGGTGTCGGGCGGGAAACCTCCACCGTGGACAACCGAAACGAGACATGGTGTTGTCTATATTCTTAGTCTGTTTCACTTTATAAAAAGCCGGTAAAATATGAGTTTTACTCACCTGCCGAGGGTTTCGTCCTTTCGTCAACAGATTGGAAGTACGGATTTAATATAAGTTAAGGAAATTAACGATGTCAAATGATTTCACTAAAACTCTTCATATCGTTTCAAATAAAATTAAACAAAAGAAAATCTTTTTCGATTTGCTCTTTGTGCCATCCATGTAAAACATGCCTTGCTTAGCATAAAAAAAAAATGAAAAAAATCGCAAACCAGTTTCTTTATAAAAAGCGATTGCTAGAGCTTATTTTTGTTTAATAAATTACTCTTATTGTTAGTTCCTTACTAACAATAGAAGCAGGCTAGTAAACTGGCAATTTAATTTTTAAGATGCGATTTACATGGAACGCAGCGTCAATTCCATCATATTAAAAATTTTAAAACGAAAGAGGTAAAACACAGCAGAAGGAAAATCGAAAAATATTATAAAACAGCATCGATATTAGGTTGTCAAATATCTCCCTTCCGCCTTTTTGTCTTTTGAATTTTCCGGCTATGTACAAAGCGCTACAGAGCTCGTATCTGGCAATACATCATTTGAAAGGTCTCTACAAAACGACGTTATGCATGATTAGTTTGGATACGAGCCGATAACCGGAAAATTCAAAAGACAAAAAGGCGGAAGAAGGGAGATATTTGACAACCTAATATTTGCAAAATGCCTTAATTCGATAAATTTTCATACAACAGGAAATGAAATATAATTGCAGAGCATCCCATTCCTCCACAATTCGATTGCTTACATTTTCCAACGAAAGCCACCTTATTAAAGAAATTCTTAAAATTTTGTGTGGCTCGACGGCACATTATTCTTGGAAGTCTTTGAAATCAGTAATGCGTTTAGAACTCTGGAAAAAAAAACTGTAAATGTTGCGGCATAGTGTTTCTACGTCACCGGCATTTTGTTTTTTGCAAGCGTAAACCGAGCACAAGTGAAGCGAATGGCAAGTGCACTTCAAAAAAAATACCTTAAATTGTATTTTAAATTTAGCTTGAAGACCATTAAACTCGCCAGCCATAAGGCTAGCGCCATCAGCAGAAAAGTCAATTAAATTTTTTAAAGGTATTCCATTTTTAGAAAAAAATTAACAATCATAAATAGTATCTATCTGCATCACATTTAGTGAATTCAATGAAACCTAAAAACTTCTCTTCTATTATCTTAGAAATTTTATTGGCATACCTAACAATCCACCAATATCAAAGACTCTTTGGTCGATATGTCTGTGGTCTGGGTCGATATGTCCGTAATGAGGGAAAATTTTGATGTTTTAGGGTTTCGTTCCAAAGGAATAACGAAACCCTTATGGAATCACTTCGGTGTCT
The DNA here is from genome assembly GCA_905187475.1 of Syritta pipiens. Classification (NCBI taxonomy): domain Eukaryota; kingdom Metazoa; phylum Arthropoda; class Insecta; order Diptera; family Syrphidae; genus Syritta; species Syritta pipiens. The sequence goes on along the minus strand of LR994574.1, from coordinate 31,771,290 downwards.
GTCTGTCTGTCGCCTTTTACTTATTTGACTATAACTTATAAGTCCTTTGCAGTTAAGGGATGAAATTTGGACTGAAGATGTATCTAGGCGACCCAAAAACAAATCATGCATTTTTTTTGGAATTAGTCGTAGATTAAAGAAAACGTTAGTGCTAATACTAACGCCCGAAAAAAACTTTTATTAACTTTGACGGTCGATATGGGTGTCATTGGAAAGGGGGCGGTGTCTTGATTATGAAAATGTCTGCCTGGCTGTCTTAAGGCTTTATTCTTGGTAATTGGCGAACCACTAAGAGGTAAGAAATAAAACTTCGCCAAAATATGTATTTCACTTGTCAAAAGAAAGTTCAGATAAAAAAATTTAAAAAAAATGCATATTAGCTAAAAGCTTAGTACAAATAATAAATTTGAAAAACAAAGTTCTTTTACTGGTTCCATGATATGGGTATCGTTGGAAAGAGAATGATAGTTAGATCAAAAAGTTGTACTATGCCAGTCATCTCACTCTTATTGGCAAGAAGTTATTAGCCAACAAACTGCCAAAAACTGACTTGTGTACCGTGTCCCCCACCTTATTTTCTAAAATATTTGACCAAAAAATCTGAAAAAAATTGGAGTTATGGGGCACTCGCAATACCCCGAAATTGTCCAAAAATCGTGTATGATTTTTTTCCCACACTAAAATAAATTAATTATTAACTTTTTTTGAAAAAAAATTCACGGGAATATATAATAAGTTATGAAGGTAAGTGCGATTCGTAACGTTAACCTGAGTGATTACAAAACAACGAACATTTCAAAAAATTTTGAGTAATTTCGACTTTCTCAGAGGGAATTAATGAAATCATTACAAGCTAAAACGCCTCTGATTGGATGCAAAATCCTCAAAAGAGAGATATGCCTGTAAATAAATTGCATGTACCCAACCGGGTACATTAATTTATAAATCTACAAAGTAGATTAATTTATTTAAATTAAAAACATAGATTAGATAAATTCCATATATGGCACTAACCGATGTTGGGTCAATATTTTAAATTGGCGATGTTTTTTTTTTGTTCCCATGCATTGTGCCATAAAAGGAATATTTCATTAATGCGGTGTAATTAATTTTTTCCTCATAATATTGCTAAAACTGACTTCTAAGCAAGGGTTGTTCAGAAATCCCTTTTTTTTAAGTAATAAATACAAAAAAAAAACAAAAAATGTTAAAGTTTTGTGTTAAATCGTGTACATACTTAGTTTGCTTATTGTGATACTGTTAACAGATATATGGGAAAATAAACTTTTCTCGAACTCGGCGATCGAATTTAACGTCTGCAATTCATGCGGAAGATAATTCCACAGGCGGATCACAGATATGAAGAATAAGTATTCTCCAACACAATGAGTGAAGCGGGGAGGAATGTGCAGAAGTTAGGATTTCATGTAAATACTTAGGATTTGCGGTGAATAATTTTGTTCAGTTTCAAAATATCACGATATTTCAGAACACGTCCAGGTTTGATTGCCAAGTTTGCTACAAAAGTAAGAGCATTTGGAGTTTTTTATAAGCGAATTGACTCTATTACCAGCTAAACAGTACTGTCGTTTACTGAGCTCAGTAGAATTTCTTCTGTATCGCTTAAAAAACAGTTCCCTTTCTTGAAAAAGTATCTAAATTTGATGAGAGTACCAAGAAGTGATCTCTAGGCAACTCGATACTACGCCGCCAACTCTAACTCATTAGGAGGTATGCCCAAGCGTAACTAGGTGAGATTTCGCCTTATTCCGTTCACCCAACAAATATCTTATATAATCTAACTGAGAAAAAATTACTTAAAAAGCACACCGCACACACTGAAAGTGAAATTGTGTTCAAAATTCTGACATAAAATGCTCTGGGTTACTTTATTAAAAGCTTTAAAAGGTAGAGAAGGAACCTTAAGTCAGATTGTTGCGCGTAAAACAGATTGTTTGAGGATAGGTAATTCGATATCTGTTTGGCTATTACTTTTTCTAGAACCTTGGATAAACCTGGCAAGATGCTGACTGGTCTAAAATCCCTTGGATATACAGGGCATATACTCAACGGGCTGTTACGTCACCCAATGTATGTATGTAAACCAAGAACACGCAGGGTTTCAAATATTAATTGTTTGGGTTGGTTAATAGTGATCGTATAGCTCAGATAGATTTTCTTGTAGCATTTTAACTTTATTGGTAACGTCGGCTGTTGAAGCGTAATATGGTCAATGATTCTGAAAACAGTTTCACCATTGCGATCTTCTCGAATTTTAAAATATGTTTTGGGCTTTGACCAATCTATTTATAGGACACTGACACTTAAGGAAAGGAAGTTCAGTGTTTGCCAAATTTCCGGAGTAGATGCTTAAAGACTTAATCTGCAAGATCAAGTTGCAGTTAAATCTAAACCGTACTTTGCGAGACGTATCTATCAATAAACCGACTTCAGTGCAAATGTTTGTGGCATCTCAGGTACGTCAATCAAAGCCTCTTCAGGTGTCGACACACACATCCACGGTGATGTCCACTTGACACTCATTGCCGGCCGCGTTGCACCACTCTCAAATCAAACGCCGAACGTCATCCAACACCACAGCACACCGCTGCCAACGCCGATGACTATCACGATCGCTATCGTTCTCGCTAGAGTCGCCTAGTCGGCGGCACCGCCAGCAGGCGCAGCGGCACTCGATGTCGTGATGGCAGTGGCTTATATTCAGTCTGCACGACTTCCAGGCACACTCTGCTGCCCGGTGCCTAGTGCCTAGTGCATATTGCCTCCGTCTACTGATTTCGGTAGTGTCTTGTTGCATTGTGCTAGCGTCGAGGGAGCTTCTTTAAATGAACACATCACGCGAGCCCAACAGCCATGTTATTATCTCATTCACACACAAATACCCGCCGCCACCGCCACCAGGGCGCGCTGTGCCGTTGACTGCTTCATTGTTCGCGTCTGGGCCACGTGCTGGGAACTGCGAATTGCAGGCGATGTTACTTTAAATGGCATCCGGGTGTGCATTGGGCAGCCGACATTGGCTTCCACCTCTTTGTGTGAATGCGGTGGGAAAGCGCGACTCACAGTGAGCTGGTGAGGAGGTGGGCAGGTGGGCGTGTACTAATGTGCGGCCATTTGAATTTCATTTGATTTATGAGGATCTAACACCGGGTCTGGCAATGACTCAATGGCAATGGCAACGGCATCTGTGGGGTGGAAAGGTGTTGATTGCACTAAAACTGATTGCAGGTGTTCTGCGACTCCGAAGGAGAAAGGAATTTCGCATTCGCACACGCTGCGGATGTGGAGCCAACAAAACCAGTTGCTTCGACCGAGTTCGACTCCTAGTCCGAGTCCATCCCAAAATTTGAGGCTAACGAACAGCAATCCTCTTCATCTGCGTGAATGCGTAACTCAAATTAAGCGGCCATCCATCTTACAGCCTCTCAAGAGAAACTCGACAAGCCAGACATGATTGTGCGATCGACTACCGTCATATTTAATGCAGCGGACCTGGAACTTGTGCGTGTATTCGGAATGTCACCATCTCAGTATCCACGGCCACGGTGCGAATGGTCAACAGGATAGCAGACATGATTGTCAGACGAATGTGCCTGTAACACCGGCGGACAGCGGAGGGCAAAGCGCAGCGAGCTGGGAAGGTGGACCGGAACCGAGAGAACTTGGGCTATTTAATCTGCGGATCATAAATCAGACGAGATGAGTGCGGTCATATCTTCACGGTGTGTGCGGATGGGCGCATATGTGCAGTGCGGTGCGACACGCATACGCATGCAGTGCAAACTCGTCGGCCAGGACGCCCTCTCAAACAAGTGCTGCTTTTTGGGGCGGGGTGTTATCTACCCGTTGTACACTTTGCATGTCGCCGCGTGCGTGTGTGCGAATTTCTTTCGGCCATCCAGCCAGATGGCCTACATAGTGTGTGCGATTGTGTGCGGCCGGCACGCTCAATACGGGCATCATCCGATGTGACGTGCGATTTATGTAGGCCGTTGTGCGTTAACAAGTTCGGTCTTCGTCGTGCCATTAGAGTGTCACTTTGCGGCGAGTGGAAGGAGAGTGTTCGACATTTGGGTTGCAGATTATCCTGCGGGTGTGTTATTTGCAGTCGGGTGGAAGTGTGCAAAATTGACACCTTTCGCAGGTAAAGATAGGATTCACTTTGAGGTTGTTTGTTGATGCAAGAAAAATAACAGCAACGTAGTATACGAACGACTATTTTCGCAAAATAGTTTGGCTGATTGCAATCCTCGAAGTTGTTGGTAGAAAAGCCGCAAGAATTTGCATTATATTGAATTTAGCGTTATATATATTTCTTGCAGTCAGCGATAAAGATATCAAATCAATTTCTAGTACAAGATAACTGCAATCTAAGTACAAGGGAGAAAAGTTTACTTCCGGAAGAAATATTGTTGATAGCTCCCCTACAGGATATCAATTTCCTGAAGTGAGAGAAAGTTTTCCCAATCGCTTTCTATATTATAAAAGAAACGTCAAAATTCAAGTGGGTGTGGTGTTTGTCTCTTACCCGAGAGGGCTGGGTTCAATTCGGGACTGGTTGTGAGCAAAACGACTGAGAGTTCAATTTTCGCGAAGACTGAGAAACTATCGTTCATCATTCATCATTATCGTCACCATTCTTTCAAAACATGATGCAATATGCTTGGTATGCCTCCGATCTTTCAAGCGATAGAAACATTTTTTCAAATGTAAATGAAGTTGAAGACCCCGTGTTCTTGTGGACAAGCTTCATTTAAAAATTGTGCAAATGAAAAAAAAATGAAATGAAATGCTCAAGAGTATGGTGCTTTCATTCAGGTGAATGTAATTAACATTTTCTTTTTTAACGCCTCAAAAAAAAAATTAACAATAAAGTGGATTTTCATCTCCCAAAAGGTTGTTTTATTTTTTTTTTTTTATTTTCAGGATAAAAAAAAATAGAAAGAGCAAACCGCAGTCGGGATTTGAACCCATTATTCTAAAAAGAAAAAAAAAAAAAAAAAAACAGGAAAAAAAACACAACAGGATCAATGACCGAACTCCGGCATTCCCGTGTACAGAGCAGACACACACCCTCTGCGCTATTGCCGCTCCGGAAATTGCATGTTCTAATTTTATATAAGTAGCCATTAGGAAAACTTTTGGGCCGATTTCCTCGAAAAAGGAGGAGTGCTCTGTTCTCTCACTTTGGGAAATATCCTATAGGGAAGCTATCACTATGCCAAATTTCATCAAAATCGGTGACTTCAAGTTCGTGCACTCTCCTTGTAAGACGTAGAAGTGTTGAGAGTCTAGTAAAGAGTCATGAATTTTTAAATATAGCAAGAACTTTGTTTTTTTGTGAGATGACAAAAATAAGTAAGTGATGTCCTCTAAACAAAACGAAGTTGAGTTGAGTGGCTTGAGCTCGTTTCACTGCAATTTTTCGATGAAGTTCCGAATAGAACTCACCACCGAATAAATAAGTTATTATTTTTTACGATTTTGGAACTTTGATTGTCCTTTTCGTCCTTTCTAGTCATTTACGGTCACAACGGCTTTGGATTTCGGTTCTAACGCATTAGATCATATTCTCAAATTTAAAAAAAAATCGGAGGTGAGTACTATTCGGAACTTTATCTTAATTTTTGACTCACTAGAAGCTTAGTATTCCACTTGAAATGCAATGCACTGTGGATCTTGTAGATACGACCTTTTCAAAGAAATATTATGATTAGCGTTCAAAGTAGATGCGGGTTCGATATCCATTGCATTTAAAGAGAAGCACCAAAATCAGTTAAGAACTCAGGAAGCTCATCATCATTAGTGGCGTAACAGCCCGCGAAGTGCCAGAACCTATCTTTTCGCGCCTCCACTGTGTTGTGTACGTTATAATTTTGACACATGTGAATGGGGTGGCTTTTATTAATGCTAAGTGTAGCAACGAGCTTCAACTGCGTTAATGCGTAACAGCTCAACCTTAACTTAAGGGATCAAGTCTCATAGGTATAAAAGTGTGTTAGTTTGGATGTTTTCGTTAGAGACGTATCGTTCAAATACCGCACAGGGAAATACAATACGATTTTCTCTTGAGCAAAACAAGCTGAAATTGCCATTCAGACTAAATAAATAGGCCTTTATTATGATCAAATTTATTTATGCTCCTTTGTTCTTTAAACGTTTTTGTTTGTGGTGTGTTTAACAGTAACAAATTTATGCATTAAATTTGAAATTAACACTAATTTCAGAAGATTTTTAAAAGAATGATGAAACTGTCTGGAAGACGGTGTTGTGGCTATTACAACGAGTAGCTCCTAGACGGGAACTATGAGTAAGCAGCTTAAAACCTAAGTTTTCGTTTTTCCTGGACAGCTTTCTCGATTTCGAGGTCTTGATAATAATGTTAATTTGTCCTTAAAATATTTTGAATTGGTTTAATCGTTGACCTTAAGACTATATCGACTTGTCCACAAATTCTTTAAAGTTTGGAGGTAATCGTGTGAAGGTTCAGTTTGAACAATAATACAATTAAAAAAAAATTAATAGTCATACAGTGCCCGCGCCTCCACTGTGTTGTGCGCGATATATTTTGGAGGGGACCTACTGTTTAATGTGAATTTCGTACGGCGAATTTCGAAAGCTTTGCAGTATTGTCAGTCATTCGCTGGAGGTGGCGCCATGAAAAATGTTTGTGGTGTTATTTCCCCGAGCCGGATTCGAACCCAGGTACTCTCGCTTAACAGTCCGACGCACAAACGATTAAGTCACGGCGCCCACGAACAATAATACAACCGAATGAAATATTTCATATATCTTTTATTTTGAGTCGACACACAAGTTCAATGAGAGAGACATTGGGATTTTCATAACAATATTAAGCCACAACACAGAATCTAATTGGTATTCTTAAATCTAAGTTTCAGATTTTCATAAATCTGGCACTGAATTGTTTAAGTTAAACACCATGTTTGGAAGAAAATAGCAGTACTGAGTTTTATACTTATTGGCTTATAATTTAAGTTTCAAGATGTGCTAAGTCTTCGGTTATCAGACGACATCTATCCATAAATAATCTTCCAATTGGAGTTCAGAATCGGACGTATTTCTTTCAACCACAATCCTTACCAACACATTCTTAGGTTCTTCCCACCGCTTGAAGTAGAACCCCCCACTCCTTTTAATCAGAAAAAAATGTTGATCCACGCCTACAATTCCACTCAACCATCGCTGCCATTTCGGTTTGTCTTTGCGTGATCACCGCTCGCCTTCGTGCGAATGATCCTAGCAATTCCCGTCAATAAAAGAAAACACATCCGATCGGCAAGGACAGTTTTGCCTCTCCTTTCTTATTTTATCCTTTTGCTCATCATTTTTATGTCGTGCTGTATCCGCAAAGGAATCTTTGATGAAAAACGAAAACAAAAAAACAACAAGAAAAAATACGCACAACAAAAGTGAAAAACAAACAGTCCACCTCGAAGAGGCTGCTGCAGAATTGACATCCTACCTGTTGTGTCCGTACACGGTGTCCTCCACCTACAGGTCCTCCTACCTGTTGTCCGTTTTTCTGCTCTTTCCTGTATGTGTGTTTTTTTTATGTTTTTCTCATTCTTGTCGATCTTTATCATCCATTGGCGGCAGCAGCGGCAAATACTCCAAACGAACGAACGTCACTGCGCACCGAGAGGTGGTTAGTCGTCCGTCTCCTTCGCTGAAGAGGCTCACTACAAAAAAGGACACACCGCGTTCGTCTGTCATCGCCCACAACACGATCAATAAATTTGTCCCCTGTTTGACTTGAGTCCGGTTTTTGTTGAGAGACTCCCGGTCGAGATTGTTGCTTAACGCAGATGACCGTCGCGTCGCTGTTGTGGGATTTTTGATCCATTTTAAGGATGCCTCTGCCGGTCGGAGTATCTGGAAACCTATTTTATTATGTCCCATTTGTTAGAACAGAATCGAATGTCTCCCACATAAACGAAGGCTGCAAAAATACCCTCAAATACCGCAAATAGATCGGGGCTTAGATCAGGTCAGGCCTTTCTTGCTTCGTAGGCATCCCTACCGTCGCGTTTTTGTTTTAGTGGTCGTTAAATTATCTTGGTGATCACAAATCATTGACTTTTACAGTGCGGTGATATTTGTTTTATGACACCGGAGATGAAATGCAGGAGGACAAGAACCGGCCACAGAGAGAGAGCAAGAGATCTACTGTCGGCTTTGATCTTCTGCCGCCCAAAAAATATCCACACTGACACATGGGCCGGGGCCGTCGCGTCGATTCACATGCAGCGCGGGGGCATGTGTGTGTGGAATGGAGGTGGTGCAAGATATTTTCGGATGGAGCAAGTGATGCAACTCAAAGAGGAGCGAACGTTTTGTTCCAGTCGCCAGTCGCCGGTGCAGTACGTGGAAAATCAAGAAAAATTGGGGACCTCTGCACGGGGAAATTCCTGAGATACTTTTCACGTTCGGACGGGGCTGGCCTTTCAGTGGATTTATTCATGACAGTCATGACCATGACTGAGGCGGCTTTTCTTTTTTTATATTTTCGTGGTGAGAAAATAATTACATTCTCTGGTAAACGCTTTTCGGAGTAACTGCTCGAAACGGTGAACATTTTCAGGATTCAAGTGAAACTACACTCTAATGGAATGACGGATCGTAGATCTACTCTTTGCTGTACGGATGGACATCAGATTTGACTTACAATAGGACGCAAGACATGCCTGTTTCTCCGGTTAAGATTAAATGGTTCGCGAAAGAATATCTTATTGGTTTTCTATTAACTTTCCTGACACATGACGGTGAAGTTTAAATAGTAAAATTACTAGAGTACGGGATGGGTGAATTTGCAAGCTCAACAAACTCATCAACTTAAAATATGAAACAAAAAACTATTACTAGTAGAAACAGAAACTATCACTAGTAGTTTTTATGTATCAAATGATACTTCTATTAGAGTCAGGATATGTCTCCAGAAACCCAAAGACGCTGGGTACTTTTCCAGTAGTAAGTTCATTCATTTGAAATTCGTATAATATTTTTGTTTACAAGGTCCAATCGACCCAGCAATTCAAAGTACACGACCATCTACTTCGTTAACGTAAAAGAGAATTGGCCATGAGTTAGGCAACGATTTTGAGCGAAAAATCAGCTTTTCAGCGGTTCCATTAACAAACTATATTGCCGCACCTAGAGCCCGGAAAACCCGAACGTTATTGTTGAGAAGCATCCATAGACATAGTGACAGTCTGGTATTGGTTGTGGAGTAATGGTATCATTTTTGGGGTGGTTGGGGACAACGTTTTGGTCAACGGTGTGTATTACAGAGCTATGCAGTACTCACCGTTGATGACATGGCTCTGGACACGACCTCTGGCTTAAGCAAGATGGCGAGCCATGCCACACAGCCGACCAAATTACGAAATCTATAATTATGGTATCAACCGCATTAGTGATGTCTATTGGCCTACTTAAAGCGACGCCATTTAAATTTTTTGGGGAATCGTGAAGGGCTGATGACCAAAAATCCGGAAATAATTCACGCATTAAAGGCCAATATCATCCTAGCAATCCGTGATCTACAGCTCGAAAAATCAACAAGGTCTTGAGAAATTTAAGTAACAGAATGCGCTACTGCGAATCCAACTTAAACGACGTTGTATTCCAAAATCAAAGGAAATGTTTGCTATTACTATTAAGCCATAATGTTCTTAATAAAAGTAATATGTTCTTAATAATATCCATTATACAGTTTTAGTGCAAATTAATTCAGACACATCAGGTCTTCACACATCAGAAGTCCAAAGGTATGTTTCTGCTTCCCTCGCCTCTAGTCTATGTGTAGCTCATTTACATTTGTAAATGATACTTGTATCTTCTCAGCCTCAGGCAACTACATCTTGATGAAAATGAAACATCTTCAATCTAAGCTATCTAAAGCTGAGTCTTTTTTCCACTTGTATAAAACATGCAACGTTTTTCACTGGGAAGGGAAAGAACACAAAACTCCCACAATCACAACTAACCATCTGAAAACCTTTCATTCACGCCATTTAAATTTTTTGGGGAATCGTGAAGGGCTGATGACCAAAAATCCGGAAATAATTCACGCATTAAAGGCCAATATTATCCTAGCAATCCGTGATCTACAGCTCGAAAAATCAACAAGGTCTTGAGAAATTTAAGTAACAGAATGCGCTACTGCGAATCCAACTTAAACGACGTTGTATTCCAAAATCAAAGGAAATGTTTGCTATTACTATTAAGCCATAATGTTCTTAATAAAAGTAATATGTTCTTAATAATATCTATTATACAGTTTTAATGCAAATTAATTCAGACACATCAGGTCTTCACACATCAGAAGTCCAAAGGTATGTTTCTGCTTCCCTCGCCTCTAGTCTATGTGTAGCTCATTTACATTTGTAAATGATACTTGTATCTTCTCAGCCTCAGGCAACTACATCTTGATGAAAATGAAACATCTTCAATCCAAGCTATCTAAAGCTGAGTCTTTTTTCCACTTGTATAAAACATGCAACGTTTTTCACTGGGAAGGGAAAGAACACAAAACTCCCACAATCACAACTAACCATCTGAAAACCTTTCATTTTCTACTTCCAGATGAAGCATTTTCTGTTTGGCTACTTAGATCTAATGCTATACTGTTTTTTAATTTAACATTAATATAACTCAAATCGTTGTTTAAATTTAGGCTACCATATGTAGAAAGCTGTCGCTATAAACTTGATAACTGCAACTGCTATATTTTATACCCTATTCTCTCGCAAAACATTTAAAACGCATGTCAACAACGTACACATACTTTATTATACAATATTTCATTTCAGCAGCGAACCGCTCTCAGCTTAAAGCCTATTCCAAACTATTTGAATATGAAAGCAAATTTGAATATGAAAGCAAATATGGCATGATGTGGGCTTACAATACTTTATCTTCTCTTCACATTCACCTGCCTCCCATCAACCTCGGAAAATTATCAAACTCATATAACCGCTCTATTTATCAAAGTGCGCCCTCCTTGGAAATGAGAACCAAATCGTGATTAGAATCTTCCACAAATTGGTATTAGCGCCACTTGACCTACGCTAGAATCGCAAAACCCGATTCAACCCACAATTGAAACGTTTTCCAATTACCCGCCTGACATAGCCCGGAATCATGAATAACATAAGTCACGCATGAGATCACTCGCGATCCATGCAATCGCAGTGGAAATAAAAATAAAAGAGACACTCAGAGGGGGAGAACTAAGGAACCGCGACTTCAAAACGCAGAATGTAGAAGGTAGAATGCAAAATGTAGAATGGAGAATGCAATCACCGCATTAAGGACAATCCATGCAGGTGTTACCGTATCTGACACCTCTACACTTCATCGCGGATAGCTCGCACATTAGCGTCAACAAATGAGATCAATATAATAATTATGCCGCGTAGCCTTGAAGTCGTAGTCGTGTCTTCATCATTACGCTGCCGACTACTTGCCTACGTACCGCCAGGAAGGGGCGGACAGAACCCGAACCCCAGCTGTGATCATGGAAGGATGCAAGCGATCGCGACTCCCCAAAAGGTCTCGCCAGGCTATCGGCTGTAATTTACAACTTCACATGTTCCAGCGATGCGGTGGCCGATATGATGTGATCGCGCCCCAATGCAACGTCGTAACGTCTTAATGTAAAAAAGTTTCGCGTATCGAAATCGAATGAGGAAATATCATCATCATCGGCATCATCATCATCAGCAAGCCGGCAGTGGCAGTGGCAGCATCGACAGTAGGAGCAGTCAACAGAAGGCACTGGATCCCCCGGCAGATCCGTGAATACGGCAGCAGAAGTAGCGCGCATTAGTGCCTTTGGTACCGGGCGGCTCGAGCAGAGGCGCGGACAAAAAATTACTAATTTAACAGAGTATGAGTGTATATCAAAGTATCGCGATACAATAGTTCATAGTTGGCAGACAGATACAACGTGCGGACACGCAGCAGACTCGGTTGGGGCGATGCAAATTGCCGGTGAAAGAGATCGATTGCTGCTAGGTATCTGGAGCTCAATCGAGCTGTTCAGCGGGCGATGCGATGTGGGAATGGGAGTGGTGTATGAGCGCGCGCGCCTCATAGATCGATGACTCGGAACGGAAGCTCTATTGGGGTCTGTCCGTGTGCTAGCGCTTATTGCAATGCATTTATTATTCGAATGGGGCTTTCGCGATCGTAATTGAAGAAGTGCAGTCGCCGGTCGGTTGGCTTTTGTTTTGTGGCTGAGTGCAGGTGTTTTGGGACTTGAAATTCCAATCGGTGTGTGCGGGTTAAGATGATGAGGCGGTGTAGGAAGATGTTGTTAAGTGTTTTTCTCTAAGCGAAATTGATTTCGAGTTGTGGGGGAGCATATACTGTTAATAGCTTCGCACCCAATCACCCGCAGTAAGACAGACTGCGTACTTTTACTAAAAATTGCCCTTTAGAGGCCTGTAGCTTTTCATAAACTTGTCCTGTAGGTCATGGAATGTGGCAAACTAATTCAAATAAAGGACAACCGAAATTTAGGTAATAATTTGTCAAACTACATAAAAGAGTGCAAATAATCTATATAATTAAAATCAAATGTTGTTTGTTGGTTAGCACATTACTTGAAAACGGCTTTACCGATTTCCATAATTTCTTTTTTAAATGTTCGTTATTTTTGGAATAAGGTTTTATATAAAAAAAAATTCAGAAAGCTGCCCGCGAAAATTATTGCAAGAAATAGCAAGCTTCTAAGGCGGGTACTGTCTAAACAGTTATAGATTCAATTATTTATTCAGTTATAAATTTAATTAAAACTAATTTCAGCATTCTGGCCCCAATAGTTTTCGATCTTTTCGACAAAAACGATAAAACGTCGTTATACGAATTTCGAAAATCCAAAAACGCAGTTTTGTAGATCTCAGTGATAGAATTTAGAAATAATAAGCATAAACATATCGATTAGTGGCCGATTAAAAATTTTTTAATCCATAAAATTCTATCTGAAATTGATACGAGTTCCAGCGGTTTTTTCACATTCATTTCTACCCGAATTTGCCACACAGTTGGCATGAATGATCGCGTCCGATCCGTATTGTACGAATAGAGGCATATGATACACATTGCAGATACAGGCAGCCATAATACATCGCGGTATTTTTTGTTGGAAGATGATAGCCAATGGGAAAACAAAACGTCTGAAGCGTGCGTTTAACAAAAGCGCTCACGCAGTTATTCTAGTTTCGTCCAAAGGAATAAAGAAACCCTTATATTATCACTTCGGTGTCCATCTGTCTGACTATCCTCTTTTACTTATTTGCCTATTTGTCCTTCGGAATTAAGGGATGAAATTTGGACTGGAAATGTATCTAGGCAACCCAGAAATAGGCCTTAAGTTGTTTTTAGAATTAGTCGTAGATTAAAGAAAAAGTACTAGAGTTACTAGATACTAAACCTTTATTAACTTTGAAAGTCGATATGGGTATCATTGGAAAGGGAGCGGGGCGCAGATTATAAAATGTCTGTCCGTCTGCCGTTAACTGGTAAACCACTGAGAGTTTAGAAGTAAAATTTTAACAAAAGTTGTGTTTCGATTGCTCAGTAGGTCTTAGGTCTACGCAGACTGCCGTAGGCCATTTATTGGCCCATTGTGTTGTCACACATCCGGATTGTTTCCAATGCTCGGATGCGCTGCCTTAAAAGTTTCCTGCAAAAATACCAAACAAAATATTAGCAGGAATGTTATACTAACCGTTTGACGCGCAAAGTTCGTAGTCTGATATCCCCTGGGCTATACCCATTTGGATCTGTTGATAAAACCGCTGATGTGCCTTACATCCGGGTTCGCGAGTTCGCTTAGATCCTCAAAGAAGTATGCACCTAGAGCGCGTTTTTTAGTACGTGAGAGTGCTGGGCATGCTCCAAGAAGATGAAGTGTCGTCTCCTCTTCCTCCACATCCCTGCAGCTTCTGCGGAAGTCATTGAAGGGGGCACTCATCCTTCTGGTGTGATTGCCGAAGAGGCCGATTGCTCAGTAAAGATTCCGAAAAAAAAAGAAACTAGATACCAGCAAAAAAGTTAGTACTACTACAAAATTTTTTGGAATTGTTTTTTATCCGCTTCCCCCGCTCTTCAGTTTCCACAATGATGTGACTAAAAATCTGAAACAAAAGAGTGAGGGTCGATGTAACCTCGAGTTATTAACCAAAAACCTCAAAAAACAACATTCGAGGTTTGAAGATCCGAAAAAACAGTTTTGTAGATTGGATTTGGTTTGGATTTTTAGTACCGTTTTTTAGATTTCAACGATTTAGTGCTCTGCTAAAAAAGGAGTCAACTGACAGCAATGTATTCGCAAATAAATTTTTCCATAAAAAGTAATTTCTAGACGTGTTTTAATGCGGTGCTTGATTTGTTTAATCAATTTCATTCGATCTTAGTACTGCAGTGTTTTGCCTTAAGTTTTAATTATTATTTCAAATACTCATCTGTTGACGAAACAACGATCCGATCGGCGAGTGAATAAAAAACTCACACTCGACCAGCTTTTTTTTACTCTCATAATTTCGTTGAGGTAAATTACTGATCCTTTTTTTCGATAATTTATAGATATCTATAGATTATAGATATTCGAGCAGTAATAAAATCACGGGTGGAATCACAGTCTTTTTTGCTTCAGATTTTCGATGAACATTACCGGTGATAGGGAAACTAGAACAGACATTGTGAAGTCTTGGTTAAAAGCTTCCCCATTATGGAAGTTTGGTCATACCACAACTTTATCTAATAATATGAGAGCACATTTCGGTAGAGGGACTGCACATTTTTCTTCAAAGTTACTTTGAATAGATTTAGGTGAAAAAGTAACTAGCATTGAAAACTACCTAGATAGAAAACGATTTAGAGAAAAAAGGTTTATCAATGGATCTGTCAAAGAGCTATATTAGCGGCGAGATATAGTAGTGTTGACGAAATTACCGTCAATTTAGTCAAAATAAGATTGTAGCTAAACTTCCAGTGGACCTTTATTATTCGTGTTCTACGGTTCCGTTTTTTGAAAAATTTTCCACGAAACGCGTGAAAACATGGTGCACAGCTTTGTTATTACAAAACTAACTTATTATTTGTAACTTATGAATTGCATTTTATTTGTATTGAATAAATTCCGACTGCTACTAAACAAAAAACAAAAAATGAAGTAAGTTTAAACCTCAAGGATTTATTAATAATATAATAATAACAATGGAATAATGCAAGTTACGCCATCTCTTAGCAAACCGCACGAATTAAGTTATAGACACAGACTGATATTCATGCGGACGAAGTCGCGAGTAGTAGCTACAAGCTAGTGTGAAATAAAGATTAAACCTAACTTTTTTTTCAAGATGGCGAATATAGCGAAGCCCTACTTATGTTTGTTATGTTTTTTTTTTTTTATTACTGAGAGCTAGAACATGTATCAGGTGCATTAAATCAGGTAATGTAACCACATACAACAAGAAATTTTTAAAAATGCCTGTCCCCAACTACGCTCTCCTGTAATATTTGTCGCAATGAAACATTTTCGGAAATTTCGGAAATGTTCCGGAAAATTTAAGATGATTACATTAATTTAAATTTTAACTTTTGAAACAATTTGGTCAAGCTGATTAACCCTACCTTCCCGTAAATTACTAATTGGCGAATATTTCTGTGTCACTAAAGCCAGTCAGTGATCTGATTTCTTGAGATTTTAAGTAAAAAAAAAAAAAAACCGGTCAAGTGTGAGTTTAACTCACGCACCGAGGGTTTCGTTCTTTCGTCAACAGATTAGAAGTAAGGACATAATTTAAGTTAAAGCAACTAACTACGGCTACCTGCCGTTTTCGAATAAAGCTAAACAAAAGAAAAGTCGTTCTCATTTGCTGATCGTGCCAACCGTGTAAAAATTGATTTAGTGAACTTAAAGGAAATGGTCTCAAGCTACTCCATTGAAGCAATTAATCAGCAGTTCATGAAAGTTAGCTTACCAAGCAGCTCAGCAATTCGAATCATAACGTATTCGGCAATAAAAAATAGCCACTTAGTCGTCTAGAACACTAATGTGGTACAATCACAAACATCCAAGAAATTAACAAATCAAGTACTCGTGTTTGAAATTCAAAAAAAAATTCAAATTTTGCACTAGGATTTATTTTGTTTTTTTTTTCCTTAGAAATTTTTATGTTCACTTTTATTCAGAGACAAAACATAAAATCTTTCCAACAGCATATTTATATAAATCGCAACCAATAGAAAAGAGCAAATCAGGAAATGGTCTGAACACACATACACCTACAAATAACTGATTCTCTTATTTTCTTCAAAAAAATTACAACAACAAAGCTATTACGATCAATCATTTCTTTGCTTCGCTTTGTTCTTTTAAGAGAACTGAGAGAGAAGAAAACTGCCATACAAAATATTCGAGAAACCCTCTTCGGACAAGAAAAAAAATAAAAAGCAAAAAAAGCCAAATCGGACAAGTCGAGGATTGAACCCGGGACCCTCAGACCAGAGCGCGAGCGCTATAACCACTCCACCAACGCCGCTTCGAAATTCTATTGTCTTTCTTGGTATAGGAAACGCGTAGAAAACTTTGTGTGTGTGAGATAATCACTAGTTGCCCTTTTTTAGCAAAATGCTCACATAACTTAAATCGTTAATATTTCTAAATATTGTGTGAAAATAAAATTTTTTTTGTATAACATTTTTTGATTCTATTGATGCGATCTACAAAATGGAGTATTCGGATCTTAAAAATTCGTATGTCATTGTTTTTTGGTTTTTGGCCAATAACTCGAAAACGGTTTGACCCAAGATGCTCGAACTAAATTTAAACTAAAGATTACGTCGAGACCTACATTCTAGATTTTATTCAGATTTTTAGACCCACGGGTGTGGAAATGCGAGGGGGGGGGGACGCTTTTTTTTCGCACTTAAAGCTTAATATCTCGAAAACCGAGCCTCGGAACAAAAACCTCAATATGAAAACTGTATTTTATTTTACGAGACCTATCCAACGATACCTAACTCAATCAATTCCGTTAAGAAAAAAAATTAAAAAAATTAGTTATTAATTAATTTTAGTACAAATAAAAAATCATAAGAGATTTCTGGATATATTTGCAATATTGCGATGAGTTGCCCCATAACTCCAATTTTTTTCAGATTTTTTGGCCCATTATTTTAGAAAATAAGGTATGGGACATGGTACACCAGTCGGTTTTTTGAAGTTTGCGGGCTTATAACTTCTTACCAATAAGACTAAGATGCTAATTGCAGTACAACTTTTTGATCTTGCTATAATTCTCTTTCTAACGATACCCATATCAAGTATCTAAGAAAAAAAAACTATTTTTTGATTTTAGTATTAGTACTAACTTTTTCGTTAATAAGTGACTTTCTTCAAACTTTTTTTCGGAACTTTCTTTGGGCAAGTAAAGCACATCTTCTGTGTGAATTTCATTTCTTAATTCCAGGTGGTTCACCAGGTACCTAAGATAAGGCTTAGTGACAGACAGACAGACATTTTTGTAATCTCCGCCCCGCCCCCTTTCCAATGACACCCATATTGACCACAAAAGTTAATAAAATTTTTTTCAAAGGTTAGTTTCAGTACTAACTTTTTCTTTAATATACGACTAATTCCGGAAAAAATGCCTGATTTATTTTTGGGTTGCCAAGATACATACCCATTCCAAATTTCATCCCTTAACTACAGAGGATTCAGAAGTTATTAGCAAATATGTAAAGGCGACAGACAGACAGACAAAATAGAGACGGACACATAAGTGAATCTATAAGGGTTTCGTTATTCCTTTGGAACGAAACCCTAACAAGTAGGTGCACTAATTAGTTTTTAAATAGATATCATTCGCGGCGTTCTTACCTTACGATTTGTCGTACGATTTGCCTGAAGATCATGCTTGATGGGGCCAAATCGTAGATAGTGAACGCTGTTTTACCTTACTCTCGTATTCATCGATCTTAAGCTATAATCCACGACGACGTGAACGCTTAGTGGATAGGTATGTGTATGTTCGCTTATACAAAGTATGATAAAAAAAAAAATCTGCGTAATAGCCCATACAGGGCCAGAGTATAGCTTTTTCGCGCCTTCACTGTGTTGTGCGCGTTATAATTTTGACACATGTGGAGGGGACCTACAGTTTATTGCCGGCAAATTGCGAAAGCCTTCCGTGACAGAAGTACTCCAGGAGGATTGTCAATCGTTCGCTGGAGGTGGGCCGCAAAAAATGATTTTTTTCCCGAGCTGTATTTGAATCCAGGTACTCTCGGCTAACAGTCCGATGCACTAACCGTCTAAGCCACGGCGGCTCTACTTCGCTCGGCGTTATTTCACGACACCGTTTCTTCCCACACTATACTCGCCCCAGAACTCTTTTCAAGAGAAGTTTCTCCTTCAGCCTGCCCTCCAGATCTGACTGGAGTGAAGGCATACCTATAAGTAATGAATCTCTGGTGATTTACACCGACGGATCAAAAACTGAATCCGGAGTCGGTGGAGGAGTCTTCTCCGAAGACTTGGGAATCCAGTTTTCATTTCGTCTTCCCAACCATTGCAGCGTATTTCAAGCAGAGGTAACGGCGATCAAGGAAGCCTTGTCGTGGCTAAAGTACAACGTGGTATCGCATACCTCTATCACGATTTGTACGGATAGTCAAGCTGCGATAAAGTCCCTGAAGTCTGTCACTTTTAATTCAAAAACAGCTCTTAACTGCCGCAAATCTCTTGACGAGATGGCAGAGCAGTTTAACATTCACCTCATGTGGGTGCCGAGACACTGTGACATCTCGGGGAACTGCCTGGTCGATGATCTTGCCAAGCGCGGAACCAGTGAAGCCATCCAACCGGATAAGGTCGGTCTCTGCGCACCTCTAGCTACCGCGCTCCTCCATATCAAATCCAAGACCATTGCGGCAACCAATCTTAGGTGGTCGAATGGTACTACTTGTCGCGTCACCAGGGAAATCTGGCCTAGGCTGGATCCTGAACGCTCGCTTAGTCTCCTAAGACTCAGCAGAATTCAGGTTAGGAACCTGATCAGTGTCATAACTGGGCACTCCACTTTTGGCAAACATGCCACCCGACTAGGCCTCCCGGCCAACGACTTCTGCAGAAGCTGCAGAGACGAAGAAGAGGAAGAAACCTCGCTCCACCTTTTAGGAACCTGCAGCGCCCTCGCGAACCGTAGAAAGAGGCATCTTGGCTACTACTTTCTAAACAACCTCGGTGTACTTGCTGATACCAGCATAAGCCGTATCCTCCGCTTTATTAACAGCTCCAATTGGTTTCCAGAGTAGCGGGATGCTTTTGCATCCGCTCCTTGTGGTATCACAATGGGCCTCATCTGGCCTAAGTGCTTGGCTGCCCTGCGTAGCCCACCACACGACCTACCTACCTTCTTCCCACACAATAGCAAAGAATCAGTTTTCACAGGAACAGAGCCTGAGCAAAATACGGATTGTCATTACGTCAAGATAGATGCCCCGACCACCGCTAACGAAATACATCGCAATAAAACAACGGCACGTGTCCTGATCATCATCAACCAGGTGTCCACTTCAATTACACAACTTTTTTGCTGCATGTCTCAATGGTCCGGCAGAACTGTTGCTGCCCCATTGCCTCCCCCTGCCCCATTGCCTCCCCCAGCCCCATCGCCCATTGTCTTTCGCGCCGCACCACAATAGCTGCCCGCATCAGCTTCTGTTTCGATAAAAGCTACAATCGCAACTCTGATGGATGTATAATTTGGAGATTATCTTCTCTGTTCAAATGTAAGGTGAGATTAGGATCACCGTCGGACAATAGGCGTCCGCAGCATCGGAGGCGTTCCTGGGCTGATGCGGCTCTGTCCATTACGTCGTCCTTGATCCAACACTCGACTTCCTGCACTCCCATTCCATTGTGTACGGGTATCCGTGGATCTGCAGTGTAATAATGATAATTTACAGGAACTTAATGCGTTCAGGTGCTAATTTTATCTTTCCGCAACTTCTTTAGAGCGAAGGGCAGCTCACGCGGTGTTCCGATGCAACAAATTGTCCCTTGGCCTTCTTTTAATTACCGATCTGTTGCGATCGAACCGAAAGGAACGACGACGGTGAGTCGACCGAAATTCATCAACGATGCCGCTAGGCTCCCTGATGAAGGTGATTTGCTGCCCGAAAATTATATCAAAGCACCCGATATCGGATCATCAGCCCGAGGACGCGGTAAGACGCAAACGATATTGCGGTCATTACAATTCACCGAACGTAAGTACTGCTAAATGGTACTTTGCATATTGGCATCCGGAGCCGGCCGGTCCGCGGCGCAATTTATAACCGAAAGTGGTAAGGCGCGCCCTTTAATTTCGTATTGCACCATCCACGCTCGTAAGTGAATTGGCCTCCGAAAATCAGTGCATCTCCCCGCAGGGCATTCCCACAATCCGACCAGATTATTACGCAATGCCTTCGCTTATAGAACTCGAGTACGCTGGGTGTCGATGGAGGGCCACCCACGCTGGGCTCCATCGGGATTAAGCCCGTCTCGGCGGAGGAATCACCCATCCTACATCACGCTGGTCATCTCAATTTATGCCTAACATTCCCGCCGGGCTGCTGCCGGTTGACATTGATGTGCTTGGTGTCTGCCCCCCGCTTTGTGCTCCTGCAGTCCTTTGTTGCTACACGGACGAACGGCGACGTTGGATTACAAAAAACAATTGCAGCCGCAGCAAGTGGCTCCGCAGCCGCCATCGGCTGCTGTTTGTGCGTTTCGAAAACAAAACGAATCCACCGATAAAAGAGCGGCAATGGGAAGGAGATCCCCCACACTATCCACGGCACCGTTGGTCGATTGAGCGCACCGCTTCTGAATCTCTGTTGCGGCATCCTTTTAGACCGAGCTTACAACTTTTTCAATAGCGGTCCAGCGGCCCATTGTTCGCTGGGGCAACGCGATATGAATGAGGGATTAAAATTCCAAGCGTTTCGCATGTGCTGCTCGCTGCTGCTGCTGTGCAGTTGAGCGTGACGCCGGACCACCTCCGCCACCACCGCCACCACCTTCACCATGGCGGTCTAATGGCGGTTTCTATGACCATTTGTTCGGTTCCTAGAAATTTATTCGGCGGAGCAAGCTCGGCTCACTGCTCGGTGAATGTGTCGATGGTCTGTGGGGACCCTAGGGTGTTGGGTAACATCTTCAAAGGGAGGAGGATGGCAGGTGCCACTGTTGTACTTTATCATCGTTTAGCAAAGTGAATGGAAAAAGCGTCTTAAACGGTTATGTGTTACAGACGCATGGACAGGATGGCATGTGGTTAGTGCATTTCCTTTCGAAAAATCAAAAAGTTAGGATTGAGGGTGAAAACAAAATTCAGTCATTCATCCTTTTATTTGGTAACGTGGTATAAATAAGGACAACTGAAATTATTGAATTGAAGAGACTAAGTAGGACTTGGCAAACAATTTTTGAAGTGCCTTGAATCTTCATAATGGTGCAGATCTATAAGTCGCCCAAAAAGGTTGACTAGGCCAGCTATGGAGCTGTATATTTTGTAGTCCTTTCATCTCATAATAGGAATCAAACACATGGTTAAAATGGACGACAGTTGTACCCATCAAGGGAAGCAATGCTAAGAGGGCGTTAAAAATTGGAGCTTAGAGTAGAGTACTTTGTTGATGGGAGTGCCATTTGGTGGTTTCTTATAAAATCATAATTGGACAGCTGACAGCTGTCTCGCATTCAAAATCTTAGCAGAAAGCTATTATTGTACAACTTGGAGAAACTTATTTAAAAACTGAGTATTGTGTACCCCTAACAGTGCATTTTTCGAAAAGAGTTTTTGACCAAAATAAAGCACCCTCTGCGCCTGCTGTACAAAAGTTTGTGCAAAAAGTGAAACCGGCCTGCTTGTGTCCCAAGTTGTGCACAAAGGAGAATGTGGCTACTGTAGCCGAGAGTGTAAGACTCAATCCAAGAAGAACAACTTGCCATCAATCTCAAGAGCTCGAAATTTCACGCACTAGCATTATAAGAATTCGATTACAATGTTCATTTGAATGCGCACGGCGAACCGCTTTTTTATCGCTTCGCAGTTTGGGCCTTAGAAATACTTGCATCGGAAAATGATTTTGGGCGAAAAATCATCTTATCAACGAGGGGTATTTCCGTCTTCGCGTCTATGCCAAGCAACGGAAAACCCACGCGCATCTGTCGAGAAGCCAATAGATCTACAGAGAGTGACAGTTTGGCATGGATTTTGGAGTGATGGCATCATTGGACTATTCTTCTTCGAAAACGAGGCTGGGAACAACGTATCGGTTAACGGTGGACTTTACAGAGCCATGCTAATTGACTTTTTTCAATGAAATTAATGACATGTACTTGGACGGTAATTTCCCTTTCCCTCCCTTTGGACTTTTTTTTTTGGGAACCATGAAGTACCAATGTTATAGCAACAATCCAAAAGCGATTCAAGCAATAAAGTCAATATCATTCAAGCAATCCGTTAACTACAGCCCGAAACCATTTACAATGTCGTGCCAGACAATGCAGCCACTGAAACGACCTTGTGTTCCATAATTAATGAGAATGTTTACTCTTACTAATCAAACCATAACACATGAACATATTAATTTTGTTCATTTTATTGCATTTTTAAATTGAAACTTTAATTTGGCCCACTATGTGTTTCATGTGGTTAATTGCACCTTAAACTTTGGTTTTAGAATTTTGTTTTTTATATGAAGGATCTGGTATTCTGATCTTTCGTAACCTGAGGCGACTATGTACCGATTGCTTTCAATTGACACCAATTCCTCAACGCCACCCACGGACATCACTCACTCAGTGATCGTTGACCGATCTCTAACCCAAAACGTTGCTATGCAGGACGACAACTTCTTTCAACACACTCCACTTGTAACATAGTAAAAATAAATCAACTCACAACAACCGACTGGAGCACAACGCAAGACATCACCCACTGTAAACACGACAAAGCGACTTACACCGCCGTGCGGCTTGTAGTCTCTAGTTCAAGCGAATCCATTAAACCTGTGCCCAGAATACTCAATTAGCATCGTCAGCGTACTATACACTACTCGAGGATCAATTAGCGAATGCCTCGATGCGTGGGCCCGTCGCGTCACCGCGTGCCACAATCCGGCACGGCGTGAATTTGTCCAACGTTCACAGTATGGTGATGCATGCAAATGAGGCGAACTCCCGCATTGTCATCACGAATCGTTATGCAATGAGCAGTAGAATTGGGGTGCTCAGCTGGAAATACGCTCGCACTTTGGCAATTTAATACGAGAAGAAAGTGACACTGCCGAAAGGGCTCCATGTGCGTGACACCAGAGTCATCGATCGGCGACAATTTGGGCCACTGGCACGTACGAAAGTTTGGCAAGCGGCAGCCCACCATGGAATTAGATGAGCAATAGTCGTGCAGAGCACGCATCGGTCGCAGCTGACCACTGACCACGAAGTTGTCAGACAGGAAACCACCGAATATTAAGTTCTACGTGACGGGTGCAGAGCCAAACTTCCGACTTGCATAACGCACCAGCGTCGGTCGGTCGTCGTCACATCGAGTTACACCGATTGTTATTCCCGCATCGATCGCGGCGATCGTCTGCACAACTGCATTCCGAATTCTCACTATCGATTGCGAAAATGCGTGTTTTTGAATATTTGACAAGCGGACGGCGGCGGTATAAAAGCGAAACGCACCGCTGAGGAAGACATCAGTTGAGCTCGCTCGGTACAAAGAAGCAAGTCTTTAGTTCCTCCTTTTACATTTATACACATTTGCCTAAGCTTATAACCATCAATAATGAAGGTAAGAGAAGCTAGAGAATTGTCATTTTGACAGCTGTCAACTCTGACACTTACACCTTCCAGGCATTCATCTGCATCTTGGCCCTCGCCTTAGCGACAGTCGAAGCTGGTCTCTTGCCGCACGGACACATCGATGAGATTGCCCCTCACTACGACGCCCTTCCGCACGGTGACGTCCACATCAGCCACTCGCCGGCCATAGTCATCGAGGAGAACGGCGTGTCCATTGCCGCCGCCGATGTTCAACACCACGACGTGCACCACCACGACGTGCCCGCCGCCAAGATCGTTCATCATGAGGCGATCCATCAAGTTGACCCAGTCCACCATGTGACCAAAGTTGTGCATCATGAGCCCCACCACTACGTGCACTACACCAAGCCCGTTGTCGACCACCACTTCCAGCACGAGGTCGCCCATGTCCACTCTGCCCCATTGGTGCACCACCATGGCCACCACCACGCCGACTACCTCGTCCATCCAGGATCCCACGTGGCTTACTACTCAGCCCTGGGCAAACACTTGCACCACCACTCCCCCTACAGCAGGCTTAGGGTTATCGAGAAGCATTATTGAAGGATTAGCTACCGAGACAAAGAGTTGAATAAATTATTTTTTTAGTCGAAATGAAATGAATTTATTTTTTCGTTGTCGGTGAGTGGTTGTGCTACGCAGAGGGAGGGAAACGGGAAACCGTTTAATTGGACCCTTAATGGATCGCGAAATTAAATTTTCAGCAAAGAAGAAGCCGCCAACTGACCGGTGCTGCCGTCGCAGGGTTAGCATCCCTCGTGTAGCTGCAAATTAACCCACACCTGTGCGATGGGAATATGCACATATATCGCGATCAACTAGCAGGGGGTAGTAGCCTTTGAGCCTTTGGGGTGCGATTACAATTTATGCCCTCGGCAAGGTGCATAAATGTCTGGCTAATAGACCGTAAGATGGGCTTAAGTAAGTTGTAAGTGCAATGAAATTAATTGGTTCCTCGGGCATATGGCTTTTAATAACCGATCGCCTGCGAGAAACCTTTACTCCTGCGGAGAGATGGGAATGATGATGATTGTTTGTCTCAATCGCGGGAAATTCACCCACCGAGTTTTTTTTGGACACATCCTTGCAGTTTGTTTGTAATAAATCAATGGCGGGGCTAAGAGGAAGATAATTTAACTTTAGTATAAGGATAAGGATAAAGGTAAAGCTGACTTATTTTCTTTTAATAAATATCTGGGTTATTTTATTTAAAATAATTTTTGTTTGGGGGAAGAGTGTGAAAATCCACAGTTGAAAGAATTAAATCAGAGAAGTGGAAGTGAAGGTACCATAGGGAAACTTATGCAACAGCCCTTAATATAACATGGAACTGCAGATGGACTCTCCATCAACCCCAGTAAAACCAACATCATTCGATTTACTAAAAGAAAAAGCAACAAACTTCAACTCAAAATCAAAGCAACCATCCTTCCTCTAAGGGAGAAGGTCACGTTTCTAGGGGTTACTCTAGATCAAAAACAATCCTGGAATGCTCACATTGATAAATTATACATAAGGGCTATCAAAGCTCTATGGTGCCTAAGGCAACTGGTAAGCAGGACATAGGGTCTTAATCCGAAAACGTGCTTATGGGTCGACAATCAAATGGTGAAACCAATGATATACTATGGCGCTGCAGTATGGAGTATGGCAACCAAAAACGACCAATAATAAACTAAACCAAATCCTAAGGTTAGCTCACGTTTGCACAACTTGAGCTGTTAGAACCACTCCAACCACAGGGATGGAAGCTATTCTGAATCCCCCTCAACTACACACTACTATACAAGCAGAAGCGGCAAAACAAGCAACTGTGTTACAAAGGACCTATAATTTCAATGAAGGGTAGATCGTGGGCATCTGGAGATCCTCAAAAAGGTTGACAATGTTTGGGAGCTTAACTAATGCCAATGAAGACGAACTTCAAAAAACTATACGCTGTACCTAGCACAGAATAAAGGAACTGTAACACCCCTGGCTGAACGATGTGGTAGACAGATGAGTCGAAATCTGATAATAAAGTCGGGACAAGTGTGACAGGATGACAGGTCACATCTCTCTCTCTCTCCGATGATTAAACAATATTTCATGCTGAACTCTACGCGATCAATGAAGCCGCACACCGCATTATCGAAAGAAAGCTAAGTAACACAAAGAAATCCATATTCCCAGACAGATAGAGCTACTTCAAGAACTTCAAGGCCATCTGGGAATGTATCAAAAACTTAAACTCACTGGCAGAAAATAACAGACTAAGATTAATGTGGGTGCCAGGACACAGGAGCGCAGCGAAAAGGCGGACACCCTAGCCAAGAAGGGAGCACACCCTCCGTTCATAGTACCCTCTCCCCTTTTTGCATTCAGCAATACAGACACAGGCACATTACGAACTGGATTATTAAACAAAAGCATCATTTCTGGACTAACCAGGAGGTTATCAAACACTCCAAGAAATTCATGAAATGCAAGCACAACTCCAAACGAGCTAAGGAGGCTCTAGAACTTACCAAAGTGAGAGTGCTGTGCGAAGCTCTTACGGTCTACGATGCATGCAATTACACCTACGCAAGATAGGTCTCCCCAGAACTGACATCTGCAGACCAGTGGTCAGGCCAAGGAAACCATGGAATACCTACTAACCCCTTACCCAGGACTGGACCAGATCAGATTCAGTATATTCAATAAAACAAACGCAACAGGGACCGACTTCGAGGACATCCAATCTCGGAACATTGTCAAAGTTATGAGCGCAGCACTGAAGTCCTAGATCAATGAAGGGGGTACAATAGATCTTTTAGGTAGCAGTACAAGTGACTTAGTGACACTCCCGATCATAGTCACCTTCGATGTCTTAATGTTAATTTTGGAATAACCACCTAGGGTGAAGATAGAATATGCAACTTGTTTGATCACCGCAGAGAAAAACAGTCTAACTGAACTTTGTGTAATTTGTATACATTCGTATGGAATAACTACAGAACTTAGGTTTCTTTTCAGCAAAAAAACAAAAGTGAACTTTTTGACTTCCACAAGGATCTGGCCTTGGTCCTGTTTTATATAATGTGTATATCTCTGATTTATCTAAACTTCACGAATGCGAATTGGCCATCTACGCCGATGCCGATGACGATGCTAGGTCCACTAGCAAGCTTTGTAATTATTTATTTATTGAATTATGTCCAATTTGATTTGTTCATTATGATTTGATTTGAATTTGAATAATCTTTTTTGCTTACTTAATTATATTCATATATGTTTATGTAAGTAATACATTTTTATGTGTATATCTATGTCGTTTACATATTTCTTTATCACATATATATTTATTTATTAATTTATTTATTTGCTTATTTATTTATTTATTTATGTATTTATTTATTTATCTATTTATTTATTTATTTATTCATTTATTTATTTATTTACTTGCTTGGTCATCGATCAATCTATTTATTTATTTCTTTATTCATTTCTTTTTTTATTTAATTACATATCAACATATTTACTGAGTACCTGTTTCCACATTTAAAAGACTAAATGAAAGGTTTTGTAGTAATTTCCTTCAAAATAATTGTATTTAATAATATATTCTTTTGGAGCCAATTGTAAGACCCAGTTGAAAGTTATAAGGTTATTATCGAATCTTTGTAAGTTTTATGGCGAAATAAAACAATCTACAATTTATATTCGTATAGAATAACAGCCTTACATAACTTAGGTCTCTTATCAGTGAAAACAAAGTAAATCAGTTACTTATTTCTAAAACATTAGACCATAGTCGTAGACTGGCAGTGACAGATAATACCCTGACATTTGCGAAAAATTTAAAGCTAATTGATAGTTTCGTAATTGCCCTGATCAATCTAAAACTCAAAACTGAGTGAAAACAAAATCAAAAGTTGAAGAGAAAAATCCTAAAATTGTGCTCAGCTTTTAGTGAGTAAAATCGGCTTTAGGCGTTTATTGAGTTGCCTGTCTTATTCCGATAGAGACCAAACAAAAGGCTCCTTTTGTCTTTGCCCACATTATTTTGATTGCTGATCCTTTTTGCAAGTTTGGAGACTTTTCTTCAACTTCGCAAGTTTAAAGTAAAAAGTTAAATTTATCAACATTTTGGATTGTAAAAATTAAATTATCATCGTCATAATTTTTTCGTTTACGCCACAACGAAACACTTCAAAACATTGAAACGGCCTCAGTACAATTTGCAATTGTTTGTAGTTGATTTATATGCTTCAAATTCTGTGATTGCAAAACTATCGTAAAAGTTCATGACCGACAACTTTGCTTCTTCCACGTGACACAACCACTTGAAGCAGTTCAAACTGCGCCTATTTTGCACCCAACCTACTAAGTTTCCTTATTGCGTTCCCTTTCGAAAGTAGAGCCCCATCTTCCACGCCTTGCACCAATTTTCCGCAAATCATTATTATCCCACCTCTAATAAACTGCACTTGCGCTACTGTTGCGGCGAACGTCGGTGGAAATTGCTTCCATAATTGCGCGCTTGCGCTCCGCACAGCTCACATTAACATTAAGCCATCTGTGTAAGACTAATTTCAAAATCTGCATAATGTGCAATTTACGGCACTCATCTCCACCGCCTCGGCAGCTCGAGCCGACTTCGGGCTCCGCTCGACTGTCAAGTGTTGCGCCCCGGCTGCATAATTAACATTTGCCACGAAAAGTGCATCGCAGAGCACAAAAGAGCCTACGAATCGTGGCGCATATCGTTTTCGTATTCACCCCACCCCAGTAGAGCGGTTCAAGGAATTCCTTAAACCTTTATCGTGATTTGCATCTTCAGCTTTAAGATCGGACTCCATGGACACCCGTAGCTGCCGCCGCCTCTGCCACACACCGCCCCCAAAAAAAAAACGACCAACCCAACAGCACACGGACCTAACGTTGTCGGCGTCATCACATCACATCAGAATCCCTTTCCCTCCCCCTCGAAACAATACAAACAAACTCGGGCCACAAAGTAAAGTGCATCTCTCGAGACCATGTCAAGATCAAAAGTAAACAGACTTGACGCTGCTGCATTATCATCCCCGCACCACGACCGGGACCAGAACGCATTGTAACAGCAAAAAGCGAAACACGTCTCTGGAGTGGATTTCAAACGAATTAGTGTCGTCCGCGCGTACTTGGTGGTCGTGGTGTGGGTCGAAAACTAAAAACTGAAAACCGAAAACCAAAAACCGCAGTCCGGCAAAACAATACCATTAAAGCGCTTCGCTTTTTTTTTTCCTTCTTTACCTTTACCTGTGTCCCTGTCGCTGTCCCAGGTGTGCTCGTAGCGCAGGTAGGTAGTTCTGTATCCCCAAAAAAAGAACAGAACGAATGAATATTCCCACAATGCCCGGCTCATTCGAACGTTGGTGTTAATTTCAATTGGAGCACCGGCCGCGGCAGTGGCGGCGGCGGCGGTGGCAGCGTAGTCTGGTAGCACCTTCGACCGCGGACCGTTTTATTATTTCCTCTCCGATACCAATAAAAATTTGACGGTCCTATTAAGAGGAAATCCCTAATGAGGACACACGCGACGACAAAGCGCAAGTGCGATGTGCCTCGACACGCAGAGGAGTTAGAGGTGCTCCAGCATCTGGCCACTGGTGTTGGTGGTGGCGTTGGCTCTAATTCTGGTTGGGGTGTTAATTTCCCACATCCCGACATAGTATTTGCCCAATATGTTAGGACCACCCGATCCCGATGGGGACTTGCCCCACTCGCTAATTGCCCGTACGCAGAGAGTTCGTTTGTCATGTCATGCGGTACATGCACATACACGCATGCGGTGTAAGTGAATTGTTCCGGAACCCACAGGAAAACAGAAGTGCTCAACTCTCTGTGCATTTACGTGCCACGGTGGTAATCAGCGTCGTGTGTGGGACCTGGTGGCACTAATTTATTGTTGATTTTTCGATTGTGCCGCTACCGCTGCCGTTGCCGCCGACGATACTATGCTCTATCAACCTCCAAGTCGCGAGTTAATCGTGGAGTTCATTTACGCCAGTTTACAAATTGAGCGTTCTATTCGGTGTGAAGTTGATTCCTTTCCGGTCAAATGGAACTTTAATGCGTTCAGTGGGCGATTGAGGGTCTGTGTTTACTTGGCGTTACGTATTTAAGTTCAACTTTGAGGGCTAAGCAAATCTGTCCAATAATAAATGCGTTGATGAATGAACCCCACAGGAATTAAATGATTACTGCTTTCAAGCTTCTGAGTTGTAATTGCTTTGCATTTCATTAGAGATTCCACTATACCAGTACCAAGACACGATGCCGTTTTTCGTGAGTTTAAAATAGCCGCTGAAAACAAATAAAAGTCAGCCTACGTTTAGACCAACTGGCAGAATTATCAATGCAGGACAGTTTTAAGTTTTTATATAACACGGCTATCCTGCACAGATTGGGTCGACAATGTTCAGTAAGCACAAAGTCGGAAATAGTTCCATATCATATTATTTTCGTAAACTAGTAAAGTAAAATAAATAATTTACCTCATACGAAAAAGGTAAAAAACATATGTTTTACAGGTGCTATTTCTGGGTGTGCCCTTGTATTCATCCATTTTCGACCTTACTACAATCTTTAGTTTCTACTACATTTCGATTGAGTGTTTCGACCAAAATTTGCATTTTACAGAAGGACAAAGCACTGATGCAACTATGGCATCATGTACTTGTGCTGTAAAATTACAGTAATCGCTTTTTGTAAAAGTTTCTCCAAGCTCGACACCACGTCCATTGGAAATAGTGTGTCATAGGTTTGTGACTGCCCCCACTTATGGCTCACGCAGAAAGCCCGAGTTCGTAATAAATCTTAGGATGCTTTTGGGTGAGCTGGCAGCTATATTTCCTGCCTCTAGGTAGTGCCTGCCAAGGTGTCGATGACGAGTACTGACTAAGCAGTTACAGTGACACAGTATGTGTTCCGCTGTTTCTTCGTCCTCGTTGCACATTTGGCAGGTGTCATCCTGCGTTAAGTCCATCGCTTTTAGGTGTTTGTTAACTGGGCAGTGCCCAGTCAGAAACCCTGCGACGGTTCGAATCTGACTCCTCGTGAGACTGAGGAGTTGCTTCGCTCTAGCGATGGAAGTAGTTGGCATGAACATTTTGGGTTGCCTATTACCTTCCGTTTTCGTCCAGTAGTGATTGGCCGTGTTTCTCAGCCAGCTATTTATGCAGCATTTAATGGTGGTAATGGGAATGCCGCAGAATGGTCGTGGCATCATGAAGTGTGATGCGGAGCCTTTTCTGGCTAGTAGGTCCGCTCTTTCGTTTCCAACGTGACCACTGTGCCCGGGTATCCAAATGAGATAGAGTCTGTTCGAGCTGGCCAGTTGGTGTAGTGGTTGGAGGCAGTCCCATACTAGCTTTGAGGTGACTTCGTAGCTTTTTAGGGCCAGAAGAGCAGCTTTGCTGTCAGAGAGGATGTAAATGGTTTTGTTGGCTACATTCCTATTTAGATTTTCTCTGAGACAGAATTCGATTGCGAAAACTTCTGCTTGAAATACGGAGTTCAGTGTGTCCATGCTGTGGTGGATATGAGTTCTAGTATTGGCACCGTATACTCCAGCCCCAACGCCCTCCTTTGTTTTGGAGTCATCTGTGTACCAAACATGAGATCCAGAGTTGAAGGACGGTATCGCTTGTTCTCAGTTGTGTCGGGGAGGAAATATTACCTTATAGTTTTGGTTGAAGTTGTATCTAGGCAGACAGTTGTCTGTGCAGATAATTTTTAGGATTTCCTGTCTATTCAGTTCGGTGAAAATGTCAGGATGAGTTCTCCTAGAGTTAGAGTCATCCTCAGAGATGAGCCTGTGGGCGTGAACCATGGCTTCTTTGTACAATAGAAGGTGGAATGGTGGTAGGTCCGTTATGACTTCTAACGCTGCTGTGGGCGTAGTTCGCATTGCCCCTGTGATACAGATACAAGCTAGTCTTTGTTGTTTGTTGAGCTTCGCTTGCACTGATGCCTGTTTAGATTTGTACCACCAGACAGGCGCAGCGTATGTGATGATGGGTCTTGTGATGGCCATCACGATATTTTGGGGTTGGTGCCCCAGGTCTTACCGGTGAGACTCTTGGTGGTCCATAGGGAGGTCCTAGCTTTCTCTATGGTTTTCGTTAGATGGGAGTTCCAATTGAGCTTTTCATCTAGTATGACGCCTAGGTATTTAGCTTCTTTTGAGAACTCAATCGTTTTACCGAAGAGTGTTGGTTTAACAAGCTTTTGCCTATTTCTTCTTTTAGTGAAGGCGACTATGGTGCTTTTTTTTGGGGTTGACGTTAAGTCCAACTTCTAGACACCAATTTGCAACCAGGTTGAGAGATCTTTGAAGGAGTTGCGAGATGGTGTTTTCGCATTTTCCTCTTATAAGAATCACAATGTCGTCGGCATAGCCTTGGACATAGAAACCATTGTTGCTCAGTATGACGATTAGTTCGTTTACCATGATAGACCATAGTAGCGGCGAAAGGACCCCGCCCTGAGGGCACCCTTTCGCAGCTTTTACGTTGATTTTGTCATTGCCTAGTGTGGCGTTGATCTTCCTACTACTAAGCATGTGTTGGATCCATTTACATGTGGTGGTATCTACTCCTGTGTTGAGGATACAACGCTGTATTTGGGCGTGATCAGTGTTGTCAAAAGCGACCTCGATATCCAGGAAGCAGCCAACTGCAGCTTCTTTGTCGCTAATGGATTTGTTAATCCGAGTAGTTAGGCTTTGAAGCGCGTCTGTGGTAGATTTCCCCGGCTGGTAGGCATATTGGTTGGTATGAAGGGGTGATATTTTCAAGGCCCCATCCCTAATGTGTCTATGCAGTATCTTTTCCATGATTTTTAGAAAAAAGGAGGTAAGGCTTATCGGCCGAAAGGATTTGGGAAGGTCGGTTGGTCTTCGACCAGCTTTCGGGATAAATTTGACTGTTACCTCTACCTAAGTGACTAAGAGGGCCAGTCAATAAAACTGAAGTCGTTTACTGTACAGTCAATTAACTAATCTAATGGCTTATTAGTCAGAACATCCAAAGAGTCTGGTGACTATAGTTTTAAAGTCGAAGTCGTAAAAATAAGCCCAAACTTTTATATAAAGGATTTATTCAATCGACTGCGACTTATTTGGCTGCATTTATCAAATGCCTAATGCCGAATTGCCTAACACCGCGTTTTTCACTTTTAACTATCGAGTTTGTCTCATTTAACTCTAATGTATGAAGTTGTAACTCTGTGCCAAAACTGTTGGTCGGTTCAAGAAACTACAACCGGTTCTTTTCAGAAGAGCTACATTTTCCACAAAATTAAGCTAGATTAAGATAAATATCGGTCGCAAGTATGTAAGACCAAACTACCATTTTCTAAGTATGCCTCTTTCGACCTTGAGCTTTCAAAATCAGTCATACTCTTCTCTCTGCAACATTTTCAGGCTAATCAAAAAAAAAGAAACAGCCAATGATGATAACACTTACACGCACGTACACCTTCCACACGTGCTACACAACGCGACATTATCTCAAACCATAACCACCTTCCAATTACGTAGGCGTCACGATGCGAGAACTGCAAATCAACCTGGGCCATGGCATTTTCAGGCCAATTGACAGCTCTTAAAAACCTTCCAAGCACGGTGTTGTGGTATCATAAGAAAAACAAAACAAAAAGAAATCAATTGTCTGTGATAAGAAGCTACGTGTGGACGCAATCAAACCGAATGTGGGTGATAATCATATCGTAAGTTCCAATTATAGGCACACGGTTTTACGGGGGAGCATTGAAATACTTTTGGGGTCTGTTTTGTTGTGATAACACGCTCATTTAGTGGCCCTCCACTGACGTCATTACTTGTGTTTCTGTTTTTGCTTTTCTGTTTTCGTGGCGTTTCGCAGAGTTTCTGCTGAAAAGTGTTTGACGTTCTTGACTAAGACATTCGCAATTAATGGTCGGTGTTATCGTGATCATGGGTGAGTTGTTACTTTCGGTTGCGATTAAATGGCTGAAGCGGTTTTCTCAAGAGTTTCGGTGGAAAAAGCACCTCGAATAGATAACATTGAACTTACGTCACGAATGTGTGAAGCGGAGGGAAATGGCATTGGGAAGCTTCCAATGCAATAACATGCATTTGAATCTTTAACGCAGGCGAATTAGGCTGCGTAAAATCTAAAAATGGTCAAGTGAACTCGCGTCGCGATTCAAAGCGATTCGGTAATACCGATACATTACATGTTTACATATGAAGGTGTTTATGGTGGAGCGAATGTGCAAAAAACGAATTGAATATGTCAATGATGCCATCGCTTGAACTCACCCGAATGTCATCGCATCGCGCGACGCGAATTCACATGACCATAAACGCAGCCTTAATGAGAAAAAACACTCCACAGAGACTAAGTAGATTAGGTCCACATTCGATTCAACCGCGACTCAAATAAATTTTTTGGTTTACCTCTTTCTGACATGATTTAATCAGCAAGGTAGCTTGGAAGTAGCCACGAAAGGATTCACTGTAAGATTAAGTACAGAATGAGGAGAAAATTTAATAATCCGTAAATGGGAGTGGGGTTATTCTGAAGTTTGTTGAAGTTGAATAACCCTATAGCTCTATAGCGCTTTGTACATAGCCGGAAAATTCAAAAGACAAAAAGGCGGAAGGGAGTTATTTGGCAACCTAATAATAGGAGTGCATGTATCATAAAAAAAAAAAACTTAAAAAACATAAAATCATATGCGCAAATGTTGATGTGATAAATTTCTATATTAATAATTTTTTTGTAAAGCCTATATTTTGTATCCCTACCTAAGAATGGACCGACCTTCATTGGAGGTCCTAATGTAGGACCGACCTTCATTGAGTTTCAAAAGGACTGGCTGCTCTCACTAGTCACCATATTTGTTTACTATTGTACAATTTTGCAGTTTTGCAATGGCTGTAGCGGTAAGTGGTAGTCGAAATAAATAGATCGTAGATGTCATACAATAAGCTTAGGTATTTGTAAACATAACGCCATCGAAATATTAGTCGATTTGTGTCTCCATCATAAAGTTAGTCTCTTTTAAACATGTCAGCTTAAGAGCCAAATTCTCGTCATTTGCGGCAGGTTTTAATTTTCTGCTTTTATATAAAGAAATCTGTGGCTGAAGCTCATCGAATGCTCTCAAAGTGAGGCCGCTATTGGTAAAAGATCGTGCCGAGAGTGGTTTTAACGCTTCAAAAATGGTGATTTCGACATTGAAGACTGACATGGCGGTGGAAGAGAGAGGGTTTTCGAAGATGCAGAATTGGAGGCATTACTTGATCAAAACTCGTGTTAAACGCAATTGAGTCAAATGCAAAACAAATCATAAATGTGTAACCAGTTTATTACAATAGAACATCGATTTGGTACCAAATATTGGGACTATGGATGAGAACCAAGCTTTAATAATAATACTGAACCCTCATTGTTTTAGTTTTTCTTTCTTCTCTTTGTGCTTGGTAATCCGCATTTGTGTTCACGTAACGCAGGGCTGGAATAAAAAGCAATTTTGCATTCACCAGTCCAAATGGTGATTCATGATTTTTCGATTAGATACACTAAGAGTTTTAGTAAGTTCAAGTAAATAAAATTTTTTTGCGTAGGTCCTGTTGTTTTTTTTACTAGGGGATTTTCTTGGACTGAAAATGTATCTTTAAGCTGAATATAATGTACCCGTTAATTATTTTGTACTATAAAAGATTTGTATCTTATTTGTACACCAATAAAATTGAATTGAATTGAATTGAATTGAATTGAATTGAAACCTCCAAATTCAGTTCATTTTTTCATATCTGAACCTGCAGCGGTAGTATTATGCACAGACTATCTCACAGTCACACCACAAAATCGTCTAAGTCGATTTCACTACCTATTTTTCAGGAGACATGTTTGAAATTTTAGAGCGAACCTACTTAGTTCTCTTTAAATTTTTCGCAAGCATTGTCTGATGTGATGTGTTAGCTAGTTAATTGTAAGTTTAGAAATGAGAAACTTAAACTATTTTGATTTACTTTGTTTTTTCACTGAGAAGAAACCTAAGTTGTGCTAGGCTGTTATTCCATACGAATATATACAAATTACGAATATTACAAAGCAAAATTAAGTGAGGATGTTTTTAATTGCATATTCTGTCTTCACTTAGGTGGTTATTCCAAAATTAAAATTAAGAAATCGAAAGTGACTAACTAAACTTATGTTATTATACCGAGGACAATAATAGGCCTAATTTAAGAAATTGAAGTTACGTTGTTTTACCAAAACAAAAGTGTAAGAATTTCAATTTAAGCTTTGCTTAAGTTCTTATAACTGTTATAATTTTAATAATAGCTATATAAAAAATGTATGGCATATGGATAAGAATATCCTGCATATTGTGGTACGACCTAGGCGATATTGACTTGTGACCACAGATTTGTTCTAAATGACTGGTAGCTGCTTTATAAGTTCATTATCAGGTGTTGATCAATTTACATAAAAACGAGAATGAGAAAATCGATGGTTTTTAGCTGAGGCGGAAATGCTCCAAAGGTAATTATCTTGAATTCTTGTATTCCCCTGTTTACGTTCCATTTTTTTATCTAAACACTTTTTCTGTCAAAAACTAAATTTTTCTTTTTAAACCGTAGATTGCCCGTGTTACTTTATCACTAACTAATTTTAGGTTTCGATTATCATTCCAAATTATGTGACGTAATTGCAAAGAGCCTCATAACCTTTGGTTGACAACAGATAAATTTTGCAGCAGTTAAACAATTCTGATTCTTCTTCCCTTTTGAAATTTGGTTTTAGGAATTATATTACATGATTGTTGATTGGATTCATTTAAACATTGCCATTTATTTTCTTGAGTTCTTTTAACTTTATTATATTATTATAGAAATTATATTTTCATGACCCAGGAAAAAGGGCGACGTTCACATTTGTTTGTTCTTCCCTACTCGGACTTTGATATTTTTAAAGTATCAGACATATTTACCTTTGGCATTAATTCAAAGCCAAAGCTTTTTCCTCTCAGAATTTTTTTTTTCTCAGAGCAATTCTGTCGAACACCATAACCCAGCTACTTCTTTTGGATATCAAAGACAGCGGCGGCACTTGAAGACCAAAGTATAATCCACTGTATTTGCCATACTACAAGCCTGCAATTAATTAATTAAATACCGCCAGCGAGACCACGGGGCTAGCTAATTACTCGCGGTTTCCCTAGCACTTCCTTTCCTCATCGCAGACACTTATGAGTATGTGTCACACAGGTAATAGCGTGTCAGGGATAATTACCAATCAATACGCAAACATTACCACAGTTATTGGGTTATAAACCTACATTTGTAGCCGGGTATCCGCAATTAGCATGCCAAGCGTTAATCTGGTTGTGACAAGCTAACGGTGCCTGATCCGGCCTCTTAGGCAATCCAATAAATTAATTACTCATTTTCAAACACAGAGGGAGTTTTTATTGCGTCTCCCAGCAGGAGGAGATTGTTTCCCAACAAACACAACTCTGTCCTACTTCTAGTCCCGGCAAATTGTCACCATCCGGCAGAAACCAGACGTGTTGTAAGCTTGAACTTCCGCTTCACGAGACTTCCATCAATTATTTTTGCGCGTGTGTGTGTTGGGTCATATCATATCGAGAGGAAAAATGGAAACTCTGCTCACCTTGCCCATCCATCCACCTACTGCAATTTACCACTGCCACCGCTTTCCGTTTCCTGTCACCTCAAAACCACCGTCAGAGCCTCTTTCCGTGATGGGCTCACAGCCGCCAGCTCTCGGTGCAATTACCCCACCACGTCAGCAGACGGATGCTGTGCGAAATTATTTCCCACATGACCACTGGGATTATGCACGGAGCCCAACTCCCCCCCACACACACCACCAACTGGTCGTCGTCCTGTACCACTGCACATACGATAATGATGATTGCACGTAAATTATGATGATGATCGAGCGGTAGGGGGAAAAAGTGCGAAGGTATCCGCAGTGCAAAAATTCGGAAACGAACACCGAAAGTCATGCGATGCTGGAACTGCGAGTAGAGCCGGAGCTGGAGTCGAAGCCGGTGGCTGAGCTAAAGTCCAAGCTGAAGCTGGAGCAATTTTTATGAATGAATTTCGCCCCATGCCATCGAACCGGTGCACCGGTGTGTGGCTTCTTCGCTCTCAATGAAGTTCAGTGCCTCGGGGCGAACTATTCGCAGATGCAGGCTGCTATGGCGGCGGTGGTGTGTAGGTTGGTTATCACCTGCACCTGCAACTCAGAATAGAATTGCCACGGTGCGGTGGGTGAGCCAGAATGGGAGTGTTGTGCGGTGTATTTTTGGCGGAAGCTCCACGGACATGGATGTCTAATGTCGGACCGATAAGATGCTGCTGCATGTTAATAAGTGGTCCTCGTGCATATTTGGTGGCGCGCAACCGCCTGGGTTCCCTTCAGCCTACGCCTGATTGGGTTAAGTCTTTTTTTTTTGCACTTGCTCCTCGTTGAGGAGGGCTAAACGCCTCCTGCTGCTGCTGGTCAATACTGCCAGGGATGCTAGGCATCGCCACCGCTGCTTCTGCGGCAGTTGATGATGATGATGCCTTTGCAACGTATGCCGTAATTTAGTAAATTACATATTTTGCGGAGGACTTTCGGTCGAGTTATTATCGATGAGGCGGCACGCACATTTTCTTCCTTCCTATACCCCAGCAATGCAGGCGTGCGCGTCAGCTCGCGCTGTGTGTGTGTGGTGAGCGGTGATATTGAGATGGACTATCAATAGCCTGGTCGGCCTCTCTGCGCGTATTCATTACGAGCGTCATATTACAGGAGCATCCGTGCGTCGGTCGGCTGCATCCACATCGTCGTCGTCGCCGTCGTCGTGGGCAGCAATTTGACAATGAAGACAACGTTGCCAGTGGAACCTTGAGGTTGATGATAATGATGATGATCATGATGATGGTGGTGTTGGTGCTGGTGATCGCCATCCAAGGGATACTTGTATTTATATCCATCCACCAGAAGTTCGCCTTAGGGAGGCGGCGGCGTACGCGTGTGAGTGTGTGTCTTTGAACTTTTTACTTCAGATCTTAGCGCGCGGTTCTTGTCGGCACTGGAGATGGTGTCTTTCTTTCTCCAGATTTTCGTTCGTCAACGGCTCGAGGCCGGTTGGGGTTTTGTTTTTATTTTTGTTGATGATAGCGTGAAGTTATTGTTTTTCTTTTAAAGAATTCATTTAGCGTAGAGGTCTGATCATTATGTTGTGATACGCGGAGCGGAGAGGGTGAGCGAGAAGGCGAGAGAGTATTTGGAGATAATGCTGCGCGTGTTTTCCATTAATCACAACGGTAGTGGTCGACTGAGATATGTAGATAAACGGTGATCCATACCGATGGCTGCTTTGCGGAAGGCCGATCGTGGCAATGACTTTGTAGTGTTGTGCGTGTGGTGTCTGGACTCGTGTCGAGATGCAGAACACAAAATTTGAAGTTTACGTTGTTTCCCAAATGTGAACAAATTGAATAGACTTTGATAGACAATGATAGACAGAAGTCGAAACCAATAAAACTTAAATTTATGAAATTTAATACGCTTATGGCAATTATGATCAGTTTGAAATTCAAGAATACACCTGGAACCTCTGCTCAATTTGCTTTCGTTCCATAGTGGGCGATGTTAGATACAAATGAAATTTAAAGGGTCAGTAAAATTTTCGAGGCAAGCTTGTGCAAAAAATCTTTTTTCATTCAATAAAATTGTGTAAACACAATTATAAGCAGTCCGCAACGTTGCTGGAAATTTCTCAACTACATAAGTGTGAAGATCCCTGAAAGTCCACTCCTTTCAGTTAGCAATGTGATTTTATATAAGGTTTCTCTCTACTCATCTGATATTTCTTATTGTTCATATGTGCCTTTGTTACAGAGAATAATAGATATTTTAAATGTCATTAATTAGAATTCGGCAAGAACGCAGGTTTTTCCTTCTGATTGATGTCATTCGAAAGATAGAACTACGAATAGACGTTTCAAAGGAAGCTAAAATATTTTTTTACTTGGAATTTCTACCTAATGGACATTTAAAAAAAAAGAAAAACTCTTCTTCAAGGCAAAGGAATGAATTTGGCACTAAAACATCAGACATCATTTTAAAATTTGATTTTGAAATTATTTAAAGCATTTAAGTCAAAGGTAGCACATCAATGATCACAATTAAAGAACGACAGCTGACCTGAGAATTAGAGTCACAACCAAGGCCAATATGCTAAATAGATGGCTGCGATACTATAGATGATTTCTTGCTTTATCGATTCCCAAAACGATTGTATCATTTGTTTGGCCCATGTGGCTCTATTCCGCTAGCAAATTGTGACATTCGCATCCAAATATTGGGAGTTTGAAAAAGTTCGGAAACAAATTTTAGCAAGAATGAAGCATTTTTTTTAGCTTCATTATACTTCCCACCCTAGCGCTATTACCATCTAATGGTCAATCAAAGATGTGTATCAATTCTGGCCGTTTTGATTGAATTGCTTAGTTCAATCACATTAATTGTTCAAATCTGTGAACAGAATCAATCGTTTGACCAGGTTGCCGAAGCTCACAATGAACAATTTCCTTTCAATCTCAGAAGACAGATTCTTGATATTAATCGTAGCTTTACCACCTTGTTCTTCATAATCCTTTCGCACTTTATTGTCCGTAATTATTTAACTCAGAATGGGATTCAATTTCATCCCGTCTTAGCAGTGATTTGCAATAGAAATTTGGTGCATTCAATTTTTTACTACTAATTTATGTGACACCTCGAGTTCCTTTGTTCATGCCCAGTTTAGGGACAACGTCCACGCTGTCGCTTATCGGTCTTGGTCAATTTTTCCATGATTTTATAAACCTTTTCAGTTATCGCATTAAACAAGAGTTAGATAATTTTTATAGCCACAGTATTTAGCATGATCATGATTTGAATTAATAAACTTTCTTTTATCTTTTCCTTTACATCTTTTTTTCTTTTATCTTTTCTTTACATGTTTTTTTCTTTTATTTATTGTATCTTTCATTAAATATCTGTAATCAAAATGTAAATTTTTGTTTTTAAGTATTGTAATCTAATATTGTTAATTAGTAACCTGTGCAAACTCAAAAGTTTATTGTAACTTAATGTACAGAGATGTTGTGAATCTTTATAAATAAATAAATTGCTTAACATCAATATTGTCAGATCAGAACAGGCAAACCAGTCAACTGGTTTTCTACTTACAGCCGTAAACTTCACAAAATTTTCCAACAACCTGAAATGCTTTTTTGCCTTTTCAAAAATAAAAAAGCAAAATATAACGTGATCCGCTCGAAGGGCGACCGCTTGGCAGACCCAGAATGAAGTGGTTGGACCAAGCCCAAAAGATCGCCTCGGTGCGCTTGCACAAAACTCCTGACGATTTAGAGTCGACCGCGGAGTATCGAGTTGCTTGGGGATCAGATCCGCGCGCATTGCCTCGCACCGCTTTAGTGGAATGATGATGATAAATATAACGATAATGTTTCAAATTTACACACATTTTTAGACGTAAAAACCTTTTCACGAAAAAATGCGATTTTAACAAAAAATAATAAGCCTAAAATGTCACGTTTCACACCCTTAGAGATATTAAATTTCAGAGCCACCTACCGACAATTTGTTCTCGAACTTTTTCGAACACTCAATAAAAACCTTTTCAACCCTTTCCAAAGATTAATAAGAGACTGATTACTATATTTTTTTTTTTATTAATTATGGTCCCATTGGTTTTTAGTAAGATGTCGAGTTCTCAAAGTGAGGTCTTAAGCCCAACGGCATCTTCCAGGTATTTCCTAGTGCATATTTATTGCTGCGGCATTTGTGAATAGTTTGAAAGCACCAGAAAAAATATATATTTTCGTGCTATAATCCAATATTTCATGCTGGATTTTAATCATAACTTTCGTTTTTCTGATTTTATAATGCTCGAATAAAAGAAAAAATATGGCTTAGGAGACCCAAATATAAATATCTCAAGATGGCGTAGTCCGACTAAGATGGTGGTGTATGCGGCTTGCAACTTCTCCAAATGCCAAAAAAAATTAATAATTTGCTCTGTTTTTTTCTAAAATTCATTTATGTATACAATACTTACAAATTCACTCGAAACTTAATAAAACACATTTATTTTCTATTAATTGTTTTATTCTCAATTTTTGTATATTGAATTGTCTTTATTCACTTAAATCGTTTTATTCTTATTTTGCTCTTACTTAAGGGTCGTTTGAAATAAAACTTTTTACTACTTAAAATATTTGTATATTACTTTTTGTTGTTGGAAAAATGTTGCATAAAACTGATGAGGACTAGAAAATGGTATTTATCTTTTTTGGTGTTTGCAGCAAAATTCTTTTTTCTATTTTATAATTTTTAGTTAATTGGCTAATAGTGTAATTTTATAATACATGGTATTTATTTGTTCTTTTTAATTTAATTTTTAACAATTTTCTCAATAACCCTGGAGAAAATAAAAATTATTTGTGTTATTTTTTTTTTATTATTTAATGAGCGCATTCTTTTTTCGTTTCAGCTGCGTTGTAAAAATATTTTTGCATTTGATTCAGAATATTAAAATGACTTGAAGTGAGCTTAGATAAATTTTTTTGATTTTCATAAAAAGGGAAGAAAAATTTTGTTTTTTGTTTTTGTTTTTATACATATTTTTGCTTTGAAAAACCAAATAAATGTTTCGTGGTAGCTGAAGGTGGTACAAGAAAAAAATGACAGTTAACAGAAATTTATTGTGATTTTCCGAAAACACGTTATGTATATTATTCCTGTATTGTTCTATACACAAATCAATCTCAACCGAAATATCGTCCTACTTTTTCGAGCCCGTGGTTAGTCCAATATTTCAGACTTTAATACTTACAATCTCGTAATAGCAATTACTGATCTCGATAAAGTTGCTTTATTAAGAAATATTGCTTATGACTTGTTTTTTTTTTTTTAATTTTCGTTCTTTTACGATTCGAGATTAATGGCTGGACCCAAGAGGGGGGGGCTTTCATAATTACTTTTAAGATTAACGTCGTTTTCTAGTTGTTTGTGAAAAAAATTAGCTACACATTATTAACACTTGTTTACAACAAAGGACACATAACACAACAGAAAATGAAAGATACGAACAATTTTAATTTCGACTGCATTCTTTTCGCTAAAGAAATAATGTTTTACAAAAGTTTGTCACAAACCATTTTGCAATTACACTCATCCCTCGTTTTGCGCGGTCTCGTTTTACGCGGTTTCACCTTTGCGCGATTTTCAAATATCTACTCAAACTCGATTTTGCTTTGCTCGAACTAACGTTTTTTCTTCAAAGAATCATGTCTCACTATGGTTTTCCTGTTAAAAAGACATCCATATACCATACTTTTCATTCCCCTAACCTCAGCGCAAAGCGTGGGATGAGTGTATATACAAAA
This sequence comes from Syritta pipiens, assembly GCA_905187475.1. Taxonomy (NCBI): domain Eukaryota; kingdom Metazoa; phylum Arthropoda; class Insecta; order Diptera; family Syrphidae; genus Syritta; species Syritta pipiens. Next base: position 31,727,863 of record LR994574.1, on the reverse strand, counting down.
TTATTAAGACTCGTCTATCAACTGAAGTTTAAGCAAATAAAAGATAAGCTATACCTTTCCCTATATAAATTTAACATTAAAATGATTGTACTAATTTACAGTCGATAAGAATTAAGTAAATAATTAAAATAAAATTTGCTAAGTATGTACTTAAGTATCACAATTTGTATATTTTCTTTCTTATAAAATATTTATATAAGGCAAGATCTAAAAATTGATTTTCTTTTCTTCATATTTTACATAATTGCTTTAAGATAATATTCTGTTTTTTGAACGTTTTATTTATAAAAAGCCGTATAAAAATATTTCAAGCTATTAGATTTCCTATAAGGATAATATACATAATTCATTTATTTAAAATTTTTTTCTTAAGATCTCTGGAAGCATTTTTATTTTAATTTAGAAAAAAGATTTTTTTACAAGTAATTTTTGTTAGATGAGGAAAAAGTGTATATATTGCTTTAGAATATTTAATTTGTAATATAATCTATCTAGAATTTAAAAAAAGAAGTTTTTTTGTTTATTTTACATCTGCGTATTTACTTTAAAATATATATTTATATATTTTTTTGGTTTGTAAGGCACTTCCGTGTGACGGAAATTGAAGTTAATTCTTTTTACAAATAACTTGCAAACTTAATCCATAAAATTATAGTTTTTATTTGTCTATCACATACAATTTTCTTAATCTTGTTCGAAGGTATGGTCACAAGCATTACCCAAATTGTATTTTTTTTTTTTTTTTGTTTGAACAAATTACAATTTGCTATTGCACAATTTACAATGGTTATACTACAGAGATACGATATAACAATTCTATATATATTTATACTGATTAATTTCGTTATTGTATTTACTAGAAGACAAACATGAAGACAAAGTCAGACTTGAGGAGAAAACGAAAAAAAACCTCAAACCAAATAAAATATTACCCAAACGAAAATAAAAAAAAATCAACTAATAGCAGTAAAACTGATGTGTTTGGTTCTTAATTCATAAAATAGTCAAATAATGCAAAAGTTCGTTGTGGTCGAATAATTTATTTATCTATTTATGATACAGAAGTTTCACAGATATTAAGGTGGAAAAATATTTCCGAACTTCCAGTTCCTCAGTGAACGCGAAAAGAATTCACTAAATTTCAATACTATTGAATTGAATGGAATGCGTTCATTGAATTGGGAACAATATATTACGAATTTGAAACTTAAGAACTGATATGAGCCAAGAGACCACACACCCATGTGCCTGAAAATTGCACGTCAAAACATTTTCTAAACACTATAAATAACGCTTTGTCTTGAATAATTTTATTGACTTTTTTTAAGACTAAGAAGCTATATATTTAGCAATATATTTCTGTGCATATCCCTAGTTTATACTGAGAACAACGCTCCTTAGTTTCAATTTAGTTCATAACATCTACACCGGTAATGCATCAATTTCCACAAACAGATATTACAATCTTCCGAATATAATCGAAATCAGACCTGTAAGGTAATTAAGTATTTTTGTACTTAAGTACACTTTAATAACAATTTCTTGTACTTAAATTTTTTGAAGTACAAGTACAATTCGTCGGTACTTGTACTTGTAAATAGTTTCCTTCAAAGTAATTGAAATCACAATCTAAGTACCAATGTACCAAAAAAATGATCTTAAGTCACTTTTAATTCCTAATTCCTTTCAAGTAGTTTCCATTCCTTTTGAAGTAATTAAAATTGAAGTTTCCTTTAGGAAAGAATAATTGAATTAATGAATTGGACGTACTTGAAAGGAATTAAAAAGGACTTAAGATCATTTTTAAGTACTTGAAGCACGAAAGGGGGCTTGACAAAACTGTTCCCAGATTTTTTCGAATAGGGACAACAACTCCTATGTGAGAGATGTGATGAAACTATACACAATTGACGCAAATCGGAAATATGTAAAGTTTTGAAGTTGGCGTAGAAATAATGGATTTTTTTAAGCATAAACTATTAATTCATTTCTGCTTCCAAATAACAAATTGTAGCGGTTTTTCAAATAGAAGTACTGCACCATAACCCCGGTCTGCTGCATCGTTTTTTGGAATTAAAATAAATAGAAATCGTTTATTCGTTTATTATTTGCTTCGTTTCGATTTGCGTTATGCCTTTCTGATCGTAGTTCACAACGCAAGACGATTTTGGTGTACTCTTATTTGCCTGTACTAAAGCTGATACGTGCACATTATTTGGTGTCTGCCTCAGCCTGACTTTGAATCTGCTTTTACTTGTTCAGTAATTCACTACAAAGCTTCACTATCAACCGTGCAATTAACATTTTACAGAAGTTAAAAAAAGTTGCTGCCAATGCAACACAAACAAACTCCCGGCTAGATTGAATTGACAGAGACATGAGAATATCTCGACCCAGCTATATTTTAAATAAATTTAGATCTGTTACTTTTGGAGAGGCTCACGGTCACAATTTACCATCCACTTGTTATGTTACCGCTTCGTCACCGACTGCGTTCTATAATCACCGCTAACACCTCAGCCCAAGCTAGGTCGTTACATCGACCGCCATGTTAATGTGATAAAGTCGCTCCGCATGCCTACTAATTAATCATACAGGGTGTCGGCCATTGGCTCTCAATTATCGCCCTGATCCGAACGTTATAGCAGCACCTGAACGCTTAAAGTCCTGTCTGCTGTTGTGGTGCAAGTCCAGCAATTTTGTCCCAGCAAGTCCCAATGTCCCAATGGCTAGTAAAAGCCAAAAAAACGCAACGACAAAAGAAAGATAAGTAAAACAACCGAAATCCGCTCGTGATTAGGGAATTTAAGTCCCTCCATTCGGTTACGGATACCACTTGTGCATAAAATTCAATGAGCCTTAGCTTGCCAGCACGTAGACATCGTTGCACCTCTGCCATCAGGACGACAACGACAAAAAAACGACAGAAAACGAGAAGCCAACCCATCTGTCTGCTAATGTATGCATGAACAAACAACAACAGGACTCTCGCTCTCTGTCTCTGGCAGTCCACCCTCCATCCGCCTGACATGTCGGGGTCGTCTCTAAAACAGTAAACAGGAAGGCTACAGCGAACTAAGGATATCCTCCGCTCTATTCTACATGCAGATTGCCCATGAATATAAAACAGTCGATGAAACAGGGTCAAACATTAGCCGCAACCTGCAATGCACCACCGCTGTCGCCGTCACCACCCCACACTCGGGGGCGAAAGTTCTCTCCTGCCCCGGTGGTGTTGACGCGGAAGAAACGTGGGAATACGTAGTAGACACAGTCTCGCTCTGTATGTGTGTGCTTTTAATGCAGTCAACAATGAGAGACGCCGGCGGTGGGTGGATGGTTCCGGCGGTGACCGAAGCGGGGCCAAAGCCTATAAAAGGTCCTTTCGCTTGTGTGTGCCGGAGCGCATATTGGACGTTTCGGTCGTTTGTTCTGGGTGATATCCTCACCAGCTTTCACAGCCACGTTTCGGTTGCTTTTTTTTATATTCCTGCTCCATCGTTGTCCTCGGAAAATATCCTTGCATCGCAGCAATTTGTTGAGGAGATTTCTGGGGTGATGGTGGGGTGTTTTTTTTTGTTGATTTGATGATTTCTAGCGAACATGGTAGTTTACATGTGCCCCCAGTTGTCGGCAGCATCTCTGCATGATGCAGTTTTTTTGTTGTTGTTGTTGTTCTTTCTACGGAATCACTTTCGGAAGGATGAGGATGTGTGTTTTTGTTTTATTTAGTGAAAACGACGTGCTACCAGTAAGCTTTCTAGTTTTCTGCTGTCCTGGTTTTTATGATTGTCTCAGTTTAATAACAATTTTTTGTTGTTGTTGTTTTGCTTTGAGCGGAAGTGTATTATCCTTTTTTGTTTTTTTGTACCTCTCGTTAGGTTTTAGGATTTAGAGGGATATATTAGCGTGGCTTTTATTCGTTTTATTTTTTGAGCCACTTACTCACGTGATTGTTATGTGAGAAATGCAAGAAATACGAGAGGGATAAAATTTATGGAAGGACGTGCTGGCAGCGACAGGATGTATTTATGGTGGGAACGCGTCTAATTTGGGGCAATGGCTTGTTTATCTTTAATTGAAGAAGAAAACGTTAAACGTGCCGAGTGGTTTTGATGAGTAAGCAAGACTGCTGAGGTGGAAAGAATATATTGCAGCGAAATTGGATGGACAACTGGTTTATATTTGTTATAGCCTCGTGAATTTGAAGAGAGGTTTTTGTTTGATGTTGAACTGAATTTTCAGACGGAATATTTTGCTTTCTTGCAGGAAGTTTGAGTGGATTGAATTTTTATTTGTATTTTTGCTTGTATTTTTGCTCAAACAGTGAGACAAATTACCGTAAGATCGCAAATGCAAGTAACCGAATTTCTAGCCTCTTAAATTCTAAAAATACTCGAAAAATTCATCACTGGCACTCAGACTTTGTCAGGAATTTCAATTAACGTCAAACTTTTAAGCGTCGAAATCGAATACGATTCGTTTGCTCTGATTGATCATTAAAAACTGAGGTCTTGCTTACACTAGGAAGAAATTACAGTGGACACCCGATGACTTGGCACTCGTTAAATTGAATCTTTCGATAATTTGAAATATTTCGCCGGTTCCATAAAAAACATTTGATAAACTGAATAAAATCAATACTAATTGGTTCCCTCGGGAAAGTAAAGTTGAAGAAATGCCATCTTACTGGTTCACTTGTTCAATAACTTGGAGTTATGACTGGAAGCGTCTTTTATACATAGACCTATAGTTTTAAGCTCAGACCTGTCGTTTATTTAGTGGAAATCGAAAATTGGATAATGGGAGACAAAGGTCGCTCTCCAACAAACATTTTAAGGTTTCTTCAAAATAAGCTTTTTAGAATAATTTTACCAATGTTTTAAATAATGAATCTCGAACAAAGTCTTCTTCATTTGATTTTCTTTCTTCTTGAATTTTGATTGTTTTGGAGTTTCAAACTATCGAAAGTCAACTGTATGCGGCAACAATGCAACAATGAATTTTGTAAAGACATCTGATAATTATCAAGCTCTTCAGGGCTTTGTTTGAATAACATTTAAAATTGTTCAATTAAAACACTAGCTAGCAAGACCCGGTAGCCGTTTCTTTAAAAAACTTATCGAATTCACACAGTCACACCTCCAAGGACTTCTTCAACTTGTTAACTAGTGTTAGCTCCCCTCCAAAATATGGGCGTATCTCAAACGGCCATCAATAAAATTTCGAAAATAAATCAACATCACTGGTAAACAATAGAAAAGTATATTCTGCGTGAATAGCATAAAACTCATACACACAACAACCGCAATTATCCACACGTTGCCGCTTAGGCCATAAATAATAAAATCATATGCGATACGTCACCGGTTACAGCCCATAAATCTGAGGAAACAAATAACACAACTCGAGAGGGACTGACTCCCCGAGAAGTCGTCGTGGCTCTTCCGATTATGCATACACATGTACACAAATGAATTTTGTTGTTTCTTCACTTTTTTTTTTATTTTTGGTTTTTTAATTTTTACGAGAGATGAGAGAGGAAAAATTAACAATTCAGTGGCACAATTTTGCCGCCATTATAACGCTTTTAATAAGCAGTAAAGTTTTAGCCCGCATTGCATGTCGCCTGAAACTCAGGGAGGGAACTTGAGTTAGAGGTGAAGCTAACAGATTTATGTGCATCTACAATCGTTAATTATAAATCTGTTGACGAATCTTTTTGGTGGATGTATTTAAATACAAACGACACGCGGTAGAGATGCAACAGTGCGGGCAACAGAAATTAATTAATTCTTGTTTAATTAATTGGGCCGAACAATTTGGATCTTTTAAAAACGAATCGAGTGATTTATGGTGACGAAAAAACGGTAAAAGCGAAGACAATACTAACAAAAGGGATAAATCTGCTATATTACAGGTGGGAAAGGTTGGCATCGTGAGATTGAAAAGTTTTGCTCTTTATTCTTTACAGTTAACGAATGCTTTCTGGCGATACCAACATTAATATGCTAACTAGCACCGGAAATAGATGAAGAATATTAAATGGAACTCATATTTGTCACTGAGAAGTTGATGACTGACGACTGAGCTCAAAACTTCTTACATTTTCACTCGCACTTACGACCTGCAGGTGCGGTGGGACCTCCTCCGCACGGGGAACTATTTTGTCAAAAAAGGATTTATTTTAGATACAACTTTCAATGTGTGTTAAAATTAGTTTGTGCACTCTGGCTTTAATAGTTTTCGAGATATTGGCCAAAAACAAAAAAACAACAACATTGGAATTTTGAAGATCTGAAAACGCCATTTTGTAGATCTCGGCGAAAGAACAATAAAATATTATGTAAAAAAAATTATTTTCATACAATTTTTCGAGATATTAACGATTTAAATCGAATCAGTTTCCTGCAAAAAACGATGAACTGACGGCAGTCTCAGTGTCGCTGCGGCATTTCATCCCCTAAATGCACCAAAGCAATTTTTACACGGCTGGTGCGATCAGCAAATGGGGAAGGATTTTCTTTTGTTCAGTTTCGTTCGAAATGAGAAGAGAGAAGAATTTTAGTGAATGAACAGTGAATTGAGTTTGATTTCATTCGACTATTTTAGTTTGTTAATGTCTTAGACTTATATTAAGTCTAATCTGTTTGCGAACGAAACCCTTGGCGGTTGAGTAAAACTCAACATACTCAAATTATAATATTTCTATAATAGTTTAGCACTCTTTGTCATCTTTAATTATTCGACTCCTATCAGCCTTTAACAGATCGTCTCAGAAAAAGTCAAACTAGTTTCTAAATAGCGACATGAACACGGCTGATTTAACGATGTAATTTAATTATACTATTACCTATTACTGAAAGACTGATATTAACAATAAATGCTATGAGCCCCAATAAAATACTTAAATTGGTCAGTTTGCTTTAATTCGTAAAGAACTTTAAACTTTGATAGATAAATAACTTTGAGATCTTTATGCAGAATTCTCTTCAGAGTAGTAGTACTGTAGTTGAGTTCATATGTTCTCCGACGATTGATGTGCCCAGGTTTGGGCAACAGTTGCGATATTTGGTCATTTTCCAGTAGGTATTAAAATTCGTTCGGAACCGGCATTGAACAATAGGTCCAAACAATGGTGGTGCGAAAAAGCTAGACTCTGGCTCTGTATGGGCTTGTACGCAGACTATTGACTTATTTATTGAAATTAGTTTTAAAAGAATAAAAGGAATAGTATAGTTATTGTTGTAAAAGAATCTTAACCTTTTCGAAAAAAAAGCGGAAAATAGAGATAACCAAGTTTACTCCGAGAATAGACATTTCAAAACCGCGCAGCAACCTACAACATCAGTCAGGCAGATTTTGAAACGTATTGGTTCCCCAAAAAGTGCTCACTAGAAATTATATTTTCTGTTACGCTTCACAGTCTGGCAGCTCATGTTATTAGCAAAGCTACAGTGACTCCAGAAACTGTTCGCTAACCAACACATCCGAAGGAAAAAATTGCATAAAAAAAACAAAAAGTCTTACAACAAACAAAGCTAACATGGAGAAAAAGCACTTGTGGGTGTAAGCGAATACTTTTTGGATGTTAAAATGCAAAAATTATGAACAATTTTGTAGGTAACTTTGTTGAAAGAAACACGCGTGTTGTTTTATTCCGTATAGAATAATGAATAAAAACATGTACATCTGCTTTTATCCGGTCAATAAAAAAACAGGCTCTCTTCTTTCATAAATTGTTGTAACTTTAAGAAGTCTTTAACGCGTAACACGGAGTATATTCAAAATGTTGTAAGAAGTAAGCCTACACTGCTGAACTTTTAGCAGTGTGGGTCACTTGGTACAGAGAATGTTAAAACAAAAGACAATGCTTAGGGTTGTTGTTTTTTTTATAGAAGCATTGGAAACGATAAAGATCCAAAAAAACACGTCCAATTATATGAACGTCATAGAAATAATGGAAAGGCGGTAGTCTTCATTTCAGTGAAAACGATATTCCTGCATTTGTTCCAAATCAAAATACCAAGGTTTTACTGCCTGATCCAGGTTAATTTTTTTTTTTTTTTGTATTGACTTCCGTTTACACGGATGTCAAAATGTTGAAATGAAATGTCAAATTGTATGAAATATCATGTATTATTCGTAGTTAAAGTGTTAAGACACGTCCACTTTCCTTTTCTACGTAATGTGTGTCAATTTTTAGTCCCTGGCTCGCCATTGTTCCTCTGCAATCCAGCACTATCCTTCCAGTCGGGAGACTCATTCTCCGATCATCTCGTAATTAATCAGTCAAATGACCACCAAACAGCAATACATCTCGACCACACTTAACGTCTTCATTGATACATGTTGCTCTCATCAGACCAGGCCAATGTGATTTAAATATCTTTCAAAACATCGCAACTAATTGTGGAGGTCCCGACCAGCTTCCATTAATCATTTGGCTTCCACCACCAACAACAACGAAAAAATACATTCGCCGCCACTCAGTAACTAATTCATTTGTCGGGGTAGACCGTACCCGTGCTGCAACATACATCATGCTTTGTTGCAGAATGCATCATGCTTTACACAATGGACGACCGACAACAATGAGAGGATCCCATAGTGCTCTTCCATTAGTCCCATGCCCCAGCGCTTCTAAAATGTAAATCCTCAAATGATGAACGGTAGCCGTGGAACACCAGGGCCGAGGGGCGGCTACGCGGCACCAAGGCACGAGAAAGACAAGTGCTGATGGCACGGGGTAATCTCAGTTTTCGACGAGAGACAATAAAGCAGACGAGTTCTCTATCAAATGGCATCGAGGCAGTCGAGGCAGCCGAGCAGCCGGGCAGTCGAGTGTAGCCTGGCAGCCGTCCCTGAGCAATATAGCCCGAGATTTCGATTCTCGATTCCTCGAGTTGTCTTTTTTTGTTAGTTGGGGGTGTGCGAGACGACGCTTTGAGGGGGTGATCGTTTTCGCTTATCGCCAGCAAAAGATCTAAATTAAGGGTCGGTCGCCGGTGCTGTTGTTGTCATCGCAGTCGTTGTCGCCATCATAGAATTTGGTGTTTCTCGCCCGCTCCCTCGTCGGTCGGTGGGTAAATAAATTTATCCGCTTGGTGGAGACAACAGAACTGCACGAGGCACCAGTGGCAGGATGATTTGTGCATCGCGGATGACAAATGACCATCGGCGTTGTTGGCTGCGTTTGCACTGCATTATTAGGTTTGATGGGCGACAAATCAAAGGATGCGCTATGATATGATCGCGCGGAGGAGAGTCCTTCGTCTGGGGCCGGGGTAGTTTTTTGGGGCACGACACGACGTGGTCGCACGAGCCAAACGGCAAACAAACGCCACACCGAAAACGATGACAATTGATGACAGCGACTCAAAAACGAAGGCAGTTACTAATCGACCACAAGTGTTCTAAGCGTGAACATGGAAGCCGACTGAGTGATTGCAGATGCTTAAGGATTTTTAATTGTTCGCAATAAATTGTGAGGTGATAAGGATTTAGATTGTGAGTGTAGACGGGATTTGAATGGAAAGGAATGCGTTTGTCGCGAATGAGGGCAGTGGGATCTGTTCAGGGACGTATGGTGCATCGGTGTGGACATTGATAATGAATAATTTAAGATGTTGATGTGTATAAATGGCATAAAAGACCATGTCCATATAACTTTCGAAAAAAAAAATACTTTAGGCTCAAGCCAACGAATTTATTGCCTTTCACAATCGAATTGAACGAGTGCTAAAAAATATACTCCAAAGGTCTTGTCTAGTGGATTATAAAAGTTTTATTTTCGGTTTGGAAATTTTGAGATTTGGCTGCGAATGATTGGCAATAAATCTGTTCTTGGCGTTTCAGAAACAATTAAAGTGTACGGAGAATTTCACGAAATTCATATTTTTAAGGAATTTCATAACTCGAACAAAAATTTTGAAAAATGTTTTCCCGCAAAGAAAAGGGGAAACAATTTTTTATGTTTACTGTGTCAAAAATTTCTAATTGTCTTGTTCAATCTTTTATGAAAGGTGAGTCATCTGGTGGTTTTATTTTAAATCATAACTTATTTGAAATTAACAGCTGTTTCCCGCTCAAAATCTTGACAGAAAATCAGAAGCATACCCAAACGAAATGAGTGGCTTTGAGCTTAAGCAACGTTGGAAAATATTGAAAACTTATTTCCAAGGCGAGTTCTGTGTAGTCCAAACAGTACGCTTTTTAAGAAGAAATCGTGCTATCAACCGTCTTGGCGGTTGGCTAAAATGAACTTATGGCCAAAAGGAACTCTTAATCGAAAATTAATGGACGATAACTGTTGCCAGCTCGTGATAAATATTGTTTTTCGTTCAAAGAAGTCCACACAAGGAACAGTTCGCGTAGTCATTTGTTAAAAAAACGTTGTGTGAGTTTTGATATAATTTAGAGAGAATAACAAATCATAATAGTCCAAATAAAGGACAATCGTTTCCCTTTTCTTTTACATTTACTCATCGTGTCAGCCGTCAAAATTGGATTGATTAAACTTAAACTTCGTTTTTCCTTTGAAACGAAACGCTAAAAATGCCCAACTCAAGGAAAAATTCGGAGCTCGTTGTAGACGGACGGGCACATGGACCCAGTGTTAGCCTTTTGACAATCTTAATTCTCAACTGAATACGAGAGTTTCGTTCCTAAAATATTGTTTGAGATACTATAACATTCAAATGTGAAGCAGAGAACAGTGTTCAGACCTGCTTAAACCACGACTCTTCTTTGAAGAGTAATGATGACGTAATGATGCGATGACGCGACTTTTATAGAGCGATACCTTACTGCAATATGATACACGATGTTTGTTGCAGAAGGTTCAAAATCTACTTAATTCACAGTCCGATTGCAAAGCTTCACCAAACCTCAGATGGTGAAATGAATGACGCACAATGATTTCCGTGAAATAGCAAATTGAAGCGCAAATTGATTTAACATAAACGCGCGCCTAGATTGGTTGCAATACCCGCACACACTGAACACCGTCTAATTGTTTATAAACACATATCCTAGACATCAAATGACGGGCGCTCGACCAAAGACCAACCAAAGACCAGCTAAAATTAAATACCAAAGAGTTGCCATAGCGAATCGCAAATTACCTATAAATCCGAATTAAGTCGTTAAAATGTTGTACGACACAAGATAAGCATCTCTGCGTCCCCAACGAAATGAAACGAAACGACAGAAAATCCCTCAGCCACAGGCTGACAATTTAAGAAACTGATAGAAGTATTTGGTTTGGTGGTGTGTTGGAGCTCGAAGCCGATATGGGCTACCCCATTATTACATGGTATTTCTTCTTTTGGCCTTGCCACGAACGTAGACTCGAATCGAGCGCACGAGCCAGTTTGTCGTCGGATCGGGTCCATTAGTGAATATTCATCTGCGTTGGCCAAACGACAACGATTATGCGGGTTTAATTAGTTGCACAGAAGGAATAAATACGTGGTTGGATAATATTATTCATGAAGTTTATCTATTGACAATTTATTCGATTATGATTGTCAATTTATATGGAAAAAATGTTCCACTAATGGGATAGCTAACATCAGTGGGTGGTAAGATTTTATCTCTCTTTTTTTTGACCACATGCAAATAATTTAATTTTCATAATTCCTATTTTTAGTTTGTGTGATGTAATTAAATAATTTTGTTGTTGTTCGGAATTTTAATTGACTTATCTATCTCACACGTTTTTTCTATTTTTAATTTTCGAATTCATATTTAATAATTTACATGGAGATGAGCAACTTTTTGTGATTTGTTTTTAAATAACGGCAGTTAAAGTAAACAGAGTCTGCAGAAAGGGTTAACATACGTAGGATTGAGTAATTGGTTGGAAGTCGCTTTTTTTCTTAAGCTTTTGGCTTTCGATATCCGGGTGCATATCTCTATAATCAGGTTGTTTGTGGCTACGAATTTATGATATGATGTACCATGTACAATACCTATAAAATTTTTAATTCTTGCGCTGGTAGAAACTCTTCTTCAAATATCTTTTTTTCATGATGAATAGAAAACTGTACAATAAATTCCAAGCCGCAAATTTGAATCTGTTGCAATGAAATTTGCGTTACTTGATGTTTGATACAATTGCAGTACAAATGCCATGTGTAAGGACAAAAGAGGGGGCAAGGCCACGTAGGCCAGGGGAGTTCGTCTCCCAAGTCCGTCCGTACGTGATGAAGAATCACATCCTGCACGAGGTGCCCCTGCTTCAAACAGAATACGGCGGAACTAGAGGAGAACAACTCGATAAAACCCGTAATCCCAGGTGTTATACAACCGTGCCTAGGGATGAGTGGCACTACGTTACTGTGTCTGGTAACGGTGAACTCTAGATACCTGGGGCAATCCAGTTTCAGTTAAGTCCCCTTCGCTGCATACAGGGGGTGAGTGCAGCGCGACCTTCCCTTCCCCCTTACTCGTGGGATTCAAAATTTCAGAAAATATTAACAAACTTTCAGGAAGGCCTGGTACAAGTGAGTCGGGTACCGGGGTCCTTCATAAAACCGACTCTAACAACACCGCGGAAAGGATGATGACGGACGAGGAAGAAAATCTCCTCTTAGGTTGTCCGTCACCAATTAAAGTCTCTTCGGCGAGCAGTGATGCGACTGAGGACTTCGCTCTGGGAAATTTATTCCGCAGGGAGGACGACTCCATGTCCATCGCCAGCACGTCACGATTTTCGGTATCGTCTGCAGCCTCGATCAGAAGTAGAATCTCCAACTGCAAGCAGACGATACGTAGGCTAGGAGATAAGAAGGATTTAGGAGAGAGAGAGCAGTGGAGGCTCCAGAACGCGAAGGACTTCCTGAAGTCGCAGTCGATTGAATATGTGCCATTGGCCCATCAGCAAAAGGCGACGACTGTGGAGGTCCCGAGAAACGAGACCTCGATGCGACCACCGACCGTGTTGCGCACAAGCCCAGCTCAGGTCACTATAGCAGAGGGTCCTGGAGGTACCACACTAGCGAAACCAGTGCTGGAGAGTTCCCCCGCTAAGGACGCCACTGGCGTTCCTGTCAAGGATATGAGCTCTCCACAAAAGATGGCGATTGTGTCATCAGGCATTGGGGCTGCTAGTCACGTCTCGCCTGAGGGGAACAATTCCACCCTCAATAGCACCTGCACGGTCGTCGCTGCCGGAGAGAAGATTCCCCCGGAGGCAGCCACGGCAGACGTTAGGGTAGCTAAAGATAGGGAACCTCTCAAACAACGTGAGCTCGCAAGACGTCTCTTAAAAAGGATGCGGAAACACGAGGAGTCCTCCTTAACGGAGCAAGAGAGGGCCGAAATTACTAGGGCGAGAGCAACGATGAAGGCCACCAACCATGCTTGGCGCGATTCGCTCAGGCAGAGGAGGGTAGCCATCGTAGGTGCAAGAGATGCGACCGACGCAGTGAAACAGAGCCTGGCTCTGAGTTCCCTGGCCGAGGTCAAGTCTGCAGGTCCATGTGGCAAGGGCAAGGCTAATACCGAGCCCGAACCCACCCCTGGATGTTCCCGAGACGTTGTGTTGACCGCCAGGAAGATAGGGACAGCTAGGATGCCCGCCCCCGCGAAGGAAAGTGAGGGACTATCCACCGCGAAGAAACGCGGCACTGGCCGCGGATCTTCAGTGATGGCTAAGCCCACACAACCTGTAACCACCACGGCCAAGGACAAAAATCCGGAAGCCGGGGCCGTTGCAGGTACCTCCAAAAGGGGTAGGCTTGATGACACCATCTCTCCCCTCTCCAACGTTAGGCAGGAGGCAAAAAGGCCTAAATATTCTGAGCAGGTCAAAGAGAGCCTGCGTGTCGCTATTGCCGATTTCGGCAAGTCTGACCACAGACTCTCTGATGACCAGTGGAAGCTGCTGGAAATACGCATTCGACACGGGATCGACGACGCCATTAGGAACAAGAAGGAGTTCGTTCCCTTCTTCGAGCGGTTGACCTCCGTGATGGGCTACAAGCTCATCGAATGCGAGAACATAAGGTCCCTTGAGTGGTTGAAGGACTTCCTCGCCACGACGGTAGCGCCATGGAAGGCAGCCGACCTACGATTAGTAGAGAAGAGGGACGTTCTGGAAATGTCGAGACCTAAGGGCCGCATCTTTGTCCAGGGGCCATACTTTCCGAAGGACATGATCGAGCGTAGCCTGCAGCACCTTAATCCTGAGCTCGATAGCAAGGAATGGAAGGTTACTGGGGTCGGGGAGCACACCGCATTGGGTATGGATGTGGATGTGCTTCTCAGTCACAGTTCCCTTCCTTTGAAGAAAAGATAAGAAACAGGATTATCAGGTGCGGGTTGGTCTCAACCTGAGTAAGGTGAAAATCCTGTCTGTGCCCGGGTGGCACAGACGTAGAGAACCTGGTCGCAATGATGAAGGTAATCCAAATAAACCTTCATCAAAGTAAGGCGGCCAGCGCCAACCTGCTTCACCTGTTAACTACAGGGGTGGCTGACATTGCCCTCGTACAAGAACCCTGGTTTACCGGGGGACGAGTATGTGAACAAGAATTTGGTGGTGTATAACACCACAGCAGCGCTTGATGGTAGGCTTAGATCGTGTGTTGTAGCTAGGAAGGGCCTAAATTTAAACCTCCTCTCTCCCTACAGCAGCAGAGACGTCACGACGGTGAAACTGGAGCGGGAAGGCTCCTGCCCCCTCATTGTACCATCGGTCTACCTCCCCTTTGATGCTACCTCACCCCCCCCCCGGACAACGTGACCAGACAGCTGGTGGCTGACGCGAGGAAGCGGAGGTGGGACCTCATCCTAGGATGCGACGCCAACGCCCATCATACGGTTTGGGGAAGCAAGGACATCAACAATCGTGGTGAGTCTTTGTATGACTATATTATATTGGAAAGCTTAGGAATAGTAAATAGAGGTAGGGATCCAACCTTTGTTACTAGGAATAGGCAGGAAGTTATCGACGTTACGCTAACGAGTCTATACTTATCTCTGAGCGTTGATAACTGGAAAGTAGAAGATATACCCTCTTTCTCGGACCATCGGATCATAACCTTCACGGTTAACATCGCGGTCGAGGATAAGGTTAAATTTAGGGATCCCAGGAAAACGAACTGGGAAAAGTTTAGGAGAATTGTAGGCAATGGAGCAAAACTACTAAGCGTCGATATTGCGGACTCCCCCGAGAAGGTGGACCAGATGGCGACGGTGCTCAACAATGTCTTCAAGGAGGCGTATAAGAAATCTTGTCCTCTACGGACTGTAAGGGACAGGAAAGGTCCACGCTGGTGGAACAGAACCCTAAGTGAATTAAAGAGGAATTCAAGATTCCTTTTCAATATCGCGAAGGAAACTAGGGAGAGCTCGGACTGGGACCTTTTCAAGGCCAGTCAAAGGGAGTTCAAGAAGGCGGTGACCAGTGCGAAACGCTCCTCGTGGCACGCCTTCTGCGACAACATAATGAATACCAAGGAATCGGCTCGGCTTCGTAAGCTACTCTCCAAAGAGTCGATCATCCCGGGCTTCTTGAAAGACAGCAGTGGCAAATGGACGGAGTCTTCCTCGGAAACGCTCAGACTTCTCCTTGATACTCATTTTCCGGGATGCGTAGAAACACCCCCAATAGGCGAGGAGGAGGTTCCTAGAGCTAGTGTATCCTATACTCCAAGTCATGCCATTAGTCACGACAAAATCAGCTGGGCTATTGATTCGTTCTCCCCCTACAAATCCCCTGGAGAGGACGGCATCTTCCCTGTAATGCTGCAAAAGACAAAGGACATAATAGTCCCTATTTTGAATACCCTGTTTAGTGGTTGTCTGTCCTGCGGCTACATTCCAACGGCGTGGAGGGAAGTCAAGGTGATCTTCATTCCCAAGGCCGGTAAGCCCAGTCACACGACGGCCAAGGACTTCAGACCAATAAGTCTGACCACAATCGTCCTAAAGACTTTTGAGAAGCTCTTAAATATCCACATAAGGAATTCGCTCCCTCGCGGGGCAATATCTGAGTCACAGCACGCCTATATGAAGGGCAGAAGCGTTGACACAGCTCTTCACAGCGTTGTCAGGGTAGCTGAGAAATCACTGCTTGACAAAGAATACACCTTAGCGGCTTTTCTGGATATTGAAGGAGCATTCAACAATGTGACGACCATGGCGGTAAAGACCGCGCTTGAAAACTCGGAAGTAGAACAACCCATTACCAACTTGTTGGTCAGTTTGTTAAACAGAAGAGTAATCAATGCAAAAATAGGCAACAGCAGCCTCAAGGTTATTGCCTCAAGAGGAACTCCACAGGGCGGAGTCATCTCCCCTCTTCTATGGGTGCTGGTTATAAATGAGGCTTTAGAGAGTATCGGACAACTGGGGACTAAGGCCGTTGCGTACGCTGACGACGTAGTCATCTTAGCAACAGGTAAATTCCTACCAACAGTTGCAGACATTATGCAGAACTCCCTGGACAGCTTAGTCCAGTGCACCAAGAAATGCGGACTAGGTATTAACCCCCAAAAGACTGAACTTGTACTGTTCACGAATAAGAGGTTAATCCCACAATTTAGGATCCCAGCTATAGATGGCACGCCGCTAACACTAGCGGAGAGTGCAAGATATCTAGGGGTGATCCTCGATAGGAGACTCAACTGATCAAAAAACGTTCAGGAGAGAATTAAAAAGGCTGCGAATGCGTTCTACACCTGCGCCAGGTTGTTCAGGAGAAAATGGGGACCAAACCCCAAAGTAATCCTAGGATGTACACGGCCATCGTTAGACCCATTCTAACTTACGGTAATATAGTCTGGTGGCAAGCTCTGGAAAAGGCTACACACTGTAAGGCTATGACGAAAATTCAGAGGTTGGCATGCATGGGTGCGACTGGTGCATTCCGTACAACTCCCACCGCGGGGCTCGAAACCATACTGCACCTCCTACCTCTAGACTTATTTGTGCTTGAGTCTGCCTCTGCATGTGCACTAAGGATCAATAGCATAGGCCATTGGAAATCCAGCACTACAGGACACTCGAGCATCTTGAGAAAGATGGCTGTCACAGGCATAAAGTGCGACTACACGTCGCCACTTACCGACTTTGACAGACCCTTTGTTTGCACCTTCCCCTCAAGAAAGGAGTGGGAGGAGATGGCACCCATCAGCAATTCGACAGTTGCGGTTTATACCGACGGTTCGAAGATGGAGGAAGGAACAGGCGCGGGCATATACTCCGAAGCGTTGGACATGCGAAGATCAATCAGACTTCCGGATTGTAGCAGTGTCTTTCAGGCGGAGGTCCTCGCAGTCATGGAATCGGCCAGAATGATATCAGTGTTGGCGATACCACCTGATATCACCATTTTTATTGACAGTCAGGCGGCCATAAAAGCGATTTCCGCTACGGAAATCAAGTCTAGCATAGGATTAATCTCTGCTGGGTCCCTGGTCATAGGAACATACCTGGCAATGAGGAAGCTGATAGGCTTGCGAGGGAAGGATCCAAACTAGGGCTGGAACAGGCGATAGTAGGGATCGATCCACCGATCTGCCTCCTTAAGAAGCGGATTGGGGATAAGATAATTAGATTAGCGAACGACAGATGGAAAGCGCTATCTACATGTGAAACAACAAGGACTATGTGGCCAGAATATGACTACGCAAAAACGAAAGTGCTGCTCTTGCATGACAAAAGGTCTCTCGCAAGAGCGGTGGGAGTAATCACGGGTCACAATAGTCTCAAAGACCACTTATTTAAGATAGGACTACTCGGTGACAATATCTGCAGGGGCTGTGCTGATGAGGAGGAGCGGGAGGATACTCAATACTTCCTGTCACTGCCCCAGCCTTTGTCACCTGAGGCACAGAATATTAGGAAGTTACTTCTTCCAAGACCTTAATGAGATAAACTCTTTGCCTCTAAAGAATCTTTTCAGGTATTTGAACCGGACCAAATGGACCGAGGATGCACTGGGATAGGACACCGCGAGTGAGGAGGGGGACACCTTACCACCCCCAATGGGTAACACAAGGGGTCCACAAGGACCTAAGTGAGGCGGTATATCCGCCGGCCCACCAACCTAACCTAACCTAAGGACAAAAGAATGGTGGGTTGACCTGGAAATCTCCCGAACTTAAGTTAACTTAAATTTTATTTTACAAGACCTATCCAACGGCACCTTACTCAATGAATTGCCCTTACCTCCTAAACGAGGCGAAGTAGACCATCCCCTCCCATAGTCAAATATGCTTGTTTTTGACCCCTCCCCCCTTGGCACTCGTGCTCGTGCTTCAAAAAATTACGAAGTAACTGCTAGTTCTTTATACTTCAACATGGTAGGCTTTTCTATTCTATCAAGCTATGCCAATGCTTAGGCCTCACACACAGTAATGCCACACTCACAGTGAGGCGAGAAAGCGATGCGAAAAGCGTTTGCTGATCGTTTACATATACTTTTACATAAACTTTTATGTGCGTACTTTTCGCGTACATACCTCACAAAATTGAGCGAACATCTACAAAAATTAACTGCAATTGAAACTACATTTTTATTTTGTCCATAAACGGCTTTTTTGAGACGAAAAAGCCAAAATTATGTTCTAGTTGTGGGTGTATACTCAATTTTGTGAGCTACTGTACGCTTCACGCTTTCTTGCCTCACTGTGCATAAGAGTTTACTGTGCGTGAGGCCTTAGGATCAGACCGGACTGGACTAGAAATTTGCATTGTGTTTTACGGTCTTGGCGCCTTTGTAACACACAAGAAAACCGAGAATAGAAAGGCTCTTTACTGTGTCGAAGCAAGTTTCCATCCCATATCTTTGAATAGCTCAAATAGGCAGTAAAAAATTTTGGAGGCAATCAATGTGACTGTATTTCCACTCTAGTTATGACGCGGAAACCAAACAAACGTTAATTTCGACAACCAAATTTTACCTCTACACACCAGCACCGATTTTTTTAAAGTTCTATTGTAACTTTTCAATACCGATACAATTTGCGAATATATTGTAATTATGTAACTTAAAAACAAACTCAAAAGAGAACCAAATTCAACACAAAAACATCAAATAAGAACACAAAATTTAAAAAAATGATTTTTTTAATAAAAAATATTCCATTGTTTATTTCAGAAATAATAATTCATTAATAACTAATCATAACCAAAATCTTTTTGTCTTTTTTGCATTTATATTATTCAATAAAACTATAAAATTATATAATAACTTAATACCGTTAAAAACAAACTTAAAGTTAAATGAAAAGAAAAAAGGAAAGCTCCAAATTCTATTGTTCACACTTTTAAAATGCATTTTTTAGTTTTAATTTTTTTTTTTGTTTATAAATATGAAACAGGAAAGTAATAATAAATAAATAAAATACTTAAACAGCAAAACAAAAAAAAATAATTGTTTTATCATCCTTTTATTTTTGAAATACTTAACGAAAGACGAGAAAACTTAACTGGTTTCGAAATATAAATTAAATAATTTAATAAACGTTCATTTTATGAACAGAACAAAGACTTTTTTTTTGTTGATTAATTTTAATTTCAATATCCATGTTTTTGATGAATGAAAAAATACTTCAAATTAAATCAAATGAACTTAAAAGAGAAAAAAAAAATCAAAATTATATTGGCAAGAACTGAAAGTAGTAAAAACCGTGTATCTCTGTGTACGTATTTTTTTTAATAGGAAAACTATATATATATATTTGTTGTTTTAATAATTTGTGCTACTACACGCTAAGGAGTCACAACCTTCGTTTTAAATTATTAACATGTTTAGTAAATGTTTGTTTAATATATTTTTTTAGTGAAAGAATAGAGAGGGAAGGTACTACTACTTCCCTGGATCTGGGGTCTTATGGAGTACTTTTTTTTTGTTTTGTGAAGAGATAAATAAATAAATAATGTTATTTCTAATAACGACAAGCCTATGCGCCAGGAATGTAACATGGGGTGGGATGGAAAGATTATAGGTATGCTTCCTTCTCAAATACAATCAAATAACCGAATCTTTGAGACGCCTTACTTGACAAGAAAGTTGGAGAAAAAAAAGTAAGAGTTGTTTGTTCTTGGGTCTATCTTATGAATTAAATTATAGTATTGTATTACTTTTCTCTCTAGAAATAGAAATAATTATTATTATAATTATATATTCTCAGTCTTTGCAGAGATTATCTTCACTACACCTATCATTGAGCTTGTAGAAACTCCGTTAGATTTTGTTGCTATAGCAAGTGACCATACCGTTTCTGACCTTGTGTTCTGAATCTGTCAATTTCATTGTTTTGTTTCTGTTTGTCCATTTCTGGCCAAATAAGACTATATATTACTCTATAAGAACTTATCTACTAAATCTCCATTAGGAATCTCAAAGATCAAACAAACACAACTTAAACTTAGAAATAAAAAAAGATATATCTCCATAGGAGAATTTCGCATGCAACTGTCATGCATTACATGACATGAAAGAAAAATCAAATTAAATTATTTATGTAAGTATTGTTCCTTAAGCACTCTCCGTTTTGACAACCATTGGCATACTCAACCCGGCCAATTGTAGTGGCGACGACTTGTGACCCTTGGCGAGATCGTTTTCACTTTTCACCAGCAGTGGGATGTTCATTTTGACATCTGTCAAAATTGGTGAATCCATCAGACTGCCGCTGTTGTTGTTGTTGTTGTTGCCGCTGCCACGCTGCTGAGCCTCGTATCGGGTGTGGGTGCGCATGTGCCGGGTAATCATATCACGGCGGCACGCCGCGTACGGACACTGTGGACACTTGTAGGGTTTCTCGCCGGTGTGCGTCCGTTGATGGGTCGAGAGATGGTCGGAGCGGGAGAACACTTGGCCGCAGACTTTACACGTGTATGGCTTGACGCCCGTATGCAATCTCATGTGACGCGTGAGCATATCAGAGCGAGCAAACGACCGATTGCATACTTCACAGCAATACGCTTTGGCTATATCCGACGAAGGATTGCGAGATTTGTGACGTGATGCCATATGCTTTGCCAGACGATCGTGAAGTGAGAACATCTGACCGCAGACGGGACACACATACGCGACATCGGATCCGGGAGGCATCTCCTCCACCACCGGTGAGACGTCCAGATTGTAACGCCATGCAACAGATTCCTTGGTTGTGGGCGACGCGACGTCACCCTTCACAACAGGTACTCCGACGGGGCCACCATGCTGCATGTGGAGGGTAGGTGGTGCAGCTGCACCGCTTGGGATCTCGCATTTTATCATACCTGGGTGCGGTGGCATTGGATAGTGTGCATGGACGCTGGGCGGCATTAGCATTGACGCGGGCATTGTCGGTGGCAGTGGTGATGGTGGGGTGTAGAGCTTCTTACCCCGTGTTGAAAGATCGAGCGGCCGCTCCTGCGGTGGTGGCATTTCTTGCTTACCACGCTGCGACTTCTGCTGCTGGGATTGATGTTGCTTTGGACTTTTACGGCTGTCACTGCGTGGCGACGGAATGGGCGGTGTCGAGGCTGGCACCGGCGGCGGGTGATCTTGGTGTCCTACCGAGGTTTTTTGCGGCGGTGAGTCCTGCTGTGAACTTGGTGTGGACGGTGCCGCACTTCCGCCATAAAAATCATTTTGTCGTCGAAATACTTCATTCAGATACTTCGTTTGCAAATAATAGCCAAATAGTGGTGATGGAATCGGGAAATACCTATCGTACGGGCTTGGCAGTTGCTCAGTCTTTATGTCAACGCGTAGCTGATTGTCCACATCGTTCACCTCGGCCAATTGGAGTGGGCTTACACTAATCCGCGGGCTATTCGAATTTGAGAGATCCTCACCCGAGTCTTCTTCATCACCGCTGCTCGATCGTTTTGGCATGAATTCATCGTCATCAATGTTATTGTTATTATTGTTATTATTATTATTGTTATTGTTGATGTTATTATTATTATTATTATTTAAATGATTGGCAACATTATTATTATGAAGCTGATCGAGTACCGCTGATAAACGTTTCCGTTTTCTTTGCCTTCGCGGGATATTGTTATTTGCCACATAGGGTTGATTGTTGTTATTATTGGCCATCGTTGTTGTCGTCGTTGAAGATGACTGCAGGCTTTGATGGGCCACCGACAGAGCTGCCATTGTGTGTAACTCTTGTTGCTGCTGCTGCAGCTGATGTTGTCGCTGTTGTTCTTGTTGTTGCTGCTGCTGTTGATGTTGCTGCAACCGATGATTATAGTGGTTGTAATGATGATTATGATGATGATGAGAAGTACTATGATGCCCCATGGGGTCAGTACCTTCTGCCATAGTCATTAGGTCGAGTTTTTTTAATTTTTTAATGTCGAACGGTGAGAGTGAGTCAAGGCGTTTGAGTTTTTTCTTCTATTTCTTCTTCTTCTCTTTGCAAAAAGTGAAAAGAATTTTCAGTTCACCGGTTGCATTTGGAGTGCAGCAGAGATCTGTAACAATAAAGAGAAATTGAGTTAATTCGAATCAAGTTAATTTCTGGAAAGACTATTAAACTTAATTATTGAAAAAAAAAAAATACTTACAATTACCTGGACCCCAAAATTTCATCAGAGAAAGCTTGAGGCGGGGATATATCACCCAACAAGCAGCTATTGCATAACCCTTGGACATTTTAGTGGTCTAGTGAATTACAGTCTTAGTTTCGAACGAAATTTGTCTCGGGCGCTCGGTACTTGGGGATTGGTTTAAAGTAGCGCTAGCGTAAAATTTCGCCAATAAATTTGCTTTTGCCTCAGTGCGCACAAGGATAAACCCCCCGCGTTACACACATACACAGACACACAAAGCGCCACCAACACCGTACATGAGGTGGTTGGGATGCACAGCAGAAGACAGTTTTCGGTTTTATGGGGCGCAAATTTATTGCATTTCATCCCCTAGAGAGATAGAAGGATATCTGCCCATCCGTTGATGTTTTTTTGTGCCCTTTTCGGAGCTTTTGCTTTTCTTTTTGTATTGTGTTCCGGTGTGGTGCTCTGCCCAGTTGGAATTTCTGCCGCTGGTTCCTTGAAAATCTATTTACTCTTCAGAAAGGATTTTTGTGTTAACTCCACCATTCCTTGACCTGAGAGTTACACCAAAAACAAAAAAAAGAAAGAAAGACCAACGACAGAACAAAACGCAAACGATCGATGCACACCCAGTAGTTATGGAACAGTGAAGAGGTCCCATCTTGGTTGGACTCCACTGTGTTTATTTATTGCTTACGCTTTTGTTACTCATGTTCGTTGTTAATTTTATTGCATTCTCCCCCACTGGCACAAAAGATGACCAGCAGTGTATCGCACACTTTCTCGTTCCCTATCACAGGCGGATACAACAACAGCGAGCTGCACGGCAAAAGATATTTAAGAGTCATGTCGTAGGGTCCCACACCAGGCCGGGGATAGTAGAAAAAGGAGCAGGAGAGGTTCATAAAACTGCCATCTCCCTTGCCATCGTCGACCTGCCACCCGACTCTCTGACTCTCTCTGTCTATGCACGGTTGGTTTCTGCTGCAATGCGCTTATCCTTGATATATGCGATGGTATGTGGCGAAAAAAAGCACAAAAACAAAAAAAAAAACAGGACGGAGAAGCCAAAGTTAAACATATGAAATCCTTCGTCCACCACCCGCCTACCGCCACCTCCACCGACCGCCCTCACAACGCTCCGAATGTGGGCAAATATCCACTGTGACCTGACCTGGTAGTTTTCTGGCTGGCTCGCTGTTCGCTGCCACAGCTACTGTGGCTGATGATGACAACGGAAATGACTGGGCAGTAAAACGATATACGTGCCTTGATGTAGTGCCACGATGTGGATGTGGAGCATGCCGTGTCCTTGTTACTGTAGAAAAGGCGCGTACACAATTAAAAACTTCCTCTTCCACGGCGTGTTAATTTTTCGGAATACTTTTTCCTTTTTCATTTTCTTTTTTTGTCCCAGCTCGGTCTGCTTTTTTTGAGGTTTATTGTTAAAGGGAGACGCCAAAATAAATAAAGAAGGTTAACTATGGGAAAATATTCACACAGTCCTCGTAAATATTTTTTTTTGGTTCTTTTAACACCCAAAAAACTCATGGCTACTGTAATCCAATGGGTGGTTCTCATGATGTGCCCACCATGCCAGCCCCCTGGGGGCTGATGGGGGATACAATTCATTATCTTAATTGGCGGTAATTATACATTGCACGCTGACAACTATGTCAAGTTACACAGGCAGGCAAAGGCGAAAGAAATCGGCATAAAAAAAAGCGAAAATCCGCAGCAAAAACTTTGCGCGAAAAAAAAAAAACGTTGAAACAATTTATGACTGTCTCGGGGCTGTAAATTACACTTGAGGGAGTGGGAGAAAAAATTCGCGTGATTTTTTAAGGCACTTATCGTCCTGCATGCAGGCGTCGTTGGACGATGGCGGCAGCGGTGGCGGTGTCCGCCGACGGCTACAGGACGTGTTTACAAATTCCCCCAAGCGAAATTAATATGAAATATTGAAGTCGGCAGTCTCTACTAAGTATCTCGCCGAGGGCAATAAGTCCATGGGCCGAGAGGACTTTTTGAATGGAAGATGGATGTGGACGAAAGCGGTTGTCATTGCTGGTATTATTTAGAAGACTAATAAGGGGTCGGTTGTCTTAGACGTGTCTCATTTCCGCTTAAATGGTGACAATGACTTATCAGCCGATGTCACCAGTATAAAATTGAATCGCTAACAATTCGCTTTACAATCCCTTCCGCAATTCATTTGGACAAAAGATTGCCAGCAGTGTTTTGCAAACGTTCTCGCTCCCTAAGTACGAGTACAGCAACAGCGACGAAAGAGAATCAGGCTCTGTCGGAAAATACTTTCTGAGTTCTTATTAGCCAAAAAAACTAGAGGGCCAACAACGGAACCTTTTGGAGCTTCACATCATTTAAATGACGTCATTTAATGATAGCTAAAAAAAACTAGGGGAACAACAAAAGAACGTTATCTAAGTAAAAATAACTTCGTTTTCTCAGAAAACAGGACATTGGGTGAGACTCTTCAACGACAGTGAATGGGTCTGTGTTCCAAAAAAGCCTCGGTAGGTTTTTCTCATACACTTGCCGTGGTGTTGTAATCTCAAAGATCACTTAATCCCATGATTTTTTTGTTTTAATTAAAGTAATTAGCCTGATAGGTGATAAAGAAAATACACGAACTAAAACAAACACACATCCATCAGAAACCAATTTATTTGAAGGGTCATTACTTAATTGCCAAAGATTTTGTAACGAAATCAACCAGAAATTAAGATATAATCACTACTAATTGTTTTAGATACTTTAACTATTATCTTTTTCAAATATACGAACACACTCGCATCCGAAACACAAAAAAAAACTTAAAAGCTCTCTCCCTCTCTCTCTCTCTCTCACAGTCTACCGTCGGTCTTAGATAGAGATCAATTGTCAATTGACTGTCTGGCTGTATCTCCATATCTTTGTATAAAAATCGTGCGCAAATGTCTGTATAAAGTTGGAAGACAAAGTCTGCTTTCATTGGCCAGTTCAGAAATATTTTCTCTCTAAGACAGATCAACGGGTACAAAAAAACCAAACCGATCTGTGGGTGTATTTGTCGGGGCGGCCATTCGCTATGCGGGCTGCCAGATCGTTCAACGATCGCAAGATACTATGATCGCAGTGGTACGTGTTGAATATTAATAACAACACCACAGCCAACGGCCACCGTCGCTTACAGCCGTGAATACAAACCAACTTTGGAGCGGGGATTTTTAAAGTGGTGGTATGAATTGACGGAATTAATTGAAAAGATAAATACATCAACAGACAAACCAAAGAAAACGGGAGAAGTGAAAAAAGCAGACGGATTTAAATAAATAGCTCAACCATTCATCGCTGGCTCTTGGATTGTGACTGGCTGAATGTTTATTCATTTTTTTTTCCTGTCTCGCATTTCGCGGAGTGGTGTGCTGAAAGTATCTCTCGGTCAGTTGGATTGAAAAGAAATCGAAATGGTGGACATTTAACTGCCATTTTATACAGATAAAAAACAGGAGACTCTTTCTTTGACTGATGGCAGACGGTGGCACAGCCGTGTGTATGCACCGGCATACGGCAGCAGTGTGTTTGCCAAAGGGGTGGGCCGCTTCTGCTCTTAATGACTGTTTGATTACATACACCCCGATTGATGAGTGTCATGTCGTCGGCATTTGATAATGGGAGAATGTTGTTTGATAAGCAGCCCACTCCAGTATCGCAGACAAACAACGAATGTGTGGGAGAGTTCGAGAACAGACGCCGACATCGTCCAACGTAAATTTTTGTATCATATCTCGTTTTTTTTTTGTCTGCACCCCTTGCCACTCACCACTCTCTGAAGCGATGGCTCCTTTGCATTTGCGAATGTGGATAAATCATGGCAGTATATGAAGTGTGGAGTAATAAAATGCCCGTGCTAAGTGTTGAGGGGTTTTTGAAAAAATATGATGAATGCATAATTGTGGTGCGGTCTTCTGAAGGCCTGGGGGTGTCTGGCTGTTCGGGCTTTCTTGTTTTGTTTTTATTAATTCAACTGAAACTTTATGGTTTGCTGAAATTCACAGCCAATTAATGGATTCTGAAAGATTTTAAAATTATTTTTTTTGCTTTGATTAGTGAAGGCATGCTAAATGTCTCGCATCTGCTGCGTGAACATGATTTGCTTTGTTCCCGTGTTGACTTTTTTACGACAAATTATGGGCTGCTTTGTGTTTGTTCAGCTTCATAAAAGATGCCGCCACATCCGACATTGTTTTTTGCCCACGTGCATCACTGGGAGATGGAAGCGATGGTACTCATTTGAACTCTAAATCTAAATCTAAAGACTACTTTCATTCAATGCCACTAAATTCATCGTTGGTGTAATGTAGAACACTCTGCCTCTTTTTGGAAGAGAAAACATTTTACGCTATAGTTCTGATGAGCTAGTGTGACAATGCAAGCTACTTCTCTTATGTGGTTCAAATTTTTCGAGCAAACCAGGTCTCACGCGTAAGTTTTTATCACGCTTGATAAAAACGATATTTAAAGGGAGAAATTAATAAAAGATATAGACAATGAGTGCGCTAATAACCTCGGGGTTTACTTAGACTAGAAATCAACCTTTGGTATACACATAAAAAATATCTTAAGTTAATTAAATATAGCCACCAAAATGCTGTATCTCTTAATCAACCAAAAATCTTTGCTAACTCGTTAAAACAAATTTATCTTGTACAAAGTCGTATTTTTAGCAATAATTATTTAAGGCTCTCCAATGAGAGGCAATTGTGCAAAAACACACAGATTGCGCAAAATAAAATTCTCAAGATGATGTTACATCGCTTATGAGACTTTTCAACTCTCATCTTGCATAACCAAGCTGGTGTACTCCAAGTTGCCAAGAGAATTGAAATTCTCAATGAAAAGTTTATTCCAAAATGTCAAACTGTGGAAAATATACTAGTTACTGAGCACCAATCTAGCTACATATAATTAATTATATTTTCTTTATGTACATTGCTACTTATCCATCGTTTGTTACTTATGAAATGTATTCATATAAAATTTTGTACATAATTTTTGTTCTCTTTGTTATATATTTTTTTATTTACGTTTTTTTTTATTAAACACTGTATATTTATTTATTCATACTTTATATGTATATAAATTTATATATTATATATTAATATTAATTTACTTATCTGTTTATTTATTTATTTGTTTATTTATTCATATTTTTTTTTATTTATCCATTTATTTATTTATTTAATTTATTAATATATTTCTTTTACATATTTTAATATATCTTCTGACACTGTCAAAGCATTTGGCATGGTCATAACATTTTATATTTATAATAACATTCCTAAATAATAAAGGTTAACAAGATTAAACGAAAACTTTTTGAATAAAAAGTAGTTCATTTCAGATGCGAATGTAAATCCTTTAAACGCTTTTCTCAAATTTTTGTTTTATCCAGTTAATCGAGATGTGTACTGATCGGCTCAGATATCAAGCCTTTTCCAATTTGGACTTAGTCACATTATCTTAGCAGGAATCGTTAACGATCACTGGCATTGGTACAACGAAATCTGGCGTTTGATTTTAATAATTTTATTAGTTTTTTTATGCACCCTTCTTAGAAAATTGTGACAAATAAAGGTGGACCATCTAGAGGTTTTATTTTGAATCCAAATTTTTTTTGAGAGACTTTTTTTTTCAAAATCTTGAAAGCAAGTCAGTATCAAACTTTCGCGAAACGAAATCAGTCACTTTAAGCCCAAATCGCAACGGCGCGTTCGGTCGGTCTGACTTTGACATTTGAAGTAGAATACACGTAAAAGAATTGTACAAATCGAAATAGCGCGGTCGGGCGTTGCAACTTCGCAGATCGTAATATCGTAAGCCCGACCGACTGGGACTGGACTTTCTACTCGCTCGGGCGTTTGACAAATGTGTACATATATATTTTTCTTATTTATGAACGAATTTAATGCGAAACGATTTTAATGCGGAAAGCTATTATTTGAGTAAATAAAAATTGCTTTTGATTTTAGTTTCAAAATCAAATTGTTTTCTTACAAAATTTGTTTCGATTTAGAGAAAGCTAACGCGCCAGCTCCATTTCGATTTGAAAAATTGACATTCTTTTTCGTAAAGTCGATAAAAGGCGTACTGACGCCTGTCAAAGTCCGACCGAACAAACGCGCCGTTGCGATTTGGGCTTTACGTTGCGATTCGGCCAACATTGGAAAATGTTAAAACCTATTTCTAAAGTAAGTGCTGTGTAGTCCAAGCAGTGCGTTTTTTGAAAAGAAGTCGTGTTATCAGACTCGGAACGGAACGGAATCACATCGGAACTGCAATTTGGTTTTTGAATTACGGAGATTTCAGAATAACGTATTTTTGGCAAACGAAATTTGCGGAGAATAAATAAACTTTGCTACAAATTATAGACAGAAAAAGTCCATCATTTTCGAATAAGACCATTTTCATGTTGTTTTGCACAATTCTAAATTCGAATTAATGAAAGCTCCTAATGCTTCAGATGTTTGTATGTCTTTTTCTGGGAACTCATGAAAGTTACAAAAGAAAATCAAATGCAGTTTGAAAGACTATACTATTAGCTTACTAAAAAAACAAAAATCATAAAAATTCATCAACATAAAACTAAAAAAGCCGGTCAAGTGTGAGTTGTACTCACACGCCGGGGATTTCGTTGGGCCGAAAAGAGATAAGTACTAAGGACGTAATATAAGTCAAAGACATTAAAAAATCAAAATAGCTTTAGTTATAATCTTCTTTTCTTTCTGAATGAAACTAAACAAACTAAATTTTTTTCACATTTGCTAAAAATTGCTTTGTGCATTTGCATTTTTTTGCGTAATATTTTTTTATTCTTTCGCCGAGATCTTTAAAAATGGCGTTTTCGGATCTTTAAAATTCGCATGTCATTATTTTTTGGTTTTTGGCCAATAACTCGAAAACCATTTTCACCAGAATACTCAAACCAGAATACTTTAAACTAAAGTTTACATTAAGACCTAGATTACAGTTTTTTTTAGATTGGACCCATAGGTGTGGAAATGGGGTTGGGGGGACGCCTTTTTTACGTGGTTGAAGCTTCATATCTAGAAAACCTACTCAACTGGTCAGTCAGTAAAATGGATGTCAGTAAAAAAAAAATCAAAAAATTTGTTAATTGATTAATTTTAGTATGCATAAAAAATTATACCCGACTTTTCCGTATTTTTGGGATATTACGGTGAGACGCCTCAAAGCTCCAATTTTTTTTTATATTTTTCGGTCCAATGTTTTAGAAAATATAGTGATTATATCGATACGCGGGTAATCTTTTGGTAGTTTGATGGCTAATAACTTACTAAAAGTAAGCTGGGTACTGTTGCATAATTTTATGATCTAACTGTCATCCTCTCTGCAACGAGATGCATATCAAGAATATACAAAAATAAATTTGTTTTTCGAATTTAGTATTAGTACTAACTTTTTCGCTGGTACATAATTTTTTTACACTTTTTTTCTAAACTTTATTTGGGCAAGTGAAACACAGACAGAATTTTTTTTCTTAATCCTCAGTGGTTCGCTAGTTACCAAAATTAAGGCCTAATGACAGACCGACAGACATTTTTATAATCAGGACCTCACCTCTTTCCAATGACACCCAATCGAAGCAAAAGTTAATAAAAGTTTTTTTGAGCGTTAGTATTAGTACTAAAGTCTCTTTTAATCTCCGACTAATTCCGAAAATAATGCATTACTTATTCTAGGGTTGCCTAGTTACACCTTCAGTCCAAATTTTATCCCTTAACTAACGACTGAAAACTTATAAGCGTTTCTGTGAATCGCACAGACAGACAGACAGACGACCACCGAAGTGACTCCATAAGGGCTTCGCTATTCCTTTGGAACGAAACCCTAAAAATTATTCAAAACTCAACAAAGGTTAATGTTCCAGTTTTTTGCTTATCCCATTATCATCTTGAGCTACTCTACGTTTTCGACAACATACAGAGGGTTTTTCATGGGTCCACGTGAATGCTTCTATTTGCAGAGGTTTTCAAATTATGGAGGTTCGAATTACCGAGTATTCACTGTACATGCGAAAAATGGTAATTTTGATTATTTTTTAAAAAGAAACTTATTTTTTTTTGTTTATGAAATTCACTGAACCTTGTTTGTCAAGGGCGGTGCTTTAATAGAACATTTGCTTAAGGCTCGGTTAAGGTGAGAGTACGGTTAGATTCTGTAAAATCCTCAAAATGAATGATTAAAAACACCTATTCCATTTAAATACTTCTATCCAAAGCCAATGTACAAAAGTACATTCTTTTGAAAACTAGGTTATAGAAAATCAGAAAAAAAAAACTCCTTTTCACCACACGTAAACCCCATAATTCCGCGCTCCACCTTTCAACCCCACACACATGAATCGAAAAACACACGGATACAAGTGCATCTGGTAACCATTTATCATCACCAGCTGATTCTTATCGTCCTCGTAAAGAGGAAACATATGTATTTTTAGCAAATTTACACGTTCCCATATAAAACAAGAACATTTCAATATAATTACCATCGCCTTCATCCCACATAAAAAACAAAAACGCATTCGCACTTCAAACGAATAAAACAAAAAAGAAAAGTATCTTAAACCTCCCGCTCCTAAGACCGACGACGGGCAGAAAAAAACAAGAAAAGAAATAATAAAATCCGACAGATTTTACAGTTTTAATGGCTTCTGTGATATATGTTAGCGTGTTCATTATGGGAAAATGCTCACCGTGCCTCATACGCCTTGCGATTTATTTGCTGTATCCATGTGTACCACTTGATCCTGATAAGATCACCAACTTGCGGAGCAATGGGTTCTCAATGTGTTCGAGTGTGTGTGTTGTGCCGACAACAGGGATGTAATAAATTTTCAAAAATTATTTTCCCTCCGTGTTTTTTTTTAAGCCAGTCTGTATGTATGCAATCTAGCTATCTAAATTGCTTTCTTTTGCCAAAAAAGAGATACACCAGCAATTTTTTTTTATGGAGGAGGAGGAAGCGAGTTACTTTTGTTCTCAAATTTCATCAGATGATCGTTATTTCTGCTTCGCGGAGAAAACGCTTTTTAATGATCTGAGGCAGAGGATAACGACTGGATCCCGTGATATTGATTCCCCTCCAACGTAATTTCACTAAGCAATTGTCGATCGAAGGGAGATGATAATTTCCGCCGAAAAGAAACTGACGGATGTGAACGGAAGATTTTCGGCACAAAAAAAATAAAACATACAAAAGGAAGAAAAAGGAGAAAAAACAACGAAACACTTCACAATGTTTCGGCCAGCAGGAAAGGAGTCATTTACGCTGTAGCCAAGCGCACTAATGCAAAAAGGCAATTGCCGTTGCTGCTGCGGCTCCTGCTGCTGCTGGCTGCTGGCGTCCAATAACGACGACGATGATGACGACGTCGATGAAGCTACCGCGCTACTGCGCGCTATAACAGGAACCCTCGGGGGCACAAAATCATCGTCATTACAATGAAGTGCAGCCGCAGTTGTTGCCAGCCACAGAATAAACTAATTCCATACTCTCCCTTGTTCGTCCATCCATCCGCCCTGCCGCGCCGTTCCCTGATGGGAAATTATTAAATTCCAATGCAAGTAGGAGGATAACAAAAAGCCAAAGCGGCGTATCCACACAAAAAAACAAAAGCGAGGAAAAAAAAGGTAATGCGGCAGTTTACTGCTCCTCCTTCGCCAGAGTTGCCACTGTTACCACTAAGATGCCAGACTGGCTACCACTGCAGCAGCAGCCGTTGTTGGGAGTAATCACAATGTAATTCTGAAAATTACCCAGCACCACCACCAATAATCAACTTGTAATTTCTCATTCTTATTTTTAATTTCTCTAATGATTAATCCTCTTTTTCTCCTCTCTCCTTGATTTCATTCTTTTTCCTTCTTCCCGGCCTTAAACAGGATTCTGGTAATCATATCTACATATTTCTCATGATATTGTACGTGTGTGAGATGCTTCCTCCAACACACTCCCACTCCACCACCCTTCACCCATGACAGCATGGCGCGAGGGGATAAACCAACAAACACCTTGTCTACATGTAATTTCACTTAATGCGCGCCACCTTTGACAGATTGTTAGCTGGAGAGATGCATACTCAAAGATACGTTGCTGGCGATGGAAAAACTAAAAAAACAAAAAATCTCGCATGTGTATCTCAAAGTTTAACAGCATACATCTCCTTAGGCAAAATTGTCATCCGAACCAGCGTCGTGTCGGATGTGTGCCGGGTGTCTCGTAAGCGTCACACAACTTCAACCTCACCCCTCTCTCTGCCACGTACAAACCGTACGCGTGCACGTAAATTGTATGTTGAAAGTGTAATAATAATTATTGTTATTTCTCACTTTTATTTTACTTAATTGCTCTTTTATGGCGAACATTTACCCAATTGATGTTGCTTTCTAGGCTAACTGTCGAGTCTTTATTGTCTAAATTTGAATGGACGGGTGTTTGTGTGCGGTTTTTGGGATTTTCCTTCGTCGAATTTATACACAATTCAGAGGAGATCTAAACATCGCACTTGCCGCCACTCCTCAGGTGCAGGAAGTATCGAATACTTGTTATCGTCGGGGGAGGCACGGCAGAGCGGACAGATGGTGCCTAGCCGACTACAACCACACCAACAAGTGGACAAGTGTGTATGTCTCGATCGTAATTTTCTAGTAATTATATCTCGGTAGTCCGCGCTGGTTGCAGTTCTTATTATTTTTACCTCTGCGTGCATTCAGGTGTAGAGGAGGCTTAAAATGATTGCGTGATCAAAGTCAATTTCGTATCGGAAAAAGGCAACAACGATCCTGTCATCATAGCATCGACTCGCACTCGTTTTGGTGGCTCCCGCTGTTGCAGGAGTGCGGCTGCACAAAGTACTTGTGTGGGGAAAACAGAAACAGATACAGAGACCGAAGTGAATAAAATTACACTTAAGTAGATTGCCACAACAGGAGCGCTAAAAACCGAAACACAACGTAACGAAAGGATATTCCGATTTCAAGATTGAGACCTTGGTTTTTATTGTGCACCGAAACCAGGATGACTTCTAATTTAATTTAAAATCTGATGTATATCGACCGATAAAAAAAGAACTGGTTAGAAACACACACTGCTCTCCGCCGAGTACTTGCTTGTGGGATGTTAATTGCAAAAAAAAAAAAAAATCAAGATCCGAAGCAACACCACACTCTGTGACCATGTCGAGTAACAAACGGTTTATGGCCGGACTTAGTCATTCATTAGGAATGATTAATTCCCCACAAAATAAGGTATTAGGCAAAACATCTAATTATCTTATTGTGTGCGATTTAGAGTTAGAGTTTCTTCGCTTCTTTTTTCGTGTTTTTTCTTCTTTTTTTTTGCAACGGAAACAAAGCACAGAATTGTTAATTGTACAACAAAAGGAATCAACCAGTGGAGAAGGTTGCCTTGGGGATATTTTAGCAAAAAAAAAAAGGAATTAATGGTTTCATTGCGTTAGGCAATTCATTCACCCTGGAGATAGCAGTGGGATTGATTATTTTCAATGAATAATCAAATTCTTTGTCAATAAACCAGCTTCTCGAGGAGTAATTAAAAAATTAGTGTCACTGTGATGCTGACATCACTCTGGGGCAAAGGTATCAGGTGTTCTTGTGGCGTTGGAAGTTTTTTAAAAGGTATGCAGGTTATCTTGACTAGAAAATTTGATTCATTCATACTTTTGAAAACAAAAGAATTATTACAATAAACAACTCAAAGAAATTAACGAAAAGATTACGAGGATAACCTCAATTCTTTAGAGTCAAAAATTAATACCCGATTTCACTGTGCAAGTTTAATTTTCTGCTTACCTAAACTCAGGATTGACTTTGAGTAAAGTTTATCAATTTTTCGTTTTCACAGCCATAATTTGGGGACGGTTTAGTTAATGGAGTGCTATTGTGAATCATTTCTAGTTTTTTTTCTGTTTTACATGTATAACAAAATAAATGCGAAACGTCAAAAAGCGATTTTTTACGTTGAAGACCGGCATGGCGGTGGAAGAGAGCGGGTTTTCGAGGACGCAGAATTGAAGGGATTACTTGATCAAGGCTCGTATCAAATGCCATCGAATCAAACGCAAAACGAATCATAAATGTATAACCAGTTTATTAGGGTAAAGCCTCAAATTTCGGAAAAAATGGCATAAGCAAAGTTGTACACCTAATACAAAAATACGAAATTAAATTTTCTGAATTCAACTTTGATTTGAAATGTTTGCAAAATAACCATTAATCCAAACATTTCTCATAGCATTGTTTACTTTTTCTGCCACTAGTATAACTTCAACATTGCTAAAATAATAAATATATAAGCGGATGAAAAGTCCGCCAAAACCTGCAGTTGATATCAGCGTTCCTTCACTTGCAGAGAATCGCAATGTCATAAGTAGCATACGTTCTGCAAACAAAACACTATTCGTAAAAGCAAAATTACAGAATTTGTTTCGAAACTAAATTGACATTGCAGGAACCACCAAGTTGTTGTATGTTCGGTTGAAGGTCGTCTTTCCTGCAATGTACAAAGCGCCCAATGTATCGCCGAAGTTAGCATCCGAAATTTTCTGGAAAAATCGGCATCAATTCAATTCAATTTAATAGTATTCGACGCACAAGTATCGTCTTTTTAAGTACATGTAAACATTTAACAATAACCATTTTAATTTAAGTGCTTAATTTAATTCTAGTTTTAATTCAAATTTCAGGGAAATTAGGAGATGAGAGGGAAAACAAGGTGAGAAAGGAATAAGGATGGGATAAGGGATTTAAATATAAGATGCACGTAATATGATTAACTAAATAGATAAAACCTTTTCATGACCGCACCTTATTCCAAACTAAAGAAAAATATTGTGGTAGAAATCTTTTGCAAAAATCAACATCTCAGATACTGAAATTGTTTATTCAAATTTTCTTCATCAGAGTTTTTTTTTAATTCCATTAATTTTAATATTATTTTAACTGAACTCAGAAATCAGTTTCACAAGAACATTCAAAACTTCAATAAAAACATAAGTTGACAATTGATTCTAATATGATTTCTATACTTAAGCTACCGAATCTGGCTGCTTAGGTTTAACGACAATTTGAGTAGAGTTTAACGCTAAACCAGCACTGTGAAAACTGAATATTTGTTGATTCTGAATTAAAGCTCTAATCGTTACTTAACCTAGTACTGTGAAATCGGGCATAAGACTACATTTTATTCATCATTTTGCAGATTTGGCACACTTAGGGGATAGCTAAGTTCATCTCAAACTTCTCTCGAAATTTGTTATGTATATACGTTTTTATACGTTTCTTCAGCCTTATAGGCTACAAACGATGTTTGAAGCTTTCACCTTGATACAATCAATAACCTTTTTGTATAATATAAATGCAAATTCAACGAAAGAAATGCCGAACTTCGAAAGAAGAGCACCTTGTGCTTTGTCTATGCAAACGCTGTCATCAGGCACGTGGCTAGGATACCTTCTTAAATGTCAAACACACTTGTCAATAGCCTTTCCCAGCAAAAGTTCTCCGACATGCCTTCACAAACAGGCAAGTTTAATAATTCGGATTCCTTAAGGGATTTGGAAGAGGAGAACATCTATATCCCGAGCAGCAACGATGTTAATGTTAGAAAAACCTAATTAACAAGAAAGCCAAAGAGTGGTCAAAAACTAAGCAACACATGAATCTTCTTTTCTGCAATCTTCGAAATTCACAGCTGAGGCAGGTGTTGCAAGGAGCCAACCCACCACATTCCTTGGCCCGCTTCCATATTAAATTTCGTTTTAACCAAAATTAGTTTCTATTTCTACGTTTGCGGTTTGTAGTTTATTGAAGGCGTTTAAACATTTGCAGCTGTTTCGATTCCCACACTTCCACTATTACCAGTTTTATTACCTGACAAACTAACCGCTAAAATTGTATCTTCGCCAAAGTGGTTTTCAATAGCAAATCGCTTCTCCCCCACCCCTTCCCACTCCACTAGTCTCAGTCGCAGCCGCAGTTCGTAGTATCTCTTTCTGTCTCCTTTTTCAAGCGAATACAATCACTTTGCCCACATGTGCATCCATGTATTCATTCCATTTAAATGTTGGCCTAACAAACCGATTTATACAGTCCTAGTATCTATTTTTGTTTCACTAATCACTCGGCACGCTCGGTGTGGTGTGTCTAAAGAGGACAAGCTGGCCGAGAGAGAGAGAGAAGGAACGCAAAAGTGACGAGCAACTCCAGAGCTCCTCTGCCAGGCAAAGTGGAAGTTGAAATTCATTTCACCGCAAGCACACACCCGTCAATGCTGCAATGCACCACACCACAAAAACTAAAACAAAACAGATATAGAAAAACATAAAACACAACAACAACCAACTGTATCTTAAACCTCAGGGCTTAAGCTCCCGCATTTCGAACGCAAAGCAGCGCAGACCAGAGCAACGTCTGTGCGCCACTCGACTTGATCCTGAAACTAGATGTGTGTATGATGTCGTTGTGACGACGACAAAGACGCGGAGTGCCGCAGCGGCATGCAACACCCGCATTTCAACGAAAAACCGCATTTGTAATGCGAGGAAATCAATGTACAGATCTGTGTGTGTCTCTTACAGCGCCTCTGAGTTGTATCTGAAACAGCTAACAGATACACAAGGTTGACTGAACTAAAGCGAGTTTTTTTTCTCCACCTCCTCAATATAGACCACAATCAGTCAGTTGGAAGTATCATCGAGTGGAGCAAAAAAAATACATTCCAATCTGTCTCTAAAATATCTAAAGACATGTCTTAAGTGATTTCTACTAAAACTGTGTGATAAAAAAAATAAAAAAAAATATGAATCTGAACTGATATTCAACTGCGTTAAAACTGCAGGAAATTATAAAAAAAAACAATCGTAGAAACTAATTAGTGGAAACATGCCTTCGGCTAACGAGAACAAAGTATGTACGCCGTGCGTAGCCGAACACGCCATTAATTGTGTTCGAATGGTACGAATGGAGTTATTACCACCTGTGCGCAGATAGTTTACACTCAAATTGTGAAACGGCAAAATATTTGTAACAATTACGCGGCAGGTTTAACTAATGGAGAGTCTCAAAAGCCAGGCTTATTCTTTTTGCGCGAATGTTGAAGGATTGCTTCGAAACGAATCGGCACAAGGTTGTGCGGGTTGCAAGGTGATCTTAGCGCCAGTTAATGGGAGTGCGAAGACACTGTGGTAAATCAGTTTTAGATTTAAACAGACTTTTGTTTTAGTTAGCTTGGTTTGTTTTTGTTTTCTCTGAAAGAAACAGAGCTTATGTTGAAGATGCTGTAGACTCTAGAGATTTCTCAGGACTAAAGTAGAATAAAGCCGCGAATAGTTTTAAGTGCTAGACACTATCAACAAAACGGACTCTGGACCGTAAATCTACAGAACAGTCGGAATCTCAATTTTCTCATTTATCCAAATTTTAAAATTCTAAATTTTCTCATTGATTTTCACTAAGCACCTGAGTTGTACGTCTTCAATGACCTCGTCAGTCGTAGTGATTGTCAGTTGTTCTTATATAAAACACTTGAACAGATAATTGATAAAAAAACCATAAATAATACATTCTCGAAATCACTTCTATTGCGTTTTTGTAGTACATAAAGATAGAGTTTTGCGTTAAGAGCAAGAACGACATAACTTAATACCTGCAGCACCCTCAAATTTTAATGTGAAATCAACATTGGGTGTTCTTTTGCTCTACAAAATATACTGTTCATTGTTTCTCTAACAAAAAAATAAAAATGTCATTTGAGCTTGAAAATTTCTTTCAGCATTAAAGACTTTCTAAATGAGCTAAGAGCACTCTTACTCACTCTACTCTATCAACAAATCAAATGTAACACGGACTTATTTTGAGAGCATCCCACCTAGGGACGTTATCAAACTAATAAGTTCAAGCCCTAGACAAAATTAGGGGGTATGATAGATCTTCCAGTGCGCAGTACTCAATAACACTCTCCAATTTCTTCAATTCAATTCAAATGAGCTAATACACAGAATGAGTCAGTAGATAAGCAAGGAATAATTTTAAAAGAAGTTACAATGTCACAGTGAAAATGGCCACCTTAAAAATATTCATTATTTTAGTAAATAATCCATAGAAACAAAAAAGCGGATGCAAAAAATTAATTATTTTAAGTAAATTACTTTATTTGTAAAAAAAAAAAAAAAATAGTAATGCAACAATAACAACAATACAAATATAAAAATGTCCACACATAAAAATAAGAAAAAAAGCATTTTCGTTCTTTTTTTTTTAAATATTTTTTGGGTATCAATTTCGTTTAATGATCGATTTTAAATGAAATTGAATAGTTTTCACCCTTGCCAGATGTTATTTGCTATCAATGATTACACCCATACATGAATGGGGCCAATTCATTAAACGAACTTTTAAGCCAGTCTCATGTTTTTTTTTTCAATTCTATTTGATAATTCCAGTAGCGTTCCAATCCATTTTGAGGTATTCGAAGGTTGCCACATTTGAGTATGCTAACTTGTATGACTAGGATCGTTATGTTAAATGCAAATACATTTTAATCAAACCCTTCTGACCTGCACTATTTTAGGGGTGTGTCTTAAGAATATTTTTTTACTCTTTGTAGTTCATTACACTATCAATAAAGTGCACTTTCACAATAACAGACCTGCCCCTTGACTTAATGTAGTTCAACTTTACATAGCGGTTTCTGAGCTAGTAAGCTCACAAAGTCTTATGATCCAAGATAAACACCTGAGCCACTTGTCTCAAGTAAGGCATTGTATAAATTGTTTTTCGTTTATTGTGAGATAATAAATAAATTTAGTAAAGTTTTTTATCCAAAGACATGCAAGCACTTGCGTCACCCACACAAGTAACTGGGCTTTAGTTAATGGCAACTTTTAGGTTATCTACTCGTTCTTTAAAATATAATCGACTCGAAATAATTTGACACTCTT
Organism: Syritta pipiens; assembly: GCA_905187475.1. Taxonomy (NCBI): domain Eukaryota; kingdom Metazoa; phylum Arthropoda; class Insecta; order Diptera; family Syrphidae; genus Syritta; species Syritta pipiens. The sequence continues at coordinate 31,688,304 of LR994574.1, read as the reverse complement.
TAAATGGAATCCTCGACAATTTGAAATCCTTCCCCGACCCCTTGAAAAACGTTCGATAAATTTAACAAACTTAATATTTATTAGTCCCCTCGATAGTTTGAAATTGAAAAACACTTTGTTGCTTGTCAACCTTTAATAATTATACGTTTTGGCATCGCTACTCTTCATAACTTGCAGCGTTTTTTATGCACAGACCTATCATTTTCAGTTCAAACCTGTTGCTTATTCAGTGAAAATCGAACAGTCATTGGACAATGACAGACGAAAGTCGCTATCTTTACCCCCTTACTGTGCCAGAATGACGATATGGTCTTACGCAGAAGAACTATAGAACAATGTTATATATCTTCCTCAAAACCCGTTAAAATCAAAAAAGAACCATGTCAAAAAAAAAACAATCAGCACAATTCGCACAACTAATATTGTATAATTTTACGGATGTTTTGAATAATAAAACACGAACTTTGACTGCATTTGATGACGCATCCAAACGCAGAATCAAAAATATCAACCCCATTCACTTAATCGCTCGCTCATTTTTCACTGCTCACAATGTCACCATTGGAAATAAAAAGAAAAACTCAGTTTGACAACCAGCAAAGGCAAACGTGAGCACATAATTCATTCATCAACATGCCTAATTTATGTAAAAATAAAAGTAAAAAAATATATATATATAATTAATATGATCATTTGATTCGATCAGTTACTCAGCCTATCCCCACCCCCAAATCGCCTGACCGGGGCTCATCTTACGTAACAAACTGCCTTTGCGACTCGCAATGTGTAGGTACCTCAACTATTATGTATTTCATTCTCTCTCTACAAAATTGGTATCTGCAAGGTGGTACAATCACTCCACAAACTCCTATAGCCCCGTCGATAAATTACACAACAACCAGCGAGAACACGTTTTTTACACACAACTTTTTTTCTTTTTGTTTTTGTTTTCCTTAACTATTGTTAATTACTCTTCCCGAGATACATACATTCACTTTAGCTCAATCATCTCGTCGGTGCTGTCGTGCCCCCTTGTGCGAAAGATGCCAAACCGACGATGACGACGACAAGTACGACAACGACGACTATGACGACGATGCGAGTTCAAATGCTACAATAATAATATGTCAAGATTAGCAAATACGAACGCACTTCGCATACGCATTATGTGGCCTTAATCACCATCAGTCGTTGGTCGTTTTCTGACGATTGAGCGGGGTTGGGGAGAGGGGCGGGCTGCGGCGATACAAAAAAAAAATGGCAATTCAAAGAAAATTTCGCACCATGAATGGTCAAAACAAGCACGTATCGGTATTAATTTGTTTTTCAAATAAAAACTATCTGTGCGATGAAAAGACACACTCTTAGCCACAGAAAAAAGGGAGTGAGAAACAACAGACTGTTTTGTTCATGCAAAGGGCATTCACGGACCGAGCCCACCCCCTTTCAAGCAAGCGACAAACGATGACAAGAAGACAGTCGTTTGTAGTTTGTCGTCTATTACCAGTCATCCGTACTAACCGACTAACTAGTAAAGTATCTAACAACAAAATCGGCAACAACTTAAAACTCTGACAAGACAGATGATTTCTTATGAACAATGCCTAATAAAAATACCTCGCGGGCATAACAGCCAACCGACTCGACTCTCTGAACTGACTCTGTCCGACTCACTTGACCATCATCAATCCATCCATCTGTCCATCCGTCCATTCGTAAGTCCGTCGACCGTCTAACCAGCCATTCATCTATCGTAGTCTGGCTAGTAATCATCTATCTATCCACCTGTGGAGTTGGTGGCGTCGGTGGCGGCATCGCAGTCGCGTTGAACCTAGCGATGTGAAGGCGGTGCTGATGAGGGGGTGGGGTGCATTCGTGTGGAGACATATCTTTTTTTGGTTTAGTTCTTTTTTTTTTTTTGTATTCCAAACCAAACAAAAAAATCACCACGGACGGACACTTCAATGATCAGACAGCCATATATGATTGATCTTGTCGTTGGCTTGCTGCAAGCAACACACGCAACTTTTTTTGGGCACTGGCCATCATGTCGAAGGAGGACAGCTTATCTGACCATAATAATGACACATTGCTCCTTCGGCCTCTCCTCCATCTTGATTCTTATTTTTTCAATTTGCAGACACTTGAATTCTCTTCACGCTACCTGTGTCCCCATCGGACGCGACCGTGTGCACGCAGCGTCAACCACAAACCAAAACCACAACCGCGATGCAAACGCAGACAACGACGACGCGACGCAAACACAACGCAAGACGACGATGACGATGATTATTGTAAAAGTGCACAAATTGATTTTGCTACAATTTTGGATTATCACGTAAAGATCTATCTCCAAATAGCTTTGCCTATCTGTTGACTGCGAATGCGTGTGTGCTGTCTTTAACGATGGTGCGTCACCGTGTGTGTCCGTGCTAAAATTATTCCCCTAACCATAAAGTTTTGTCGACTTTTCTCGGTTGGTAAAAATGGTATTTCACGTATTTATTTATGGTGAATTGAAACAAATGACAAACTGACTGATTAGAATCGTCTTTGGGCATGGAGTTGAGTGTTTTTGCTGTTTCTTTTAGTTTTTCTTTTTGTGATCAGTCGATCAATGAGCAAAGTTTTTAGTAAAGATTTATGAAGTTAACGTGAAAGGATGATTGACCAGGTGATTCTGCAAAATGTTGAAACCAAATTTGGTATCGTAGAGAAAACAGAAGAGAACTCTTGAAGTTTGAAAGAATAATGCGTTTATGCAATTTAGATACAAATTGCATTTGGAGGGATGATGGATGAGAAATTGTAGTTGGTTGGTTGGATTTGGATGGTCAACGAAAAACTTCTGACGTTGAGTGATTTAAGGCCACGATTTTGACATATTTTCCACCTAAAAAGTGAGGAAATTCAAATCTGCTTAAATGTCACTGGACAATAAATCTATCTTCTGTCAGTGAGTTGCCAGTCATAGTCAGTAAATCAATGTGGTGAGTTATTAGCCTACTATAGTCGCATCTACAAATGGATGCAGCATAAATGACGGACTATTCTGAAAGAAAACAGATTTGACAAGATGTACAAGTCTTGGGACTTAGATGATAGTAAGATTTAAAAAGAGACATTGACAGGTGAGAGCTACTGCGGCTTATGTGGAATTTTGAAAGGTCATGTCAAATGACAATTGGTCAAATCAGAAAAGTGAGCATTTTAATTAGCCTCATTAAGATTCGAAAGGGCCAAATATGGCTGTGTCAAAAGCTATGTATAAAAGACACTTGACACTGATGAGAGCGAAGAACGTTTCAAGAGGTTCAAAGGTTAGGCTCCTTTATATGATTGTAACTATTTCATCAACTGAAATGTATGAAAAAAAACGTATTGAAACTTGCCATTTTGTTACCCCAGATGATTTTAATGACCAAGTTCAGCTTCAATTCAATAATAATCCAAAAATATTAGTTACCGATTGGCTACAAGACCAGCTCAGAAACGATAGATATGGCAGAAACGTTCGGATTTAATTGCTTCGAGGAAATGGGTGATAGAGCTTGATATTCGTTGCATTTAAAACCATATTGGTAATGACGTTCTAGGCTCGTTGCTTTGGGCTATAGATGGCTAAATCTGGCGAGGGTAAAAACTAAGTGATCAGATCAGGAACGTTCCATATTCGTGCATGCAAAATGTTAAAAAAGATTGAATTTTGCGAAATCAAAACAACATTGTGGTTAAATGAAATCAAAATTAACTTCTTTTGTTCTGACAGGAAAACATACGTGAGACGTCTAAAGAACGCGGAATTTGATTTTACCCATTATTGTTAACCATAATAATTATAATTATTATTATTATATAATAATTATAATTATTATTATGGTTAATTAATGTAACCATAATAATTATAGCACAATTCGGGTTAAGTACAGCGAAAAAACAAATTAAAGATAGTGGAGGCAGCACTATGATATGGAGATGCTTTTCGGCTTGTCGTTGGTCCAATTTTTTTTTAATAAAAAACAAAATGTGTGCAGTCTACTACGTAGACATATTAAACATAGTAATACTGTCATTCGCTGAAAAGGATATGCCACTATGCCACTGGGAGTTAATGCAAGACAATGACCTAAGCACTTTTGCAAACTAGCGAAGGACTGGTTTACGCGTCACAGAAAGACTGATTTAGGCGCTATCGCAATCCAGCGATCGAGATCCCATAGAACACCTTTGGAAAATTTTAAAACACAAGATCGAGGACTGTAGAGCTGCCAGCAAGCAAAAATCCAAAATGCGTGGTACTCCATTTCTACTAAAATTTGTACCAAATTTGTGCTGCTAATCCAAAGGTTAAACGACGAAATATCAAAGCATCTGATGTAATCTAATTGTAATGTCACTACCTTTTCAGATACATCCATTTCTTAAACTCACTTTGTTTCTATTAATTTTTTTCATGCTAAAACTAGCGAAAAACGAAAATCCATTTTTTCCACATTTTTTTTTAAAGTTTTTGTTCAGTCTTTGTGATACGCATTTTTACCAGTAACTGTGCCAAATAAATGTACTTTAGTTATTAAATGCCACGACACAAGTTTTTTTCTTTTATTTTTCCACCACTGGATGTTCTTTTAACAATCATCGATTCCAATGAGATCCAAACATCTGTCTAAGAAGTAAAAATATATTCACAAAAAAAAACTCCACCCAGACTGCATCTCACCCCAAGAAATTCCAATCAAAATTCTCTTGGAATTCTTTTCGTCGCCCAACTCAATTGAAACCCCATAAAACCTCCTCCATCTATGCGAACAAATATTTTTAGAGCTGACGACTTCAAAAATCCAATTAAATACCAATAAATATTGAATAATTATTTATTTCTTCGACTCTGTTTTTTTGTTTATTTTTTTTAAACCAATTTTATGCAAAATACTCACCATAAATTGAGTGATTTTATTCCTCTCGAGTTTAAGTTTGAGTTAATTTTTTTTTAGATTTCACACATCAATTAGCGGGCATCGCGCTCTTTTTTTGTGTTCTCTTTGTTTTGTTCCCAGAGGCTCTTGTTTGTTTTTGAATATCTGAAAGAAAAGAAAGAACGATACTCGTGGTAAACAAATAATCCCCAGAAATATTGGATTCATAAATATCTTCGTTAAAATTCTATATCAATGGAAAAAAAATGTTATATTGATAGTTATGATGCATAATCTCTCGTAAAAATTTCGCTCGTAAAGTTGTGGACAGCTAAGACAAAAAAAAAAAAAACAGAAAAAAGAGGAGGAAGCATTGATTTCGATCTTTGGGAGTGGATTTATCTTAATGACCCTGTGATATTTGTATTTGAATACGTTTAACTAAATATCTCCTCGAATTGGTTTCGAATGTAAATTTGGTTTTTATTCGCTGATTCGTTGGTTCGTGATAATAACGCATGAAATTCATTAAACATGAATTGATTAGGTGATGTCAATTTATTGGGAGGTGGGTACTTGTCCCTGTCATCGAAGCATTTTTGTAACAATTTGTCCCGTCTTCTACTCGGATGAAATGTAATCCCACTGTAGCTGTAATAAATAACACCGACACCGATAACACCGATGTACTCACTAGCCACAACCAACGAAAGATTTATTGACACTGGTTGAGTGAGGAAATAATTGATACGCAGGCACACAAGTCGCAATGAGCCTTCTGACATTGTTTGAAGCTTTTTTAAGTGCTGATCGGAGATATGCTCGATCCCACACGACTATTCACTGCCCCCAGCTTTTATTTTATTATAGTTTTGCACAGCACGTCCACGCGCACGCGCAGAAAGTGTTCTCAATGACACATCAAGGCACTCTGAAAGAGACTGTTGTTACTATTGCCCCCCCGCGTTGTTTTTGGCGAGTAAATGAAATGCCCCCACTGGGTGTTTCACTCCTTCACTCTTATAAACCAATGAATTTTTAGAATTCTGCTACCAAACAACGCACAGACGACACATGTACACTTCATCACTATTCAACACTCGTTTGTCTCTTAATTGTTATTTCAAAAACGACAAAAAAAATCGGCTCCCTTTCTCTCTCAGTTGTTATTAATTTGATTCCAATTATATCCCATTCTGAATATTTCACCAAAGGTGAGAACGTCAGTGCGCGCCTTCCTCTCAGACAATGACATTAACATATAAAAGTTAATGAAGCACGAAGCGACCTGAGTCTAAGTCCAATGGGGATGGAGAAAAATGTAAGTCGTAAAAGTTGCTATAAACGTTGTTGATTAAACTATTGTCGTTGACAAGCATTAAACTCACAGCTGGGGGTACCGGTGGGTTCGGTTTTCAGACCTGAACTGGTTATTTTTGTGTCAATTGAACTTTTAAACGTCGAAGTGGGTGGAATATGTGTCAGTAGTGTTTTCTTTGTATGAAAAACGTTTGTAAGCCGAAACGAGAGTTTAAACGCTCTCAATGGTCTCGAAAGTCCCATAAATTATTTTTTTCGTTGAAAATTATGTAAATCTCTTTTTGACTGCTGCTACAAAGGGCACTCGTTATCGGTTTCTGAGAAAACGCATGTTCGTGTCAACGGCGTTGGGGGGTGGGTGTGTCGTACCACTTTTGAAATGTGCAACGAATTTCTCTTCGATTTTTGTTAAGTTTTTAATTTTGGTGAGAAGATGCAGCTGTCTTTCTTTTTCCTGAATTCCTGTGGATGAATGATCATGTCAAGCTATATGCAATTCAAAGGTATTTTTAACGTTGACATTCTGACGACTATTAAATAGTGTCTTTTTAGCCGTGGTTGTTTTAAAAATGTTCAAATGGCACAAGTTACCATGACACAATACCAACTTAGTTAAATGCATAACCTTTAATCCGTAAGCAGCACTTTTAAGACTGTCCTGTAAAGTTTGCAAGGCAGTCCTTTAAAACGCCCGCAGACCAAACGTATCTGGCATATAAATTTCACAACTTCAACAATTCGTGCCGTTTATTCATTACATCAATCACTTTCTCCCCCTTCAGCGTAGACACCAACCACCACGCACATCAAACCTAATTGCATCTGCTCGTCTTCACGCGCAGGTAACTCTTCATAATAATCATAAAAACCTGCTCGAACGATATTTTCATTTCGTATGCTCTTTCAAGCTGCTAAAGACCCCATTAATCATTAGTCATAATTTGTAGAGTCGACGACGCATGCGCGAATGACTGATTTTTATCATTTAAACGATTTTTTTCCGCATGGAACTTTTTTTTTCTTTATTTATCTTTCGTGAAATTCAATATCTTGTGGGGCAATTAAAAAACAAATATCGTTGCATGCCCACAAGGGTAATATTTTTTTATTTTCTCTGTCTCACCTTTCTTCTTCGACTGCCCGATCAGAGTTATCAAACAAATGCAATTTTGTATCTGCGTGCGAGCAGCCGACATTGATTGATTATCTGTTAAGTGACCTATAATTTCCAAACAAACAGCCACCCTCGAGTAATTAAAAAAACAAAAAAAAAGAATTCCACTCGAAGCAAAAATTCCATTTCAAACTTAATTAATTAATGAATGACAGCGAAGCACACAAACACAATCGTAAAGGAGAAAATTGATTGACAACTGTCACAACTAAGGTGTGGTGTGATGGTCGACAATGACATTTTAGTACAACAGTGTGGGAAAAGCACGGACTGCCAAAGGTCCAAATAAGACCCCCAATTGATTTGTGCCTCTAGCTGTCAGTCATCGTAAATCAATTGATCGTGTAGAAATCGAAACGGAACATTAAAAATTCCCCACATTTCAGTGGCTGTGAGCAGTCTTCGACGTCGAACAAACCGCCACCGTGCCGTGATGAAATAATTTTCTAATTAAAATAATTTAATTGCAAGACGATCATAAATACAGCGCAAAACGTTAAATTTAAATAAAAAACAATACAACTGTCAATCGTTGTGTGTGGCGATCGTGATCATACCATTTTGGGGTACTAGTTGGCATTGCCAATAGGAAATTCTTCGATTCTGTCATGCATCTCTGTGCAATTTACGACTATCAACAGATACACTCTGTCACATAGAATTAATCAATGGAATGCTTAAAAGCTAACACAGATAGGGGCAGCAGCCCTCGTCGTGTACGCTGTAACAACGTGACGTACATTCCGACACTTCCCATGAACGCACCACCAAAGGAAAGACCAACTTGTTGCCGTCTGCGTGTGCCGGTCTCACAGATAATAGGCATCGAAATTCAAAAATTCCTCTGATTAATTTTCGTATCTCGTTCGAGAGGCGACTGTCCATGTGTCTGTGGTCCGTTTGGGGGCCCCCATAATTACAACGTCGAACATGATTTAGGCTGCTGTCATGCCTCCACTCTCTCCTGTTCGACTTGGGCCGACTCAGGCGAGCGATACACACCTGTTGGCTGTTGCTGCTGCTGGTGCTGTTCCCCAGCTCCACGGCTCCACAAGCTTCACAACAACAACGACTAGTAGCCGCATTGTAAATTCCGACGGCCGAAAATAATGCCATTTCCTTTCGAAATTGTGTGTGTACACTGTTCCCGATGCAGACCATTCGTCTTTGATGCCTGGGAGTCTGTGCGGCCGAGCCGACTTCTGGCAGTGAGCAAAAAAACCAAAAAAAAACTTAAAACAAAATACTCTCAACTGTATACAAAACATAATAATATTATGCACGCAACCAAACAATCACTTTTTTCTGTATGTGATTTTTTAGCTGTGCCCCGGATCGCAAGTGAACACACATAAGTAACAGGAGCACCAAGCAGGTAAATCAAACAGCCATCGGGCAGAGCACGGCCGGCCGGCAGCCTGGTGTGTGTAGCACTCCGACTGACCGATGGTGATTATTCTAGATAAAGAGACTGGTCCCAGATACAGGTCCCAGCTGAACATGCGGGTGAAACGACCTTAGGAAATATGCCGTCGGTCAAGTTTTTTTTTTGTTTTTATTTCCACAAGGCATACACCTCACAAGCCCACTTAGCGTAACTTTTCTTATTTCTGACACGCGTGAAGATTATCTCCATGTCATTGGCAATGTTTTGATACATTTTCACGTCGGGCATACACAAAGATGAAATATTTTGAGCACGGTACAAAAGCTCGTTTCAAATAGAGTGCGACAGTGTGCCAGAGCAGAAGAACACCGAGGAGAATAAGAAAAGTCAACACACAGAGAAAACGACAAAAAAATATTTCGTCGAAAGAGATTTATGAAGTCGGTGCAGTTGAAAGGCTTGAGTTTTATGTTAATTAACGAAAAATGGATGACCAAAGGCTTGCGCAGTCTTTCCCCTCCTCGATCTCTGACTGTGACAGGTCGTTGTTGTTGTCGATTGAAAAGAGAACGACAACGATGTATCTATTGTTGGAATGTGTTTAGATTGATTAGTGGAAATTATTTAAAGATTAGTAAAAGTATCTCGTGGGATGAGTCTCGATGAATAACTGTGCATGGAACTTCTTTTATGTGATGCAAATTAAGTGGTAAAAGAATTCAAAGGTTCTCGCTTTTGATTGAAAGAGATACTTTTGCTTTTAATTTTGTTGTTGTTGGATTGATAAATTCTTTTGAGCCACAGTAGCTGTGGCTACTTCTTTCAGTTGATGTATGTGATCTGAGTGGGGAGCTAAGAGCAGCCAACATTCCTGTGGTTTGTGAGGTGAAGAGAGTCGACTCACGATGACTCACATCATCTATGGAAGCACCTGTAGCTCGATATCAAGTTTTTTTGGTCTCTGAATAGGTCAAGGACATCGGCAGTATTAGACATCTGATGTACTTAGAACGATTTTTTTTTTGGTATTGCAAAAAAATCCGGTGTTATAATTTAGCTAACATTCGAAAACAATTGTCAAAAACTAAAAGAAATTAGTAAAAACATGATACAACGCTCAGTTTAAGAGTGTGAGTTTAAACTGAAGTTGGGTAAACCTTAACGGGAGTTTAAACTTTCGTTAGACTCGTTTGGTTCTACAGTTGAAAATGAACCTCCAGTTAACTAAACGCAGTTTTTAAGAACTTTCTGAACAAAAATAGACAACACTATTGTTTTGTAGCTTTTAGAAAATAAAACTAGAAGAAACAATACTTGGTGTCACCGAGGAAGTTTACTTAAAGAACTTACCCCAAAGATTGGTATTCGGAAACATGTTAGGGAATATACTTCTTTGAAAGTTCGGGTAAATTGATTTAATTATTATGTTCATTAGCAAATTCACATATAGCACCAACTGGTTTTAAGCCAACTTACGGCAAATATGCTACTTCCTTCAAGTCACCAGCAAAACAAGCCTACAAACTATTAGATATTATTAGCTGGAAGCTTTTAGACAAACCAGTCCGAATTCGGGACAAACTGGAAGTGTGACAAGACAATGTGCCAAGCAAGATGAGCCGCAAATCTTCGTAGCAAATGACTCCTTCCTTCTTAGAAAGGATCTTAGGATACTAGATCTTTCTAGGACCCGAAGTTTTATGCTTCATCACAACTGTGATGAATTGCAGAAAGAAGCAAGAAAAATTACCATGCCGAGAATCGAAAATTGTATGCAGCAAGGGGTGATCCCTGAGAAGACCAAGCAGACTCATCAGATAAAGTAATATTCACTTTTCTTTTTCTTTTGAGACTCTCGCAATACTTGAAAATACTCCCCGTTACTAGTATAACTAGCCCACAATCGAAAGCTTATTTATTTATCACAAAATTGCTCTCCAATTGAAGTTCTTCTTGATCGCAGCACTAGCTTGTTTGACACAGATGTCACTTTTTCACTTAAGCCGAAGATTAAATGGCAGAATTCAGCCTTCCATATCAGATTGATTGGAGTCTTTCATATCAAGTGCGCTGTTAAAATATTATTCAAACTTTCAATTGGACTTGACTCCGACAAACAGCCAGTTATCGAAAAGCGTGCATTCAATCTTTCGCTGGAGTCCTTTAAACACGGAATTACAACCGGCCAAAAATACGAGTCAGAGTCCGTTTATTTCAGTGTCAGTGTTGAAAATCTTTGGGACCTACGAAGACCGAGAACAATGAACTAGATAGATAGATTTATTTCCTTCTTCCTAGCTTGCACAGAGACTCGGTCTTATAGAACCTTACTGCTAAAAATACTATTGTTGTTTTGTATGTACAAAAGAAATTTAAATAGCATTTGGAGGAAAAAATATGGCAAAAAACTCCGTTTGAGAGCAATCAGCTAAGAACCCATCATCATGAACAACTTCCCAGAACGTGACCACAACGGTAAAGAAAAAAAAACCCTAACGGACACTCCGGACTACCGGATGTCAAAATAAAACGATTACACGACAACTTAGCTGCTTTCAAAAATTTCAAAAATGCAAATAAAAATTTCTCAGCAAATATTTGCATTTCTCTTGAATTCTTGAGGATTTGTGTGGGAAGTAATTGAAAAAATATCCATTTCCTTTCTCTCTCTCTTTCAATTCCTTGTAGAAACACAAAAAATAAAAATGCACACGGCACAGGAGAAATACCAGCAGTGGCACCCAAACTGATATCGATTACGCTCCCACGGTTTCTTTCGTTTCATAATCACTGAGCTCGAACACACACAAAACAGACAAACCGATGGAATAAGGCACGCAGAGGACGGAGGACGGACAGTATCCCTTCAAAAACCGACAAAATCCAAACAATCTCCAACCGCATGCATAGTCCGACCAATAAAAGCCTTTTGGTTTAGCCACTTCGACTGGTGTGGCTGTATTCAGTGAGTCTATCAGGCCACCAACAAATCATGGTGGTCAAACTCAAACTGGAAAATAAAAACAAGAAAGTTACAATGGTAACAAGTTACAAGTGTCCACCGCAAATTTTATTTATTTTGTTCTCGACGCGACTCTTTTTTTTCCTTTTCTTTTTTTGGAGCAACAGACCACATCCGTCCTCGATTGCCGCTGAATGGATAGTGGCGGCGGCGGCGGTGGTGGTGGTGTTGGTGGTGGATGGTGATTGTGGAACGGGTGCGAGCAATTGGCTTTTGTTGATATTAAACTTAATCCATCGACGGAGAAAAAGTAACCCCGATAAAAATGAAAACCAAAAAAACGTGCACAAAACAGAAAAGCAAACATCCAACGACCTTGTTCAGTCATGTGCGGTTATACGCCCTACTGTGTCAAGAAAATCAAAACCAAAAAGTATTGCACGAAAAACCGAACGACAATCGCAAATCCTTTGTGAGAGGGTGTTGCATGCTGCGACTGGAACACCTTTTTTGGAAAGTAGTTTAAGGTCAGTTCATGAGCAAGGTGTCTCAGCTTCAAAAAAAAAGAAGGCGCAAAACAAAAAAAAAAACAATTAGTACCTCCCTCCCCATTGTTGCTTTCCGATTCGGACAAAATAAAAAAAAAAACCAAAATGCATTCCACCGAGCTATCGGAAGGCGGAATCACTTGTTAGAAGCGCTAGACCGTGTAATGCATGTAATTACTAGGGTTACCATGTTCACTCGAAGTTGCAGGAGGGGGGCGATAGACAAAGTATCTAAGACCATTTAAATGGCTTGTTGAAGGCAACCTGCCGTACAAACGGCTCTTGTTAGGAACTTTAGCTATACCTGCAACGCGATCACGGAGGCGTGTGAGCAGAGCAGGCAAACAATGCTTGCTCGTTAGACAAGGCACATCACCTGACTGTTTGTGTTCTTTGTTTTAACGCGTTTTCGGTGTTAGATATAAGGCTTGAATTTCTCACCAGAAGTGTGCTGTTTATCCATCCGTATTGAGGGGTGACTTAATGCTATTATTCATGCTGTGTATATAAGAGGTATGTGTGCTGTAGCGTCGCGCTTGTAGGATTGTGACGCGTGGCATTCGTTATTGTTTCAGTCGGTCTCTGGTCGTATATAGGGGTAAGTACGATGCAATTTTATCCTGACGATTGGCTAACGACTGAATGTAGGGAGACAAAGAGACAAGATCGCAAAACTAGGAGTGACAAATTTAGACTAATTTTGCGCTTAACAGTAATTCACCCGCATGAAGATTTGTGACAGCGATCACAATCCATCGATACCAAATAAAAATCGATGGACTTTTCAAGCAAACTAACCAGGCCTAGTTTTTTTACCCTAAGAAAGGAAGGATAAATATTCTAAAAATAAATAAATATCTTAAACTTACTTGACATTCTAACACCCGTTTTTGAAAATTGTTTAAATAAAATAAAGAAATACAATTTTGGAATTAGAGGATTATATGTGGATACCTTATTCCATAATTAAAATATGTATTTAGAGCTGTTCCTTTTCAGCTTTGTAAAGAAGATCCGTTTATTCAAGTCAGCATTTTAATATATATTGACTGAATTAGAAGGACAATTAAATCCGTCTGTAAGAAACTGTTCCCATTTTTGTTGCAGTACGATTTTCGAAAAAATTCCTTTTGCAACTTGTTCGTTTTCGCACATCAACTAACCGCTCTAATTGTTTTTTTCATTGCTAACTAGTTTAGACCTAAATATATATATTTTTATTGTTAGATGTTTTAAACAAGATTATAATTTTCTTTCTTATCCTCTGCCTTCGTTCGGATGTGATCTACGTACTATGCGATTTGTGCCTTCGTCGTCCACAAAAATGCCATTGACAAAAAAAGTGATATACATATATTAAAAAAAATTAATCACAATTGACACTCACAATACCAATTTTACTCCATTCACAATGGAAAAATTAATGTTTATTAATCGTTCATTGGCAATTGACAGTCACAATATCAACGGGTCAAATTTTTTGATAAGTATCATTTATTTTTAGGGATGTAAGACTATTAATGTACCTTAAAACATAAGCATTAAGTTAGAAGGTAATCACTCAAACTTTTTGTTTAGAAAAAAAAACCTCACAGCGTGAGATGCTAGACATTTTGGTTAAAAAAGTGCGACAACTAAGTTCAATTACACAAGCTTAGAAATAACTAAAATTATACTTCATCCATCCATCTGTAGTTTTAGTGGTTTTTACTGCTATAAACCTTTTTTCATTCAACACTGACCAAACTTTTATCTTTTAGCCAAGTCTCTAATAGAGAGAGCCCCCAAATCTTACAATTATAAACTATCAGTTGTTAAGTTCCTGTTATGGTTGGCGATGCTACATCACTAAAGTGAATCACTAGAAACTGTTAATTTTTTTGCGAGGATAAATGAAAATCTTCAAAAGACACTATGACTGTTTCGTTATAGCGAAAGGAACTTTTACCTAGTTAAAACAAGACCATTCAAATAAAGTTTGACACTTATCCAGCTGTTTTAGTTTTTTGTTCCTACTAATGGCGCAACTAAGCGCAGGTGAAGTCATCGTGTTAGGCCGAGAGGTTTAGTCAAAAATTGAATTGCATCAAGAATTGAAAGAACAACAGGATTTGTGCTCTTCCAGACGACGCATGTGCTTACGAGCATATTTTTATTTCCATAATACCTGTAGATATCGCGGCTTAGTGTGTACCACAGTCCATAATGATGGTTCTAAGCAGTTTGCTTTGAAAAGTTTGTAGAATGTTTTATTACTTTCTTTGGCACAACCCTACAGTTGTGTACCATGTCTCCAGACGGATTGTGTAAAAAACTGATTTATTCTCAATGCTTAGTTTGAAATATTTCCTGATAAGCCAGGACATGTCTTTATATTTTATTTTAAGCTCTTCACGTTTGTTTTTGATATGTTCTTCCGATTTAAGTTTTATATCGAGAGTCATCCCGGGGTAATTCGTTTCATTCTCAAGGGGTATTTGATCACCATAAACAAGAGCAAATTAATCAGGTTTTTTTCATATAGAAATAATATATTATTAACGGATTTGGCTTCATTGACTTCTATTCGCCGAATGTTCACCATTCGTGTACCTGATCTAAAGCACATTAGAAGTTTCTAGCTGATTCTTCGACCGTTTTGGCACTTACGAAAAGGACTCTATCGTCAGCAAATGTGCCAAAGTCTTGTGGTATATCGCTATTCAAATCAGTATTCCAGTTTCTAAAGATTTTAATAGAGATTATTTTTTTCCATGTTTTACACGGACAAGATTTTGTCAGACAAATAATTTGATAAAGCAGTGAACTCTCGATGCTCGATAATTCGAATTTCATCGGATATAGGCAAAACTTCGAATTTTAAGTATTGGAAAGATTTGAGCAGGACAACTTGTAGCAAGGTTTAGTTTGGCTAAAGTTTTCATAAACTGTGTAAGCATTCGCAAAGTTCATCTAGTGGATCTAACTTCTATGATCGGTCAGCTATTTAAGTATTCAGGCCAGGTTGGGTACAGAAACGAATAACGCCCTCTGCTCGTTACAAAGCTCGAAATACCAAAGAGCCGGTTGTACTTCATAGTAGGTCTATACTTCTGTCAATCACGTCGTATTCAATCAAATCCTCTCTCCATATGTTTGCGCAGATATCACAAAAATATGACGATAAATGTGATTTTCCGACAACCCCAACCCAGATGCTAATAAAAAACTGCCTCGAGCATCTCCACCCAAATCCGAAGAACGAAAAAAAAACTCTCTTCGAAAACAAGAACTCTCCGTTAGAAACAAGATTCAACAGACATGGATGAATGGACTAAAGAAATACATACAGAACAACAAGATACCAACGGATGGATTGCCAGAAAAGTGAATCCCAAAAAAAAAAACCGACACTCCACTGTGTGTACTTCATCACACACACGACCGAAGAGAGTCGAACTCCTTTGGCGAAAAGGAAAATAATTACCCAAACACCTGTTGCAGCAGCAGCTCCAGCACCAAACGCAAACGGCCGCATCCAAATCCTCGTCATCATTATCATCAACATCGCTTATCCCAAACACGGCAAAGACGTCGAGGAGGAGGCAGGATGAGAGAAATCCAAGAATGATCGACAAAGATACTCCACGTGTGTGTATGTATGTGTGTGTGTGTGTGTGTGTGCAAAGATGAACGAGCAAGTTTTTTTTTACTTTGCTTTTTCTCCCCTTTCTTTTTCTTTCTGTTTCCTTTCATTTTTATACGCCTTGGAGGATGCACCAACAGGTACGCGCGCCGCATCCACGACGTGTTCGGTGTTTTCTATTTTTTACCGTCGTTTTTGCTCCGATTGCGGCGGACACGGTGCAGCTTCCTCCCCCACCACCTTCAAGTGGGAGCTCTAAAGATGAAGTTTAAAGGACAAAGTTTTTCCATTTCATAAAGGTGCCGTAAAAAAGTTTGCTCCTTTTTTTTTTGTTCGTCCTTCCTGTCCATTGAAGAAGTGTTTAAGAGCGGATTATAAAGTGCAGAAGTTTTAGCCGCTTTTTTACGGTGCAGTAACTGCACCTTCATAAAGTGGGTTTTATTTTTATCCAACAGATGTGTGTGTGTGTGTATGTAGTGATTGGAATGGATTTTATTCAGGGAAAGAAAAAAAGCGCAGCGCTAGTCAAATGGCATGGTTTTATGGGGCGTCAAATTGTATCTACATAGCTCCTCAGTTTCAGAATATGACCACTCACTTCCACTTCCATCGGTAGCGCCATACCTTCGACCATTTATTTAAGGTTAGGTGTGTTTGAGGTTCGATGAGATCGCCGAATTTCGATTCCGATAAGCCTCGCGGTCTCTGATAAGCTTCTATCAGTTGGTCAGTCAGTATTCGTTGACGAGTGCGAGGGGGAAACAGTAAACAATGGTAGTTGATGATGAATCAATTTAAGATTCGTGTCTTGATTGTTTGTGTCGCTCTGATGACGTCAATGCGACGCAACATGACGAGGAGTTCAATTGCTGTGTGGAGCTCGCATTGGTTAATCAATTTATTGCGATCGAGATGACAGATACATTTAGGTAGACTGGTGGGTGTAGAAGGAATGGTGTTTTATGAAGATGGACTTTCAGTTGGACGGGGGTCAAGGCCTTTTTGTTAAGGCATATTAAGTTGTCATTGAGTATTGTGTAGGTTGGTGTCGCCGTTTTACCATGCGCATGAAAGGAAGGCATATTGACGGAAGGTTTTCGCCAGAACAGTCTGTCGGAATTGATTGACAAATTAAGAAGCTGCAAGAACAAAATTTAGAAGAGGAGCTGACAGAAAGGTCACAGCTTCCATTATTGTTGAGTGCAAAAATTGGCTCAAAAAAAATGGAAAAAAAATAACGGCATTCTGTGATTTCTAATGCGTAGGAAAAAAAATCGTGTGCACCGTGTCTTAGTGTTTAGTGCGTTGGACTGTTGAGCGAGTGTTGACCAGCTTCACCTTCAGCGAAAAACTCACAATCCTCCTGAATTACTTATGCAAGAAAGGCTTTCGCAATTCACCACGCGGAACCGGTAGGTCCACTCCACATGTGTCAAATTACACCGCGCTCATCGTAGTGGAAGCAAGAAATTGTCTATTTTTATTTAGAAAGAAAAGCCCAAATTGGAATGAAAACCATCAAATTCAAACCATTTTATATTGTCATATAATTTGAAAACATAGCATGAAAAAATTGGTGATCGAATTTGCATTCTGCTGTCTTCACCTTATCCGTCCATAAGTTAAATTTCTAAGCCTCATCGATTCTAGCTTCCATAGGACTTATTTCTAAGCTTCATAGATTGTAGTTTCACGTAGACAAGGACGCCGACTGTGACGATGACCTTCTACCACCACCAAGGTGGAGTTGGTCACTTAAGCACTCTAAACTTGACAGTACTTTTTATAGCAAATTGAAAACGGTAAGAAAATGGTCACCATGGTTCACCAACTGAGATATGTAAAGACTATTAAAAAACCAAAAAAAAATTGAAGATATTTCCATGCCCAGTGACCGACGGTTCACGTTAAAGAGAAATGCGAACGAAAACACATCGTCGAAATAAAAGCATATACGCTCATGCACAAAATATCTGTTTATTGAGAGAGTATCGAATTGCGGAGTTACCACGAAGAAGACATGGTGGTTGTTTTTTCTGGGTCTCACGATTTTTCCTGGGTCTACCTGCAGATTGTCATATACCAGTCAGCACTAAAATTAATTATTTGCACACCCATGCCTAACTGTTGAGAGAAGGAAAACAATTTCCCACCATGGTCTGAGGTGCAAACGATTTAACAAAAAAAAACCCAAGACCCCAACACTCTGGCACTTTAGCAGTCCGGCAAAAGACAGGGTGACCAAGAGACCAGACGAGAAACGATTGCGGAGAGCGAGAGAGAGAGAGACGGCCAGAGACTACAAATCAAAATATTTTAATCATTTCCGTTGATTAAGCATGACGCGCTAAAGAACCCTGCTGCACATAGGCTATGCGCAAGCATGCATACCTCACACGACTTAGGGTTGAGCTGGTGTGTAAAAAAGAGCTAAACAAATTTTCTACGGATGTTCAGTTTGTATGTATCTTTAGCTAATACCAGCCAGCCAGCCAGCCAGCCGCGCCTGCGACTCGAGACGCGAGTATCTCTGACTCTGACCGGCCTTACCCTTTACTCTGCCGCAAATCACTCAGCAAATCAATTACATGCAGTGTTAGAGTGACGGAGGAATGTCTATTTGATTTTTGTGTTTTCTCAGTTTCTCAGTTTTCCCAATACCACAGCCACAGCCACAGCCACAGCCCGCAGTCGAAGCCAATGCCAGAGTCCGGTGCAAGATGTGATAATAAATTCTCAAACTGGACATGACGAAACCAAATGAAGTCTCCTCCACTTTCAGCGTTCTGTCGCTCTTATCACCTTTGTCTCTGGCATCGATCTTTGTTTCCATTTCAACGATCGACGCCGTAACAATAAAATCGATGCATGCCTGGCGCCATATTTATATCATCGGAAAATCTTAATATTCCGAGATGTTATCCATAATTTCAGGGCCGTGATGACATTGAGGAGTCTCGTCTACCTGTGCATCCGTGCCACGAACGGGGGGAACCTGTTCCCCTATATTCGTCGATTGATTGATAGCTGCCTGGGTGGCAGATCTACACAGCCTTAGAATCACTCAGGCGCAGACACAGGCGCACATGTTGCAGTCCATTCAAATTAGATGGATGGTTGCGTTGCTTTGGTCCTCCTCGGTTCCATGTGCGCACGAGAACGATCTTGTGTGACATGAATACACGTGTAACAGGTAATTGTTGAGTGATTTATCAATGGACGGTGATAAATGACCGCCGAGAAGGTTTATCTTGAACTTTTGATCCAGAATTTATCTAAAAGATACCACCCCATTACTTTGTATTCCCGATGCGAGCGAGAAGGTGCTAATCGGTTTCTAATTGCATCTCTCACATCATCACTGGGAGTAGCTGTTGAGGAACATGCAACGAATACGTGTTGCAGAGCCCCTCATGATGCTACACCATCGGCGCGTACGCGGGCCGTCCCCGCCGGTCCCCGTGGAGTGTGCAAATTGGAAGTTCCAATAAAATTCCGCCCGCAACACGATTTTATTAGCACCCTGTAGTCGATGTAGTGAGATGAAAACTATTTTTTTTTTCATTTTCTGCGATAGATCAGCGATCACGACAAAAAAAACACAGCCGCACACTGGCTCTGGTTAACTTGAAGATCACGAGCATGATCGGCAAGAGAGTGGATCGCTTGGCCCCACGTGCCTTCTCTTCCACCTGTCGCCGGACGCCTCAGGGTACGAATAGAATATTGCCAAGCACACACACTCTCCCCCCACAAAAGCGAGTAAAAGTGAATTATTTCTGCTACCGTTGAGGGTCAGAGCTCTGATCCAATGTCTGCTCTGCCTATGGCTTTGTGCAAAAAGCGTGCCACACGTGTATGTGGCAGCAGCAACAGCAGCAGAACCACCACTGTAATTAGTGGTGTTCTCTTTCCAAGAGAGTTCATGGGAAATCTAGCCGGCCCTGTGCTGTTGTGGGAGGAGAAGCATCTTTGCTGCAATGTATCTGCGCCCACCCACTCTCCCCCCACCCAGCTCAGCGCCCCGTTCCACTTGGAAAACTCTTTATTTAGTCACTATTATGTAGCCGTAGTAAAGCAAATACAAACATTTAATGGCTGTTCTTGCTGGCATTTTTGCACGAAGGCTGCGCAAGAGCGAAAGGGAACGAACGCGAGGCGCAAAGAGATGACGCAGATGAAGATGAACATATGGGGGAGATGTGCGTTTTACAGACGAATGAATAATTACAACGCAGGTGCAGAGTTTTTCCTTTCGCCCTGTCGTCGATGGGTTGGGTACTACTGACTCATCTTATTTTAGCTGGAAAATAATCATCGTAATCATCGCAGCGTCGAGAGACGCTCACTCTATAGCTATCTCTGTCTCTCTCCTCTTGAAGCACTAATTAGCGTGTTGTTAAGGATAAGGTTCAAATTGTTGGGTGGCGGGGGATACCCGTCCGTGCTGCACTTCAACGATGTGCGTGTTTGTTTGTGTTTGAAGCTGAAGACACGCGATGAACGATAATTGATTTGCATTAGACTTCTTTTTGCGTTAGAAGCTGTCACATGAGTGATAGAAACACTTGAAGCTGATGAACAGTCAAAAAGTGGGAGAACGTTTTTTAGACCCGTCCGAAGAACTTTTGGAAAATTTTTGCATGAAAGTAAATTCATTCATCAGATCATTCGGATCATCAGTGTGTAGATGGTAATGAAGTTGGGGATGCGAAACCAATGAAAGGTATATCCAAGCCTGTAAAGTCTTTTGGACTCAACACAAGATCTGCGTACCAAATCAAATCAAATCCCTCCAAAATTGTGCACACGACGATCCCAATCAAACATTATTTCAGAGAATTTGACGCCAAACTCTCCACAGAGATGACGCCAGATGTCGCTCCACAGATTGGGCGCCATACTCAGAGAACAGTGCTTACTGAGCCATCAAGCTTTCAGGCTGGGATAAATCCTATCGGCCGCCATTGCCAGGTACAACAGGAACACATCGGCTAGCAAAACGTCGGAGCACATGATCTGTAGTGTCCCAGCGGTAGCCAAAACTAGATTCCAGTGGCCGCTAAATAGCCGCTGTCTCAACTCGTTACGCTATCTAATTTCAAAGTACTCTACAGGTTTAAGAAAATCGGGTGCAGAAAAAACTCCATGGAACACCAACTGTTCATCTTATTGGGTAATCCACGAACCAACTAAATTTCTAGCATATTTATAGAAGAAAATCTATTGCGCGGCGGTATCTTTTTGTTAAAACAGCGAAGTATTCGGGTATACAGCAGGAGGAAACGATTATCGCGTTCCAAATTGCTGATTATTACAATTACACTGGACGCCCAGTACCGCGAAAAATATATTTTTCAGCCGATTTTTTCTACTCAAACAGTTTTTTCGACAAAAAAGTAAACATAATGTTTACCGACAGTTAAAGTAATAAGTTTGTATTATACAAAATCTTTAAAACGCTTTAAATAAACCTATGAAATTAAGTTAAGGATGAAATAGGAACTTATTTTAGTTAATTTCAATGGTGATTTGTTATACTAGATGTCCGGAGTGAACTTATTTTGTAGCTGTCTTTTCTCCAAGCTCTAACTTTTTTTGTCTTACTTTTCCCCGTCCATATATTTTTTTTAACTGCTGCCGAAAGTCTAAATGAAATCATTTCAAACATAAAAAAGCAATTCCCGAAATGATGTTTACATTTCTTAGGCACATGAAAATTATCACGATAAAGAATTCCAACATTCCAATTCCGACATCTAGATTTCCTCTCTAGAATACTTTAAGCGGAAACAAGTTTTCCATTTTTTTTTATTAAATTTCCCTCCCCAACACCTCAAAGTCACGTCATCATGTCCACACGATTCCCTTCACAAAATTCAACAAGCTCCCCCGCCGGTGTCAGTTGCGTGTGCAGTGCAACCCAACACAATCGCCAAATTCAATTGAAAAATTGTTAAAACGCACGTGTGCACCTCAAACCGTCCAGTTCAACATCACCCACCCCATCATCACGATCATCAATAGCACCAACACGGCTATTCGAACAACAGCAGGATCCCAACAACAAGTATGACCAGTTTAACTAGCCACACA
This sequence comes from Syritta pipiens, assembly GCA_905187475.1. NCBI lineage: Eukaryota > Metazoa > Arthropoda > Insecta > Diptera > Syrphidae > Syritta > Syritta pipiens. The sequence continues at coordinate 31,666,276 of LR994574.1, read as the reverse complement.
CACGGAAAGAGAATATTTGTATCCATCTACTCCCACCCCCAATCCATCGAATCAATAATAACCGCCAGGGTCATAGGAACGCAAACATCTCTATCTATCACTTGGCCACGCTAGTCGGCCTCTCTGCATGGGATGACTTTAAACTCTTATCTTCGATGATCCATCAAGTATGCGAACACATACAGCGTGTATCTGTATCTGCGAACGTCATTCTTCGAATCGAATTTAATTACAAAAGTACTTCATCAAAAAATCGGAGACAGCGACAACGAATGTTGTTGGACAAATCCGCACGGCAGAGATTTCATTTTTTCTGTCTTTCTGTGGATGTCAGTCGAATTTCAGTTACGGATGATTTGACCTGATTTTAGTTCGCTTATCACTTCGGGGACGCTCCTGCTCCTCCACCACCGCCGACGCTGCTGTTGACGATGTGAATGATGGTGAAAATTATTTTTATGATGAAGCGCGCTGGTGGTGCTGATGCGCTGAGTTCTTGTCTCGTTTCTGTTTTTTTTTTTTTTGCGCCTCAGGTGACTTTAATCAGATTTGAGTTTCCTGTTCGAATTTCGATTTCGCTTCTTTTCTTTTTCGCCGGCAAATTGAAAAGAATAAAAATCAAATGAACAACACACGGCGAGTTAACGCATCTTCAAAGGTGCAACGTACGGAGAGGAAGAGAAAGATACAAAAATTCCGATCACAGTGCATACACAGATAAATCTGTAACTGAGGGAGCGGAAGAAGGAAAAACAAAATATCCTGCCCCCCTACACCGGCGCCGCCGTCGCAGCATCACAGCATGTTGTCGCGGGCGAAATTTTCTTGTTTTTCATGTTTTTACCGTCCAGTTTTTTTTTTCGATTCTTAAATTCCAGCGAGAGAAGAGGACGCGATGGGCTTTGCAGGGATTTGCATAAAGTTCCATCCTTAGTCAGCTCCACCACCTCCACCATCTTCTTAAGCGAACCGCGCACACATTTTTGACCCTTTTTGTAGTCTTAAATTCGCTTTTTTGCTGTTTGCACGTGCTCTCTCGCTCTTGCGCCTTGTCGTGTTTTATGTGCGCTCCCCCCTGCCCCGACTTTTATTGCCTTTGACGTATCTGGGCGGTCAAATTAAACTCATACGTGAAATTAATTGGTTTTATCGTCGGGCCTTTGAGAGAGAGCTGCCTTTGCATTTGACAATTTTTTTGCTGGAAGCTCACTTCCTGCAGATTTCATTTCAACCATTAAAACCTCATTACCATTGCAAAATCTGAAGACACCAGCACCAGGAATTTCTCTCTTTCTGCGGTTTTCCTGTTTCTACTGCTCCTCACCGCCCCTCAAGATACATAAACATCACCCGCACATCGCTTAAAGATTCACCTGTGTGCTGACTTGATTGTGTGCAGAGATAGAACCGGGGCCGGTGCGACGACGACAACGACGAAAACAAAAAACGACAACGACAACGACGATGACGATGACAAGGATGCCCAGCATCGGTGGTATCGATGACCGTGTTCAATGCAACGACGGACAGATTTTTCTCACACACCACAAAACAACAACAAATGGCAACAAGTTGTAGACGGAAATCCCGATCGGGAATAGATTTAAAGGCACCTTATTACAAAATGATACACTGCACGTCGCGACGTACCACACGCCTGAGTCATTCCGGGTGTCCGGTGCGATGGAGGGAACAAAAGAGGCGCGCATAAAACTCCATTCGGACAATATGAAGGACTACTGAAGGGAGAGTGCGGATATACTGACACAGTGAACGAGAACAATGGTCAGTCGAGTTGAGTTGAGACCACGGAAATTGAAGAGCATTGGTTCCCACGGCTTCTCTTTTGGCCCTGGTACTTTGGAGCATTTTTATGCATCCTTTTTTGGAGGATTTTTTGGAATTTCTTTTTTTTTTTAATGGGATGGAAATTCTATAATTGATCGGTTTTGGATGATCATTATCGAGTCAAAGGGTTCTGTGTGTGGGCGAGACAATTTCTCTCGTTCTCTTTAAGTAGTGGTTTCGTTTATCACTGAGAGACAAATCGAAGGGGTTCAGTTGTGCAGCTGTTTCTTATGAGAGTTCAGATCGAAAATATGTTTATAATAGAAAAAGCCAAGGGCCAGCTAGTGGTTTCTCTTTAAATCGTTTGTTATGTTTACACTGGAAGTTTCCCACTCACAATCTTGACAGAAATTTAGTATCATATCCCCGCAGAGCGATGAATGTTGAAGAAAATCGTGCGACAATTCTTAAGGTGTGAACGCTGCTTTTAGAGGATCATCAATGATTGACAAGAGGCGGGGATGTGTAATAACTTAAAAATCCAATTTACTTGATAAATGCACAAAATATGGATGTGGAATGGAATGGAGAAATTAAAAAAAATCCAAACAGTTTAAAACGCCCAACCGTGGCGTTTTCTTCGAGACTTTTCTCGCATGTAGGCGGTCAAAAAATTACTTAAAAGTGACCCAACAAATACAAAACTTTACTCATCACCATCATCACCTTATTCACCGCGTGTTCCGCTACGGAGTCGCGCAGAAAAAATCTTAGGGTAACTCGATGTTGAAAAAAACGCTGTTTTCAAGACTTACACTTTTTCATTTAAGACGAGGATTAGATTAGTCTTACGATGCAGATTTAGTGAAAGAAATATTTGAGGGCAATAAGGATCAAGTTGATCTCTAATCCAAAGTCGCCTTCGATTTGAAAGCTCGTAAAAACTCATAATTAAGTTGATGTAGAACCTTCGATTTTTTTTTTGACTAAAACTAGCAATTCTATTCTCCTTTGACTGATTTTAGATTAGAGAAGACAAGATTAGATAGACTTTATTCTTTTAATGAATTGTTTTTTCAAAATGAATAAAAGCACTAAACATGTCTTTGCCATCAAATTAATACAAATAGTAGTTACTTATTAACAAAACATTTTAAAATGACAAAATGCAATGATATAAACTCTACACTTTAGCACTATTTTACAGTATTTGAACAGCGTGCTTACTTCTGCTTCGTTTAGAAAAGATACCGTTGTTTACTCCATTAAGAAATCTTCTCCAAATATCTAATTTCCTTGAACACTTGACGAGGAAATGCCCGCTCATCCAGATTACACAAGCTGGAGACATCTTTATGGAGTATGGAAATTATTTTCAGCAGTTCCAGCAGCCTAAGCACTCGAAAATTCTTGGATGCCATAGCTACATAGCTATCTTTAACATAATTGCGACTCCCCAAATTGTGGTTTAGCCGGCTGTGGCTTTGAAAAAGCAAGTGATCGATTTGTTTTCCAAAACGATGCCAATGGTGTAAATCTCACGAAGATCGCATCTCTCTCTCGCTAACATCGCATCTCTCTCTTGCTAAACAAGCCAGGTTCAATTTTTAAAGGGTAAAATCAGTGGAACTCCAGCATGGATTAAAAAAAACTACAAAACATTTCGAGACGATCGATTTATCTGCAGTGAAGTTAAAACCAACTATTTGAGAGGGAAACTCTTTCCCATAATTGCTCACCCGAACACATCCCCCACTATGGACGACGACCTCCTTAATCGCTGAATGACAGACATTCATCCGACGGATGATCATCCATGATCACTGTAATTGATTTACACGCAGGATCATCAGCGGTATCTCATAATAGCATGCATGCGGTTGTTCATTCCATCGCATTTTCCCCGGACAAAAAGTCAGAGCGGATGTATGTATGTATCCCCCCCCCCCCACACACACATACACAAACACCTTGCTCCACCTACAACCGAAACCAGAAGTACACGAACAATCACGAGAATCCAACCACATAACAATCCATGAATGTGGTAATTGGCCATTGATTATCATCTTCCGTACGACTGGCAAGATACCCACAATTTATCCACCTGAAGAAATCAAAACAAAACAACTCACCCAACAACAACAACCGTCCAGGTAACCGACTCATAATACTTGACGTTCGAAGATGTATTCGTCTTTCTTCATTTCTCTCTGTCTCTCAGGATCGGTACACAACGTAGACCCATTATCCGACAACAGTGGTAGACAAAAATTAACACAAATTTTATTATTACTTATTGGCCCGGGCCAAAAGCGGCCCGGAGTGACAAACTTATTAAAAACTTTGTCAATGGTCGTATTATGCGATGTAGATACACATTATCATCCTAACACGAAGGGAATAAGAACTCAAATGCAATTCGAGATCGGGCCAAGAGCTTTTTCTTTTTGTTGTTGTCAGTTTGGTAAATACAAACAACCGGCGGCGAGCTGGAGATGCGACCATACTTCAACACATCGCGGCATCTTCGGCCAGAAAGGAGTTTTCGTGTGTATGTGTGTTGGCGGGACTTTAACGCTGGCATCAATTGTATGTATCTCGCGTATCGGTGCCGCTTTAAGATGGAAATTTATTTGAACGATTTCTGTGATCTCTCTTTGTGTGGATGGGACTTGGACTCGGACTGGACTAAAGCGCGGTATGGCGGCATTGTTTTGAGATTTTCTCATTCTTTAGGGTGCATCGCTCGTAGACCCACGAGAGAAGGTGTCCCCAAAGTTAGTCCTAAAAGATTTGTTAAGTTTAACAAATATTTGACAATTGTTTGGCTTTCTCGGTCTTCTTCACGCGGCGTTCGTCGGTGTGTTTTTTGTCATCGTCGGCGGCGACGGCGGTGCGTCGCTGTGTCCGAGGCGGGAGTAAAGTCGTTTATTTTGTCACATAACGAGATGAGATAAAAGAAGACCAAAGAAAACAATAGAAATCTGTTGTTTGGTAGCTAATGGGTCCACGTGTTTGCATTGACCACATCACAGAGTGGGGGATTGTTTGAGAAGTGTCGTTCGGCTGTACAAACGGATAGGAACGAAGCCCTTCTCGGATTCTCAAACGGAAAATGATAGACGCGCACAAACGATAAATGACAAATGGTCCAAAGAAATCAATCCAATTTGATTGGCGCGTTTAAATGTTGCTTGTCACACTTCTCGGACCAAGTATCTATCATAATGAGTGAGAGATAGACATAACGAAGAATTGTTATAATTTTCATGCCAAGATGTGTATCTTTATGTCGCGCAGCAACGCATGCGCACACGTTTTACAACAAATCATCACCTTACTCTAACAACGCGGCACTCTCATCATATCATATATCGTTCGCGATACATTTGCCCTCCGCGTTACAATTTTTTTTTGTATTTAAAATGCATGAGGTGTACCATGCCGCGCGAATAATATCTCCTCGCCAAGACCTACTAGAGCAATAAGCCAGAGATACAGAGCTCGAAGAAACAATCTGTACAACACGCGTGCGCGTCAGCTACAGCAGCAGCCAGCAGCAGAAAACATTACAACATTCACACACAGCTATACTCGCAATATAACTCGCCAAGAAAGAAGAAAAAAACAAGCGAATGAAAATAAAATCATCTGAGGACTACACCAAGAAAGCAGATACGTCGAGACAGACCACGTCGTCGTTGTCGTCTGTATGTGCTGCCTGTCTGTCCGTCGTTGTTGTCATTTTGTGTGTATCTTTGGCGACATATTGAGAAATGTGCAATAGTTTAATGACCATATTTGGTGTAGTTTTATGGCAAGTTGCATTTATCAACCTCACATCACACACAAATGAATTTCAGATTCGGTGAGTGTACGATGTTGTGCTGCTGCAGCTACACACGACTATGATGTGAGCTTAAAAATTATATCTGGTAGATAATTTTTTGAGATTTTGATGTGGCGGTGACCCGTTAAATGAATTTTTGATTGATTGATGTAACAAAACTTAATAAATAGATACATAATCTGCCTGGCATATGTCAACGATTCATGGGAGTTTATGGGTGATGATTGAAACGTGGAATGCCTTAATTCCAATGGCAGGCGACAGGTTGTTGATGAATTTAATGGCACTTGTTAGGCGGGTAAGTCAAAACTTCAGACTAAGAAATGTTTAAAGGCGGCATTTTTGTTTTTCAGTAAACCTGAAAATGTTTTAAATAGTGCAAGAAAAACTCTACCGGGGGCTGTTGAACTTTGAAGCTTCAAAAAAGAAAGTAAGAGACCCAATATCGAAGACTTGAGTAGCTCGAAATCGTTCAAAGATGAAGATGGTCCACGAGGACCTAAACGTAGCAGAATCTCTCTGTCAACTCGCATACCTAAGATTTCTAATAGGAAGCTAATTTATTTCCCTAAAAAATAATTTGTTGAGAGGACGAAAAAAGGATTATTCTTAAAAAATGTGAAAGACAAATGCTTTCAAATGGTTAACAATTTGTAAAGGCTATCACTCTCAATTTCGATCGAGTTAAAACCGTTCCTATCTTCGTGATCCATGGCGGTCAATTGAGTTAAAACATTCTTAAAAATCATGTCAACGGCAAATACTGCGTTGGCCTAAACTAAAGGAACTCGACTTCGCCGTTTTGGTTGGCAAAATGAAAGCAACCAAACTTGAAAATTAAAAAAAAAAAATTAATACTGAATAGGTTTGAAATAATTCACTGCTTCCTACAGTTCTAAGCTTACTTCCCTTGAGCAATGCTAAGTCTTAGTTTTAGAACTTCAACGTACAATTCTTCTATTAAGAAACCCGCAAAAAGATACATTAGCAAATTCATAAGTAGGACGAAGAAGGCCTAAGTAAATCTAGGGTTATTATTGGCAGCGAAACAAGCCTGTGGGCATCGTGGCTTAAACGTTAGTGCGTCGGACTGTTCAGCGAGAGTAGCCGGGTTCGAATCCAGCCCGGCTAAAGAACACCATGAACAATTTTCACGGCCCCACCTCTAGTGACAGACTGACAATCCTCCTGGAGTAACTTTCTGTCCTGGAAAGTTTTCGCAATTCACCGTTCGGAACCGGCATTAAACAGTGTCAAATCATAACGCGCACAACACAGTGGAGATGCGAAGAAGCTATGCTCTGGCCCTGTATGGGCTATTACGCAGATTATTTACTTATTTTTTTATTTTTTGAACAAGCCTGCAAACTCTTATTGTTTGCAGGATACTTTTAGGCGAACAAGTCCAAGTTTGGCACAAACCGGAAGAGTAGCCTATGACTTGCGTGAGCCACGGGGCAGTTACATCAACGTAAGACCTAAGGCTTTTCTCGCAAAATTTCACAATATTATATATTTTTGATGAATTGGACCGATACCGTGCCCAGAGAAGAAACCCCTCATTACCTCTCATTTCCAGTCCAATTGAGTTGCTCATGTGTAAGCTTTAGCATTGATTTTGTATATTTTGCCAAATTTAGAGGTTTCTTTACGACCACGAAAGATGCTTGACCACCATCAACTGCTCTTTGGCGATTTTTAAAATCTTACATAAGCAGGCAAAGAAACTCGTAGATCAGTACGAAGCAAAGCCGAGTGGCTTTAGTTTTGGCCAATACTGTGTATTTCCTTAAAAACAAGTTTTTCTCAACATCTGTTAAGCTTGCAATCTAGATAGCCAAAGTCCACCAGAGTTTACCTGTCTTATCGCTACCAGCCAACTTGTCTCCAGCCTCACGTTGAAAATAAAAACATACATCTTTCAACGCAAAAACGTCACAAAAACCAACCAATCTCGCAACCTTCATAACTACTAACTGTTCTCAATCTATTTTCACACCTCTTCCCACAAAAACTTACAGGTTTTCCATAACCACTTTACAAAAAAAAACAAGTTATAACACCATTCCCAATGCAAATAAAGTTCACCATACAAACATCATCATCAACATAATCGGTTCACTAAACTTGTAAACCTCCCCGATCAATCCCATCATTCTCTCTAACGAACATGTATCTCTTCTATTTGTGGTATGAAAATTACATGCCACATTAAATTATATACTTTATTACATTCTAAAATCAAACTGAACGAGGGAAAAAACACACAGCACAAAACACCCAACCGTAACAGATACAAACTTCAAGCAACTAGTAGTCACTCAGCTATCAACGGAAACCACATGGATTAGCATTTTCTTTTCTTTTTTTTTTCAGTGTGTAGCCAAATTTGTAGACTCAGAGACACCAGATGTAGCATTCTCTTTCATGAACTTACCCGCTTCACTATATCCACTGGCTTTAGAAGACCTATATCTCCACATTATTTTGATGAGATATTATAATTTCAAATGATTGTGATTTTTAAATAGAGTCTAGCAATTGGAACTGTGATTAACCGTATTTAAAATAAATTTTGACACACGAAACAAAGTCGGGTAATGTGCCTCCGAATGGTATTTACCAAACAATAGCCGTCATAATCGATCGATCTTCGGCATCTTCATCTCGGACGGGGACAAAACAACTAATTCCAATCGAAAAACAACAAATGACATCGTCGTTGAAAATAATTTGTCATTCTCGATCGGCGACGAACAAACGTGCGAAAAATTAAGAGATTCGCACTGCCGACAGATGTCAGATCCACCCAAAAAAAAAATGTTTATTCATACTCACACAGAGAAGAGCAACACAAAAAAAGCTGTAGAATTACTTTTGATAAGAAACATTTGAATGATCATTTGTCATCGGTTTAGATACGTGTTTGTATCTTCATTTGATTTCCAAATTCCATAATCCTCCCCGTAAATCTTCTCCATGCCCCTACTGAACCTGTCAATATAACACACATGTAGTGATCAATGAATAAATGTATCTAATGATAGTGTATCGACTAATCTGCATGTTTCTGTTTTTCTTTTTTTTTTCAACTTGAAATGTGAACGAACTCGTAGAATGTACTCAAAAAAAAAGACTCATATCAATCGCGTTTTTGTAATTAATTTGCGAATATCTTAAGAATCTTTTTTAGCTGAATTATTCTGTGTATCTGCGAATCCAATTCTACTGATTGTTGTGTCCATCAAGCTTTGGATGTTTAATGGAAAATGAACATCATCATTCATCTTGTTCTTTTCCCCTCGATTCATTTGTTTTTGTTGCATAATTTCGCGTTCTTGGCAGCAAAAAAACAAAAGTTCTTAATTGACACCTGTTTGCATATCAAAACAGTGCACTATTTTTTTTCGAACAATTAAATGTTAATTGGATTAAACGAAAAAGTCCTGAAATTCATTTGGGGGTGATGTATGTCAAATTCAAATGACTTGGCACCTTTTGTCACCGCATCGCGGGTGGGGGAATGTGCTTTTAATTGGACATGATTTTTTTTATCTCTTGCATCTTTTGTTCATATTTTATTACAAAATGTTCTCGTTTTTCTGTCTTTTTTTGTGTGTTTAAATATTAAAACCGTCAAAGTGCAGAGAGGAGTAAAATGTCAAACAGTAAACCTTTTAGCGCCCCTTGACACTAATTGAATTTAGTATTTAGAAGATGACAGTTGGTTTAGATATATATATTTTTTTTGTGTGTTTGTACGTGGACCTAAAAGATGTCTCATTATTTGTTTGTTTAAGTCATCAACGGAATGTGCAAGCAATTGTTGGGTGGTGTGTTTTTATTCTTTTTTTTAACACATTTGACAAGTTTTTGTTGCTTAATTTATTGAAACTGAATTTTGATAAAAGTTAACTGGTATCACGGCCTTTGGCATCGTTCCATCGTCAACGTGTTCCTAAATTCAATAAAAAAGATTTATCATTTCCCTTAAAGCTGAGACTTTTAAAGAAAACAACACTTTCATCCACACAAATAATCGGTTCTTAAAAGAAAACCAATTGTCACTGTCAACTGGCAGCATCTAAATAAAAACAAATTTAACGGAACAGTTCAGATCACCTCTATATTCATTGAAAATGCCTCATCTCCGCGTGGATTACGATCTAGCTTCTTTTCAGCAGCTGTGTAAAGTCTTCTGACATTCGATCGATCGTTTGGAAAGAGGACTTTTCCAGGTTTAGGTGTGTAGATCGATATATTTTGTGCGACGGAGGTTTGGCAAATAACCTTTTTTAAGTCTTGAACACTCCAAGAACAATCAATGTAAAATAAAAGAACTTGGTCAACTTCTTAGCGACACTTCGGCTGCTCCACACCTATCCAAATTGCCCTCACACTCATTCCACCTCAGTATAGGATGACACACTGATACAGGCATTTCCTAATGCCAAATTCATTGCCATACAAAAACACCGTTTCCAGTTCCTAATGACTATTAAATTTCAATAATCGACTTAAATATGGTAGATTCACTAACATTGAAACTGGCCAATCCGGCCGGTGTACACATTACAGGAATTTCAACGGAACTTTAAGTTCTAATCTTTAGAGCCACGCGCACATTATCTCAATAAATCGATTAACAAAAAAAATAATAAACACAAACTAAAACAAAACCACGCGTCATAGATTCGCCCCCCCAGTGAATCAAAAAACCATCCAGACACCCAATTATACCTTTTGATCGTGTGCACGTATCTGCACTAAAGTCCCATGTCATATCGTATTTTTTTTATCATTTTTTATTAACCTTATAGAAGAAAATTGATTACGAATTCGGTGAAAACTCTTATCACCGGGTGTAACTCAAAACCCATAAAACCACGAAAAACGCAGACAATAAAACAACAAGAAAACCTTTCACGACTACGTGTGGGTATACTGCATGGAAATTATGAAATCAAATTAAATATCTTTTTTCAATATTTAATATGAATATTAGGAAAATTATGTTTTTTTTTCTTTCCTGGAATTGTCATCAGATACTTAGGATGTGAAGAAATTTCAACGGCACACGCAAATGAGGAGACGAGAGTAGTATCTCAAGACTGTGATCAACAACAACGAATGTAGTTTCGGATTTTGTTGGGGAAATAAAAAAACAATAAAAATATTTCATATCACTCAGACTGTATCTTTATGATTTATGATTATATTTAGGAATTTAAAAGATTTTATATCTTCATCGTTGGGGTCTGGAATAGGATGACAATTTAATAAGACTGAAAGTGGCGTAGATCTGTGTTATGGCTTTCACTGGTTCAGGATGTTTTACACGTGTTTTATGGCTTCTTTGTCTGTGCCTTTAGAAGTTAAGTGCGAATATTGGCTCAGTTCAGAGAATGACGAGGGTGGAGTGACCCAAGTTTATAGTTTTGCTGTTTAGTTGATAGCCGACCTTCGCTAGGAGGTTAGAAACGAAGACAGAAATACACAGAAGGATACAAATGCCCAACACCCAAATCGAAATGATAGCAAAGTCTGATGTTGGCAATAGCTACGTTTTCTATCCTCTCATTAGCTATATTGTTTGATTTTTTAGAAGCAAGCATTACTTACTTACTTAGATGCCGCTACAATCCGGAGTGAGTTCGGACATCAACCAACATGCCTCTACAACCGACCCGATTATTTGCCAGTTGCTTCCAATTTCGTACTCTAAATTGAGGTCCCTCTCCACTTGCGTGCGTCACCTAAGGTGGAGATTTTCCATTGTGATGGATTATGAAAATACATTCATGATATCAAAATGTGATTATACTAAAGATTGGTACATATGTCTAGATTTATTAAGGATCACTATTTATTAAACCCAAAAAAATATTGCATCGAAGCCTTATTTACTAATCAAAATCATTTTAGTTGCGGAATTGACTCTATCGATTTTAATACGGTTCACATAGAAGAAGAACATCTTACATTGAAGGGCATAACAGCCCGTTGAGGGCCAGAGCCTAGCTTTTTTCGCGCGCCTCGACTATGCTGTGCGCCGTATAATTTGGACACTGTAGAGGACACCTCATCTAAGAGGGGACTAACTGTTTAATGCCGGTTCCGAACGGCGAATTGTGAAAGCTTTTCAGGACAGAAATACTCTAGGGGTACTCTGGCTCAACAGTCCCACGCACTAACCGAACATCTTAAATAAGAAAAAAAAACGTTTATTAGCAACGCATGTGAAAACAATGTGAATGTGAAATGAAACACAATAAGAACTAACTTGAAGAAAATGTAACGCATAATAGAAACACATCTTTCTTTCTTTGTTCAACCCGATGTAACTATCACCACAATAATTATAAACCCGCCTTGAAGAAGACAATCATAGTCTAGTTAAGAGTACAAAACGTCAGGAAAAAAAGCGCACTAAATGTCTTCACTTTTTGTTTAAGAATAAGTTAAAAAGTTTATTGATTACATCCAATTCAATCATTTCTTAAGTATTTTATATCAGTTTTTTTTTTTTTCATATAAGAAATTATATTTTTTTGTATACTTTATTATATAAGAAACACGAGGGTATAAGAAATAAATTTCATGTACTGTATTATTAGGTCTCTGTATTAAGTGGTCTCTGTTTACGTTGTCTTGATTTATATTGTATAAAATTATGAATCTTGCCTCGTATTACGTTCCCCTCACTCTCGATTTACGTTTTCATATTCGGAGAAACGTCTCTGAAAGATCCTAGGGCCATCGCAAAAAACACAAAAACTATGGTTAAAACTGTAAACTAGATACATAGATAAAAAATTGTACAAAAATAAATAACAAGATCCAGCAGTGCAGTTATTCATACAGAGCCGCACGGCTGTGTGCATAAATAACCTATAGCTCATTCGTGGTGGTGTGTATACGACGATCATCATGTGGCCCTAGACGACCATTGTGTTCGCCCAACATGATTGTACTTCGAGATTAGTTTCGATTTTCTCAAGTTCTTTAGGTTCGATGTTTGCCGTGTGAACATTCTCTTTCTTTCTTTCACAGGTAAACAATAATAAGGGCAACCACATGCGCTTTTTTCTCCGACGGCGACGTGTTTCCACTAAAAAATCAACATGAAATGAAAGGTGTTCATCGTCCAGTGCTAAATTGAGAGAGAGTCAGAGCATACGATACAAGTTGCATGCTTGATACAAGTTGCGAGAGGAAAATGTTGGCTTATTTTTTTGCGAAAAAAAATTCGACTTAGAGGGTTTCGCAAAAAACACAAAAATTATTGTACAACCACATCAATTTAATAAAAAATCATTCTAACAGAAGGTTGAGAGACTCAATAAAAGTCTGTCCCCACTTTTGAGCTCATTACCAAAATATATGCCAACTCGAAGCCATTCAAACAATATCTTATGATTAACTTATGATTAGAATACGAATATATAGGTTCGTTGCATATTCTCTTTACCTGTATTGTAAGCCCAAAGGTTTACTAGCAACCACGGAGTAGTTTTTTAACCAAAGTATCAAAAGATTAATCACAAAACATATTTGAAGGCACTTTCAAATCAAACAAATATCTTGAATCGACGATATTCATGACCTTGCTAGCCAACATGCGACACCACATCCTCTACTCTTCTTAGCTCAGCTGTTGTAAGCCAACTACTCTCCGTTTTGAGTCATTGTCCGACACCTCAGTCCAACCCACAATCATTGACGCAACTTATCACTTAACGATGAACAAGATACTTAACGAGGACGCAACATTCAACCTGTCTGCCCCGTATCGCATCTCTTGAACCTCCCACTACTCCCACAAGGCAAGCAAACAACCTCTTGCCTATCCCACCCTCTTCACATCTGAATAACACTCACAAAACTCACATCAAGTACTTGAAGACAACACAAAACAGAAGACCAACAAAAACAACAACCTAAGCAATAACATCGCAAAAGTGCAGATACAGATACTCAGATACAACCGCTTGAATAAACAAAAAAATATCATGTCTAACGCAGTCTTCTTTACCGGATCGCTTCGCCTCGCCTCGTCTTCCCTCCGCCCTGAGAGTGACCCTGCAAAGAAAAAAAAAAAAAACACTCGCTGACGTCATGAAAAAAGACACCACAACTTTCGGAAGCCTCCTCTCCATTCAGTGGCTGCGCGGCTGCCCCGATCTACGCGCAGAGCGGCGGCAGTGTTCAATGGTCACGTTATCAATGGCGGTGGCGTTCCTCAGCGAGCGTATGTCCCACACAACAAACTGCGGGCTATCAGCAGCGCTCCTTTTGTTTTGCGTCAAACGCTCTTATTAATCAAACGAAATTTTCTTATTACGTACACACACAGGCTGTAGGAAAGCTTATCGCCCTATCACTGGGCTCGATTAAATAGCGCGGCGCACAAACAGTGAACGCCACCGCAGCCACCGCAACCACGACCACAGTCGCACCGCATCGCACCGTTATCTGGTCAAAGTGCCTACCAATATACATACAGTATATTTATTTTCAACCCCTCGCTTAAACAGTCACAACGCCACCCACTGGTAAAACAAAAAAAAGAGAAATGGGCTCCCAGAAGTCCATGCTCGCCGGAGCCTGAAGGGTGAGAAGGTCAGGCCTGTATCGCGCACGGGTAGATAACGTTAAGCGCGGCTTCTACGTTCGTGCCTTCGTCGATCCGCGGACCCGATTATGAGAAAGTGATCCGGACTGATCGTCGTCGTTGGCGTCGTCGCGATAAGCACTCACTGGGGGTTTGTCTGTTATTACGTTTTCCTGTGGTTTTTGTTTTTTTTTTTGTTCACTTTTCGTCCTCCTCCCGTTTTTGCTAAAGAAACTTATTTTTATTTTATTTTTTTGTTTGCGGTCAAAAGTTCGCTTTTTTTTGGTAAAAATAAATTTTTATGAATTTATTTTTGAATGAGAGCGTAACCTCCTGATCCCAATTAAATTCAATGGACGCAGTTTATCCTTTTCGGCCTGTTTTTTTGTTGTGTGCCTTCATTTGATTTTGTAATTGTAATTGTTTACATTTTTTTTTCTAGTTGTCCACCCTCGCCCTTATCAGCCATTGTAGAGGGTGTTGTAAATGAGCGAGTGATGCGATCGTCGTCCTCCGATATTCCTAGGCACACACTCTCGCAGTAAGAGGGAGAGGAGTGCTGCTTCCCACTTCATATCGTCGTATGTTTATAATTAACGTTGATCATTTGTTTTGTGCGTCAGTTTCGGTGTCACAGCGGTGATTGACGTCAAACTTGACAATCATCTGGGTGGGGGGAACTAAATAAACATGGCCAGGCCAGCCTTGATGTGTTGTTGTGATATTAAGACGCCGTGATGCTGCGGCTTCTGCCGTTGCATGTGATTACACGAGAGTTGTAGGAGGTTTTTTTTATTTTTTAGTCGAAGTAGCTAATTGGTCGATGGAAACACATCTTGATGGTAGCCGAAGATCAGAGATCAGCCAGAGTCAACGGAGTTAAGTAGGTACCAACTTACGATGTAATTTGAGGCCATTGGATTAGGTGATGTGGAGGAAGGCAAGTGCAAGAATGAGCTTTGATTTGAGTCACCAGATTCTGTAAAAAAAAGATTTCAATTGACTTAAGCGCACCCCCGCGACGTTCGCGTTCAAGGGATACAAAAAGGTCTGAGTAATCATCTTAGCCCCCCAATGAGCGTTGGCGCATGTGGCAGTAAATTGAGCATAAAGCACCCACTTTGGAAATCAGTCCACAGTATTTCCCAATGTTGTTCAAGCATAGAGCATGCGTTCCCGAGGGTATGATAGGAAAGAGCAGGAAAGAGCAGTTAATCCATGATTTAAAAAAAAAAACCACTAGCGCTAAACCACGAACACTCATGTGAGAAAAATTAAACATATTTAACAACCGAATGGGCCCTTTGATCTTTTTTAAATATAATCGTTAAAGTTGTATGTATCATTTTTAACTTCCAGATATAAAAAACTCGTTTTTGGTTGTGTCAACCATGACGATATGATTTTTTTTTTGTTTTTAGGCGTACAAATGAAAACAAGTTAGGGCCAATGTCCCTTATTCTTATTGCTAGTTCTTGTTTATTAGGCTTAAATGGTTAGTGCGTCTGACTGTTAAGCGAGAGTACCCGGGTTCGAATCCAGCCCGGGACAGAACACCACAAACAATTTTTCACAGCCCACCTCCAGCGAACGACTGACAATCCTCATGGGGTAATCTCTGTAATGGAAAGCTTTCGCAATTCGACGTTCGGAACCGGCACCCTCACTTGCGTTATTATTATACGGCGCACAACACAGTGGAAGCGCGAACAAGCTATGGTCCGGCCCTGTATGGGCTTTTAGGCAGATTATTTTTTTTTTTAGTTCTTGATGTGTGGCACTAAAATACTAAGAGTCTGTAAAACTTCGCCTACAATTGGTGTTCCAAAAAATGGGCAAGTGCCTTCATGAAAGAAGGTTGTTGGATTATATTTAAGCTGGTAACTCAATTGATATGCAAAGATTGGAGCAGTCGGGCGATCGAAACAACATGTCCAATAACAATCTAATCAAGGACTCAATTCATTAAAGAACGGTTGTCTACCCGCTAGCTAAGCGTATGCCAATTAAATTCAACCCACCGACCGCAATTGTAGACTTTGTCCATTAACACATCGACTGCGTTGAGCTCAGCCCTCAGCCCAAAACAAATAATTAAAGACTCGCAGCGTTCGGAACAAAAATAAAAAAAAAACTTCCACACGTTTCTGTAACAGGATCCGTGCCCCGTGAAAGGCGATGGGTGATGTGTGTCTATTGTGCGACGGGCACAAACACTTCAATTTCTGCTGATTTCAAGAAAATGTTTTTTTTTTTTTTTACATTTTGCCTTTCTGCCCCCAGAAACACCCCCTTTCCGATTGATTTTGCTGGCTCCTCTCTTTTTTTTATTTAATTTTCAACTCTGTGCGGTGCACCTGATATCGGAGAATGCGAAAGGAAAAGAAGCGAAAAACGGAAATTTTTTTCTGTACAACCTGCATGCACATTCTGAACGCGCGAAATGACCCAATTTACTTCTGATCGCGTCGATACGATTGCAATACATAATTTTTTTTTTTGCTTTTTTTTTTGCGTCAATATGATTCTCTTGGACTTTTTTTTATTTAATTTTATTATGCTTACTCTTTTTGTTTCTTGTCCGTGTTTCTTTATTGCCGATTTAATCTTATTTCGCACTTTTTTGCGGCCTCTATCTCTCTGTCTGTCCCTCTCTGCAGACAGAGTGCGTTCGGCTCGTGTATTGGTAATAATCGTGGGTAAATTTCGTTTTAATAAAACAAAAAAGCGGACGGACGGGGGAGGACGGGTAGTATCTGCCGCACAATTACAATACCAATTATACTTATATTGGCAATTTATACTTTTTTTTCTGGCGAGCGAACACAGCCGCGACGTCGATTGTCGAACGTCAGATGGGAGAGCACCGAAAGTAAAGCGAAAATTAAGTTGCTGGCCGATGATTTTTATTGACAATCATCGGAGGTGATTTCGCCTCGGAATGGTTATGTTTTACAGATGAGTTATGATGATTGGGTTTGCAGCTACTCAAGCTGTCATTACAGCTGGCCACGAAGAGGGTAAGAGAATTAAAAAAAAAAAAAGGAGGTTGATGTGGAGGGGCGACCTACTTATGGGCGGGCTAATTACTGTCGGATCTGTTCGATCAGGGTTTTAATGATGCCACATGCAGAGGGATGCTGGTCGTAATTTCGCTCTCTCTGTGTGATTTCTAGAGAAGCTGTGGGTGGTAAGCCCAACTCAAGCTTCCGCCGACTAACTAGCTATGCTCTATTACTACTACACTATTAAGAAAACATGAATTAAGCTCTTCTTTTTTTACAGATTTTTTTTACAGATTAATACTCAAAAGTTTACAAATAAACAGCCAAGATTAGTCAAAAAGAATGTTTTTGAAAATCCTCGTAAAAAACTGATAATAAGAGGCCAGAAGCTAGCTTTTTCTAGTAGACTGAGGACAATTAAAAAGTATACCTCAATTACTGAAAGATTATTATTATTAAATGTTCTTGGTTTCGTCTTTCACATAAAAGGTTTCAAAATGATACATTTAATTTACTATAAACCACATATTTCCTATTCCTCGAGTCTATATCCAGCTATCATAGCTTTAAAACTGTAGTTAAAGAAAAATAGTGACATCTAAGCCATGACCCACTTTTCTTTAATCCAAAGAACAGTGATTTAGTAGAACGCAGTCAAAGACACTGTAACTCCAAATTCATGGAAAAAATGAAATCAATTAACTAAATTGATTCATTTTACTTGTATATTTGGAGTAAGTTTTATTTCGTGTGTTTTTTGTCATTATGAAAATTGGTACTTTTCCTACTTGAAAGAAACAAAAAACGAGCCTTTGTTTTATAAAAATAGATTTATTTTTTTTACTTTTCCCTGTGCGTCAAAGGTTAAACGTACAAAAAGGCTTAAACAATTTATTAAATTAGTGTTTTTATTTGGGATTTTACGCTTATTACAAATTTCGTCCTATGCAAGTGTGGCTGTGGTAAGGACCCTTCTATCTTAAAAACAAAAAACCGACAAACACCGAAGTGATTCTATAAGGATTTTGTTTATTCCTTGACTGACTCAAAGTTTCCAAAAAAGCAAAGCTCTTTTTTATGGAATGATTGTCTACAATCATATCAATCAATAACTAAGCTACAAAGTCTACGTATATGCCGTCGGAAGATGAAACTAGTCATAATTATTTTTAATATTTTATAAGCAATATATTTCAATTTAACATTTTCTATGAAATCACTCACTACTAAACAAATTTAATAAAAAAAAAAAAAAAGAAGTATTTAAAAGAATTCTTTGGAATATGTAAACATCGGGTTTATTTTATTGTTGTATACTACCGCAAGAAAGAGGTATTTTAATTTAGCAGTTTTAAATGAAAAACATATTTGATTGTTCATCTCCTTAAACACCGACGGCCTTGATAATGACATGTTTAAGGTTCGAAAAAACATCTCTCAAGATAATTGAATTGAATGTGCACTAAAACAAACTTGGAATGTATTTTAGTAAATGAGATAGGATTAGTAGGTACAAGAAAAACAAGTGTACAATAAGTAGAAAAAAAAATTGTATCTCTAAAGAACCCATTGTTTTCAGAATAAAGTTTCGTTAATCTGACCGAGATCAAGAAGATGTTAACAAAATTGCATTATTATTTGCAGGATCAATTAATTTTTGTGCCAAGATATTTTCGACTCCTTATACATCAATAGTGCCACTCTAGAAGTTCAAGTAGTGTCCTGTGATTTTTATATGAGGTCAGTCAAAAAATCTGATTGGATCACATTGGATCAACTTTTTAGTTATAGCAAAGAGGTTAGAAGTTTCTCTTTAATAAGGAATTACCTTAAATTCCAAAGCATTTTTTATCCGCCAATAAACGACACATGTCGAAAATGGAAAATGGAATAAAAGACTGGGCATTTCTCCAAAGAATAACTAAAAAAATACGACAGACACCAAAGTGATTCCATAAAGGCTTTGTCATCCTTTGAAACGAAATCCTAAAAACGCAATACACTGCGAACGCTTTAACATTTCTGTGATCATAAGCAATAATCGCATAAGTCACTTTTGGATCAAAAGAAAGTTTATGGTTTACAATTTTCTGGAAACATGTGAAAATCAGGAAGTAACGAAAATTATTTTGAATTGGTTTAACTGCCTTTCCTATTTGCTTAAAACAAAACAGCGATTCCAGATTCTATGATATGACAACCGAAATAAACTCAATTTTGTCTTAACCTGATTTAAGCGGTTATTCTTTGTGGCCATAGATTTTAATTAATCGTGCAATTAGATCTGCAATAGATAGTGGCATTCGCATCCTAGACGCGTCGGAATTAATGATCGAAAGTCCTCTCTAGTTGACTTGAAATTTGGTAACATATTCGAGGTAGCATTTCGGACTTTGATGCTCAACACTGTCGTTGAAACTGAAGCCGAAAACAAAAAATTAGTTTTTTAGTGATATCATATTGTTAATTATACTGATCAATCAATAAATAAGAATTATCCCAGATGATACGATGAATTTGATATTACGGACAATTTAAAAAGACGATTTCAAGCATCCTTAACGTTCAATTCCATCTTAGGTCTGAACGTCAAAAGGTCTGCGATGAAAGAGTAATCAGCACGGATTTTTTGAAGAAAAAAGAAACGCTTTAATTTTACTCGGTTAAATCTAAGTGCTTGCGAACGTCGTATGAGTCGTATAGTAATAGTGTTGAAAGAAATTGGCAGAATATTAATAATATTATCATTTTATCATTTGAGTTCTCTCTACTGTCTAAATATTTTTAACACAAAGTTATTCATAAAATAAGGATGCTGTCTGTGGTTGAGAGGGAACTTAAAGCGAGTGAATTGATTAAAATTGTGATCTGAAACTCAAAATTCCCATGTTAATCAAGTGAATACTGCGAAATGAACATCATAAATCTGAGGTGATCCTGGTGGGTGTAAACTTCAACGAGCCGAACAGAAATTCTTAGTTCCGATCTGTAGCAGATTGGCGTTATTGAATCACTATTTTAGAGAGATGATTACTTTATTCTTTATGGTGGGTATGTATCACTTTAAAATGGTAACTGTCGACAAGTCCAATGATCTCACTTACCTTATGGTATGTTTTTGCTTTGAGTATTATTATCCAAAATAGGTAAACGCCTGCTGCTGATCTTCCATGAGCTGCGATACACTTAATTTGATTGACTTAAAAACTTTTTTCTTTTTTCTTACAACAAACTTTACACAAAAACTTTATACATCGAACATCAAAACTTCGAAAAAAATAAAAACGAAATAAAATTATAAAACTTCCTAGTTGTTTCGACGGATTTATTCACGTGTTGTAGATAGAACTTGTATTTAAGTTAATAATATCCATTTGCGGTATCAAAAATATCACACTATTTACTTTTTTTTCTTATTCTTATTTAATAAACTTCTTATAACTATTATTCGATTAGGTGTTAAGTAGTAGTAAAAAAACTTTATTTAGAGTTAAATTTTTTAGCTATCTATATTTTCTTTTTTTCTTCACTAGAATTATTTTTTTATGAAAAAATTGGCAAGCGATTTTACTTTTATTTTTAGCAAAAAACTTTTCTTTATTAAGACACTTTAATTACGGCATTCACTTGGATTTATTTATCTACTTTTTTAGGCGATTTATACAAAAAAGATTTTATTTTTTTACGAAGTATTGTTATTAATAGTTGTAGGTCGTTTTAGATATAAAAAATATTTTATTCTTAATTTAGTTTAAAATTGTAATTGAAGTAGTTGAAGTAGAGCAGTAAAAAGGTACACTTTTGTATATATAAGAAACTTTTTTAAACATTTTGTGTATGTGTGAGGAGTAGGAGGAGAGATAAAAATTCAGCACATAGCGATTGTTAGTTGTATTAGAATTCGTATTAGAAGCCGAAGGCGAATTTGATTGTTAGAAAAAAACTTCTTATTTGTTGCAAGAGGACGTTTAGTAGATTTAAAATGTATTTATTTCTTGGAGATTTAATCCTTTTTGTTTTAATTCATCGACGCACGAAAACGACACGGCGACACGGTTTTGAGACATAAACAAACAAAAAATAAAACACAGACAATGCGTTTTAAGTTTGACGTATCCTTTGGATTTTCACTTTTTTTCAGATTTCCGATTTCAGATACAACACATTTTGCGGTGTTTAAAGAACTTAAGTTGAAACTCGCCGCGTATGTAAGCAACAATCTTAGGCTCGTAGGCGTGTGTACAAACAACAACAAAAAACAGTAACGAATAGAATGTTTATTAAACAAACATAACAGTGGCGGTTGAGTCGAGAGATGGATGGATAGATGGATAGAGAGACAGATAACCCGTGTGTGTGGTGTAAAAGATACGAAAGAATAGAAAATTGTTGTTAAAAATAAATTGTGTGCAAAAAAATCGTCTTCACTGACCCGCTCGGCTCTGACGTTGAACCGACACTACCCTACGAGATACTGGCAGGCAGCTCTCGCCTTTCCATGCAACAGAGCCGAAGCCTAGGCAGCGGCGCACGTCTGGTTGTCTCTGTTTGTCGCGTTGATCGTGGTATTGTTGGCTGGCACATGGACAATGCGTTGGTGTGAGTACGTGCGTGTAGAGGAATTCTTTTCTTTTTTATTTTTTCTGATTTTTATTCACACATGGAGAGAGAGGCGCCAGTGGCCTCTCACTCGGTTTGTTTGGGGTGGTCGTTGTGTGGTTGGTGTTGGTGTTAAAAGTTTTTTTTTTTTCTTTTTTTTTGAAAACGTGTTTTTCCTCTTCTTCGTGTTCGCGCATCGGACGTCGGGAATCGGGCATCGGGCGTGCAGCGTGTGCAGATGTAGATGCGATTTACAGACGAATCGGTTGATCGGGTTGGTGTTGACGTTCGGTTCGACTGGCGGGGGCATAAATTGCGTAGGAGACGTCGTCGTTTGGATTTGCGTCTGGACGAGAGAACGTTGGTGTGTTGGGCGATTGTGTTGCCTCCTTTTTTTTCTGGTTTTGTTTGGATGAAGTGATTTCGTTGTTTTTGTTTGTTTATGAAGCTTTTTTTTTTTCAGTTTTTCAGTTTTTTTTTATAGCTTAAGATAGGAATTAAAATTTATTACGACGACATTCACTCGACAGTTGGTCGGAGCGTTGGGATGTTGTTGTCGCGCCTCTTCATAACCGGAGCATGAAGCCAGCGAAACGAAAGTGTTCAAAGTCATTTTAATTTCATTTTTAACACGTATTAAGCCTGAAATGACTTATGCAGAGGCTGTATTAACCTTAGGATGTGGTCAAGTTTGATTTATGGAGCAAATGGAGTTGACGCTATTAAAAGCTGTCGTCTGATTTTCTCGCTTAAACCCCTTGGCCAAGAGGACAAAAGAGCTCGGGCAGATGTGTTAAGCTTGTCCAGGATTTTTGTGCATTCCACAATGTCAAATAAAGTTTGATTTGTCACCTCCGTTGGTGGGAGTTGAGATGATAATCATTTTGATTAATATCATCCTTTTTTCGTAGTACTTGGTACTGATCAGTTTGAAATGCAAAAATTCAATAAGAAATTGGTTGTCTTTTAAGGAGTTATTCGTATAAGGGCGCTAGTATCCGGACAGTGGACATACACTCATGGAAAAAATTATTGGCACAAATGCGATTCTGGAAAATAAATGTCGTTAGTTTTGAAGCGAAGATGAGTATGTCTTAGATTTTTCTGAGAGTTTTTCGCTATTTAAAAAAAAAAAAAAAAACTTTTCTAATAGTTTTAATACTTATGAAAAAAATATCTGTACTAATACTTTTTCCATTTTCTTACCCATTTTTGAACTTTCTTTGTAGATAGTAATTTGTAATGGATTTTAAATAATAGTAATAAATAATATAGTTAATTTAAAAAAATAATAATATTCT
The DNA here is from genome assembly GCA_905187475.1 of Syritta pipiens. Classification (NCBI taxonomy): domain Eukaryota; kingdom Metazoa; phylum Arthropoda; class Insecta; order Diptera; family Syrphidae; genus Syritta; species Syritta pipiens. The sequence goes on along the minus strand of LR994574.1, from coordinate 31,643,116 downwards.
GGCTTTTAACGTTGGCGAACGTTTAAAGATGGGTTTTGAAGGATAAGGAATTTTTGAATAAAGTAACATGCTCATATTTTATGAATAAAAAATATAACAATTATGATTAAGAATAACTTTAAAAAGTTCGATTTGCACTAGGCGATAGGACGCAATATTGATTTTAGTATCTGGGCAAACAAATTTTGTATAAAATCAATCGACTTGGAGATGATTTTCTTTCTAACGAAATCTGCGTTACAGCAAAGGCAGGACAAATGGGGATGTAGTCGCTGTTCATCTAACCACTTTCGCTCCAAGATCCAATACCTACCAATTACTTAAAAAAAAAAAAAAAACTGTCCGCATGAGTTGTGAGTTTTATCATTTTTATCAGGTATTCAGTGCCCGGACAATATGTCCGGAAACTTAACGCGCTTCTAAATTGCAGTTTCAGTCGACGGACACTGAAAAGTACACCCACTCATTGTTTTAAATTACTAAAATGTTGTGTGTTTATATGAGTAAGTAAATAAATAAATTAATTAATTTTTCCTTATTTTTTGCAACAGTCACCATTATTTTTTTATACTTGAAGCGGGATAGAAACGCGCGAACCTGTGACACTAAACTAATTTAAAACTCTTAGAATATCCTGTTGATTGACTTAAGAGTTCACATTATAATTGTAATAAAAAAACCACCCCCGTTTTGAATACCTTTGCTGTTTCCTGTAGACAGTTTCCCTATTATTCTGGTTTAAAGGAAGATGTCCGGACACTAACTAACTAATCTGCATTTTTGTTATGTTTACGATTGGGGTATGTAAGCTGCTTTCAAAAATACCAAAAGAGTCTCTTAAGTGTTAGCTTTCCTTAGGAATTCGATTTTAAAGTGCGTGTTATCTAACATTTAACTTGCATTTAAACAAAAAAAAAATTAAAACGAGACATCATCCATAACGTTACTTCAAATTCTATTACCTTATCAAATGTTCAAATAAAAAAAATATACAATCATTGAAAACTACAGAGGTTTTTTGGTTTTCTTCTAAGGGGTGATGACATGTGAGGTCAGCCACCTCCTGTAGTCGGCCGCCGCGTCACAAAACGATGCGTAATAGTTAATCCGTTGGTAATATGTTTTTTTCTACAAAGGACAATGATTTTGTTATCAGTGAGTAAAAGGTTGTTGCAAAGCAGTTGCTAGTTTCTTAGTTAAAATTACCACTCTGATTCAAGTTTTCATTGAAAGTGTAAAAAAAAAATAGTGGAAGTGATTTTCAAAAAAGTTTTAAAATCAGTGAAATATTGCCAGTAGGTGCATTATATGTATTATTATATTTGTTTTATCAATAGATTCCTTTTACTGAATATTTAACAAAAATAAAAACGAAAAAAGAAAATCTGGGGAGGCCGTCGTTAGAAGATATTTTTTCAATAATTCTTCTGAGGTCGCCCTTTTGTAATGTTATGTGACCTATCACCATGCTCTTTACTAGGAAATATGTAACTTCAGTGGTATTTCCAACTTATCCACTAATTTTTTTATTGATTCAGCAAAATTTTTTAGTTATGCTTTTTTTCTATTGAGGCCTGCGCACCAGTTAGTGGAACACGCGGTCAAAACGATGATTGCGCATTTTTCTTTCATCTAACAACTAATTATTCTTATTGGCGATTTAAAAAGGTAGTTTTCTTTTGCTTGCATTTCACATTTCGCAATGGCAAGCCTAGTAGTTGAAACAAATGAATGACCAAAGTGTGCTTGACTAATCTATAAGAAATGAGAAACTGCCAAAAAATTAGCATTAGCATGTGTTATCTGTTCCAGTTACTTAAATCTTATTTTCTAAACATCCCAATTTTGCATCAATATTTAAAAGTAACCCCAGCAAAATTTGTGCTTCTATTAGTTTATTAGAATTCTTCGACGTGTTTCTACTAAAATATTGAAAGCGCCGACATAAGTGACCAGCAATCGAAAAATAAGAACCTTTAAATAAAACATGAGTTCAGAAGAAATTAAGTCACAGCTCGACTCGACAAGCATGAGGAGAAACGATTTAGATGTTTTTTCCTCTTTATACATCCAGTTTAAGTTTAAGTTTTAGTAGTGTAATAGCCCCATTTATTAGCTTAAGACAAGCAAGGAAAAAACTTAACATAACTTAAAGACTAACAGAAAACTTAACCTAACTTAAGACCTATTGGGGATGGCGGTTAAGGCGGCGGAGCCGGAGTTTTAGGGTGGAGGGATTCGCGCTGAGAGCGAGCAACTTCCCTGTGACAAACTTTTCGTTCTTGGCTCATTTGACATTGGGCAGCAACTATCTTTCAACGTGTATGTCTGTTCACGTGCTCAAATTTAAAACAGCTCTGCAAGCTAGCTGTGAGAAAATTTGCTTTGATAGCAATGCAATATTCTTATTCAAGACTTCAGGGTAAAGTCGGATTTTTATTAAAAAAGAGTTCTGTTCTTGCTTCGGCAGAGTATACAGATAGATACTAAAATTGAAACGATCCCTATCCAAATTTCCTCGTCGCCAATAGTCCGCCCAACCATCATGCCAAGTCCGCTCCGTTAAAACACCCACCGAAACCCAAACGACTCCACCAAACAGCAGCTGACTACCGTCTGTGCAACTCTACGCGATATTCGAACGAAGACGAAAAGCCGGCTGTCGGATAAATGCATTTTATCCGGAGAGCCGCAGCGCTGCAAAGTGTCTCTCTCGCTCTCTCGACGTTCTCTCAAATTATCGCTCTCTCTGAAATCAACACACTCACACATCCACACCCTATGGCTGTGTGTGAATTGTTTACATTTCTAATTCTCTCTCTCCGGCTGGTTGGCCTCCGTTAATGCAGTCAAGAAAGTGTCACTGTGTTCGTGCTCCGCCAGTGGGCAGGGTAGAGCAAAGAAACAAAAGAAAACAAAAAGAACGTGCTGAAAAAAGACAACCGAAAACAACTGAGGCATGTTCCAATGAAAACGTCGCGATATGGTCTCGCCACGGAGAAGTGGGCGACTTAAAGAGGCCAAAGCAACAACACCAAAGCAAAGAGTGACGGCAAAACAAAAAAGAAAAATGGTGTAGGCATGTGGAGGTGGGAACAAACTGTTGCTTCTAGTTGGATCACAGAGTGGGCGCTGAAAAGAGACAAAGTCGTAACCGAGCGAGATGACAATTTTGTTCGATGCCACTGTGGAGGGGTAGAACAAGGGAGGTTTTTGTTTTTTTTCTCATGTTGTTAAAAAAAGTATCAACTACGACGCGCAACAACTGTGCGACGTTGAATTCAATTTGTTTGTTGAATTAGAATTAATTAATGGGAATTAAAACGAGGCCACAAAAAACCGGCGAACCGTGGACAATTACCACCACTCGATTCAGTGCAATTGGAAAATTATAAACAAATTCTGGTTCGTTTTTTTCGTGCAACTACACTGCAAGCCGACAGTGATACGCATGGATCAGGTCCCTTTCTCCATTACCACTTCAATACGAGCCAATTACTGTGCGTGTGCTTGTGTGGCTATGATTGAATTCATTCCCAGACCCAGAAACAGAAACTCGAGCGTCGAATAAATTAACGCGCCTAGGCGGGTATCTGTTACGTAAAACTAAAGTTAGCGATAAATTTTACCAGCTACCAGACAGTTCCATTCAAAATAAAAGAAAGGCATTGCAATGGGATTTATTTGGAGGTTCCTCACCGTTAAATACCTTTCACTTGACGGCAGACACTAGGCAAATGTCATTGGGCCGGCTTGGCCAGTCGGTGACAGCAATTCGATGTGGTTGTCAAATGGCCGAAGACACAATCGTAGCGTTTTGTTTGTTGTCGCGTTGAAATTTTGATTTATGAGTTTTCGGTTTTCGGTTTTACATTAGACGGTTTCACGTAGAGTCGACGTGACCTAATTGTTATTATGAATGCTATTCAGAATCGGCGATGATGTCTTCAAACTTCACATTACTTTTCCTCCTTGTCTAAAGAATGCCTTAAGGTTTCAAGGTCTTAGTCTTAAAAGAAAAGCCTATTTTACAGATTACCTAACCAACTTTGCAAACTTTTCTAACTCCGCCGTTGGGGTTCATAACCTTAACTTCTAAGTAATTGCGATCACAATTGTATCCGCCTGATCCACGACTTGCAAGCTAACTTCATCATGGCATACTAGCGATAAATTTTTATTCGCTGTCCAGTTGCTTATAACTGCGAATAATACGAAATAATAGATTAAAAAAAAGTCTTTATCTATACATATAAAGGAAAGCTATCTTCTTTTTTGGGCGCAATAATGTTGTTAACACAATAATGAGGAAACTTGACCTTTTAACAACATAACGTTGAGGCTTTAGCTTAGATCATAATCGTGAATGAAAAAAAGAAACATGAAAATTGGATTTTTGGTAGACCTTTTTACAAAAAATGTAAATTTTGGTAAAATTTGCTCCCTTTTTTTTTTTTTTTTTTTAATAGTTGTGATTAAAAAAAAACTTCGTTGAAGTCCTTGTGAATTGTATTTCGAAGATGTGTGCTAAGATTTCATCAAGATCGGTTGAGTAGTTTTCGAGAACTTTTGACAGCCGACTTTGAAAACACAGTTCTTGAAAAATTCGTTTAAAGTTTTGCGTAACACCTATCTGTCTCTAAATATTGCGAACTAAACAAGGTTTTTTCGGATTTAAGAGGGCATCATATTACTAAAGCGTTCTTTCAGTACTTACTACACTGAAGAAAATAATTTTCAAATCCATTAATAACAACACAAAATGATTTGATTTATAAAATAGTTTCAATAATTATTGACTTAGAAGAATTATGCACTGGATAACTTGTGAGTTAGCTATTTTGGAAGCTGCAAGGGCTTTATCGCTTCCATTCCCCAAATTGTCCTCAATTTGAATAAACATAATTTGTATTAACGAAAAAAATAAACATTGTTTTCGGTATCTATAATTTCTTGCAACTCTCCTAGAAGCAGAGTTTCGGGTAGATAAGTGGAACTCTATATAATAGAAATGACAAGGTAGATTTTATCGATTTGCATTTTAGATAAATTCACATTATCGAGAAACGTACTGTAGACAGATCAAGAATTTATATCATAGTAAACACCATAGTCTAATTGGAAATGAGTTATTAGCCACCTAATCTAATTGGAATTAGTTATGAGGGCTTGGGTAGTGATGTTCGAAATATAGCTAGAATGCGTGTGCGGTTTTTATTCAAACTAAAATAAATTTCATTTAATTTTTAATTTCTTCTACACCTTCATTTTTTGGCTTTGCGATTTCTTAGACATCTGAGCTTCCACGCATCAATTCAGCTCATCTGTAAAGGAGTCATCTAGTGCGCGTTCTTCGAGCATTAAGGGTTGGAATAATTTTCACACCAATGTTACTAATATAAAAAAAAAATATAAACCTAACCATTAATTTAAAATTACTTCACGCACTTTGGCAATAATCGTTTTCGAGTCATTGGCAAATAAAGGTTAAGCAAAAACATGCCACGTTATAGATCTGAAAACGCATCTGAAAATATTGCATCTCCAACGTTTGATTTTCCTTTTGGTTTTCCGGATTACGATTTAAATTAAAACTGTACGCATCAATTTTTTTGTTAAAACTTAAAACATTTATTCGTACAAAACGGACGTTATTAAACAAAAAACGGAGAGGATTCAAAATGAAATTATATAAAACCAGTTCACAAACAAAGCCAGAAGTCGTCGTGTGTCAATGAATAAAGATAGTAAATTGAACTGGTATTCCCATACAATACTTTTGGAACATTACGTACCACAAGGGTTCGCAGAAGCTGTTGGAGACTGTTTACTATCATCTAGTACAATCTAAATTGCAGTACGGCATAGCATGCTTGCGTGGTTCTTATTTAAATAAAATTAAGCCCTTACTGATTGTACAAAAACATATCCTCAGGATAATGTGGAATAAAATGACATGACATGACAGTAGTTTCTTACTTTTCATTAGTTTCAACATCCTCCCCTTTAAACATCTTTACTTTTACAGAGTTCTCAAAGTATTTTGTATTATATCACTACTGACAGATGCCTTACCTATCCTTCCCTCCGCAGTTGCAGTTCTACTACTCATTATTTAAACTTCTACACCGCAGTCACCCCCAGATAAGCTGTACAATAATATACATATACTGAAGACAGGTTAAAAATGGATATTTAACTTCGACTTATATGAAATAAATCACCTTACTGATCGTGTAGTATTTAAAAAATTAAATTCCTTTTTGTTGCTTATAGCTTTTCATTAAAAAAATCGTTGCTTTCTTCGCCACTCTATTAAACACCTCCAAGTATTGTACTATTTTCATCAATATGTTTATAGTTTACATTCGTCACTAGGTTTACAACTATAGAATGTATCTTTCATGTTCAATCTACTTATGTTCTCTATAGCTCTTAGAATCTTCCATCTTCCTTGCCCTTATTACTGAAATATGTATATTGAACTTTAACTATAAGGTAAGCTGCTTAAGAGTCATATCGTAAATCGAAAATGAATAGTAATAAAATCAATCAATCAAATATGTGCCAGGAAGGCGTCTGCATGTAAATAGCCATGGTTAGCATTTAGAACGAAATTATCTGCGCGTGAGTGCAAGCCGCATTCAACGGAATTTATTTAACTACTTTTTAGGTTGCTTTTGGTCGTTAATTTTTACATTCTGCGCTACTTTGTGCGTGTAATAAACAGCTTATAGAGAGAGACAGAGAGAGAGACAGACACACAAGGGTCTGCAACACTGCATCGAGGGAAAAGACCTCCTCCAGAAAAGGCAGGAATCACATTTTCGATAACATGCCAAACGAATTTAAAAAAAAAAAACATTTGTTAATTTTTCCCAACAGAACCTAATCGTTGTTCATAATTTGCAAAACTCTCACCCATCGTCGTGACAAGGTTATTATTATTTCGAATAAGAAAAGCCTCTGGCACAGCTGCATTTAATCAAAATCTTTTTGTCTTCGGAGCGTGGGAGAGTTGCTTTTACTCCGAAACAAACGTGTCTCCTTTAATGACTTTCTCCCACCCGAGAATGAAGAAACCCCTCAGCTGCATCGATCCTTCATCCCTCCAAAGGTGTACACAAACCTACGTCTAAGATGCAAACAAATCTTTTCCCACACTTCTCGCCTTCACCCATAGGGAAGGAGAGGGTGAAAAATCACCTCCGCTGATTGCACTCCAAGGAGTTCCGTATCCTTATTATCGCTTTTGTCATTGCGTGGTCCGTTTGGTGAACAAAAAGACGCGTAAAAGTTCACTCCGTCGAGGGGTGCACAACAAATGAGTTATTTTCCCAACTCCCATTTCGGCAACAGCGAGCGATCTCGTCCTCTCTCTATACCGCAACACTGAACATCAAGGATCATCGAGCAGCTCGTCGACTGACGGAATTCTAAAACACAGCAGGATAATGTCGAGCTGAAAACTTTGTTGGTAAACCTTGCTATACACCCGGCTTTCTTCCTACGTGTAACGAGCAAACTCCTTCAAACTCAGAGGACGGTAGGGTGGCTTAAGAAATCCCGTTTGCCTGCTCTCACCCTCGGGACACGCGAACAATGGCGACTGTTGATCAGGCAGTCGAAATTCTCTAAGAAAATTAAAGAAAGACGCAGAAGGAGGAAGCAAGGAAGCAAGGATATTCAGGTACTAGGGGAGGATTCGTGTGCACAGCATTTCACGTGGGGTAGTCGCAGTTGGTCTGCCATTGTTCCTACAACCACCCCGATCGCAACAAACGAAGACGAAGGTAAATTAATTCAATGATTTGGCGGCTCTATTGTGTGCTGTGGATGGACGGATCGAGTGTGATCCATGAAGTTATTCGCATTACCTTTGATTTGTTACCTTCCCCCTCGACATGGCATAACAAAAATAGCTTATTGCTGCCTGTCGTGTTGTTGTTGGAGAGTGTTTCCCGCCAAATTATAGGGGGCTGCTTTTTCGGTTTTACGACGTACTATTGTCACTCGGGCGGTTCACCGGGTTTTCATCTTGAAGCGAAGGCTTCAAAAACCGTGGGAAGATTTCCACCCCACATCGAATGGGAGTTGGGAGTGAAATCCCGACACGCCACGCTGTGACGGATTTACAACCGGAATGTGTTTTATTTTGGCAGGACCACGGAATGCTGAAGTGCGTTGCAATGCATCTGCGTGGTGGCGATATAAACTGTGCAGGGGTGATGCGCAGAATAATCCGGGGAGGAAAGGAGCCGACTAGCAGTTGGGAGTGGCGGTTAGCAATCAGATCTTGTTCTCATGATACTTCGTTTTCTGGTTCTTAGACGCAGGACCAGCCATTTGGGTGGAACGGGTGGTTTAGTGATGAGATTGTGAACATGTTTAACTAGTTGGCGCAGATTTGTAACTTTTCAAAACCCGCAATAAAATTTTCATTCACGACAACGTTTTTTGTTCAAACACTGATTGTGCATCCTAATCTGAACCACTCACCGAAAAAGTAAGCCCGCTGTTTCATCAGTTTTAACAGAGTTTTCTAGTTTTTTTTATTCTAAGGTAAATAGCTTATTTAATTAAATGCGTTTGTAAGACCCTCGAAATAAGCTTTCTTTTGTCTTTAGGCATTCAAGTAAAAGTACTCTGTACTCTATTTTAATTTAATTCGTATTTTGTTCAAGACAAATCATATTTCTGTACTTAATATTGTATATAACACATCGTAGGTTTTTTTAAACGAAAGGAACTAAAACTAAATAGCTTCTGCAGCTTCTGCTTTCGAAAACATAAGAAAGAAACCAACTATCTTTGAATGCACAATATTTAGTTTTTTTGTTACGAACCCATTAATTGTTTGCAGAAAGTTTACTTCATTTACTTCAAGTGGGCGGAAAAGGCTTTTTATAATCCCTGAAATACAATTTTCTGTTAAAATTTTGATCAATTATAGATTCTGTCAGTCACACTCGAACTCTTTTGCTCTAAAATCGCTTTCATTTCGTGGCTGTCAATGCATCATTTTCTATCTTCCTAGTCCTGTTTCTGAACGAACATGTCCCGCTTGAAAGAAATGCGTTCGATACGCTCCGATTATTTTCTGCAAAGTGATTGGGATAGGAAATGGTGAATATCCCCACGACCTTTAAGCCCAGAAATTTATTCCGTCGCCATTCACATGCTTAGCTGACAAGAGCCAAGTCACCGTCGAATATCACACGTGTCGGCGTATGAAAAACTTCAAAACATTGTTCCATGCATTTAAATAAATTAATGAAACACGTCAATGTTATTAATAATAATTCTTTGCATTTGCATTGTTTTTTATTTAAAATTTTTTTTTTCATAAATCTAATTATTCGGCGGATTTAGCTGAGATATTGTTTTTTCGAGCGGATATGCCACACGCAACGAATTCTTAATCCACTACTTAAGAGATTAAGTCACCGTCAAAGAGTGGCGGATACAGAAATCAAATTGATTGAGAGGTGGGGGATGAAGGCTGTCGACCTGTGGGCAGAAAGATGCCCAGGAGACTTTTGAATCTTTTGTATAAAATACAGGAAATAAAGTAATCTCTCTTTATGGTTGATGAAGGCATCACTTGAAATTGATTTACTTAAGTATTTCATTATAATATTGTACAGTGATTAGAGCGCGCCGCACAATGGAGCCAAATGGCCAAAAACCTATATCTTGAGAACCATGGGCCCTATCAAGTTCTGGATAGTCTCATTAAATTCAGGATGAAAAAATACACAAGAATTGATATAATAATTTTATAAATTTTTAATTTCAATTCATTTTTCAATAATATCTTTGGGTAATGATGAAAAAGTTAGTATTAGTACCTACTTTTTTGCTACTAATTTTAAATGGCGTGATGTAATGTAAACATTTTCGTGCTCTAGACACCCCTACCTTTAAAATGAAACATCGAACGTTTAAGCTAATAAAAGTTTTTTTCCCAAACATTAGCACAAATTTTTTTTTAAATCTTCCTATTCCGAAAAAAATTACAGTTTTTTTCGGATAGGCGGATATACCTTCTCTTTTATCACTAAATTAGGAAGCACTTACAAGTTATAAGCAGTTTTTTTTTATAAAAGACGACAGACAGACACCGAAGAGTTTTATAAGCGTATGATTTTTTTCTTCCTTAGAACGAAACCTTAAAAAATATAATATATATTTTTTGGCAATTTGAAGTGCACCTTCAACAATTAGAGTGCTTCGTCACTCATAACAAGATGTTTCTTTTGGCGGTCAAGTGAAATGACCTAATTTTAATTTTTGGCAGCATAGAAATATTTTCTTGTGTACTCGAATATTAGTCTTCATTCCTGCTTTTTGTGCCTCTTCCGAAAGTATTCCAATTGGTAATACTGCTGGTTTCCCAACTTTGGCTTCAAAAATTAATATTTTATTGATCATTGTACGTATTAGATACCACATATGCGTTTTTGTTTCGTCTTGCCTGTTGGTTATAATTATAATAATTAGCATAGAGAAACCGACCAGTTTTTATGGCTTTATTTCTAAAGATGGCAGAAGATGGCAATACAATTTTTAGAAAGTACGGTACTGTTATGAGCTTAAAGAAAATGGCAATTACTAACTGGAGCTCAGTGGAGTTTTTTTTACCTTCGACAAAGTTATGATCCCACTCTTTTCCCACTCGCTCTATTATTTTTCTATATTATAACTATAAAATATTTAGAGCGGCTTTTTATTTTTTTCTATTTTCTTTAGAGCATGAACTAAAAATATGATGAGTTTCTGAGGCTTTCGGAATCCACAGTTCACTGTGTAACCTACTTAAGCTTTAAGTTTATCTAACATAAGTGGATTTGTGAGAAATAAAGAACGAATATAGCAAAGCAGGTTACATTAAGAGCACGCGAAATTTTCAAATGCCGATCCTCATCTCAGCCTTTCCTTCGAAGATAATGGCTACTTGTTTTACGCAATTCAATAAAGGAAAATGTGAACTCATAAAAAAAGTCAGAAAAAAAAACATAGTTTCACCATAAATAGTTGCTCAAAAAGAATTACTTGTTATAAGTATCAAATAATTCAAAGCTACTAACTCTAGATAAAAAAGTCTACCGGGAAAAGCAAATCTATAAGTTCGTAGACTTTTACAATGATATTTTTAGTACGCTAAACAGAAGCAGCTCCTTTAATTTGAAAGTCAGGGTCTGGAAAAAATCTAATCGTTCTAAAATACATCCGAAAAGGGATGTAGCAGATTATATTCCCCTGCTTGCACGGATTATATATGCCGCTTATGGTATCCGGCGGATGGACTGCGTCGAGAATATTTTCACATTCACTTGTTTTTCTATTAATCGTGATCGGATGTCGGTAGGGTAGTGCAAAAAAAATTGAAAATGCAACTCATCCGCACTCCATATATTTTGTTACGTTTTCAATCCGAATGAAATTGGTTGTGGATTTCATATGAATAAATACAAATTACACAAACCAAAGTCAAGTCATGCTGTTTTTTCTCTACGACGATCGAAGTAATTGCATATTCTTAATAACAAATACATCAAAATCCTTTATCACTTAATCAACAAGAAATCTAAGCTTAGTGCTGACAATAACATTTTATTGTTTATATCTATTTTTCAGTCTATCCTACTGCATGCTGCTCCTGTCTGGTACGATTGTGCCCTGAGACACGAACTCAAATTACAAACATATCAAAACAAAGTTTTAAAAATTATGCTCAACTTACCACGTTATTACTCAACTTTTCGTTTTATAAACCAACTTTTCAGTAACCCTTATTGATAAATTAACTCAAAGATTTTATAAGAATTGCTATTACTCAGATTATAAACCAGCTTATTAAATACTTGTCCCAATAAATGATTTTATTAATATGAATAGACTAGTAAATTATGTACATCTCACTTGGGAATATTCCAATAGTCGATTTTAAGTGTTAAATAAGGGTTTTATGCGTAGCTTTCATTGTTACTCACATCTCATCTGTATCTTATTTTCATCATAAATTATTTTAAATCATAGTTGTAAAGGACTAATGTCCTACATCTCTTAACTAACTCTCGTACTACATGTACGATATATTATTCACGCTACTTAATTAACAAAATAAATAAATGACTGACAGAAAACAGCTGATTAGAAAAAGGATTGATACAGAGGTTTTGCAGACCGATAATGTGGTTTATCAGTCGGATTCTATAATAGAATTGAACTGCGAATGCTGATCGTTCACGGTCAATCTGCCGGATTCTATAATAGGGGTGAATACGAATAAAATTCATATTAAATAACTTACAAGTGTATATATGTAACCTTTTAAGGCAAATATTTTTATTTTTTATTTTACTTACAACACAAAATTTGTTTGCCAACCTACATCTTCTCTTGAGGAAAAGAGTAACCGTATTTAATTTTTTTGGGCATCAAATGCCACTCATTCTTAAAGTTGTATTAAGAAAATTAAAATAAAATAGTCTATTTGCAATTTTAAGGTCCATTTCATTTACACCATACCAAGGCGTTAATGATGATTTTTACAGTAAGTTAACTGTACCAAAAGGTTTGTAGAACGTTAGCGATACTTAGTTTTGTAAGACTCCAGAGTCGTATGCTGTACAGCGTGAATTGCGATTATCTTTGGAAAAACTCCGCCAAATACCTACCGAAACATGCAGTCTGTGCAATTCAAAGAGATGGGTTATTATTAATGATTATCACTAAGCATTCTTTATTAGTTTTGTATTTCATTTATTAGACAGCAACACTTGCTGTCAACACTTATTAAAGCTTTGGAGGTCATGCTGCATTGTTATAATTGGCAAATGGGGTACTAAATAAAGCTATTTCAGCAATCTAAAGTATAAGTTGAAAAATGAAAAAGCAATATCATTTGTTGTCGCAATATTAATTAGTTTATCTGCAATTTTAAATATTTTTTCACGTTGCACAGTGGTAGAACTCGCTAATCGGGTTGAAAAAAATGCAAAAATCAGTTTTGCGATTCGGTTGAGATTGATATTTTTTATTTCTTAAAACAATGCTGTATATTAAAATTTTTTTTTCTTAAAAAGGATTGGGTATCAGTAAAATAGGAACTTTCTTATGGCACATTTAGTTAGCTGCTAAAAATGAGTTAACAAAAATTAATTTAATTTTCAAGAGGAGCAAAAGTTTAGGGACTCAAGTGGTTCAAGCTTAAGGCTTGTATAAAAAATATTCTGATTCTGTGAAGTATCCGCTTTCAGATAGTGTAAAGACTTTTTGGGCATTTTTGCGACGGCCTTACAACTTTTTTTAATTTTTGGAATGACCTGCCGAATTTGCGCCTGGAACTTGGAACTTATTATTTGCATTCCTTAAAATCTAGTTAGGCTAGTAAAGCATTGCTGCTGTAACCAATAAATAAAAAAATAAAACTTGAAAACATGATTCCCCTTCACAATTCAATTGTCGAGCTAGATTGGCAAATCCGACCACTGTGGGTTGGTGGGGTTACATATCGTCCAACTCATTTGCGATTTTTGTAAAACGTGTTAATAAGGGGTTTTCCAATAAGAGGTGTTATTTTGGATAGATTTTTTTGACATTTGACAAGTAGAAACTACGCCATTAGGAAAAATGAAACGATACATGCTTCAACAAAGCACTGAAATTATTAAAATTCACTATAAACATGGTGAAAATTCGGCAGAGGCGGTTCGTAAAACTAAAACATTTTTGGGTCGTCGTGAAGCACCTTGTTGGACTGCATTACGAAAATTGGTGGGAAATTTCGAGCTGTTGGGACAAGTTAGTGATGTGAAGAATAAAACCTGTGCATGTCGCTCAAGAACTCGCGGTCAAAGACCTAGAGAACATGATGATTTTTTATGACCGGAATTGGATGGTATTGATCTGGACAACGTTTACTTTCAACAAGACGGCGCTACGTGCCACACAAGCAACGAAACCATCGATCTCTACGGGAAAAGTTTCCGGACCATGTAAACTCTCGAACCCTTCGAGATCACAATTGGCCACTGAGATCTTGTGATTTAACACCTTGCGACTTCTTCCTTTGGGGTTACGTGAAAGATGAGGTCTACGCCAACAGCCCAGCGTCGATTAAAGACTTCAAAGATGGATTTCGTGAAGCTATTAAGGGCATACAGCAGCCTCTTTGCGATTTGGTGATAGAAAATTTCATGAAAAGGATACGGTTCTGTAACCGTAGCCAAGACGGCTATTTGAGTAATATTGTTCTCCATTATTAATGACATACCTTCCTCTTTATATTGAAATAAACATCCAATCATTTATCTCAAAAATATCAAAATAACACCTCTTATTGGAAAACTCTATACATAACAAAAATAATTTTCTTAATTGATTTCAATTACTGCCTCCTTTTGACCGCACAGTCTGCCAGGACACTGCTCTGCTCCGTCTCTCAGCTTCTTACCACACACTAATATAGTGGCCTACGCACACGATAAGAGTATTTTACATTTTTAATTAAATTAACATCGATGCACCATAATCGTTAACGTGATCATGACGCAGATGTGGTGCACAGATCGCCGTCGTCACCACCACCGTCGCCACCTCCACACGGGGGTTACGCATGATCATTCCCTACCCATTTCTATGCAAATTAGCCAACTAAATTGTCATAAAAGTGAATCAAATCAAAATCAATTCTACCTTTGATTTTGGTTCCCCGAAGATGAAGCAGTCCACAGGCTCGGTGCTACGTCGCGTGTCCGTTTGCAAGTAAATCATTTGAGTACGTTACGCGGTGAGCATTCCGGCAAAGTGCATTTATAACGAGATCGCTGCTAGAGTTCGTGCTGCTGTCTTCGGCTTGTTGTGGCGTTCATCCGTTCAGCGAACGAATCCGCTGCGATGACGGTAAGCGGCGTTAATTGCCAATTATGGTTTTAGCAAATTAAAAGGGAAATTAGCAGAAAGTTATGAGTTTATAAGAAGGCCGAGCGTGCGTATGCACACAAGACCGAGATACATATGATAGTGGCTGCGTTCTTATCGTCTTCGCGTTGGCGCAGTGGTCTCAATGCTGTTGGTCGACTTAAGAAAGTGGAAGGAAGGCGCTGGGCCCACGAATGCAATCTTCTCGCGAGCGGGGCGCTTTATGTGTCCGATTATAATTGTTGCACGAATTTATGGTAATGCTGTTGGGCACATGAGTTATCGGGCAACAGGTGCAACCGTAGGTAGGGAGTGTAAATCACATTCACGGGGTGGTAGTTAATTTTAGTTATTGCTTTGCCCGGCTGTGGGGTGAATAGAATATGTGCGAAGTGATTAAAAGCCGCGATTCGGTATTTTCTTTGATCGGTGGGTTAGTGACAGTAGTCGAATAGAAAAAAAGGAAGGCATAGGTTCAATATTACTCCATTAGGAGTAAAAATCATCATCATCATTAAAAATCGATTGCACCCCTATTTTGATGTAGGATCCCAGTGCTGCTTTCAAAAATTTGACAATATAACAGATGGGATGTCCTCCAATTCTATCCCTTTTAGGTGCGTTTCGATTATTTTGAATCTGATTTGGTACAGCCTTGGGCAGTTGGTTAGTCCGTATTCCATAGTTTCCTTAGTCTGACAGTATCTTCGTGCTAATGCGACCCATCTAATAAAGGTGGTAATTGCATGCTCCGTATTCTGTAAGTGCTTCGCATAATACTCTCAGGTTAGCTCTGCTTAGTTCTAGAGTTTCTTTAGCTCGTTCGGGGTTGTGATTGTGATGAATTTCCTCGAGAGTTTAATGCCCCCTGGTTATTCCAGAAGTTTTTTTTTTTTTTTTCAATGATCCAGTTCTGTCTGTGTGTACGGAGCTTCCTCTCCCTTATTGGTTAGAGTAAACACCTTTTCATAGCCCTCCTGGTTTTCATGTCCTGGTACCCAAATTAATCTCTGTCTGTTGCTTTCTACCAGTGTGTCTAGGTTTTTTGTGCACTCCCAGACAGCCTCGGAGTTGATGGTGCAGCTTCGTGAGGCTTTAAGGACAGCCTGACTATCTGCGAATATAGCGTAGATATTTTTGTGTTGTTAACCTTTCTTTCGATAATGTGGTGTGCGGCTTCATTGATTATATGCACTTGCACTTTGTTGTTACAAACATTTGTAATTTTTTATACGAGAGGGTGTTTGATCTGATTTGTTTCACGAATGTGGAAGCTAACTTCTCAAAGTTAATTTGTTGATTTTAAAATCTACTGTACAAGATGGAAATGTAGAGTTGGTGTGGCAGCCTTGATGTCCAGGAGGTCGTCTAACTTCACTCAAGCATGAGAAGCGTTCATATGGCTTTCGGATAATTTTTTAAGCATGTCCTTTTAGAAGTTTCTTATATTTATCTCACTGAACAAAAGTGATTTGAAAACTAGTATCTACCATGATTTTGATAGATTAAATAATTTACATTAACATTTTGATGACGTAATGAAAGTCCTGAAGTTGCTTAGTATCACCGTGCTATTAAATACACTGCACTGCAGACCAGACCGCTACAGACATAAAACACCCCTTGATTTTCTGTTTCTTAACTATTATTTTCTGCTACAGATGTTACTGTTGAATAATCATTGCTTATTTGTATCTAAATCCTTATAACTGAATGCCAAATGCTTCTCGCCATCTCCTGTAAACTTTGGTATTTCGCTATCATTGGTACTTAAATATATAAAAAAAAACCGGTCAAGTATGAGTTTTACTCACCCGCCGAGGGTTTCGTTCGCAAACAGATTAGTAGTTTAGACTTAATATATGTCTAAGAAATCAACAAACTAAAATAGTCAAATCAAATTAAACTCAATTCACTGTTCATTCACTAAAATTCTTTCATTTCGAACGAAACTGAACAAAAGAAAATCCTTTCCCATTTGCTGATCGCGCCAGCTGTGTGAAAATTGCTTTGGTGCATTTAGGGGATGAAATGCCGCAAGCGACACTGAGACTACCGTCAGTTCATCGTTTTTTGCGATAACTGATTCGATTTAAATCGTTAATATCTCGAAAAATTGTATGAAAATAATTTTTTTTACATAATATTTTATTGTTCTTTCACTGAGATCTACAAAATGGCGTTTTCGGATCTTCAAAACTCGAATGTTGTTGTTTTTCGGTTTTTGGCCAATATCTCGAAAACTATTAAAGCCAGAGTGCTCAAACCAATTTTAACACAAAGATTACAGTGTTAGATAAAGTTAGACCAACGGGTGTGGAAATGCGAGGGGGGGGGGACGCCTTTTTTTCGACTTTGAAGCTTAATATCTCGAAAACTTAACTTCCAAATGAAACTTTAAAATTCAAAATGAAAACTCCATTTCATTTTGCAAGACCTGTCCGACGGTACCTCACTTAATATATTGCCGTGAATTTTTTTTTCAAAAAAAGTTAGTAATTAATTTATTTTAGTACAAATAAAAAATCACACACGATTTTCGGATAATTTTGGATAAATTGCGATGAGTTGCCCCATAACTCCAATTTTATAGTACAACTTTTTCATCTAGCTATCATCCTCTTTCCAACGATACCCATATCAAGGAACTAGTAAAAGAAATTTATTTTTCAAATTTAGTATTGGCACTAAGCTTTTCGCTAGTATAAAATTTTCTTAAATTTTTTTACCTGCACTTTCTTTGGGCAAGTGAAATACGTCTTTTAGCAAAGTTTTATTTCTAAATTCTTGGTGGTTCGCCAATTACAGATTGACAGACATTTTCATAATCAGGGCACCGCCCCCTTTCCAATGACACCCATATCGACCATCAAAGTGAGTAAACGTTTTTTCGGGCGTTAGTATTAGTACTAACTTTTTCTTTAATCTATGACTAATTCCAAAAAAAAAACATAATCTATTTTTGGGTTGCCTAGATACACCTTCAGTCCAAATTTCATCCCTTAACTACAAAGGAGTTTTAAGTTATAGTCAAATATGTAAAAGGCGACAGACAGACAGACAGACAGACACCGAAGTGATTCCATAAGGGTTTCGTTATTCCTTTGGAACGAAATTTGGAAAAATTTTGACTTTTGAAAAATGCGTCAAGAACGGTTTCCGGCCAACAAAAAAACTAAACCTTTCAACCGAAGTCGGAGAGTAGTTACGAATTGTATTCTCATATGATAAACGATTTGGATTAAATGTACCAAACGGACTTCGACATTACTTTTATGATTCGAAAAGTAGCGCTATTGTAAGGACAACAAAGCTGAGGTGGCCTCATAATTTGATTAAAAATACATTGCTATATTTGTTTTACAAATGTACGGATAATAAGCGAGGATAGTACCCAAAATCCTAACCAGTACGTTTAACAGACAAATTCGGAACTTTATTTTTCAACAAAATTCGTTTCGCACTGTGTGAGAGTTTTAAAATGCGAATTAATGCCAATGGAGCAATCTGTCTCAAAATAAAATAAAACATAATTATCAAATTATTTCCGTCAAGAATGAAAGCAATATTAAAGTAAGAATTGACTATTAACCCTTTCATGACCGCACTTTATTCCAAACTAAAGAAAAATATTTTTTGCTAGAATCTAGCTTATGAGGTCCAACTAAGCCAAATTAAAACAAAAAAATATTTAAGGACTATAACATAAAAAAATATATAGAATGTTGTTCCTATGCAACACTATGCCATATATGGTACCTAAAATTGCATCATATTCGAAACCAAACACCATTCATCATTCATTCATCCATCCCATTTAAAATGCAGTCGAATTAATTTCAGAAATGAAAATAAATTTCAGAATGATGAATGATTTAAAAAAAGTTATGAGATCTGTTGGCTTGTAACTTTTTTGTTGAGATTGCTCTTCACCAAAACCAAAGTAATGGATCTCGAATATAATATTCTTATTGCACCAATAAATGTTTTAAGCAGTATTAAATAAATTAAAATGGTTTTAAGCAAGAACCTAACACAGCTTCTGTTCTAAGTGTGCCTTTTTTTGACTCTAACAAGTTGCTTAAGTTTAAGTTTCATTAAGTACCATTTTGAGCCTATTTTCAAGTGGCCTTTACGTCCCTGCGGCCAATTTTCATATAACACCGTTTCGACCATGCTGTCTACAAAACTAATCGCCGCAGGCATTATCATCATGCCGCTTAGTCACAATCACCCTCCGTGTCGTTGACTAAGCTTCATTTTTACGGTAACGTCATTAATTGAGACTGTAGTTCTTGGTCTGACGCTACTGTCTTCGTTTTCACTTATCGCCCTGGCGATCCTCTGTCCCCTTCCGATGTTGTCGTCCTGACAAAAGGTTCGCTGCACTCGCCTTCGGCACAAACAAACCAATACGATACAAAAAATTACAATAATTTGTCTCAAATTCATGGATTAATTTTTGTTTTTGTCTTTGATATTCAGTTGGCGTTTTTTTTTGTCCCCACCTTTGCTTGGCAGACATTGCTGCCGGAAGTTGATCGTAAATTTTTTAATTATTTTAATGCGCCGGGCGATTGGAGCTGATTTTTAGGTTTTATTACAATTCCCACATAAGAAATTGGTGGGTAAATTGATTTGTGGGCGATCAGGTGGATATCTGGTCATCGGCACTCTCGACGAAGCGATCAAGTCTCCTGAAGGTTCTTAACCGATCGATTATCAAAATGGGGATATAAGATGTGTAACTGTGCTTCTGTGTGATGAGATACGGAGAGAGAGAGAGATAGAGGGAGAGACAGGCAATAAAACAGAAAACTCGGGAGAAAGATGCCCACGAGCTGAGATTTATTGTGGTCACTTTGTGAACCGTGGACTGTGTGGACGGGGCTGAATGGGAGAGAAATGTCACCTGCACTACCTGCGATTCATATCGATATTTACGAGCATCTAATTTTGATTTATGTCCCCGGAGTGTTTTTTTATGTTGATTACTTGATTATGGAAGAGGTGGTGAGTTGTTGTTATCGGGGAATGTATCTTTTAACTCCTACACAGGCAAAGGAGCATCATTGAAGTAGTTTTACGTAGGACTAGGGATGTGTAACGTACTTGGGTGTCACATTTATGATTCTTTTAGTACCGCGGAGAAGTGAGAGAATTTCAAGAATTTATTTTCAGCTTAGGTGCGGAGGAGTGGCTGGGGTTGGGTTGCAATGGGTCGCTGCTAAAGAAATGGCTTGGGCTTAGTTTACTCGTTTACGATAAACGGTTGATTGTCAAGTTTTAAATAAACTGAGGAAGTCTTGGTAGCACCTCACATTAACGGATTGTGGCGAATAAGTTTCGTATTGCTATGTAGAAAAAATAATGATAAATGTTGGAAAACAATTCTACATATTGACTGCAGAGCCCAACAGGAAAGTCTTTTTCATATACAGTAATTAGAATCGCCTAAAATAATATTTTTGTTTTCATCATAACCCAAGTACTTTTCATTGCAGCTATAGGCTACACCGTGGATTTTCATAAAGTACAATAACTTTTGGCGTTTGACTAAATGGAGAGTAGTGCAGGGTCTTAAAAAGAATTGAAGTGGCGAAAAATTCTGCCGCATGCTAGGCCTAAGACAATCCTACCGCGAAAAAAGAAGCTTTAGCCGCAATAGCAACAGGTTTCTGTATTCTACGAAAGTTGGTACGTAAAAAATTAGATATGATAGGGGCATTCCATCAAGGCCTTAAAGCAAAGTTTGAGCGATGCTGGTCTTTTTGAACGCGCACTACGAAAGAAGACATTTCGGCTACAGCAAAGTCGTACATAGAAAAAAGAGGCATCTAGTGCAAGAAGTTTCTATTTAGTGATGAAACTAAAATAGATAAAACCTCTTCTAATGATGGCTTAGAAGAGACCATCCTGCCATCCTACTTCAGAGGAATTTCACCTTAGTGCAACGCTCCAATTGAAAAAATTTAAAGGCGGATGGACTAACCTTAGTATTGTTAGCTATTAGAGAATGCAATGGTGCAGTTCATACTTCGAATATTGAAGAATATTGTCAATACCTATGGCTGATTTAGAAAATACCGAGGGTTTATTACCATACCATCTTAGTGTTTCTAATAATATGGACAGACTATTTACACCTCCTCCACACACAGCTAAAACGACGGTTGTGGCACTTGCTGTAGCTGTACCTACAATAGAAACTAAAAACCATCTTTCTAAGGTGGAAAGTACGTGACGCTACTGGAGAAAACAGAAAGATCATTTTAGGTGTTTCTAATTACGTGCACGGCATTGTATGATTGACTACAGATCCTACAGCTTTAAATTATCCGAAAAATGACCAACCTGTGTGTGTCATCTACCATGAAGACAAATTAAACTCGAAAACTCCTAAAAGGAAGTTTTCGGTGCTCCTGACCATGACTGAGCCTTTTCATAAATAAGAAATTAAGGGAAGGGTCAAATCAAGTAATTCAGGAAAAACTGTCATACCCAAAGGAATGACGTGATCCCTATAGAAATATGGTTCTTATTCATATCTGAGCTAGTAGTATTTGAAAAAGATCGGTAACAAATTCAAGCAAAAATAAAACACTTTTTTCCTTACATTTAAAATAAGCTTTAGTAGTGGATCGTTTTTTTTTCCGTGAGATATAAGACCCAGACAATTATAGTTGTTTTGATTATAACTTTTTGCCAGTTTTGGGGTAAAGGCATTATTCCATGTGTGTGGAACTTCTAGGATTGTAGACCTCCCTGGAATTTAAAATTACACCATTAAGAGAGTTCTGCTGAGATCGAAACAAATGATATTCTGAAGGTGCGAACAATTCCACTACAATCCCACACCTTTATTGATGCTAATCATGGCTTTGCCGGCGTTTGTGAAGCATAACCTTTCTTCATTCGTGAAATTTTTCGCACATTTTTGTCGTACGTGATCAGCTTTTTATCCCTCTTAATTATTCACTTTAGACAAGAGTCGATTTTGTCCGTTTCAGCAGTGAATTGCAAATGAAAACTCGGTCCATTTAATTTTTCACTGATAATTCATCGGTTTACTTTAAATGGTTGATAACTGTTTAGTGATAAATGCCTAGTTTCCTAGCAACATCATGGCTGCTTTCATACTGTTTATATGTAATACCAATACTTTTGTACTTTAATGAGGTCTCCTCCTGGGCTTCGAATTTATGGGTGTTTGAAAAATATTGTTTAACTTGTTCCTCGTGGGTAACTGAATTAGCTTGGTTGTGCAGTCCTTTTTGCTATTCCTTCCCTTTAATCTGTGTCCATCTAGTATTTATATGATTGGGGTCAGGAAAGCTTCCAGAGTATTGCAGGATGTTGATAATACTCTCCGTAAACAATCACTTCATTTATGCGGTATGGAGCAAGATCTTGTTGGAAAATATCATTTCGAAAGTCTCTTTCGAATAGCAGGTGGTGCATATTGGTCAAATCGTTTGTATTATACCCTCGATGGGCTTTAAACTTTTAAATAAAAATAACTCTGCATGGCTGGTGGCTCGTAATTTTCAATCAATTACACACTTCTTTTCTTTGAAAGCCTAAATACTTCATAGACAAGCATATAGGATTGGAAAATTACTCGAATCATTCTTATCAATCAAACTTAACAATAAACAATGTTTACTGCAGTAGGCCTAGAATCTACTCTACGCATTTGCTAAAAATTCCACTCAAATGCTACTTTTTGATAGTAGTGGTTGCAATATTCTTCTGCATGCATAAGTTCTTTAACCCCTCGGATCTGTAAGGAATATGAGAGTTACTTTGAAGCAATCAGATACAGTCAAAGCCCTCTAAGTCGAATTTTCACGGAATCACAAAACTAGTTCGAGTTAAAGGATTAATATTTTTTTTGTTGTTTAAAAGCCTTTATTTTATTCAAAAAAGTATACATGTAAGGAAAAAACACAGGAAATTACGTAAAAAAGCTTGTAATTTTTGGATTGAGTCTTTAAAATTGGAGAATGGAGCCTTCTAAAAAAAGGCCTCTATTTTAAAAAGGCAGCGTTGCACCTCATCCGGACTCTCAATGCATTGTCTAAATGAAACTTGAAAACATCTCAGATACCCAACCAACCAACAACACAATGAATAAGCAGCGCAATTATTCATACAGAGCCGTACGGTTGTGTGCACAAATAATCTATAGCGCATTTGTGGCTGTGTAGAGGACGATAGACCCTAGATGACAATTGTGTTCGCCCAACATGATTGTTATTCGAGAACCATTGGCGAATAGTTTCGATTTTCTCATGTTCTTTGGGTTCGATGTTTGCTGCGTAGTTCGCCATGCAAATCCACATTCTTTCTTTTTTGCATAGGTAAACAATAATAAGGGCAACCACATGTGCATTTTTCTCCACCGTGTTTGCACAAAAAAATCAACATGAAATGAAAGGCGTTCGTCGTCCAGTGCCAAATTGAGAGAGAGTCAGGGCATGCAATACAAGTTGCGTGTTTGATACAAGTTGCGAGAGGAAATTTTTTGTTTATTTTTTTGCAAAAAACAAATCGACTTAGAGCAATTGAAAATAGACCAAGAGTCGAAAAAATGTATTCGACTTAGAAGGCGTTCGACTTAGAGAGCTTCGACTGTATTTCAAAACTGTCAACAAACGTGTAGCTGTAGGTTCGCAACAAAAAACAAAAACTAAAAACTAAAGCTGTAGGTCCTTTCTGAAACAAGAACGTTACGCAAAACAACTTGTTGCTCTAGTTCAAAGCTATGACAAGGACAAAAATTCCCTTTCAATCAGCCAACAAAACATAAAAACAGACTTTCGAGACAATCATCATCGCCGAATGTGTAAAGAATTTTTTTCTCTCAACTACCCAAATGAACCGAAATTCAAATCGACTCATCATTTTTTTTTTTGTCGTAATTTTATTGATTTCCGCTAAATAAAAACCGGGAAAAACCCATACAACAACTCGCCTCAATGATGTGTCTAAGAGCTACCAGGCAAATTAATTACAATCAGCCACTCACGTGAAGCACAGCTAGACACCGAGCTAAAGAACAACCGACCACCAAACATTTCCGCAAACGAAAATTAAAAGCTCTGTCCCGCTGGGTCGCGATGCCATCACACCTCGATTCCCACGATTTCGGGGAGCCAATCTGGACTACGGTCGCGGACATCATTTAATGAACACATCAGGTTAATGGGAGTAGTGATCTCAAAATAAAAAAAAATAAAAAAGAACAGACAAAAGTCAGGTAGCTTCCTGTTGACTGATGATCACGCGGCGGTGGCGGCGGTGGCGATTGCGATGGCGGTGCCGATACGCCATCGAAGTCTTCCTGATTCGCTCGCCATAAAAAAACTGGAAGTAAGTCACAACTAATGGAGCGCGCACTCTGACGGGCCTAAACATCTCCGGAATATTCATCAATGAGTGAATACGAGCCGACGCCGAGGGCCGAGTGGCCTGCACTCTCACGTGGTATCTCTGCATCTATGAGATTGTGGACCTGAAGAATGACGTTCGGTGGCCAGATAGAACGAAGCTCTGTGTGTGAAGTTTTCCCACACTCTTGGAAGGCTTCTCAAGATTTCTATCTCGAAAGCTAATTTGTGGTTAATTGAAAATGTTTGGCTTCCAACAAACACAGTACATTTATCGATTTGGTTATCTTGATTTGTGGTCTGTTTTCCGTTGTTCTGCGTCTCAGTCTTTTTTGTTTTGGTGGCCTCTTGGCGCAGTGTTGGAAGAAAGTGGGAGTTCTAATTTTTTTTCCCCGTTGCTGGGCCCTGTTATCGCTGGGAAAGTGACAACCAAAATGGGAACAGGTGATTTACATTCGAAGACAGTTGGGATATCGAATTTTGGTTAAATTTGTATTTATGGTTTCAACGGAATCAGATCTCAATTAGGAGGTGGAGGTGAGGAGGGTCGAGGCTGTCTGAGAAGAAAAAAGATGAATCTGAGTCGGGAAGAGATTATAATGCAGTCCAAATGAGTTTATGGCAGGAAACGTTGAGCGTTGAGAACAGCAAAGTGGCCGCAGTTGGTTAGAATGCAATAGGAGCATGTGTTCGATAAAAAAATGTTGGAGCTGTTTACAAATTTGTGTATATACTGAATCGAGTTATTAGAACTTTGTATTGAACATTAAAAAATTAATATTGAACTCTGAATAGTAAACATTGTCCGCATTAATTCTTTCATGCCCGATGTAGCCTATAGGCGACCTTGTATGTGTTAGCTTCTTCCCGTAATTTTAATTTTTCTAAGTTTTTTTCTTCAAAATAGTTTTATATGTTGTGCAAGCTTGTTTGCGAATACAGTCAACTCCCTCTTGTTCGAATTTTATGGGATATCAAAATTGGTGAAAAATTTAGCTTATCTCATGTTCTTTAGCTTCGATGCTCACCGTGTAGGGCCGTGTTCGAGCAAATCCTTATTTGTGCTGTAAACATCGTCTTCTTTCATAAGGGCAATCGCGTTCTTTTCTCCGACGTGTGTGCACTGAAAAAATCAAGACAAAATGAATGTTCGTGAAATGTGTTCGTCGTATATGGGATAATACATACATCCCATAACATAACCGCAAAATGAAAACAGTTGATATACAAGTGCTGTAATTATGAAAGTATACCTGGAGTATTGCCGCCAAAATGCTGAGACAGCTAAAAGCTAAAGGAGGCTATCCATGGTGTCAGTGCAAACTTCCTTCGAAAAAAAAGAAGAGCAAAATCATCTCAAAACAGAAACCTAACACATGTAACATATCACTTTCAAAGATATCCGCTGGCATGTTCCTTAATTGTAAATTACAACAATTTATACCCCATAAATAAACTTTTCATCCATATAAAATCATCAATCATTTCATTGCATGTATCGAGCGTCCTCCCAACGACCATCAGACCGTTGGTCGTCCATTCACTCAACTTCTTTAATCAACCACCTTGCCAGTTCGTGCCTCAACTCTTTTGTTTTATAACTGAACTCATCATCACTGCGCATCTCAGCCAATTTACTACCATCTATATGAGCCCGACCAGCGATAACAGATCAATATAAACCGTGCGTACATAGCATGTTCATATATTAAAGCTGCCCTTACTCCCATGCAATGTGCAATTTATTTAAATTCGGCGGCACCTGTTGCCATATCAATTACGTGCTCTGAATATTTCACCATTTCCCCGTTTAACGACCCTCAGAATTTACCTCGCCAATTAAGATGATCATATGCAAATGCTCTCCCCGTTTTATCGCACTTGCCCTAGTGTCAGTCAATAAATTTTATTATGCTACTGAAATTCACTAAACGATGGCTAAAAACGACACAGTCTTGACGCAAACGAGGCCGGTGATGTTGGCAGACCCCTTCGATTCTACGATTCCCATGACACGGTGGTCGGCGGTGGGTTAGAGTTGGAGCGGAAGTAGCCATTTGGAGAGAGAGATGGTCGGATGCGAGAAAAAGAGAGTGAGAGTATATTTAAAATTTTAGTTTTCCAGTGAAGACCTATAAAGCGGTAACCAATGCATTGCTGCTGTGCTATCTCTGTGCCAGCGGATGTGCAAATTAGAACCGAGTGATTAACAATGAACATTTATAGCGGGAAGCAAGAGCGTGGTTAGTTTTGTTGCTGGGATTAGGTTTGGACCACAGCAGGTTGCTGTGGTACTTCAATACAATTAGCCATCTAATCCAGGTGTAAATCAATCTCTGTGGAGATTGCTTTGATGCTATAAAGTCGGGCTGAGTAATTAAGGTCTCACTCTGGATGGAGAAGCAGCCAAAAATGTGGGTTAGTCTTCGTATCGAATTTGTGAACTTGGACGCATAATTTAGCTGAGTATGGTATACCGTAGCAAAGACCCTAACTTTTTAAAACTAGATCAAAATCGAGCCTTACTTCTTACCAGCTATAAAGGGTCTCCGCAGAAGACTCTTCTCAGTCAATAAAAAAAAAAATAGTCGGCGTAACAGCCCATATAGGGCCAGAGCCTAGCTTCTTCGCGCCTCCACTGTGTTGTGCGCGATATATTTTGACACATGTGGAGGGCACCTACTGTTTAATGCCGGTTCCGAACGGCAAATTGCGAAAGCTTTCCATGACAGAAGTATTTCAGGAGGGTTGTCAGTCGTTCGCTGGAGGTGGGGCCGTTAAAAATATTTGTTTGAAAATCTTCGAGCCGGATTCGACCCAGGTACTCTCGCTTAACAGGGGATGGAAACAAACTCAATTATTTCCAGTTATAAATCAACGAGGTTAGTTCTCCGATTAGTGACTCACTTGACTTCTAGTTCCTAAATATTGGCTCCTCGAAAAATTCAGTAACAAATGCAAGCAAAAATGGGACACTTTTTTTTTGCACCTATTTAAAACGAGCTTTATTAAACTAAATATGTTCAGTTTTGAAAAAAACTGAAAAACTTTTCTTGTCATTTTTGGGGCAAAGCCATCATTTCATCTGTGCAGAACTGCTGGAAAACTGATCCAGGAGCGATTTGCAGGCCTCTCGGAAATGTAAAACTACACTGTTAAGAGAGTTCGGCAAAGATCGAAACAAGTGATAGTCAAGGTCTAAACTGGGTGAAGGCATCAAAACTTCCCAATAAACTTCATAGCGCTTTTAATTTCTGCGGGTCATCAAAGATGTGTTTGCTCTGGCGTTGTTGTGATGAAATGCAAAACCATTTGTGTTGATTAATTCTGGCAGTTTTAATTGAATTGCTTCTTTCAATTGTTGTTAGAACTACACTGAACCAATCGGGGAGAGTACGATAACTTTGGCGCTAAAAAATGATACGGAAGAGACAAAACCATGCAGTTTCAGATTTAGGATTAAAATACGTATCGACCACAAAAGTCACCTTGCCACTTTGTTTCAAAATTTTTAAGACAAAAAATTAGTTTATGCTTTTTTTTATCAATATTTCGCGTTTGCAAGCGAATTTTTCAAAAACTATTAACACAATTAAAACGTTATAAACGGTTCTTGATCTAGCATTTGCTTGATGGCTCGTTTATCTCTTGCAGAGAGCTTGAATGATTGACCAGTTCTGCTTTTGTTTGCAATTTCAAGCAAACCTGAAGCGGCCGTTTTTTAGTTGGGTTGTTGACTGGCTTTTTGAGGTTTGTTTTGACATTTTCCCCCGTCGTCCTTCCTAGTACAAATTAGTGACCATTAGTAACCTGAGTTCCGTTTTTCCCATATTTATTGAGTTTTTTTCATTTCGTCACTTGCTAACAACGGATTACTTGCTTCCTTATTTAAATGGTCCTTATTGAGAAAATTCACCCACCGTACGCAAACTTTTGTGGATTGAGTTTTTCAATATTTTTTGTTGTTTTTGTTATAACTTTTGAATGGATTAGAGTATTGAATTTATTTTGGTAAATTCTGGAGCTTTGAGCAAAGCTTAAATATGCCTTTCAAAATAAATTATCACATATGGTTTGGGAATAAACGCCTCTTTTCGCCAAATTTCTCTATCATACGCAAACTTTTGTGGAGCACTGTAAATGTTTTCAAGAACTTGTGATACTTCCAACCTATTCCAACCTCTGTGCCCATATTTCATAAATTTTCAAACGAAAGTAACTTTTCAAGGAAAAATTAATAATGTTCTGAACCAAAATGAAGCCAGAGATGCTACCTTCCGATACAGTCAGATACTATTTGTATTACTAGATACTAGATTTCAGAGTCATTTACAGACAATTCGCTACAAGCTTTTTGAACACTGCTTGTATGTAGTTCTAGTATTCCGTTGGCGTGTGATACAAACAAAATATATTAAACAAAAACTCGTTGTGATGAGACTCATAGCATCCATCGATTGCAGTGAACTAAAGAAAGATGCGTGAACTGCAAAGTAGAACAAAAACAATTCTTACGCAACCCGACCATATGCTCGTAAGTGAAAACGAAAAACCGCAATATTACGGTTATTTACTATAGCAAACCTACAAATAGGTAACATCCCATTAAAGAAACTGCCATTTGCTACCCCTGCGAACCTCGTCATTAATCCCAATCAGCGCTACCTACTTTCTAGGATCTAACAACAAACGGAAGGCAGCATCTTGCTGGAACGACAATGAGCATCTCGTTCATTGCCCTCTACCATTGTAACATTCAACAGAGCAGCACTACAGCAATTAGGAACAGTCGATTCTTTTCCGTCTTCTCTGCTTCCTTAGCGAGGGTGACTTCAGGTTTTGGGCGACTTCAATCACCCAACAGCTGCATGCTGTGATTCAACAAAGACGACCGACTGCATGAAATAAACTGTACAACAAATCTCAAAGTCAAATACATACGACAGCATCTTGATGGAAAATAAAAAGTCCGCGATCAGTAGACGGCTTTGAAAAACGATGTCAGTTATTTTTTTGTATTTACGCTTTTGGTACTTCTCCCATCTGGGTTTCTGTTTAATTAACGTACACCTTAATCAAACTAATAACTTTACACGAAAGAAAAATGCAATCACTCTCTCTAGAAAGGAACAAAAAAAGAACTAAAAAAGAAAAACACCTTCCAACGCCGTCATCGTCGCCGTCGCCGCTGTCGTCCTTGACGAGCACACCGCCACCACCACCAACGGCGGGAGAACGGGCCCACAGAGAGACATCAATTTTGTGAATAGCCAAGTCCATTTATTCGATTGCTCGCCCTCTGTGGTTATGTCATTAACTTTAATCGCATTCGTTTAGCGAGAGCCCATCATTACACCTCGCGTTCGCAAATAACGTAATTTTAGTCAATCGTGGTATCCTGGCGGAAACGGGACGCAGTGGCGGAAAAAGCCTTTCGGGTGTAAGATGCTTCGTTCTTTTTTTCTTCTTTGTAGTTCAATTTATTCCACCGCCTGCCTGTTTGCCCGGGGGCCTTTGTGCAGTGATAAATCTTTTTGGCTAGGCATTTATCTAAATGCAAATTTAATTGTCCTTCCACGTTGGGATCGCAGGAAGCGATTTATAAGCGGGGACGATTTGCCTTTATTTTTTGTCTGTTTACTAATGCGCTGGAAATTTGAATGACTGGTTTATTTTTTTTTTTTTTTTTTGGTTCTGTGGCTTCTGGATTACGGACTAGTTACCGGATCTGAAAGGTGTGCGTGCATAAAATTGAACAGTAGGCGCCGTGAATATCATTTAAATAACCGTTATGCGATGAGAAATCAGTCCTTCGGTGATATGAGTAGGGTTGTTAGAATTCCAAGAAAGATGATGAATTGTTGTCCGATTTCTTGAGTGAAAAACTGAATCAGACACCGGTAAATGGCTACGGTTATTGTGAAAGTTCTTTGGTTTTTGGAAAGATTGTGGGATGCATATTTCATCTTATCGTCAAAATATGGGGTGTTCAGAAAAGTTCGATACTAAATTATTGGCAGATGGCTCTGAAAAGTAATCTCTAGTAAGAGTAGTTGCATCTGACAATATTAACTTGCATAATAGTTTGTGTGACAGTGGTGGCGTAAAAGCTCGAGGGGGGCAAGAGCACGATATAATTTGACACATTTGCCGTTTAAATGCCGGTTCCGAATGCGAATTGCGAAGGCTTTCCGTGACAGAAATACTGCAGGAGGATTGTCAGTCGTCCGCTGGAGGCGGGCCTCGAAAATTGTTTGCGGTGTTTTCTCTACGGGTTGGACTCGAACTTGTCGTCAAGCCACGGCACCCAGGAAATTGAAAGTTTATATCCTAAGCTTCAATTTCTTAAAAGACTCTTATGTTTAATACCGGTTCACGTATCGGTAGGCACGTGAACCTGTGAGATCTGCTAAATTTATTTTTCCCAAATTTTTTTAATGACTACAACTAAAAAATCGTTGTAACAAGGTACCCGAGTACTTTTACGTAACACAAACATTGTAACTTACAAAAATCAATGTTTTTCAAATAAACATGAAAACAGAACACAAAATTTAAGTTTTAGAAAGTATAGGTTTCAGTAAAACCCACAAGTTACCCAGAGTACTCAAAACACATTACTTCCTACTTTGGATTTTTATTGTTTATCAAAAATTGGTCGGTAACAAATGCTGCAAACTTTTCTTATTTTTCTCTGCTTTCGTTTTATGCTTCGACACATAAAACAACCCCCATCTACAGCAGTACTACTACTTGCGTCATGTTTTGCGAAGTTTAAGGACATCAAATACATCGTCAGCATACTTCATTGTTGCTTCTAGCAGCTAATACTCTGTAAGTGTTCTTAGAGCGAATATCCTTTATCCATTCGATCTGCCAACATTTCAGCAGACGGTAAAAATTAAAAGTTACCCTGCTTCCCACCCGGTCGATCTACAATAATCCCTCACGCGTAGATAGCAAAACTTGAAATTGAAAAAACCCGAATCTTTGCAAACACATAAATTAAGTTCCACTCACAGCTTTCGAACAAAAGATCCAGACATCGCCGCAGCTGAAGAATGTCCCGTTTGCTGATTCAGCTTAAAATCAAGTTCCAGCCCATCATTCTTAATGTGCGCAGTTTGCACACTCATCCTTCGCCCGGAGGGTGAGCGGAGTTACCAAAAACCTTCCCTCCCAAACCCAGTTCCGAGTGGTTTTTGATTTTCCCTCCGAAAACAGGGTTGTCTGTCGCAAAGATTGATGAGTTCAAAAAAAAATGGTATTCTAAAAAAGTGATCAACAGCAGGGCCCCTTGAAAAAATTGTTTCCTCAGATTTAATTCAATTTCTTCCTTCTTCCCTCCCCCCACTCTCTGAAGACATTACGCATCTCGCTGATTTTCCCTGATGGAACTCGAGCGCTCAACCGAAGAGAGCTGTGTATGTTTCGGGTACGTGCTCATTGTGCGCCCAGATGTTCGTCGTTACGTCGTCGTCAAAAGTGATCTTCATCCTCTCATCTCAAGGTTTTCCTTCCATTCACGGCAAATTGATTTTTCCTCCACGCCAAGTGTGCGTTAGTGTGTGAAAGGTGGTGCTGTTGCCATGCCGATGGCTTCTTGTCCGGGCAGAGGGTCTCTCGTTCCTTTTGTTCGACTGTTAATATCTTCTTAAGGATTTTTTATTATAATCTTTTTGCTGGGGTTGTGCCGGAATGGGTGGCAGCTGCGGAAATAAGAATCAATCTCAGGACGCTGCGTTGAAATTCAAGGCTGAGGCCTGGGACATTGGGGCGATAGGTCACCCGGGTGCAGCCTCGGCAAATGTGCGAAATGGAAATTGAATTTTTATTGATTTATTTCAGAGTAATATGGCATGACGGTGGAAATAAATTTTGCATTTCGAATTAACACAAGAAAGCGAAAAAATGTTCAGAAGTAAGCGAGCGTAGGAAACCAGTAAGTGAAATAAACGGCAGGTAGCAACAACGATTCAATGTCAGGTTCTCTTTAGCACTACAGAGGAAATGTGATGAAGACAGCTTTCAAGAGACCTGGTAAGCTAATTCTGTCTACTGGAGCCGCTAGAGTAAGATTCTTAAGAAAAGAAATGATGCTAGTTGTTTCAGTATTGTGGGCTCGATCGGTTAGTGCGTCGGACTGTTGAGCGTTCGAATCCAGCTCGGCGAAAAAAACACGGAGTTCTTCATATATGTCTGCCTTGGAAGATTCCATTCGTAGTGCACCTTTGAGTTCCAGCCAGTTCTTGAAGTTGGCAGCTCTAATAAACTGTACAGCGGTATCTCGGAGAAAACGCTTGGCATAGAAGAACTTCGTCTTGTCATCTAACAAGGAGAGTCCGGGTCGCAACACTCCCCCTTTTTCGCGAAAAACGCCCTCAAAGTTTTCCAAATCGCTTTATATACTAAAAAGAAACGTCAAAACTCGAAGTGGCAATAGCCTAGTGGCTGTCATTCAGAGAGTGCTGGGTTCAATTCTCGACTATGTTGGGGTTTGCATGTTTTGTTTTTTTTTTTTTTCTTTGAGAATATTGGGTTCAAATCTCAATTGCCTCGCGTTTCAATTTTTTTGCTGTATCCCAATGTCCATGATCTTCATCAAAACTCGATTCCGACTTCCATATTGCCATCATCCATCACCTGTGCGCTCCTCTGAGACTGCAGTTTTACCACAAAATTTTCTAGTAAACCAAAAAGAACAAAAAAAAACAATCTTTTGAATGGCCCTCCGCGGTGCATCCTGTATTTGAACCGGGCGCAAGCCTAGCTCCCTTGTTCCGCTCTGCTCCCTATTTCGGACTCGTACGGATTCCTTGTTGCATCACGAGCTCAACCCAAAAAGTATCAAATGATCGAATACACCTCGTATCAAGTGCCCTAAAGCAATAATTACCCTTTTGTTCGCAATCATCTTTAGCACCAACTTACACAGCAAATATCACTGCCCATTGCACAATAACCCTTCGGCCAGCCGAAACCCGATACACAGGAACTCTCCTGCTTTTGAGTGCCTTCCGCCGCAGTGCACTGGTTGCATTTTTGCCGCGCATTCCCATCGGAAGAACGATCCGAGGCTTGATGCCCCAAGACCATAAATCATGCTCGCCCTGCGGTAACAATATCCCTTCGACGCAACGTGGTGACATTTTTTCAGTTCTGTTTGCACACAACCTACGAATTGCTGCATGCGGGTGTCCTTTTTTTTCTTGTCTTCTCCCCGCCACATTCAAGGATTCCCCCTTCCAAAAGACTAACACAATGCATGGTGTCAGCGCGCCAATATTCGTGCCAGGGACCAGCTGATTCCCGTCGATGAATGGAAACAGAGGCATTAACAGCAGTTTGTAGTTCATTGTGTGCTAGTATCTTTGAGATCTCAAACGAGATCCGATCGGGAAGTGTTTTCTCCCGGACGAAGCACGTGTCATAAAAAATCGTTAAATTGGCGCCTTTTTCTGGGAAAAAAAAAAAAATCAGTGTAGACGTCGAAGGATGTGTCTGGGAGTGAGTGAGGATCGTGGGTGCAGAGTTTATTTTTTTGCTGATTTCTTGCAATTTGTCTTCCAGTCCTCTTCAGCACGTGGTAATGGGCGTGAAATTGAAATGCGATCTACCAGGGCTGGGAAAAGGTCTGCGGAAAAAAAGAGTTAACATCCGGTAAGGCGATGCCGGCAAATTACGGTCTTCCTCGTGTGAAGAGGGAAAGCAATGTCAATCCGGTTTCGCTTGGTTGGGTGATTTGGGATCAGTCTCTTTTTCTGTTGTGTGCGTTTTTTTTTGCACGACGGGGAAGGAAGTCGTATGCAAATTATTGAAAAAAAAAAAAAAGAACAAGTTAGATGAAGTGTAATTTAAATAAATTATGTGATGCGGATTTATTGTTCCCTTTTTTTGTGAGACGAGTGAGGAATGTCGTGAGCTGATCGGTGTATTTTAGCTGGCGTCATTGGAATAGCCGCATAATAGTTGAACGCATGACATTCCGTGAACTTTACAACAAAGTGACTAAATACTTTTGGATAACATTGAAGTTGCAGGGAATATAGGGAGAAACATAGGCGATGTTAAATCTCGATGGCGATCTGATGTTCATTGCTTTTTGGTTTTTATCTGACCAATCTTCAGAAAGCGATGCATGCAACTTATAAGTCAAGGATGTCAAGGTCATTTAAGTTTAGTATTATTTACTGCTCATTGATAAAGATATTGAATAAGCTTTGAAAAACGCCTTCGTTAATTTTTTTTTATTTCAATACGTAATACTTTATTGAATTGTATTTTGTATTTGTATTTATTTTCTATTTGTTTTCTTAACATGATGATAGATAAATGAAAAATACATAAATGATAAAAGTACATAGCTATATGGTAGACAAAGTACAGAAAAAAAAAGACTGCAATCTATAGTTCATAAGGAACTAGAAGCGAAAGCAGCTGCATTAAAAAACTATCACAAAAGATATAATGCATGAGTGGGGTCAATTATACAAAGTAAAAAGAGAAAAAAAAAACAAACAAAAAAAAAACAAAAGAATCTAAGAAAAGGAATGTAAATTAGGATGAGATTATTACACCAAAACACAGAGTAAATCGAGAATTTGTTTGTGATCATGATTAAAGAGCCATAATATCACTTTAAGAAAAATGGATTCAATGCGAATACATCTCAAGGAAAACGGTAGCTTATTAAATAATCGTGGACCGGTAACAAAAAAATTGAGAATAGATATGCAGACGGTGGATAAAATTTTGTTCGTTTAAGCTGATAGCTAAAAGAGCTTCCGAACCAGATAACTTTGTAGCAGTATAGATGCTTAAGCGGTAGGATGTTTAAATCTCTGAAAAGTATAAAGCTACTGGTCCTACGATTTCGATTACAAATTAGACGAATAATATGTTTTTGCGAGACAAGAAGAGAATATAACTTATTGTTGTAGAAAAAGTTAAAAAAAACTTGTTAACTTAGGCGATTACGACGGTGGTGAAAGGTGAAAAATAGAATTTCAGCTGACTCCAGAAACTATTCGCTCACCGACAACCACCACCGAAGTAAAAAAGGGTCATAGAAAAGAAACTACAAGTCCTAATGCATTTAATCTGCGTTAACATAATCAGAAATACATGCTCCATGAACTTAGAACTGAGTTATTACGAGGGTGAGCGAACTTTTGGAGATTAAAATGCAAACTTAATGAACATTTTTGTAGATAGCTTTTTTAATAAACATGATATTGTATTTCTGTTTATGTCGTTTTGTTCAGTATTTAAAGCAGAATAAATGCATGTACAGCGTTGTGCTAAATAATAGGTGTGTCCTCAAAAAACACGAAAATTGGTCATATTTATTTTAATGATGAAAAAAATTATAAAAACTTAAAGAATTCCTTATTCATTCTATTATAGTTATCGAACAATGGCAAACTAACAGTTATAAACAAATGGAAAAAATAAAATTAGCTATCGCTAAGTTTCAGCTGCAAGCCGAATTTTTCCCGTTAGCTTGTGATACTTTTTACGGGTTTACGTAGCTGGAAAATTTCATCATCGACGGGCGCCGTTTAGTTTTAACGTTTAGTCACTAAACGTTAACTAAACGAGTTGTTTTCCAGTAGAAAGATTGATACTACAAATCATATCTCTGCACTTTTTATGCAAATTTTAAGACAACTCAAAGTAACCTTTGTAACGAAATAAATATAAACTATAAACAAGTTGTGTTTTTAGTTAATTCCCCAGACTTATAATTATAATTAATATAATATAATTATAAGATAATATAATATAATGACCAAGCAGACTTTGGGTATTTATTTGTTAGTTTACGGCAACCGCATCGCAAAACGTGAAATGCAAGCTGAACAAGCCAGTCTTTTCAAATCGGCAGTAATTGTTACTAGTTCTTAGTTGATAGAAAAATGCGCAACTCCGAATGCAGTGTTAGTCGAACTGAAAAATAAAAATAATTGCTGCATTGGTGTTGTAATTAAAAAAATATGTCTGGAGCATTAACTCTGAAACGCTGGGACAGTATTCACAGACATAACAGAAGTCTTTTTAGGAAATACAAATCTAAAAAACTACGTAGAATTGGTAAATAGTTTTAGTGAATACTAGGATATACCATAGAACGTCGCTCAAAATATACATCGCCCAGTTCGAATTCAATTTTTTTATAGTGAAAATATGGAGAGTATTGATGAATAGGTTTCATCCCAGAGCAAATGCATACTAATATCAAGCGCGGTTACGCTTAGAGCAAACAAGGTACACAGCACTTTTCTGTCGATGAGACCAAAAGCATTTTCATCCGTTTTAAATATTGTCCATGTCTCCATAAAGGAGGATGATCAGGGTTTTGTATGGAGTAAGCTAAGTCCGGGATATAGCTCTGCTACTCAATTGCCTTTGGAGCCTAAAGAAACACCAGGTTCACAGTAGTAATTCTGCATTTGGTTCCGGTGCTGATGTAATTGTCCCTGTTTACAGGTTACGCTTAGAATTCGTAAGCCCAAGTTCATTTCTAAACTGTCAATTCCCTCCTAAGCCCTTAGAACCTCTTCGGAAAGATGCACTCAACGGTTTGATGGATGACCCGCCGAATGAAATTTTAAAGTATTCTCTCAAAAACACACGCGTACCTCTCATACACACGCTCGCATACGCACACGGTCAGTCGCTGAACAATTATAATCGCTTTGCCTAATTCCAGCGTACATACCTCTGAGCGACATTTAAAGGTCTTAAACCAAAATGAAAAGAATGAAAATTCGGTTCTAATTATAGGCTCTTGGCTGTGGTAAGAGCCGCGTATTCAAGTAAACTTCGCAATTCCTCATCGCCAATGGTACGGAACCAGCATCGGGGAGTACGCAGCAAAAATGAAAATCATTTGTTATCGGAGGCGCGCAGCCGTAGCGGAGCGGCAACTCCTCCACTACGGGACCAATTAGCCCTTAAGCATGGTCCAAGAAGATGATGAAGGAGTTCTGGTGTACCCACATCAAATTCATTCGACGTGGAGGCGACTCTACTGCTGCCGCCGTCGCCGCCGCCGCCGCAATGGACGCTGCCGAAGCTGCTGCCGCCACCACGTGCCAAGGGCAAAAAAGTCAATTCTAATTATTTTACGTTTTAGTTTGGCGATTAAAAACCATTCCGAAGCTCTGGTGCAGGAGGAGAGAGATCTAAATTCCACCCGCGGGGCAATCGGATTGAATCCCGGTGTGCCGCGTGTGTCTTCTGTCTGTCTCCTTGTGAGTGTGTGTTGTTTGCGACTGGAAGAGATGTTACTTTGCAACGCCCACACCGAGACGCTTATGCCGAAGACAGTGGACGCGCTTTTGTGCGGGAGCATGCAGGCTGAGTCAATGAATTCGCAGGAACGCCACCGGCTCGGAGGACGAACGCCGCCGTGAGTGAGTGGGATGAGGATTTTTTTTAGCAAAAAGAAATTTGAATATCAAATTTGGAGCAGAAAGCAGCTTGGTGTTTTAAGATCATTGACTCCGGCTTAATTATTGTAATTTTATTGGGTTGTTCTGCATGATAAATGACTCCGGTTGTTGCAGTGTAGCTTGGGTGTTGGGTGGCAGGTTTTTTAAATCGAAGGAAACTTGCAAGATAGTTGATTATGATGCTCAAGGTTCTGAGCGATTATAACAAAGCGAAATCCTTAAAGCTTCACTTTGGTGTCAGACCGTCTGTCATAGCTGCAACTTCGGCAAAGAAATTTTGACTTAGGATATGTCTCGGCAATCGAAAAATAAATCATAATTCCTATTCGGAACTGGTCATTGATTAAAGAAAATGTTGCTATTAAAACTAACGCCTAAAATTACGAAGACGGAGCTGGGATTACAAAAATATCTATAACTCTGTTACTGAGCCTCACTGCCATTAACTGGTAAACCACCAAGAGGCAAGAAGAAAATTCGAGCAAAAAATCTGTTTTACCTACGCAATACAAACTTCGGAAAGAATATTTTAATTAAAAACTACACACTCCGTCTATTAACCATATAGCCCTTTTAAATAAATTCATCCAAGTTCTTTTAATAGCACTCGAACTCACCTGAACAATCAATATTAGATATTATTTTATCGGAAAAGTTAATCAAAATCTAACCAAAATTTAGAAGAAGTCTACAAAAATAAATAAGACAAAAGAGAAGTCAGAAAGAGAGTAAATTAATTGCCATTAGAAAGAGATAACAAAACCTTAAGCAGCGACAGAATCAACGGCATCGAGGTCTACGAACGAATTGAGAACGGTTGCGTTGTTACACAGCTGATCCAGAGAGAGTGCGTGAAGGATGGGGAACGGTTTTTGTGACTGTTTGACAAAAACTCTCCCGTTTCTTGTAAATACCGAGTGCAAGTGTTTTCTACGTCGGAGAGCATTTGCGCCTCGGAAAAGGTCATTGTTGTGTTTCGTTTGGCCCTTGCACAAATTTTTGCGCTGTAAAAGCCGCGATCCTTTAGTGACACCAGTCTAGAGTTTTGTTCTTTTGACGCGGCTGTAGACTGTAGAACTTTGACTTTACAATGTGCATGGGGAAGTTTCACAATAATGGCACCAGCATCAAAGGAATTGCGTCTCGTTGTTTTATGCGGCACTCCATGCAGAACAATGTTGCCAGCAATGTTTTTTTCGGGCGAGAGCATCTATTTGCAGCTTCAGTTGAGTGTTATCGTTATCCAAGGTTTAAGCTTTCATCAACGACATGTCATTTTCGAGACCAGAAGTGATTTTTTATCGTTTCAATTTTATTTTACAATAAAAGACAGAGTGATTGACAGAACTAATTCTTTCGTTCATTTCTTTCTCCAATGCTATAACCGCTATTTTGTTCGTGAAGTCCTTTTCTAACGCTGACAAACTGTGTTCTGTGAGGTTGTGGTGCATTTGTTTAAACTTATCTTTCAATACAGAGAATGAATCGTTGAACTTTACGTATAGCGTTCCAGCAGCGCATCTATTTTTTCCCATAGCTTATTCGTATTTGAGATAGCAGGGGATATAGCGCTGATGGTATTTATTGTTTTCTCAGAAGACTTCAATTTTTTCATATGCTAACTCGAATTCGACATTGTTCACTAAGAGACTGTACGGTAGACCGTACCGTAACCGTACCCGTAACCGACACTATTGCTTAAAAAATTTAATTTTCTATGTTTTTTATTGATTTTTTTGTTTACAAAGATTGTAGATAAGGAATTTTTGTTTTGCTTTACTGTTATAATTAGTTTTATGCTTACTAAAACAAAATACTATTACTTTAGCTAATTTCTACGGAGCTGCAGGGAAGCGTTACCTGCTAGCTATACACATCAAACTCGACCCGAACAAGCCTTATCTGGGCACCTTCAGAGCTTCAAAAAAGCCTTTTGTACGAAGAAAACTTAGGGTCTTAGACCTAAAACTAGAGTCTTTACGTATTAAACTTGGGTGAACTTTATTTTTGTGGGTTCAAATTATATTATTATCAAAGACTGAAAAGGATACGGCCCACAGATCTTATAAGAGGACACTCTCAATAACGATCATGAGACATACATACTTATTTTGACTAAATTTTAAAAATAATTCACACAAATTACTTCCTGACATTGGTCGCGGACATACATATTTATTTTGACTAAATTTAAAAAATAATTCACACAAATTACTTCCTGACATTGGTCGCGGACATACATATTTATTTTGACCAAATTTAAAAAATAATTCACACAAATTTCTTCCTGACATTGGTCGCGGACATCCTAAACGCATTACGATCTACTAGGTGTCCAATCAATGGACAGACGTACAACATAGGGGAAAGAAAAAAAATTTTATTCAAGCGTGAGTTTAAGTTAAGATTAGGAGGTTCACAATGTTAAAATACTAGATCTTTAAGAAAGACATTAAGTCAGACTACTCAAATTGGCTTAAATAAGCTTAGTAACGCATTTAACGTTGCTTTAGGTAGGTCTCATTTCATTAAAAACAAAAAGTATTTTTGAGCGGTTTTTCGACCCAAATACCCCCGTGTGCATCGGTTCAGTTGGTCTGGCAATTATGATTTGATGTTAATAATTAATAACAATTCTATCGACGGATCAAAATTACTGGAAAGTATTTGGGGAATACTGGTTAGGAAATCATACGTCAACACCACCGAATACGGTTAACAAATTATCTAAAAAGGCGCGTGGTATGATTCTACAACCCCAAAATATTGATTGTTTGGTCTCGTAGAAAGTCGAAGCAACTCGACGTCATACTAGTTACAAATCTGTCATATTTTGCTCCTTACTGGCTCTATATTTTATTTTGGATGATTTTGATGAATTTTATAAATTTAATCATTAATCATGGGTATCAACCTTTGGTACTTAGTTCTAACAATGTTGGGAACGGTGTTGATTTTTTAATTAGCATAATCAAGTTAATCTTTTTTGAATAAATAAACGGCAGAAAAAAACATTTCCTTAAATCTAAATTCCAAATTCAATTTCTTTATTATTTATTTTTCTCGTGACAGCTTGTTGGACGGTCCACTTAAGACACAACAACAACCTCAGGTCTTATGATTCTTTTCGTAAGGAGAGAAAATACACCTACAGTAAGTACTGCTTTCAAGTACGACTTGGTATCTTGGCTTTGCTCTGAAGAGTCTATGCCATCAAATTGCTGCATTGCATTCAACCTTGAACCTTTTATACCAAGTGTAATTCATTTCTTGAATTAAAATAATAGTTGCTTTACTATCC
Source organism: Syritta pipiens (assembly GCA_905187475.1). Lineage (NCBI taxonomy): Eukaryota > Metazoa > Arthropoda > Insecta > Diptera > Syrphidae > Syritta > Syritta pipiens. Next base: position 31,602,038 of record LR994574.1, on the reverse strand, counting down.
TTTCATATTTTTAAGCCAAAGTATGAATAAAAAAATATCGATATGAGAGCTCAACTTGACATCACAATACGCTGAGATTAATTAAGCTGGCATCATTTCCTTCTAAGTTCTAGGCTAGAAGAAGCTTCTTCACCACCAGGTGCTTACGACAAATTATACTTAAGGCTTTGGATAGTTGATTGTAGGTTGACTGTGATAAATAAAAAGACATTTTTTGGAAAAAAATGTGTGCGAAACCATTTTCCCACTTCTCAACCTGTTTCAAGTCAAACATTTTTCAATAATTTCCACAATTTATTCTAGAACTATAGTGAACTTGTTATCATCAAAAACTATCGTCGAGACGACAAAAAATTACGGCTTATGTGAACGATAGCCTTCTGTCATCATTCTTACATACATATATACAGCTATTGTTCGAACGATATCATCAGACGATTGTAGTGATAAGACTCCAGGCTTAGAAATTTATAAATAGACTATATATATATTATAAACATGCCTTAGCCTAGGAATCTAATCAACTTCTTCGCTTTGAATCACCTCCGTGCATTATTATTTAATTCACATGATGTGGCAACAGACGAGTAAGGCACTCAAAAGACTATTTTCTTCCTGTTCCTCAATAAAACAATGTCTCCTTGGCGGCATCAAAATCTTACTCGACCAAATTACCACTTCAAAATTGCACCAGCCATCAATACCCACGTCAACACCCCGCTCAGAGTCTCAAAGAAAATTGAAATTTCTTGCCATTCCAGGCTGCCCCAATGACAGACATTTGAATGGAAAGTTCGAACCACAACTAAGTTACAACTTCATGTGAACCGACATGGCCAACAATTTCATGTGTCTATTTTCAAATGCCACAGCTTCCTTGTGATGGGCTTAATCCGCCACTGAGTTATAGTACCGTGAATTAACCTTATTCGACGCAGAGTTGTGTAAGCATGCACCAGCGCGACCGCGAAGGAACGCGTCGATTATTCTGTCACGCAGGCGACGGACAGATCAGAGTAATAGCTCCACGCTTACTGCCAGTCGCGCAAACACTCGTAATTCGTGACATCCGCGTTGTCGTTCTGTGTCTTTAATAAAACATCGAGTCGAACAAATAAATTCTATCTCACACCATTATCGTCACCTAGGAGCGGGCAATTTTAATGTCGAACATGAAAATTTTCCTAAGGATTCTGTCACGAGTCGAGAAGAGGAATCCGGTAAGATGAGGAACTCTAATGGATATTTTCCTTGATAGATGAAAGAGTCTGCTGCCCAAAAATAATGACGAGATATTCATCTTACCAGTTGGAAAAACTCGTCCACACTTTTTCACGTATACTTTGAAAAAGGTTGTCGGATTTTACGCATATTTGTTTAAAGCCTGTCGGAAAGTAGGGGAAGTTCGTCGTTTTCAGGAGAAGTCCGTGGGCTTACCCGCGGACTTACTGCCAAAAGTCATCTGCTGTCACCCAATAGCAATGTCGAATGTATTGTGCTGTTGCGCAGCTTATCAACACAATTGGAATTTCCAATAACAATGTTTACAGGGTTTGCAGAATGTAGGAATGAGAAAGAAGTGGTAGAATAATTTCTTAACTTTTTGATCGTTTATTTTCACATTGAAAGTCAAACTAAAGTGTTGATTACAATTAGTTGCTAAATGACAACTACTCATACAATATTAATAATTTGTTTGCATATGATCAATTGGAAAGTTAAATAATACAAAAAATAGCTTGCTTATCCAATATCTTAAATTTAAATTTTGGAATTAATTCCGGCTGTCCCATATAAACTGCCCCACTGTGCGTCGTCTAACACACTACATTGGTGACCCCGCAAGTTAAAAATAGAAACTGTTTTTTTTTCTTTCCCGCGTGCCTGAAACAACTGTTTCGCAAGCCTGTACCACGCCACATAGTACCGGTAGTAGGGCCACCACTATCCCGTTTAGTCATCGTTTACCGTTTGATATAGACCTAAAAGACCAGCGTTGTGGTTCGTCCAATTGGACGCGCAATTCATCAATTGTACCATCGTTGGACAACACGACAAGTTCTACCGTACTTCACCACTAATGGACACGCGTCCTGCTGCGGAGGTAGAAGATCTCCGCCGGATAACAGCCCATATCAAACACAAGCGTGCTCAAAAACGGATGAGTGTAAGGGACCTAAGCGAAATTGCTAACAAGCTGCACGAAGTTTTTGCTCCAGCAACGGTAGCAGCAACAGACGACCTTCATAAGCAAAAGCCAACCTGACTGCCGAAGTTGAAGCGCTTTTTTCTACAGTTTCGACACGTGGACGTAGTAGGCAGAAACAACAGCATCGCAACTTCCGAAGTCGATCTAAATCCAGGCAAGTACCTAACCAATCAAATTTATGTTGGTACCACAGTAAATATGGTGCCGAGGCACGCACATGTCGTCTCGGCTGACATGGCGGTACATGATCCCCATAAATCACACATCCGCCTCTTACTCACCCATAGAAACTCTCAGCAAGCATTTCTAATCGACACGGGATCAGAAGTTTCCATCTATCCACATCACAAGACTGAGACACCGCTACCACTCTAAGCCTACCAGCTTTTCCGACGCCGATGGCTCGCTCATCAACACTTACGGCACTATCAAACTTGACCTGGATTTTGGACTGCACAAAACCTTCGCATGGAAATTAATCGTCGCAAATGTCAGCCGCCCCATCATAGACGTAGTGTAGTGTAGTGTTGAGGGTGGCGGCGAAGCGCCGATCACTGGTTGGTCCATAGTGTAACCACCGTCACAGAGTTGAAAGAATTTGTTTCATTCCGTTACCCCTGATTTGGACAGAAAGTCTTGGATGCAATATCGATACTTACTATTCGAGTCAATTTAAAGCTTGCTGTTCCGTTCAGCGACGTGTTGAAGTAGTTTCCCATCGTTTTATATCTGGTCCTTGCTAGGGCTGGATGCATAGCACATGCTCTAGTATTTCCCTAGCCGACGAGTCCCCGCAATTTCTACAGGTACGTAAAGCAGCAGCAACGTAAAGCAGCAGCAAATCATGGACCAGACAGATACCAGGCATGCTTTCAAATTCTAAGCCTTCATCTGTAGCCATCTGTAGCCTGCATCGAACACTATGTGCCGCTCTTCTCCCCTCGTTTCCCGCACAATCACACAATCACACAATCAGCCGCTGCAAAGAGGAACAAGGAATATAACACCGTTTATCAAATAAAAATGAAAAAAGGGCCCCCAATTTCATGTAAGGCACTTCGACTCGCCCCGGATCGTTAAAAGATTGCCAAATCCGAATTCACCAAAATGATCAAGCACGTCGCACAGTGGGGCAAAAGTAGTGATTTTGTGATATTAATTATTTTAAGAGGAGAATGTTGACTTTCTGGGCTTGGTAGACCTTAATAAGCATAAATCTGAAATGGAGGGGGGATCTCCTCTAAAAAAAGGTTATTGATTGCAATAAAACAGAAAAGCATGGGTCATTCTATTAAGGATCGCCTGACGTTCTGAACGACCCCCTTCTGATTTGGCTCAATATTGGTGGAATTAACTTAAATATTAAAGAACAACTGACTCAAATAAAAAACGAGGTCACTGAGCTGGGAACACGAGTAACCAAGATTGAATCATGTCAATTTGACTTGAATTCTGCAAACATGTTGCTTAAAAGTGATGTCAACAATATAAACGTGACTTTACTAGATGTCAAAACCAAACTTTCCACCTGCACCTTAAATGTAAACAAATATAACCAATTCTACGACATGGATAAAAGACAGGAGATTCAGGAAAACCGAAATGTTGCTTGTGACGCTGTTCTTAATGGAACTCTCTTTTCACCCGATGAAAATCTTAAAGGAATATTTCATAACTTGTGTCTATCACTCAGCGCAAAACCACCTACACTGGCTAACACTTTCCGTACTTGACCTACGACTAATACACCCGATTCTTCTATCATCATCAAGTTCACTAGACCTTTTGATAAAAACACATTTGGTGGCAAGAACATCGTAAGAAAAATTACAATAAGCCGCTTTGTCTACGCGATACTAACTTCGTCCGAAACGCAGATAGTCCTATTTTTCTTCGCGAATGCCTGACAAAACGAAATCACTTGTTGTTACAGCCTGCACTCAAATTAAAAAAACAAAGCAAACTGTCTTTGGTGTTTATAAGACGGGTCTGGTGTACGTAAAATGTCAACAAGATGATAATGCAGTTCTAATTGGCAATAGTGAAATCTTGTTCAGGGTTGCCATGATTGATGCTGAAACTCTCTTTTTTTTTTCGTTTTAAATTCTTTCTTTAACTTAGTAGTAAAAAAACTTTTGTTTTTCTTTTTTTTTTAAATTTAATTTATATAAATCATTATCGGTAAAATCCTTGCAATTGTCAAAAAAAAAAAAAAACTGAAATTAATAATGAATCTCCCCGATAGTACTTGCGATGGCAACAGATTAGTGTTACAAACTGTGTTGCAATCAATGTACGGATTGCGAGTTTGTCACATTAATACACAAAGCTTACGTAAAAAAAATTGACGACTTTAGATTTGTGTTTGAGGGCTCTGGGGTTGATGAAATCTGTGTTTCTGAGACCTGGTTTTCTCATAATTTTTCTAGTAATATGTCGCACTTAAATGGTTATAATAGGAATGATGTCATATTTTATGACCAAATGAATGCACCTGCTTTCTCTCAACATGATCTTATTTTTATACTATCAGATTCAATATAATATCACCACCAACTTCTTTCTGATATAGAAATTTCAAAAATGTCAACATATCTGCTCTTGAACAAGAAGTTTCTATGACCAATTGGGATAGTTTTTTGTATGCCATCACCTAACAAACAAATGGAATTCCTTCAAATGAACATAACAAATCTTTTTAATTCACATGTTCCCCTTAAAGAGAAATATGTTACTCACCAATCACGCCTGAACTTATGTACCAACGTAATCAGGCTTACCTTCGATGAAAAAGATACAAATTAGAAGATTTTCATTGATCCTATCGGTTGTTAAGGAATCAAGTTGTTTGTAAGATACGAAATGAAAAAGCTTACGTTTTTACCTTAACCTAAATATGAATGGTCGTAAACTGTGGAACAATATTCGCGATGTCGGTATTGGGAAACAAAAAAGTCTGAGTGTTTTAACATCAATAAGCAATTTTTAACACCTCCGAATGCATCTTCACCTACTCTCCATGGATTACCCAGTCAAGAAATAGATCACTCCAATGTCTCTGAAATCTTTTTTGAGTTCACTGGAATTGATCGCACAGATGTGGTTGAAAGTTTGATGATATACACCCTTTTTTGTAAGCTTTACCTCCGCATATTTTGACCTGTATAACATTTATTTCAACTTTTACTATCGGCATTTTTCCAAAGGCTTGGAAGCAAGCCAAGATAGTTCCAGTGCCAAAAAATTCGAACGGTGAGGATTTTCGTCCAATATCAATATTACCTTTTCTCTCCAAGGCTTTTGGAAGAATTATGCAAAGATAAATAAATACTTATCTTAACAGACCTTTTCAATTTGTTTTTCGTCCAAAACAAAGCTGTATTACAGCTCTTTTGAATGTTACTAAAGACATAAGGCAAGCAATCGATGACGATAAGGTAAGTTTTCTAGTTTTGCTGGACAGTAAACAGATTACCAAAACTCAAACATCAGGTAATTTTTTAGCAATTTATAGTCAATTTTTATTTTTCGTCTTTAGAGTTATGGGTTTGTGACTTTGGACCGAATGTACGCTAGTGCTGATAGATATCATATGATGGTCAGTAATTCCACAGTCATAGACTGCTCCTCTAACAATATTTTTAAAATTTGTACACACTCATAAACATATGATCAAAACAGCTTGCAGATGCATTCGTAGCTCGATTAACAATACTTTTTCGACCATTTGACGCCATTAAAAACAAGTAGTCTTCAGTGTCTTTATTTGATTGGTCTAGAATATTGATATTGATACAATAAAGTTCTTTGCCTTAATCTCTCTAAGAGTGTTTTCTAGATCCTTCTGAAAAACAGCCTTATTTACTTCTTGTGCCTATATATGCACAACATAGTATACGCAATATTTTCATATACTAAAGACAATTCGACAATCGATATCAGCGCTCAAGACATTTATTGCAGTAAAATTGCACGTACAACCCATTTTCACATACACAATCACACCGCCAGCTCGGTAAAACTCATTACATTTACCAAGAGGGGGCATATACCCAGGAATATTATATAAATTTAATTCATTTTCATAAATCCATACTTCACTTAAAACTATGACTACTGGTAAGTTTTCGAGTGAACTAAGATAATTAAGATTATTACGAATACTACGAATGTTTTGATGAGTACACAATTTTTCATATAAACAAGATGGAACATTTGAATTATCACCTACAATAGGAGGTACAAAGGGAACAGTACTAGTTTTCACAAAATTCATAATTTCTTAAAATCGGCAACACAGTTTATGCGAATGATTACATCACCTTCTCCTCTGCGCATGTGAACGAACCCATTTTTGATCCAAACGTATTTATATTTTTTTGTGTTCTTTATAGAAGTAGCGGATTTGAACAGCTGACGTGTTTGGTGAGTTAAACAGTCATTTATGTAGATCTTCTGTGAATTCACAGGAATTGGATTTTTTGCTCACACTGTTTTTATTTTGAAGCATCAGCAAATGTACTTTTTGATTATTCTTTATCTCTTGCAGTTCCTTGTAGATCATCAGTGTGATGCCCGATTCTTCGAGAGATGAGTTGGATGGAGATGAGTTTGGAGATAAATTGTGTAGTAGTGTTGATGTAGGTGGTTCATTTTTTTTGTTGCTGCTTGATGCTGCTTTTCTATGACCTTATTGACGCAGGCAAAGGCTTCGCCAGATAGAGAGCTACAACGTTTTGCAGTTACACAATTCGCACATCTCCAAGATTTGTTACTCTTTTTTAAGAACTCCAAGCCGGTAATATGTTAGCACACTTTGCATGAAATAGTTTCTTACAGTTGCCACAGGCGACTTTCTTTTCAGTCCAATCAACTTTGTAACTGCACGAATTTCACGACATATTCAAAGATAAAATTTATTGAAACAGTAATATTTTTGTTTTGATTAGCTGTTGGTGTATGTGTGTACCCCACAACAGATTACACTGAACTTAAATGAACTTTATAAAGCTATCGCAATAAATAAGATATTGCATCTTAATGTGTATAGCATGTCGGAGAAAACAAACTATACTAAACTAAGTTATGGGACAAAAAGTTTTGCCCAACTCACTATAGTTTGCGAATAACGAAGGTTCAACAAAATTTAAGATTTCTTTTAAATTTAAAAAAATCGTAATTCTGGACGAAGGACGAAGAATAGTTCAAAATCCGCTAGGTTCATGGATGCTGATTTGTCTGGAAACCATTTACAATTTACCCGCAATATCACAGCATCGACAGAAATACAAAATAAAAATGCTTCTAAAACACGGTTAATAAAACCATGTTACTTGACCTGGAAATAACCGATCACTGCTTAACAAGTATTCAATTTGTAAACAATAGTCTTCCACGTATTGTATTAAGTCTATCTAATAATTTCGATAAAATAGAATTCAACGCTCTTCTTCTCTCCAAATTTCAAGTTGGGATCTCTATGGGTTCGACCAAAAAAATTTTTTTAACGAAAATCTAAATATAATATTTTGGTGAACATTTTCATATGAAAAAAAGTCTGGGACAGTACGATAACTTTGGCATGAAAAATTGATAATGGGCTTTTGCAGAGGGGTCGAAAGCAATCATTTTTTTTACTATACTAGGGCAATTATACTAGGGGCAATTAAAAAAAAAAATTTTGAAGTTTTGAAAGCCAGAATCCTGTTCTGTAACCGTATATTTAACATAAATTACTATGTCCATCATTTTTGAAAAATTCGCATATAAACGAACATTTTTTATAAAACAAAAATATAGATTGAGCGAAGGACGGACAGCTATTAAATGCCCTTTTGAAATGACGTGCGAAAAATTTGAAAAAATTTTTTCGGCCCGTGTCTGTGAATACGTGTTAGATGTTGGACAGCTGGGGCCTTACTCTCTATTGTGATTCTAATTTCAAAATTATTCGAAAGTGTTTTGCGATTCTACTTTAATTCGGCACTCTGTAAGAAAATAGTTTCGAGTGGTACTGTTGCCAACTAACTCCTAACAATTTGCTAATTTCGTATTTTCGAAAATCAATCTACCATTTCAAATTGAGGTGAAGAAAAATTAATTATAAATTCTGCCAATATAAACTTCCGTTTTCTATTTCTTCACGTGTTACCCTTCATATCGAAAGAAAAAAAAGGAAATATGGTGGAAGTGGATAGCGTGGAATTGTGGCTTGGTGATGAAGACATCCACTACGAGAAGATTGAACGCCGGCAAATAAGAGATAGGTCAAATATAATGGAGCTCAGTGAAAAGACGTAAACAAAAATGGTTAAGCAAACAAAAAATATTAACAGAAATCTTTATATTTACCCTGCAGCTTTATGCAGAACTTAACGTTCTAGAACAAATTGTGCAAAATATTATAAATTTGTTATTTGAAACAGAAAAATTACTGGATTGAAAGGTGAAAAAAAGGTTTTGCCAATGTTTTTTTTTTCGAATTATACATTCTTTCTTACCAAAAAAAAATTTATTTTCTCATATTCGACCTAAATCATATATCCAACCCAATTTTTGTCTCCAAGCCATCGAGAAATTTGGTGTGGTAAATGCTAGTTATAGGTAGGAACTGAAATGCTCATAAATAGATGCCAATTTAGCTAATTTCAGCTTATAAGTCATTGTGATATCAACTAGAGTGCGATATACCTCATTAACACTCATTATCTATGCTTTTTATTCATTTTTGGGCTTAAAAATGCGAAGAGAAAACAAGAAGCTTTTATTTTAACATAAGGAATGTAACATTTAGTTAGATAGCGTTAACGTCAGTCATCTGGACGATGATCGCCTGAAAAGCTACGTGATGGGAATCCAAATAAAAAATCAGCAGAATTAACTTGCCAATGCCATAGTCGTCCTTTCTGCCGCTCCAAAAATCCATAAAAAAAGTTTGCCTTTTTGACTGAGGTTCACCCATTCTCACAACATTTTGTTGCTGAAAAATGAGTTTTCAATCACCCAATCTAAGTTTAAGCTTAACTGGTATAAAGCCATAAAGTGAGCCACAAATTTTGAAAATTTGGGTTCCCACAATTAGATTAATGTGGACAACGAATTTGGCTGGTGGGATTTTACAACGTCCATAAAGTGAGCCTTCTTACGCACTTTTCTCCCGCAACATTTGTACATTCCCTTAGCCATCAACAAAAACTAACGCCGTCCAATGCCCGATGCTAATCTTCGCAGCGATCCGTAGCGATTAGAAGTGCCATGACCGGGCTCTCGGTGCGGTCCGCCACTCGCAACCGAGGATGCGTAAACTTTTTATAGCCAACTGTAATTTAACGTAAAATATTCCCGGTGAACATCGGCTAATAATTAAAATCCATCTCTTTGTACGCCTGAGACCGAGTGCGCCGGCATTGTCCTGTCATGTTAGACCAGGCAAACCACCTCTCCTGTCGTCCATTTACTGCGTGTACATATGCAAAAGGAGTCCAGCACACACACTAACAAAAAAAGCAACCACCTCGCTGTGCGACAAAAATGGGAGTAGTGACTCGAAAGGGCAGAAAAGTGACAGGTAGTCCCCACTTCGAGATCACTGCCCATAGATCCCAGCCGGTGTAATAAGTGCGCCGATCTCTAGTATCTGCGCGTTCGCGTTGCGTCGTGTGTGGTCACCGCCAAGTGTAACCACTGAGCATAAACATCTTTCTTGGTGGCTGCGCTGCCAATCGGCACCGGGAATCTCAGAGACGACGCTGTGTCCCCACAGAGGCATGTGAGCATGCTGTTCGCGGCGTTGTAGCCATAAATCGTGTGAAATATCGCATTTCGCATGTGAAATGGCCGCCAGCGCACGTGAAGTGCCCTAAAGGAGTTCTCCTTCACATTCGCAGACCCAGGCGCAGTCTTCATCTAAATTTATCCTCGTGCGATGATGTTGATATGTGTCACATGGGATAACCACCCGCCCACCGCCGAAAAGCGAAAGCCGAAAACGTATCCTTCGACCAGTGGGTGCAGTCGCCCGTGCGTCCCTCGCCTGGTGATGCGATGACAAAACATGATCATGTGACCGCAACTGATAAGGCTGCGGGCAGCGTTTACACACACACACACACAGACGCACACAATGCGCACCGGTCATGTCGGTCGCCCACTAAGTCGTGTCCCGTGTCAGCGGAACAATGTATCAGCCAAGTTAATGGTATCTGCTTCGATCGAGAGCTGGGAAAAGATTCGGAGCCGTTGCCAGTGCCGGTGCTGGTGCAAAAGGACCACCACCAACGCATGCGAGACAACTTGAGCCCAAAACAAAAGGCGCAGGCCGGGGACAAAAGGCGAATAAATCTCCTCGATTCGGCCCTTCGGCAACGGCCCCGATCTCATTCCAGATCGAAGCTACGCGTTGTTTTGTGCTCTCGTCTGGTTGTCGATGCGATTTGCAAACTAACGCGATGGACGGCTTTACATGCGATCATGTCCTGCCAATAAATGGAATGTAGCCAGTGGTGGTGGTAGAATGCGATCTGGTGTGCTGTGGTTTGACAAATTGTTACACGTTGTCGGAGCATGTGTTCGTCGAAGCTGTGTGCATGGGCGGGTTTTGTGCTTTGGTTAGATCACACCCTGACCAGCAGAGAGATCCAATTTCATCTCTCAAACACCCCCAGGAAATTGGTTGCGGGAAGTAAGTTACATTTCAATTAGCCAAGTCGGAGTTTTTAGGCGGGCGTAAAATAGAAACGGTCTTGAAATTTGACACCATACATTCATAAATCTGTTCGAAACAAGAACAGTAGAAGTTGATTTCGATCAATTCCATCCGACCAACACTGTCGATTGGTCTAATTAATTTAGTAGGCTTCCTGCCAGCTACGTATTCATTCGAAGACGGTAGTTATCACTATGTGTAGCAACTGGAGTAATTTTGTTTTTTGTTTTTGATGACAGACTTCGCGCTTAGGTGAATACAACTGGTTTGCTATATATAATTTTTTTTTTTATTTTAAAAAAATGAACAAATTTTGTTTCCTGTGTTATGGCTCGTCTGGCTTCGCATGACGTTTATGGCTAACATGCGCTAGTACTTAGATTATCCTTAATCTTTTGTTTTCTATTTAGGTCATCTATTTAGGTTTCGGGGTAGACAAGGATGGAAGAATGTTCTATATGAAGTCCAGATCGTCAATGATATATATAGTAGAGCGAAACTGATTATCCTGACCAGTATAATTAGTACAAATAAATTAAGTTGAAAATGAAATAGTCTGCTTTTTTTAAGGTATTAATCCAATAATTAGTATCTAGCCCAAAATCCGCACTAACTAAGTAACTAGTGACACGTTATGTAAGTTTTTGTTTTTCGGAAAACGATGGGCGAAACCACACTTGTTACTCATCATTGTCACTATTTTAGAAGAAAGAAAAAAAGTACATTGCGTGCGGTAGTCACGAAAAAAAATTCTGGTAAATTGAAACCGCTTCGTCAATGTTCAAAACGCGCTTTATCGCCATACTCTTTAATTCAACTGCAACTATTTTATTGGCACTACCAGCACACTAAGCCTCCGTCTTCGTCGTTATAATTGACTGCTTTTTGAGCGGTTTCGAAGCTGAGTTGGTTTTATTTCAGTTGCGTGATTCACAAAATTACAATGGAATTAAAATATATAAAAATTTTAATTCGATTTGCGTTTTGATCTGCATTGTAATTTTCTGGCCCTAATTAAAGACGCAATATGAGGCAAAGTGAATCAAGCTCTAACTGTTGGAAGCTATCTTACGACCAGCACGACACAAAAACCTGTTGACCACCTCCATGTCGGTTTTTGTTTTGACGGCAACTGTAAGAGGACTTCAGATCAACACCTGCCGTCATTGTCAATGCCACTGAAACCGTGTACCTTCTTTAATCCTGTTAATTGATGATTAACAGTCCGACCATCGACACGTTTGCCTCGGTATATCACACTCACCGCGCCCCCTATATGGTCGCAATTTGAACACATTGTGTCACTTGTTTGTTGTTGTCTTCGGCGTGCACAGCGTCCGTCCGTCATGACAAAAGACAGACAAAACCAAACACCGCGACCGACAAAGAGCTCCTCGTCCTGGGACACATGCAGACGCTAATAAAAGTCAAACGCAATCGCTTAATTAGCACAACAGGCCTCAAGCCTCGGGCCAGCCGCCTGACAGCAACATGTCAACCCGTCGCCGTATGAGAGGTGTGAACAGCGCATAATGTCGATCATAAACGAGAAAACCAAACAAAACTGGAGTATTGAGTGGAGTATCGGCTACGACCATAAAGCAATTGGCGGTGGCGGTGGGACGTAATGCAGAAAACGCTCCCCTAAAAGTGTGCAGTTAATGAGCAGCGTTGCCGCGTCCAAACATGGACGGGAGGCGAGCAGAAGCGGCTCATAATTTTGCGATTACATGCGGATTACATGCAGCAAGTGACAATATCCGCGGCTCAATTATTTCGTCGAGGCCTCATTACGCGCGCAAACTCCTCCATAAAAGCCGAGTGGCCAGGCGGGCGACCAGTCGGGCTCCACCTGACTAACGATGATGACCGTATATGCGCGACTGCAAGAGTGTGTGAGACTGTGATAGATCGATCGAGGCGCTTGGCAGAGATGGATTGGATCCATTGGATACCTGCACAGACGCTTTGCATGGAAATCACTGCCCGCGAGAATCTCTTTTGTGTGTGGAACGAAGGAGCAAAACAAAAAACAAAGAACGCCAAACACAAACTCTGCGTCGTGCCATGCGACTATTCTCGGAGGAATGCAGCAGGTGAGACTGGTGGCGGATAGTCCGGCAAAAACATTTACGTAATTGTTTCCATTCGGGCTGGGTGAGTATGCATTCGCACAGGACTTGTGTCCACTTGGATTGGACGATGGATGATGGATGATGTTCTAGTTAGCTTCCGGACATGCGCTGGTCCTCCATGGTCCGGAGGAGCACTTTTGACCACACTTGGCAGTCGCCTTCGTTGTAAACACATGTAATTGCTGTCCATTTTGGGGCGGCTTGCAGGTGATTATTTAGCTTTAATAAGGTACAGATTCGAACAGATGGCCTAATCGCTGGCGAACGGAATTAAGCTAGCACCAATTAGAAACGGACATTAAAGGAGCTGAGCCCATAAGAAATGTCAATGAGCAGGCAGCCGCCTGTCAGGGGAGCGACGTGGTGGGACCTGAGGTGGGTTTTTGTTGCTCTGGTTTCTTCGGAACCAACACGGAGGTCGTACGTTGAGGGATTTTAATTGAAGTCACAAGGCGCGAGGCATGGGGTGTGCCTACTTCCTATCGGTGTTGGAGGTAAGGCGTGTCCCAAAGGGTAGAGGTCCCAAGGGCATGGTTCTGCTTATGTCGATGAAGAGGACTTACCGCTGTTGTTGATGGGTCTGGCAGTGAACTAGGGGTGGTCTGAGTGCGATATTTGAAATGGCCGACTGACAATGAAGTTCTCCATGTCCCGCTGTGTCACGCCAATTGGGCTTAATCTATTTTTTTCGCTTAGTGGTAAGGAGCTGCAAAATGGAGAAGAAGGAAATATGATGTGAAAATTACTAAAAGAACAATCATGGGAATGCTTAGGTTGATGAAGACGGCTCCCAATGGAGCATATTGGTGTCTACCAACAAACAAGGCAAATGGCCGGTGTATACAAAGAAAGACACAAAAAAGATAACGACCAGCAGTTTCCATGGTAGTTGAGAATTTTATTCGCTTTTCTACCACCAGCTCCACGACAGGTTGTTGTAACAGCGCTGAAATCTTGAATTTTGGTCTGCCCCCGTCCATCAAATCTTGCCTCCGTATGTATGCGTATGCGTATTTTTTTTTTTTGCATTTATATTAGGTTGTGAAATATCTCCCTTCCGCCTTTTTGTCCTTTGAATTTTCCGGCTATGTACAAAGCGCTACAGAGCTCGTATCCAAACTAATCATGGTCCAACATCATTTGAAGACCTCAGAATCGTTAATGGTAGTATTTTAGAGACCTATCAAGGAGCATGTAAGAGATTAGGTTTACTGGAAGGTGATCAACATTGGGAAAATACTATGTCAGATGCCATCCACAAAATTAAGAGAATTATTTACCATCATCCTCATATTTTGCCAGCCATCTGACCCCTTGGAGCTATGGATTCGTAATGATTTGTGTGAAGATATATTGAACAGAACGCGTAACGAAAATCAAGACACAACATTGGAATATAATGATGATACATATATACAATGAAGGACTTATAATGATTGAAGATAAAATTCAAGAGACGTGCGATAAATCTTTAACTGATCTTGGACTTCCAGCATCTAATAGGAATAGTTCAAATAACAATATGGATCCATTAGAAGAAGCTTTGCGGAGGCCGTATGACTTAAATAAATGAAGTGAATGTATAACTGAAAATGAACCCAAATTAGTGAATGACCAGCTTATGCGTACAAATATGTTTTAGACAGTGTTCATTTTAACGAAGGAAAGATATTTTTTTTGGATGCTCCAGGTGGAACCGCAAAAGTTAGATCTCAGGCAAAACTAGCTATAGAGGTAGCGTCGTCGGGTATCGCTGCGACTCTATTATCAGGTGGACGCACAGCTCATTCAACTTTTAAACTGCCTCTAACTATTTCTTTGCAGAAAGATAGCATGTGTTCCATACGTAAAAATGGCCCTTTGGGAAAAGTTTTGCAAGATGTCACTTTAATAATATGGGATGAATGCACCATGATTCATAGAGCTCATGTAGAGGCTCTAGATAGGACTCTTAGAGATATTAGAAGCTGTAACAGAATCATGGGTGGAATCACAGTCATGTTTGCTGGCGATTTTCGGCAAACATTACCATTATTAGTAAGAGGAACTAAAGCAGATATTGTGAAGTCTTGCTTAAAAGCTTCTCCATTATGGAAGTTTGTTCATACCATAAAACTTTTCAATAATATAAGAGCACATTTGGGTGGAAGCAGTACGTATTTTCCTTCAAAGTAACTTTTAATAGGAGACGGAAAAGTACCTCATTTAGACAACAAAGTTGAAATTGATCGGGATTTAGGTGTAAAAGTAAGCAACATTGAAGAATTAATATTGAAAGTTTATCCAGATATAGTAGAAATAGAGAAAAAGGATTATCAATGGATGTGTCAGAGGACAATATTGGCAGCGCGAAACAGTAGTGTCGACGAAATTAACGATCTAATTTTAACTAAACTTCCAGGTGATTGCGTTAACTACACATCTATTGATATTGTAATGGATCAAGAAGATGCAATCCACTACCCACAGGAGTTTCTTAATTCTTTGAGACCGAGTGGCCTTCCCCCGTATTCCCTCAAATTAAAAATAGGTACCCCAATAATTTTACTTAGAAATCTCAAACCACCAAATTTGTATAACGGGACTAGACTGCAAGTTAAATTTCTGCGCAATAACGTGATTGTTGCAATAGTTTTGACTGGCCAAACTGTACTTATACCTCGCATCCCAATGATTCCCAACGATTTACCTTTTAACTTTAAAAGAATTCAATTTCCCGTCATCGTCGTATCGTTTGCCATAACTGCTCTTAATTAATAAAGCAGAGGGGCAAACATTTAAATACGTAGGAGTCGATTTACGTCAAGACTGCTTTTCACATGGACAACTATATGTTGCGTTATCAAGATCAGGTTGCGCAGAAAACCAGTATGTTCTTCTACCACAAGAAAATAGAACTAAAAACATTATATACGCAGAAGTACTTTAATAAAAAACTTAGTCGATTTTGATGAAATTTGGTACATATACAGATTAGACCTAGAAGATGAACATACATGAGTTTTTTATCTTCACACAGCCATGGCACGTGAACGGCTCATCGGGTTGGAAAACTAAAAAAACCTTTTTTTAGTAAATTTATATCTTATTCATTTGAGCTATCAACTATCCTTTTGCAGTGACCTGAAGCTGAGCAAGGCTATAAACGTACATATAAGATGGCTTTTTTAAATTTGATTTATTTTATGCGCAGCAAGGCGCGCCGGGTACAGCTAGTATGATATAAAAAGACGAAAATTTTTTGTTGTGAGTTTGATGAGTACAAAGGCCCGGACCGCTCGAATACAAAAACTTAGTTGTCGCGTTACGTTAAGTTTTTTATTAGTTTTTTCTGCAATCGAAATGTTCTCTGGATGTTTTCAACTGATTTCTATGTATTTAGGTGTTCTGAAAACTTAAAAAAAAAATACTTAAAAAATTCCAGAACGGCGTAAAACGCGTAATTATATTGTAAACAAGTTTTTGGACTTATGGCTGGCCCCCAATTTGTCACAAGTTGTGATTCACAACCATGACTGATCCTCAAAAGAGAGAAAGCCGGATCGCCTTCAAAGAGGTCAAAGAGCATGTTTAGGCAATAATGAGGACCAAACGCATTTCAAGGCAAGGTTGCCTATTAAGTTTGAAAGTATAGTTTCTGCACTCCCAACTCGACTACTTTGCAGAATCTTTGGGAGATGATAGCGAACGATTTCACCATAATACCAACGATATCAAGGAAAAGGAAAGCAGACATTAGGATTGATTGAACGTCTTTATGATCTCATTTCTTCCTTCTTGGTGCCCCGTTTTTCTTCGGAGTTTCACCATGTCCTGGCCGCTACTCGGAAAGCATGAACGAAAGTTCATTTAATTAGTTCAGTTAGCTATGCTTCATCCGAAGTGGTCGGAGAGCAGATGGTCGCCAGGAACAAATAAATGCCAGTACACTGCCAGTTATTTTTGCATGACAGCTTCCCGGCGACTACAAACGCGCTACATGTGTTCGATAAGCACCTGTTTCCTATCTAAATCTCCCTGACAAAACCGTTGTCGAGCCATCATAAATAATTCATCCTCCAACACCGACCCAATAAACCACAAGGAATCCACTAGAGGCAAATTAACTCGAACGCCGCACTGCAGGGATGCAAGCGCACGCACAATGTTCGCTGTCATATAATCTGTCATAAGTCACCTGACGTGTTAGCTAGCAGAGCGGCAAACTTGACACGGACATTCACTTATGACAGCGCCATTCAGAGTTAGAGGAAAATTTTTCAGCAATCACCGCGCACTTATTGTACCGCTTGCGTTTGCGTTTGCGCTTGCGCGACCGTCTCCATCTCATTAATATGCCAAAGCGTCGAGGTAAACCATTGACATCTCTCTGCCGGTGGCATCGTAGCCATCTATCTATCCACTGCCGTTGGATAAAAATCAAAATAATTCCCATTAATTATGCAATTAACGTTACCGTCTGACAGATTGGCGCATTTGTGCAATTCACCGCTAATTTCGTTGAGTTTCTTTGGCGATTAATTTTCATTTTGTCGCATCGGCGCATCGTCTTCCTGTGAAGACTGCCCTAGGAGTCATTCATTCATCGTGTCTCACTCTCAGGGCGCCTGCATGTGTGTGAGAGTGTTGTCTTCTAATAGAATCTAAGATATGTCTGGCGCTTGTCACGGAACTACCGCGGAATAGCAATTTGAGTGCTTTTTTTTTTTGCTTGCAGTTGGAAGTTGTCAACGCGGTTCGGAGGAGAAATCTCTTCCCAACATTCGCCGCAATCGTTGTCTTTGGCGCTGTCGCCTTTGTTGCACTTCTCTTTCAGCGGACAGAGAATACGCAGCTATTCTCTGTTGGCAAACACGCGACGGTCGGTCCTCTCTCATAAATATTTGAAATTTTCGCTGTGACTTGAACCCGAGTGTGTCATACTTTCTATCGATTGACAACGGCTGACAGTTGGCAAGATTTTTCCTAAATTCCTGATTCAGATCGAAATAGCCGGACTGAGACGCGAGGAATGTTGGGAATAGTTAACAAACGAATGTACAATCGTCGGATGGGAGACTGTGGGGCTTCTCATGACGTCGTTGCTGGGATGTGGAGGTAATTCGATTTTAATTCGATTTAATTGTCAGATAGCGGGTTACGTTTAGAAACGGAAATTGGGAGCAGCGTTGTTGAAACGGTTCGGCGATTACTTTGGCAACTATAATTGCGTCGATTAGAGAGTGAGTGCGGAGCTGCTCATGGCAGGTGGCTTAATGGTAGTCTTTGTCGCGTTTGGAGGATGTGATAGTGGAATAATTGAGTGGCAATGATCTTTGATCGAACACCTTTCTTGAGTTAAAGAGACTGCTGGATGGCTGACGAGACTTTGTTTTCGTTAAAGATTTGCTAAGGTAAGATACATAAATATGTTTTCTGCACTTACAGGCAAAGACATTCCGCCCGCCTCTTTCAACAGCATTAGAGCGGCTCTCGACGCAACTTTTTTAATGATTGCGATTCAATGAAGCTAATGTGTAGTTTTCCTTGTTGTCCAATAGTTAAAAGCCTGTGGCGGTTACTTTTTTTATCTTCTCCACGGCTTAGGATCTTACCTATAGCGGCAGAAGGTTTCGCAGTAAAAGTACTAAACTCTTTGGTGTGGGCCTTGAATGTAAATGAAGCCAGTCGTGGAATGTTCTATAAAACCTGCAGGCCTATAGCAAACAAATTTTACAAGTATATAAAAGTAGGTGACACGTTTCAAAATCAATGTTATGTAGGTAGCGAAATGATTGTTTGCCCCAGGTTTTGAAGGACGTCCTTTGCCCGCAAACAAATCAGTACTATTGCATCAAACAAAACCATGCAACGGTTTATGTTGTTAAAATAAGAACAACATAAACCGTAACCAACAAGTTGGAAAAGAAAGGTACTGCTGATGTTGCGATGGAAAGTGAAGCTTTTGGAGATGCAACAGTCGAGGGTTGAGTAAGTTTACGGAACACGACAGGGCGAAGTGGCTAGTAGTAGAAGCGGATGGGACGATTTTTGGGCGGATAGGAAATTTTAATATGGGGTTAGTATAGTCGGCCTAAGGCGAGGAATCCTCTACTTGAGGAACTCCTTTTTGCACTAAGGCAGTTGAAGTAAATAAAAGTCTGCCCAGTCTGATTCTTAAAGTTAGTCTTCAAACGCGCCGAAGTTTCAGAACAGCTCTGAAACTTTTCTGCTCTCTTCAAGTCTATGATGTAAGTGCACTTCTTTTTAATGTGCTTTAGTTCCACTCTCAGCCGTAAATCTAAACTTCAACTATTCTCGAAGCTAGTGAAGCTCTTCCAAGTGCCCGTCCACACGGAAACAAATCGCAGCACCGAATGATACGTCAATTATGCAACCCATTGAGACACTTAGCAATGGCTACACACGCACGTCCTCACACACTCAGCCCTGCCATTTAGATCGCCACTAATCACATGCAAATATGCAAAGTCTCAACCTAACGGTGAGGGAGACTAAAGCCACCAACGCCGCCACCTGACCTATGCCCACCCCACCGCCCTCGAAGTGAATTCGATTTCACAAAACCACGTGCATGCATAATGCGACTGCCGGGCTGTTGAGAAAACTTCCAGCACCTCCCTTCCCGCGTGCGACGAGAAAACGACCGCTCAACAAATAAACATGGAAATGAATTCCGGTGCGTTAGTGGGAGTCCCGGGCTAAAAAGGTGACGGCTACGGCTTGACTATGGCGGCGGTGGAGACGGTGGACTAGAATTGTTTTGTCACCTTCGATGTCAACCGAAATTTGCATAAAATATTCTGCTGAACGCGTCATTATAGTTGCGGTGGCGTTCGTTCGTCTTCGCAGTGCTATGCCGAGGAGGGGGTGCGCTCGCACGCCGAATGAGGTTAGAAATGGTGCATTATGCCACTGAAGACAAACGCACGGACTGGGTCAATAAGATCCATAATTCAGCGTAGAGCCGGATGGAACGAATGTTTCCTGGTGTGGTGCTATACGTCTTGAGGGCGGGGAAATTAGTGGTGGAAGGTGAAGCTAGTTGGTCGATTGTTTATGGGGCAAATGATAAACTTTGGGGTCGGAGACAATGACGCGGCTGTAGGGGTTAGTTGATTTGTTGCGATTAACTTTTTCTGACGACCCTACGGAGAGACTATTCTTGATTCGTATGAATCGAGTTAGTTTGCTATATCCATCAACCACGGGTTCTTTTCTTAGGGTTGCATTCCAAAGGAATAACATTGATGTTGCTTGACTTGGAGAGGGATATCGGCAGTGTACAGCAAGTACAATATTGGTCCTAGGGCACTTCCTTGTGGTACTTCTGCTCTTGTCTGGTGTAAGCGTGTTGATACATCTTTATACTTGACGTAAAAAGTTCGGTCTGTAATGTAACTCTTAAGTAACGCTTAAAAAAAACTTTTATCAACTTTGATGGTCGTTATTGGTGTCATTGGAAAGAGGGCAGCTTATGAAAATGTTTGATCTTGGTAATTGGCAATCCACTAAGAATTAAGAAATAGGACTTCGCCAAAAGATGTATTTCGCCTGTCCAAAGAATTTTTAGCAATTTAAGCGAAAAACTTAGTAGATACCAATACTAAATGCGAAAAACAAATTTCTTTTATTAGTTTTTTGATATGAGTATCGTTGGAAAGAGGATGTTAGTTAGATCAAAAAGTTGTACTATGATAATCACTTTACATGAGAGACCGCACGAAGCTCTCAACTATGTTAAAGAATACCTTAGCGCTGCCATATCCTTCTATAAGAAATGGGAAATTCAACTCAATTATAGCAAATGCGAACTTATTTGCTTCCGTAACGCTTCGGGTAAAGGTCATCCCCTTGCTGTTCGCGAAAGCAAGCAGCTTAACCTGAACATAGAAGGCCACTTGATTCCTCTTAAGCAGAGCATTAAATATTTGGGTGTTCACCTCCATGAGAGACTCAAAATGAACCTTCAGGCTAGGACCTCACTCGCTAAAAGCAAAGTCTGGCAGCTAAACTCAAACTCCTCCTTAATTAATCCTCCACGTTGAAATTAGAACCAAAATTTTAATGTACAAAACCCTTATTCGCCCGCTCTTATCCTATGGTTTCCTTATTTGGTTTTAAATAACCCCTAACGTTACCTCCGAATTACAGAGGTTCGAGAGGAGAATTATTAGAAAATGCATCTCCGTTAGCCGCAGGCCTTCTGGGAAGTGGGTTAGCAATAGATCACTATATGAAACTTCTGGGATCACCCCTTTATTATCCTACCTTATGAATCTGGCCAAAAGACGACTCTCAGCTCTCCAGCACCATGAGAACTCTATCCTCCGGGACATGTTCACGGATAATTTCGGATTCTCTATCGATGACAGATACTATATGTCACCTTTTAGTATTCTGAATGAGGGCTCCAACCAAACTCTCCAAATTCAAGATAACAATAACTCATTTCTTACCCCTTTTTATCAAAAATGCTCTTTGCGCAACTATAGAAGCTAAAATTATTTCATCTTCCTGTATCTTTTGTTTGTCATCCAAGTTGGTAAACCTAGGCTATATCCAACCTTCCATTACTTATAAGTTCTTCTTTATAAAATGTATATATGTAAATAATGCTTTTCTTAGTAACTTAGTGAATGAATTGTCCTCCTATGTTTTACTTTGATCTCTTTTAGTTTTAGGATTATGTGTGAATTGAACTCTATTGTGATGTTAAGTCATGTACCTTATTACAAAATTACGTGTTAAGACTGGAAGGACATTCTCTTGATTGCCCAAGCTGTGAATTTCTGTAATAAGTTTTCCTTAATTTTTTAATCATTTTGTTTTCTTTTTTTTCTTGTTTAGATAAAAAGCTAAGTGCCTTTGTAAATATGTTTTTTCTTTAAAAAGCATACACACTTATAAAATAATAAGTTAAGTAAAAACAAACAGTCATATGACTAGAGAAAACATATCCTATATATGAAATGTCAAAAAACATAAGTGAATTTATGCTCTCATCATGTTACCTTACTCGCACTCATAGACTGAGTAGCAGTCAGTTATACCTTCTGTATTTCTGTCTCATTTGTTACGTCTTTTTTTTTCTGTTTCTATCCTCGTTTTTAGGTTAAGTTTGTTTTCGCCTTTGTGCTGTCTTGTTGAGTGGACGCATTATAATTCTATTCTGTGGTTTAAAAGCCTTATACTCTTCTGTTTTGTTTTGTTAAACAAATAAAATACTAAACATTGTATAGCCAGACCACTTCTAAGTCGGCAAACAGATTAAGTATCCTCAAGTTATCCTTTGTGATTTAGACTTATGTATATAATAATGTTATAAAAATGAATTCTCAATAAAGTTTCTACTATTACTACTATTAGCCAATAAACTGCCAAAAACTGACTTGTGGAACCGTGTCCCCCAACTTATTTTCTAGAATATTGGCCTAAAAAATCTGAAAAAAACTGGAGTTATGGGGCAACTCATCGCAATACCTCAAAATTATCCGAAAATCGCGTATGATTTTTTCTTCATACTAAATTAAATTAATTACTAACTTATTTTGAAAAAAATTCACGGGAATTCATTGAGTGATATAAGGTATCATCGGATAGTTTTCGAGATATTCAGCTTCAAAGTCGAAAAAAGGCCCCCCCCCCCTTCTAATTTTCACACCCGCTAGTCTAAAAATCTGAAAAAAAAAATCTGGAATGTAGGTCTTGATGTAATCTTTCTGTTAAAATTGGTTTGAGCACTCTGGCTTTAATAGTTTTCGAGATATTGGCCAAAAACCAAAAAACTCGGCGAAAAAACAAGAAAATATTATGTAAAAAAAAATTATTTTCATACAATTTTTCGAGATATTAACCATTTAAATCGAATCAGTTACCTGCAAAAAACGATGAACTGGCGGCAGTCTGCGTCGCTTGTGGCATTTCATCCCTTAAATGCACCAAAGCAATTTTCACACGGCTGGCGGGATGGCTGGCGAATGGGAAAGGATTTTCTTGTGTTGAGTTTTATTCGGTATAATTTTACCGAAGCTTTTTTGATTTGTTAATTTCTTAGACTTATATTAAGTCTAAACTACTAACCTGTTTGCGAACGAAACCCTCGGCGGGTGAGTAAAACTCACACTTGACCGGTTTTTTTTTTTTTGTTGGGATGATAGCAAATGGGCAAATACCATGCCTGATGCGTGTTCTGTTGTACAGAAAAAAAACAAATACACTTATTTACTTTGATAAGTTCGTTGTGTAAACGTTGCGGAGTGTGGCAAAATCATCGCCAAATATGATTGAAGACATGTTGCAACAAAAACTATCATCCGATTATGGGAACATTGATCAAAGTACACATGATCTGTGAAATTTTGTTTCAAGTAAATAGAGAAATAGATTTCTCAAATTCTTTAAAGATTTTTTTTTCCTGGCCATATAACATCAAACCACGCAAAATGCATGCGAGAAAAAACTATGATCATTACTGAGTTATTGAAGCCATTCAAAACGAGTGTATTTTGAATAAGGAAAAAAAAGTCGTTTATGATTTAATTATGACACCAGTCTATAATAACAAACGGAGCATTTTCTTTTTGAATGCTCCTGGAAGCACTGGGAAGAGTTTTTAATAAATCTACCACATGCAAAGATAAAACATGGTGGCGGGAATGCTCTTACTGTGTCATCGTCTGGTATTGAATCAGCACTTTTAGATGGCGGAAGAACTGCTTACTCTGCTTTTCAACTTTCATAAAAATTTTGTAGTGCTTGCAATGTTTCCAAGTAAAGTAATACTGGTAAATAGACGGGGGATTCTAGTTCATTGGGACGAGGCTTCAATGTTCCACAAAACGTCTAGCAAGACGGACTGGAGCAAAGTCAATACTTCACTGAAAAATTTATACTTATGGCTGCACATAAAAAATCCTAACTGCAAATTAATATAAGTGTTGCACACAATACATAATTTTCCAACAAGTTTGAAGAAAGAAATGGGAAGGTGAATCTCAGAAACATGTTTGTTTTGGTGCCGAACATTTTAGAAATAATTGAGAAGGTATATCCGGATACTGCAAACTAATTCATTTGGTTTGAGGGAAGGGATATTTTGTCGCATACAAATAAGCAAATCAAAAAAGTTAATGATTCAATTCTTGGCAAATGTGAGGCATCATCCAAAATCTATTATTTAGTTAACAGCGTTTTAGATAAAGAAGAAGCAGTGCATTACCCCAAATTATTTCTAAATTTATTAACACTTTCTGGTATTCCATTACTGGAATACTAAAAAACTTTAGATACATAGTGCCACCTGCGCAAAGCCAGGACGGGTTGCTAGTAATTTATAAAAACCTGATAAGCGGAACCAAGTTACGATTTTTTTAAATTTAAAAGGAATCTTAAATTTTCATTTCTCATCAATTTTCGTAAACTATCATATCTCGTAAACTATGTTGAATTTTGTAAAAATGTATGTCCCTACTACTGCAATAAGTAACTCTAGAGAGGTCGTTCAAAGCTCCCCATGTAGGCGATTTGTCGTGGAATGACCTTTTAGCAACTTGGGTCAGTTACCAGATTGCTCTGGTGACACTGTGACATCTCGGGGAACTGCCTGGCCAATGATCTTGCTAAGCGCGGAACCAGCGAAACCACCCAATTCAAAACTGCGCATTTAAGAGAGTTCTGCAGAGATAAAAAAAAAGTTTCAAAGTCTAGACTACATTGTGGATCCATTAAGACCTCCCAGTCAAGCTGTCTTATTTTCACCCGGTCACTGTGGAACACAACACCATTTCTTTTGATCGATTCTGAAATAATTTATAGTTTCATACATTATATCATAATATCATAAATTTTGAGTGGCGAAGAGAGAGGGATTCCTTCTTTTTTCACATAGTCTTGTGAATGGCGGTCAATTGCTACTGCGAACAGCCATCGCCGCCACAAGCGGAGACCGAGTAAAACCCAAATGCCCCACAGCCAAATCTGTGATTGGCCAAAAACCCTTCGAAATGAGATCTGTAAAATTCGCTCCCAGTAACCTGCTGGCATTTCCTGAACCACCAGCAACTACTTCCCCCTCGATTCCTCCCGCTTAGGTTAAATCAGATGAATATTAAACAGAGGAAAATGTTCCTCCCACCTGGAGTCCACATAGCTTGTTGCAGTGTGATTAAAATTCCCACAAACGCCTCCTGCACTGGCCTTAACCTGTTTGTCAAATGCCTCATCCTTACGCGCGGCCAAATCGGCGAATGCCTTCATAATATTTTCGTTTCCTTTCGTTCGTTTTACCTTTGCATTCAGCACAGAATTAATTAAATCACATAAAACGAGTATCTGCGCCGACCGGGTGGACTTGTGGGCAGATCTTGCCACCAAGGGAAGCCAAAAGAGAAATACTCAACCTACCGCCCTGGAATGTGGCATGAATAATGTGTCTTTGGCTGCCATTCTGTCTGTCAATGTTACTACTGACGCTTGACGTTGTCCGAGTCCAGTCTCCACGACTCCTGTGATCTCTTTGAATTAATTGCAAATCATATGAACTTAGCAACTATATGAGTCCACAGGGTGGTCTTAGGTAAATACAATTTTAAAGCCCCTTCAAATACTTGTGTATTTTCAATTTTCAAAGCACTTCGTTGGATGCCACCGGATGTCCTTTAGTATAGCTTTTGTCAAACGCCAGATTTGACATCAATACGACTGACTGCTGGTTTGTTAGGTGGGCCTTATCCTTTACTAAACCCAACTTACGGTCTCAAATCTGCACGCGACACCCTGTATGCAAACAAAACTTCAACCAGCGTGGGTACGTTCATGTGGCGCATGCTCCTCTCGCAAACTGGACCATGTTCTTGCATCAAATCAAATTTCCCCTCCTGTCTAACGGCTGACATAAATCATGGCTCATACTGGACCATGGGAAACCTGCGACTGATTCCGCCACCAGCAGATGATTAATTGCGAGTGGTTTTCGCTTTGTTTTATGTCTTTTCCCTCTGCTCTTTTGTTTGTTTAGTCAGTTATGAGGTTTCAATTACATTATCCAATGGTCAATCAATTAAGCGTAATGCTATCCCAACACTTAATTAAAGTCGAGAGCATCGCCGAGGGAAAAGCACACTGAACGGACACGACCGATTCGTGGAATGGCAGAGTTGCGGTGGTGATGTGATATTGAGATGGTCTCAGCGGTGTCAATGGTCATAAATCACAGATACACGCGATGGGGCGCCACCGCTATGGATTTACACATAATTTTCTGGTGCATCATCGTGCTTCCATATTTGGATGGTTCGCAGGAGTTATGGGTGAATTCTGGAAGAATCATGGGTTCACACTCGTGTAGCGCCGTGTGACATTCACACCGGGGAGGGGAAAAAGAGGATGCAGTGAAAGATTTGTTAACGTTTTCTTGACCAAGTAGTCGACGAAGCAGATGTGCACAAAGCGTTCTTGTGAGTTCTTCGACCGTCGTATATTGCACGTTTGGTAATAAAGTTCTTTAATATAACCTTTTCGAAGTATTTTATATATATCTGCAACGTGGAATAATTTTTTTGAACAGTTGCCTTCCAACATAGATGGGGATGCTGCTTCCAGTTCGAAAGAACAAGCTGTCTTGCATCCGCGATCACTTGATCTCTGTACCAGAGGCTTGATTTCTCTCTTTTCCTCGAAAGAGAGGCTTTAATCCAAAGACCCTCTTAGCTGGAGCGTTTCTGTCCATGCGCTCGATGTGGCCGCCCAATGAAATCATTTTGCCTCTTGGACTGTATCCACATCTTTGCACAGTTCTTAAAGTTCGGGGTCTAGTCTTCTTAATTCGCCTTCCTAGCAGACATGGCCGAATATCCGTCGTTGAATTTTCCTTTCGAAGAAGCCAAGGATCAACTCTGCAGCTCTGCAGTTTTAGAATCCATGCTGAATTTCTAGCAGAATAAAGATTTTGGAGAGCATGATATTGGTGGCTCGAGTCAGGAGTTTTAGCCACAGCTGTTTTGCCAAACCGAAGTAGCAGCGGTTGCCGAGGGTGATTCTATGACGCATTTGAAAAGACTATCATTAGCTCTTCCATTCATCAAGCGTTATTAGCCCCCGCATAACCGCCAACTTCGTCAGGTTGTGCTGTGTTTCTTGCCTATTTGTTTACGGATTGGTTTCCAACGGGTGATAAAAGGCTATCCAGAGAGTGTCGTGAGGAGGCTGTATGCCATGTTAAGTGCGATCAACAACATTACCGTACTTATATTTATTTATTATTTAAGTTACAGATAAGCATATCTAACAAAAAGAATATGACTAAAATCACAAAATTTAATAAAACAATATTTTAATTTGCGCAAATTTCTATTAAGATTGACATTTTTCTTAAATCTTAGTCTTAAGGAGATATCTATAGCGCTGTAGGATTGCAAAAGGAGATATCTATAGTGCTGTGTGGTGCAGACGTAGGCCGAAATGGCTTCTGGTAGCCTTGAATCCAGAGCAATCAATTTGAGTGAAATCCATAAAGGTTCATCTTCGATAAAGCTACGTTATGCTGAACTCCATCAAACGCCTTATAGAAGTCCATATAGATAGTGTCGACTTGACACTACTTATATGTCTCAGGTTCCTCATACTGTAGATTACATAATTTGTAAAAACTTCTAGGTTTGTTACAAGTAGATCTACCTCTCATCCTTGACTTAAAGATCTTTGGAACCAATTGTAGTTTTGCCTAAGGTCTATAGCTTTCTACATACGCTTTTGAGTCGGTTTTGTTGATAGATGTAATAAACGATAGTTTCCAACGGTCCAACTACTAAGCGATAAATTGAAAATGATACTTTGGGGTTTGGCCAGCGACTATCTGCAAGATTTTAGGAGTAGGTCGGTAGATTATTAGGAGCCACACTTGCGCAGGAACCTAGGGATGACAATGAACAGAGGACATCGTCTACTGATACAAAAAGCGAACTTATGATGATCAGAGCTCGTACATTACTAGTGAAACTACTGGAATCAATATTTTAACTACCAATGTTTGACTGTAATAACAATGCAATCATGTCAACAATCACTTTTAGCATTGTTGAGGCTCATCGTATCTGGAGGTCTATTTCTTGCAGGCCTTCGCAATCAAGCCGCAAAATCGCTACCAACCCTGGACGAAGCCAAGTAAGACGAGTTCGAGTATATTCAGGCCACATCCCCATGCCATTAAAGTTCAACACGTACAGGTTCAATTCACAAATGTCTGACTGAAGCGTCTTCTAAGTCTCGATCAAGTCTTTTCCCCGTTCTCCCAAAGTCTCACTTCTTTTTCACCTCATTGCCCCGCCTCCATTTTCGCGACATCAACATTCACCGTACATAACCTAAAAAGTGTAACGACTTCCGTCGTTTGCAACAGCACTCACTCAGACGCAATACACAAACAGGCGACTTGCACGCATCGTTTGATTACACAGTTGCGAATGTCTCAAGTGACTACAGTCGTGGGAAACAACCACGCGTGAGAACCACACTTGTGCGTCCAATTTTCTCCGCATTAAAATGTCACCCGTCGAATCCGCCGGTTCTCCCCCAACTGGTCTGACATGTGTGCACCACTTTCCAAGCACTCCCAAGACAACTCGCGAAGAACAAAGTCTTTCTACGCAACATTGCCAAATATTTGTACTGCGATAAGCAACTGTGGGAGTCGGAGTCGCTGATAACCAACAGCGTCATATTTGCTCGGGAAGATATTTTATTTGCATTGAAGTCGTTTACGGGGTCTATCGATTGTAAGCAAATAGACCCCGTGTATTATCGCCGCTCGGGCGGGCTAAAGCATCGATTTTAAACTGTTTACCGGCTGTGGGAACATGTAAACACGCGGCGGCGTCGCCCCCACGTACAGGTTAACCGCAACCGGCGAACGCGGTTGCGGTGATGCTTCCAGTCACATTAACGACGCCGAACACCGCTAATTACGCCTTTACGCAGAGCCCACCGTGTGACAGGACTACGCTCCGGCTCACTTAACATGAAAATTTATTCAGATACTATCCACATAAGTAGTTTGCACCTCAGCCCCCCGGGTCCTCCCCGGTGAAGGGTCCACTTAAACGGAATCGAAAATTTAATTTCTGTTGGTTATGATGGAAGTGCATCGTTTAACTAGACCAACCCTAGGTCCTGCTCTGAATTTTTAATCGTTTCGCTTAGGTTCGGTTGACTCCGCTCTGCACGGGCAGCTCATCACATCCTAAAACGCCGGCACATCATCATCGCAGCAGCAACCTCAAAGGGGCAACCACATCGAACTAACAAGAACGTTTCCAGCTAAAACACAACAAGGAACAAGGAACAATTCATCTCGGTCGCACACGCAAAAATAAAACAACAACAAAACTTCAATACATTTCGGACCATTCGGGTCCATCGGGCCACCGGTCCATCGATGCAGCGGTCCAGTGGTCCGATCATAAAAGTTGAGGGCGAGACTACTGAAAAATTGCAAATTACCTCACGTAGCAGCGATTTGAGTCCGAGTCCTGGCAACGACGGGTGCACAAAGCGCTCGAACTTGAATCGATAATTCAGATCATGTCCCAAACAACATCGCCTCCACCACCAGTGTCCCGCCAATTGGCAGTGTCCAGCTCCGTTCGCTGACCGAAACGCACGGAGGAGTGTATATCATCACATGAACATCTCCCACTCCAATGGACATTAATCAAGCTCGGGCACCAGCACCGGCACCGGCAAAAAGTGGGAGGACGCTCATTCAGAGCTCGTCGGATGCACGGGCACGGAGGCAGTAAACTGCCCCGGAGCCAAATGTGATGTTGCCTTTCCAGCGGAGACTGCTTGCTGATTCCCGAAGCAGAGCGCACAGTGAATAAAGGCTGTCGGAGCTGATGTCTTCTCGGTTGGTATGCAACAGCTTCTGCGGCAGCAGCATGCAGCCGCGAACTTCTGCGAAATTATTTATCCGCAGTGCATCTGAATTGCGCAGAGAATCCACCTCCACCGCAGGTAACCGAGGGCATCGTGTGGATGTGGCTGCACCGCATCTTTCACGGTGCGTATGTGGTGCGCTTATGAGAACGGCTGGCTTTTTTTTTTTGGTAAAATTAAGAAGGCAAGCCTGCACCCTCTCATTTGCCGCAATTTCAATATCCGGCATAGACTTTCGCTCGAGGTTCGCGGCACAGCAGCAGAGCGGCTGGTCGACGGTTGTCCATCGAAAAATGCCGATAATTTGTGATGTTTATTTGGAATTCGGTTAATGAAGCGGAATAACCGAAGATTTACCGTTGATGTGTCCTGGAGCAGCGTGACATCCATGAGCAATATTCTATACAGAGTGGAAGTACACCGGACGAGGTGGGTGGTTGATTTTATTAGTTTTTTTTTCATTGATCGATAGTTCAAAGATTTTCTTTATGGTTTCTTTCCAAAGGAAAGCCTTATTTTAATTTTGAGTGAAAGTAAAGAAAAACAAAAGAGAAAAATGTTGCATTTGGCTCTTCTATTGAATTCTGCAACGTCAATGACCGCAATATTTCAGGATCTTTTATTTGCTCCCATGCTTCTCGAACCAGGAGAACCAGATTCGAGGACGTTTTTAGCTGGACCGTTTGTGTCCATGAGCTCGATGGATTCTCTTCTGAGGACTTTATCCAAATCTTTGAACGGCTTATAAAGGCGGTTATGTCTTCTCTTCCATACGCGTCGCAGACAGGATAGAAAATTTGTCTTTCTAAGGAATCGAGATCCACCTTCGCCTTTATGGCTACCCCAAAAACTTTGCGTTTTCCGTAAGCCATCTAAAACTTACTTTGGCCAGATTTTGATATCGATTATAGTAATGTGATGTGGGACCGGTAATTTAAATGAGTTAAGCCTCCAGTTCCATGCCTGTTCTACAAAATGTATTTCTGAGGATGTTCCCACAGTATTCTACTGTACTAAAAGTGCAGTAAAGTATTGAACCTTATGTTTGACCGCAGAGTTTATAGAGTCAAAGGTTATACTAACGAAGACAGTTTCTTAAACACCAAAGCGACAATGTGGTATTAGTTCAGAATCCAAGTACTGTAGTCTCATAAAGATGAAGACATAAAGACACTTGTATGGTCTTGTTTTCAAAGGCTAATTGTATAAGTTTTTTAAGTCTGCTGTTCTTGCGTCCTGTGGGATCGGACTTGCTAGTAATATTATTTCTGTGTCAAGTCAGTTTAAAACACTACCAGTAGGTGTTCCATAGTTTACTTGTCAATAGTGTCTACAGTGTTTAAAGACTTTTCAAATCAAATTTTGCAATATTTTCTTAATCTAACTAAATTGTAAGTGCCAGCCTGACAATGTTTTGTTCGAAAGACATAATTCTTAGGGAGGTCCACATAGGGCCAGTGGGTTAAGATAGTTATGCTAGTTTTAGCCATATTTGCCTTGCACGTAAAGATAATATGGACTCAAAATAAAAATAAAAAATAGACCAATGACCCAGGCATAACTCATTTTTATGTCACAACTCAGATAATTTCTCTGAATCCCAGAAAAAGAGTCTTTTACGAAGTCACAGATATGACGGATGCTGTACACTTTTTCCATTTGTCGGAATTGGTTCTCTTGAAGCTTAGTGGCCTTAAAGCTTGTCTTGTAGGCACAATTCTCACGGGTTGACTAACAGTCCTTCTAGACTCCTTCCGTTAGAATTAATAAGAAATAAGTAGTAGATCCCTTTCACGAGTGTCAAAATCATATGGCGCATAACACAGTGGATGGTCGAAAAAGCGAGACTCTGGCCTACCATGGCTATTGCCACACCTAATTATTATAATCAAACGCTTTGAGTCAGTCCTATGGATTTTGGAAACAATAACAAGCAAATGCACTGAAACCAGCTTTAACTCTGTTTTTTTGCCGTATGCGCCGAGATATCAAATAGTGAGCGAATTCATTTAGCGAACGAAATAGACTCACTCCTCAGTCCGAAAATTCCCAAGATATGATGAAGCTGCAAAGATAGAAGTGCGTAACACATTACACACTTGATTGACACCCGCCAATTGGAAACCTCGCCGCCACTCGTGTTTGAGTATTTACTCAATAGTCAAAAATACTTAAAGGCACAAAAACATACAGCTGTCATGTACATTCATCCCGTGACTTACCTTCATAATGACTCGTGTCGATCAAACAGTCGATTCATCAAATCAGCCAAACAATCAAATTCCTTCATCGATAAAAATCGAGTACCCACCCCTCCAAGGCAATGAAATAAACAAACACAAAACGATTCAGAGAAAAGTGCGAAACTTCTTATCGCCCGAAGCCAGACCGTGGGAGTTGTAGGAGTCTGTGCAAACATCGGCCAACCTCAGTGTCACCCGAAGCCCGAAGATATCGACGACACCTCACCGTATACGGAGGTCGGTCGGACGCCTAATTGAACCCGGCGAAGATGTAACTGTGCGCGCTTTCTAGTTCTCCAGTTCCGGACCGCTAAGCTGGGTTCATTAATTGCCTTGTTTGCTTAATTGAGCTATCCCCTAATTAGTTGTCCGCTGCGATGCGATGCGATGCGAAAGCGTTTTTATCTCCGCTCAGGAATCTGCAGCGCGCACAAATGGTAGATCCTTAATCGTGTTTTGCACTTCTGCCCGTGCCCGTCCGGTGCAGAGTCGATCCAATTTGCAGAACTAGTTCTAATCGCAATTATTCCAAAAACAATGGACTGCTATGTTCGTGTAAATTCCACCTGCTGCGCTGCTGCTGTGTTGTGAAAGCAACGCTCCGGTGTTGCGCTCTCTCGCCTGACTAATAGGCCCATCACACGGTGCATATTCCGCTAACCTTTGGCCCGCCGCAGGTTTACCGTATTTACTAGCTGCTTCTTAATTAAGCATCTGGAGCTGTGAAGATCGCAATCGCGCAATTATGCTATCGCGCCAGCGTAGCAGCTCCTCGTCGGTCGTTCGGACGACCGGGTGATGATAGCTAAGCGTGGCTCAAATAAGGAACACCGCCGTGTCGTTTGTCAGCCAATACAATGCGGCCCATAGAGCACACGGAGACGCATGGGCACACGGGCATACGCGTGCCCATAAGGTCTCCGACGCCGATCAGTTGCCGCGCGGTCGACCGCCGCTGGCCACACATTCGGGAACGTGCAATGCAAGTCGTGATCCGGCGGTGATAAGCCCCGGGCCTAGGGCAATCCGCACAGGTGCGTGTTGTATCTGGGGATGCATATCCCCGCATTTCATTGGGATATAAACGATTGGCCTTTCGGAGTTTGGTCACTGGCTGCGTTCTCAGATGGCCATCGCGCATCGGGCACCAAGAGGTGTTGTGGTGCCTGTGAATGGAGTGTGATGTGGCATAAATCGCTTTGGCGAGGGGACATTTGAGGAATTATTTGACTGTGCGTAGACGCGGACAGAGAGCTTGTTACCCATCTTGCGGAAGATTAGGGATCGATTTATGGTCAGGCCGACGCGACACTGAGGAAATATGTGCGAGCGTTTGAAGGAAACAATAATCGTGTGTTATCTGTGTTAGAGGTGAATGGCGTTAACATAAGGCATTTGTCCTGGACGCGACAGTTGTGTATGGGTCTGCGAGGTGAATTCCTGCTGCTGCGAGATTACGACTGTAATGGGAGGTAATTTGTGGAGACACCGAATGGGGCTTTGTAGTGATGCGTGTGCCGGTGGTTAGTTATTCGATGATTTATATCGCGTTCGGGGGTAATTGGTCGGCGAGCTGATCTGCGTGGTTCTGAGCGTGGAGCATTATCTCGGAGTTCATCGGGGCTGACATTTGATTGTGGGATGTATTTTTTTAAGCCGGCAGTTGCGAACCCAATCTTTGACGCCGAGGAAAATAAGAACCGACTGCCTTATTTTTAATCGAAAGATTGCGTGGGGCAAGCAGCAGCCTACGCATTTAAGACACTCTAACATTTCCAATTTTAACGCAATAAAGGATATTTTCAATGTACATATGTGCTATACATATACCAATGAAACAATGAATAAATAAACTCAATAAAATTCAAAGGAAGGAATTCAATTCGTTGATGAACGGACACGGGGATGTTATGCAGATTCGTTATTTAAGCTGTAAACATGGTAACGTTTTTTTCTTTCATTGTGTGCGTTCAATTATCCGGGAGATTTTGTAAGCAGCTTTACGACAAACTTAACGTCATTGAGTGCAATTAACCGGGTAGTGCACCTAATCGGGTACGATATTAAATGGAAAAGTTGTGTACATTTCTTATGGAATTTTCTATTTGTTTGGTTTTTCGATTAATTAAACACGGAACGCAATTAAGCGAGGGGCAATTATCCGGGAACATAAATATAAATCATTTTTTTCTTCAAAATTTTGAAATAAAGTGCCAAATTGACTTTTTGTGGTCGATGCGTATTTTAATCCTGAATCAAACACAATAAACTGAATGCCTTTGTGCCTTTTAGTTTTTGATATAATTGAAAATTAATATTACTGCCAGGCAGGCGATTGTGTGGATTAGGGGCCAACAAGGATTTTAACTACCTTTCTGACTGATTTAGACGCTCACGTGACTTCGTCGCTCTGCGAAGAATATGTCCACAACTGCCAGATAAGCGTACTAACAGGCTGTACTGCTGTATCTGGCTTGTCGGCTGCTAGCTCGTCTATTATTATCGCGGCTAGTCCTTCCAGCAACTTCAAGCCTGGACTCGCTGGTTTCGCCAGGGTCCACTCGTGATGCTCCCAAAGAAAATTTACAAGAGTAGGCTGCATGCCCTTCGCGTAATCGAAAGGTGTGCATCGACACCTAGCCTGTCGTATGTGGATGTGGCCAACAAAGCTGCCGGCATTTTTACGTCCAAACAACAGCGTTCGGCGGAGGTCTTCTGACCTGCCGTACCAAAAAGGCCTAGAACCGGCGACAGTGGCCCCGTACCCGTTAGACCCAACATATCGATATAGGGATATAGCAAGGGGCAACCTCGTTAAGCCTTAATAAAAGTTGATAAAAACAACCCCAACGGACACATCTCGCGTGAGAGCTGGAGAAAGGTCCGCTTAATGGAGAACTACCTGAGTTTTCTCGAGAAGCGTGGAGGTCCTGCCCCGTAGGCTTTGACGCTGGCTGGCAACAAGACAACGTCAAGCTCGTGTCCTTCGCGGATCAAAGATCTGCCGACCTATACAAGCTTGCTATAAGCAAGTTCAAAGCTCCATGAAGTGGAGTTCAACTCGACGTTGTGCCTGGCGACCAGATCTCTTACAGCCTTACAGTCTTGTGGCTGGTTCCCTGTAAGTCCATTGGATCCAAATACCATTTTAAAGGTTATTAAGCTCTACAATCCTGATCTCACAACCGAAAACTGGAGAATTGCAAAAAATCGACGAACCTTTCGCCTTTCTCGCCGGAATTCATGTACGTCTTGCTGTTAATTAACAAGGTATCCCTAAAACCGCTTGCTGAATGCAACAGTGCAATTCACTACGCTTTCGGTCAGGTAAGCCTAAGAGTTTACAAGAAAGAAGATGAGGAAACCGGAACGACGGCATCAGATCCTTCAACCTCAGCCATGGTGAACTTAGTTCCACCAATCGCGGACACTAAGAAGGATGGCGATGCTGTTGCCTGCGCGGTCCCTACCCCCACCACTTCATCCTTTATTGAAATTGGGGTCTTCCTAGTAACAGCTAAAGGATCCTCACCGAATTGAGACTTTCTAGACCTAGAGGGTAATGGCCTTGGGTTGTCTGATCTAGATTTGTCCGGTGAATTGTCCAGCCAAACTGACTCTGTCCTTGAATCTGATTAGGAGGAGGACCCCAACACCATAGTGGTGGAGGCTAAGGCCGTAGGACACGCAACGTAGGGTGAAGCCGATAGCCATGCTTCGGTTCAGTCAAATTAGCCTTCACCTCTGGAGGGGCTTTGCCCTCCCTTCTTCTCTGTCTTCATAAAGGCGGAGAGGCAGAGTCCTGATCCAGGAACCCTGGGTCGTTAACGACCTGGTGTGTGGGCTCAGAACTCACCTCGTCTACGTGAGGAACAGAGGTAAGCCTAGAGCTTGCATCCTCACAAAGACCAATCTAAAAGCCATTCTCCGCTATAATGACAGCGACTGTGAACCTGTGTCGGTCAGCCTGGAGCTAGGTACCCTGAAGCTCTGGGTTAGCTCGACCTACATGGCGCATGATTCTCAGGGACCTCTGCAAACCACAATACTCAGGGGAATGATCGCGGATGCGGAGAGGACAAGAACAGCTGTCATACTAGAATGCGATGACAACGTACATCACTCAGACTGGGGCAGCTCCAACATCAACGACAGACCCGAGACTCTTTTTGATTACATTATTGATACTAATCTAGGAATTTGTAACATTGGCAATTTAATTTAGCTAAAACTCTACCGGCTCGTACCGATCTTTCAGGTACAGGGAAACTGTCAGCAGATGGCCACCGATTCCTCCTCCCTCTACTCCTAATATTGCTAACGAGCTGTTGAAAGGTTAACCAGTGTGCTAAACGGCGCAATGTCCGCATCCTGTCCCACCCTCAAAACTAGAGGGTGGGACAGGATGCGGACCTCCCTAAGACCCAACGGACGACATTCTGCGAGAAAATAGAAGGTATCTCTGAGGCGTCCAGATTTGAGAAGGTTAGCCACCTCTCCGCAGACACCCAGCTACCGACAGAGGCCTAATGGTACCTGGACTAGTTCCAGTACTAAATCTCTAGATCTACAACTGAATGTGCACTTTCCAGGCAGTTGTACAACTGCATCAGTAACACAGAGCCACCTGCATACGAACCCTCCAGCAAAAAAAAAACCCTTCAGCAACTCAATAATCTCCAACGATAGGATCCTATGGGCACTGCGCAACTTCAAGCCCTTCAAGTCGGCCGGACACATGTGAACCTCCATGATCTTAGACCTATCAGCCTATCTTCTCCCCCATCCAGCTGCTTTCAGTCGCTCTACAGCACCGTAATCGTTGGATCCGTAGACGCCTGGCCAGGCGCATTCCGCCGTACATCCAGTAACCATCAAACCTATCTTCCTTTCTTTTAAAGTCACTCGAAAGGCTGATTGACGCTTACATCCGCTCGCACATTGGTAATGGAAGGCTATCAAGCTCTCAACATGCATACCATGACGGTCCACCGGCATTGCTGGACATTGAGGGGGCTTTCCTGCGCTTCCTGGCAAGTCTCGGAGTCAAATGACAACTTATCAGCTCTAAACTGTGATTCAGTGATCCGTAGATCAGTCAATAGAGGCACCCCCTTCTATGGAACCTTGCGATCACTGAACTGCTGGTGACACTGGAGGGTGCAGGGTGTTGGCCTATGCTGACGGTGTTGCCATAGCGGCCTGAGGAAAATCCTCTCCGCGCTTAGGGACGTTAGGCAACGCTCTCTCCAAGCTCATCGCCTGGACCAGAAAATTTGGACTCGGAACTAACCCGCAGAAAACAGAATCGGTTCTCATCATTAGCAAATACAAGTTCCCCAACATCAACATAATCAAACTGTCAAGTGTGACACTTCCTTAAGGATAGTGCCAAAATCCTGGATCTCATACTCGACAAAAAATTAAGCTGGAAACCTATTATACTTGAACGTGCAAACAAGACCTCGACGGCATTTTACTGCTGCAAGAAAGCCACTGGCTGCAAATGGGGTGTACAGCCGAGTATTGTCCACTGGCTGTATGCGTCGACCTGAAGCACACAGCTACCTGTATTGGTCTGACGGAAAAAAACAGAAACCCGTATTGTTAGTCAAAAATGCCTATGAGTGATCTTCCGTGTGTGGCCCTAAGTACATTGGTTACTACATGACTGAAACCGATTAAATTTTGATTCCTCTGATCATACCACATGTTTTCAGTCATTTGCTGCCCAATTGATTGAACTGTGCACTAGCTCTTCTTACATTCCATCAATTAACAGGCATATTTACTGCTGTAAAAGCATCCTACGGTGTTGAAAACTTGTTTGTTTTGACTTGTCTCATCATAACATCATGGGTCTACTTGCGTTCATGACCTTTTACGGACTCTAGCTTATGGTTTTGACGGAGCTCTTCACCTCGTATGACCTCCAATGGTCACAGCTTGGCTTGTATTAAGCTGCTTATCTATCGTCTTTCTCGATTAGCCAGTCTTTGACATAATGACGCCGTTTCATCATTCTTTTGAAAATCCGTTAAGAAACTCAACGTATTTTATGAATGAGAATAAAATATGAAAACTGAAGTAGTCACTAATATGACTCAAGAAAAAAAATTTAAGATATAATAAAAAAATCTTATATGTAATTAATGCCATTTTCGATTTTGAAGGATAAAAAAGGTCTTATTGCACGCAATTGAACACGCCATAAACAAAAATAATTCGAGCACTGAGAAAGCAGCCAGTGATCATAATGGTACATTTTTGAGTTTTTGGGACTAAAATATCGAAAAAAATGTTGGGCGCAAAATTGAGTACATACTGATTGTTCTTTGTTTTGCTCGTTATTTCTCGAGCTTTTAGGTTTTCCGTCTTGTATTATACCGTTCTTTTTGTCTTTGAATATAGTAATAAAGTGCAACAAATTTTGAACTGACCTCATTCCGTTTTTTACTATGAAGTGTAAATTATAATTACAAAAGATATTTAGATCAATCAACATGTGAACCAGCCTTAGGACTGGACACTCCAGAAAATTAAGAGGATTTTATTTCATCCCCTCAGTCACCGACTACACCCTTTCCCAACTTCTCTTCGATAAAAAGTTTACTGCCAGCATCCCCCAACGGTCAGGAGGGTCCTTTAAAGTTCTTCACGGGCGAATCCAAAACGGAGTGGGGAGTAGGTGCGGGAGTGGACCTGAAGCAAAATATCTCTTAACGCCTCCCTGATCATTGTAACGTCTTTCAAGCGTAGACAATGGCGATCAAAGAAGCTCTGTGTTGGCCTCGACTACGATAGTGCAAGCAAATGGAAATGGATATGGTGACGACAGTTTTAAATACAATTTTTATCGAGTCTTAAGCTTTTAGGGAGTTACATACTAATACTAGTGTGCATTGCTAGTGGTGTCCATCTATATATGACGGCAAGCTTGGTTCAAGTTTGATTATATAAGATGCGGAAAAGGGGCTTCACGCATATATCAGTGATGGTCAACTGCGCAGTGAGCCTGCCTTTCCACACCGACTGGCTACGTTGTTAGAATTTTCGTTTTAAGTGCACTGATAGCCTGTGCGTTGTATTGTGAAAATTTCCCATCAATCAAAACGAATATGTTGTTAGGGTTCGGCTTTACTTTATGCTCCCGCTGCCCTTACACTCTCCGAAAAATCTGAAACTTTTTCCGCTCACAAAGGAACGTTGGTCGCTTATAACTTGAAAAATATTAATTTCCTCCTAGAGTAATTATTTTCTTCATGTTTAGGTCATTTTACACCATGGGCCAGGACTGTGAAACGTGTCGCTAACAGAGTGCATCAATATCTGAACGCAGTTAATCACAGGTGAGGCATTACAATCCGATCCTTATTTTGAAATGTGCGCACTCTTGCACAGCAACCTGTTCCACCAGCAACCTGCAGTCTTTAGCGCTTATATCTGATGTCAATACCACGCCGCCCTATCAACCGGATTCGATTTCATAGCATGCACTTGCCTGCTTATCTGTGTGCTCAGCGGAACTAGGCGAAAGTCGTCGCAATCGCCCTATTTCGCCGGTCCAATCACACACGCACACACGGCGGTGAGTGGCGCAAATTACTCCCTAAGTGTATCGAATGCATTTAAGTTGCAATTTATCGATTTACGCCGATACTGATTGATTTAATGACCCCTATGCCCGTTCAACAGGAAGGAGCGCCATCAGCGCCATCGCAGCACAAACCACCGGTACAAACCACCGAACCAAAGTAATTGCTGTTCGGATTCGATTGCCGCTGACACCAGTTCGATGGATGTTCATCGATGTCTGGAAATTAATAGATTTATTATGTGATGCCTGTTGACGTTTAAATCGTTCCCGGAGTCAGTCGTCATCAGCAGTCATAGATGGACTGGTCGACTGGAGCAGTCGGTGGATGCCGATGCGCCGTTTTCTCGTCCGAGTTTCCATTCGCATTCACATTCGCATTCGCAATCGCAAACGCAATTAATGCGCCGCTTACCACTCTCCATCTGTCACAGTAGGTCAAACATTTCCCAATGGCGTAGGTCAGGGCTGTGATGATGTGTGATTGGGGTTTTAATGAGGAGTGGGGGCCGAGTCTGTGTAGCTAACGAATGTTGCCGCTGCCGCTGCCGATGTCGTCGGTCCCTTTTGACGGCCTGCTTATCGAACGACACATACTTGTCAATTATGTGACACAATTTTGTCGTCCGCCTTTAGGGGCGCCCATGCCCTGCCTCACAATCGCCCGCAATCGCCACCGCGCGCTGTCTCCGCGGTCGTCGCCAAAGCGGCGGCCAACTTCAAACGCGGCTCCAGCTCTCCTTCTTTAGGTAGTCGGCTTAGTCACGCGGAACCGCAGATTTCGACCGATAACCTCCAAACAATGAAAAAACCGGTAGCCGAGGATGGCGACGACGACGATGGGAGAAAAGACCAAGAAGTCAGCGTTTGATGCCCAGTACCTCCCTCAAGTTATGGCGCGACGGTGTAGCCGCCCGCCGCCGCTTTGGGTGGAGGCGGGGAGCTACCAGGGACACTTAATACCGTCTGCCATGCGCGAATAGTTCAGCGGTAGACAATTGTCAACTGTAGATGACAAAACTGTTGACAGTTTGCGTCTCTTGAATGTCGCCGCCACCGCAACTTCGATACTTTGGCCTTTTGGGCCGCCGAAGGAGGAGGATGACGGTCGGAATACCCACTGCCAAGTGCTGGCAATGCCACTGTTATTGGCAGTCGGTCTGTAATTATTGGCGGAATCCTATTCTTTATATGGAACGTTCTTAGGTATGTGGCAGGTTTATCTAGGTGGGTTATTTGTGCCGGCCGGCCACGGACCGCGGGTCTGGCATTTTTTCCGGCAGGGGGAGGTCTGGATGATTTTGAATTTTTGTTAACAAATTAGGAGATGGTGAGCTGACGCCCTGCGATTTGGTTTGTTTGGTATCATTGTGTGGGGAACAATGTGGAATGTGGCCATAAAGACGCAGAGGGCTCTGACTATAGATTCTATATTTAATTTGTATTTCTGATGACTACTTAGGAAAGTGTATGATGATTGGGCATTGATTTTGACTGGATATTCGGTTTTTAATGGCGTTCGGGTTATCAGCATCCGGGAGAATTTATTATGAGAACATATCGCTCCCTAACCTAACTCACATCCGATTTTCTTGAAATTTTTACGAGATATTACCAGTTCTTTTTCACGATTTTTAAACTTTGAATGTCCTTTTCGTCCTTTCCAGTCGTTTGCGCTCTAAACGGCTTTGGATTTCTGCTTCTAAGGCATTAGACTATGTTTCAAGAAAATCGAAGATGAGTACTATTTGGAACTCTAACCTAAAAAGTCTGCAATAGGGCAGATACAGATAGTGGCGGTATTGTTACTGTGGTGTACTGAATATGAAGTTGACAGCAGTGAAAAACACCGAACGCGTTTTCTTTTCTTTTTAGTGTTTCGTTCCGTGTTCCGTGTAACGAAACCACTTCGTGTCGGGCAATGAAGATCTTTTGCCCGGAATATAATAGGGGACGGACTGAACCAATTTTGAAGCTATCCAGGGCGCCTATAGGTAGGTATTTATACGGGTCACTGCTTACTGGGTCGTCATGCCCTTAAGCTTGGTCTGACCTCATGGGATACCTATAAAAATTGCGGGGACTCGTCGGCCAGGAAAAGACTAGAGCTAGACTGTGCACGTGCCAAACCCTAGCCAAGACCAGATACAAAACGCTGGGAAGCTACTTCATCAACTACTACTTCATCAACATCAACTTCATCAACTCTGTGACGGTGGTTACACTATGGACCAACACAACACTACACTAATCATCTTACTACTCTTATTGGTTATTAGCCAACAAACAGCTTAAATCAGTCTTGTGTACCGTGTCTTCTACCTCTTTTTCTAAAATATTCTACCAAAAAAAAAATGAAAAAAGAATTGGAGGTATAGGGCATCTCATCGCGATATCCCAAAAATACACAAAAATCGTGCACAATTTTATGTTCATACTAAAATTAATTATTAACTTTTTTTGAAAGATATTTCACGGGAATGGTATGAGTGAGGTTCCACGCCCCCACGTCACCCTCTCATTTTCTTACCCTTGGATCTAAAAATCTGAAGAAAGAAATCTGGGATGTAGGTGTTGATGTAATCTTTCTGTTAAAATTAGTTCGAGCATTTTTAATAGTTTTCAAGATATTGGCCAAAAACCAAAAAACACCAACATTCGAATT
This sequence comes from Syritta pipiens, assembly GCA_905187475.1. Taxonomy (NCBI): domain Eukaryota; kingdom Metazoa; phylum Arthropoda; class Insecta; order Diptera; family Syrphidae; genus Syritta; species Syritta pipiens. Next base: position 31,559,556 of record LR994574.1, on the reverse strand, counting down.
TTGAAGATACGAAAACGCCATTTTGTAGATCTCGGCGAAAGAACAAAAAGAATTATTTTTAATACAATTTTTCAAGAAATTAACGATTTCAATCGGATCAGTTTCCTGCCAAAAACTATGAACTGACGGCAGTCTCAGTGTTGCTTGCGGCATTTCATTCCTTAAATGCACCAAAGTAATTTTCACACGGCTGGCGCGATGGCTGGCGAATGGGAAGGTATTTTCTTTTGATGAGTTTTATTCGAAATGAAAAGAAGAATTTGACTGAAGCTATTTGTATTTGTTAATTTGTTTAATTTATATTAAGTCCGAGCTACTAATCTGTTTGCGAACGAAACCCTCGGCGAGTGAGAAAAACTCACACTTGACCGGTTTTTTTTTTTTGGAGGTTCAGCAAGTGTTCGCCAGCTGAAGAAGACTGTACGACACCCTCATACATAAGAGCCAAAAATTGTTGACTGCATATCTTAAACACACCCAAAGATCTTTTAGTCGGTACCGATAAATCAAATGCTACTCGGAATCACCGCTTGAACTTGACAAAGTCACTGGCCGATGCTGAGCAAATCTCCCCCAACTTATCTCCGGTTTGACAAATCGACACGCATTACTCCTGCTCGCAAACGTTGAAAATTACCGCACTCTCCGTTCTCTGCTCCCCGACAACCGCTGTCGCCATATGGCCACTCATTCACAACTCGTTGCGTAGTTTGAGTGCATTTTACGCTTCGCAGTTAGGCGAATTGAGCCCAACAGCTCCACACTGCAATGGACCTCCGACGCGATGAACAACTCCATAAAGCAGCAAAATTTACGATGGGAAAAGTCACAGGTTCCCAAATTGCACACTCGTTCCCCAGAAGTGGAAAAAAAATATGGACACTTGCTTCCCAAAAGCCGTAGCCACCACCACAGCATCAACGGTACCCTTCGCAAGTCGTATGTGGGAACACGCTCCACAGACACTCTCACACGTCGCTGTTGGTCGTGTCATTGTCGTCGTCGTCGTCGTTGTCGACTTGGTCGTCTATGAAATTTCCGGAATCGGTACAGGGAAAGACACAAGAAACTGGTAACGCAAAGGTTACCTGGCCAAGCCAGAACGGTCGTTGTAATGACTCCCCAATGATCATTGTGCCGTGCGAAGTTTACGACCAGCACACACCGCTCAGCCACGATGATTACTCCACCGGGTGGGTATAAGACACACAGCCCATGCGTCCGTCCATCGTAGGCCCCTCCAGACAGCTGCCCAGTGTTATATTAGCCGAACTCAGTACGATGTTTGGCCATAAATATGCATATGACCAAGTCGCACAACCCTAATCGATCTTGCGGAATTGGATACCTGTCGCGTTGACTCCATATGCGAGGTGAGATAGGATCCTGCGATTGTGTGCGGAGAGTGCGCGTGCGCGTGCGCGCTCGCAGTGTTAACAATGGCTCCCAGCGGGGTGCCCTTTGGTGATTGGATTTTTGCCCGAGCGGGCACAAATTGTCAATACTCGACCGGGGTGGAAGATGCTTTATCTAAATGCAATCGGGTGGTTTTATCGACTGACCCAGGGGTGATTCACGGCACTCCTCTAATCGGTGAAATATCGCCTGTGGATGGATGGATATCCGCTGTGGAGCATCTTGGAATGCGGCAGTGTGCTCTTAAAATGTCGATGACGCAGTGAGAACGAGTGTCTCGATATTTTTAAGAGTTACACATTGTGCAGCGCTGTGTCAAGGACGTGTATTGCTAAAACGAAAAAAAATTATTAAAAAAGCAAGAACGCAGAAGGGTTAGTTATATTTTAAAATCAAACAAAACAGGTTGATTTATTACTTTAAACATAAATTACACAAAAAAATGAACAAAAGCAAAATTCAACTCTTCAATCTCATACCGTCTTTAAGTGGTTTTAATTCAAACTGCTGCGTTTGTGAGCATTTGCGTCAGTAAGGAACCACCGATTTCCAATAGCATTAAGATCTGGAGACTGTATAATAAATAAGCCAAATTCTGTCAATGTCTGAAGCTTTTTTGTGCTAATTTTTTTTGGTAAAACCGAAAGTGTCTCTTTTCCCCAATTCCTCTGCGTTTAGTATGCTAGACTAAATCATGGCTCCCATTGTACGTTTAAGAAATGCTTGCTTTCCACTCCCGCAGCTGGCCATACCATGACATGAGAATTCTTATGCTTGTTTGTTGGCATTTAGTGTTTTGGGAGCGAATCATTTTTGCTGATGAGCTATAATTTAGTATTTTTGAATCCAATAGGCGATCGCATGTATAGTGTAAGTTAAATGGGAAGCTGTAGTGGAAGCTTAGTGAAGCTAAGAGGATTTATCGAAGAGCAAAATTTATTGAAAATTTTGCTATCGCTTTAAACTGAAATCTATATGCAAGCCTCCAGCCGATATTTAGCTTCCTCGCGGTACATTAACTCCTTCAAAATTCGGACTTGAATTGAACATGTCGCTGTTGAGGACTTCTGTGAAAATGTTGAACTGTTTTTTGACACTTAGTGTTTGATAACATTCAATTCCCGTAAAATAAGCTTTGATTAGATCTTAAATCAGTTGTAGTTATTAATCTGAATTTAAAAACTTCTCGATAAAAAAAAGTCACACAAAAATATTTTCAGTTGTCGACGTCTCTGTTCGAAACCTCTAGACCCCTAGCGATACTGCATTCCGTTTTTTATAAATTATGCCAACTCCACAGACGCACTAAAACCCCTATCCAGCGAAACTTCAATTCCACAACACGATTAAAATATAAAGAAAACTAATGGATGTGTCTATTTAAATTCCTTTTCCTGTTTAAATAATAAAACTGATTAAAAAGTGAATGGAACCTACGGCCCAGCAATCCGCCGCACATTGCAACCCCTAAATGGTCACAAGAAGCGCCTAAACACACACGTCTTCGTTCCGCTGCGTCTCGACCTCACTCCTTCACTAGCACACCGGACTGTCTCAGAATGCCGGCAGCTGAGCTTGAATAATTCCGCATGGTAATTGGGATATTGTAATTCGCCTGACGACGCTTGCGACGCGCGTCTGACGACGGATCCGCCACATGGCCAGCGACCAGCCGCTGAAAAGCCGTCGCGACAAATATAGAAAATTGCAATTTGTATTATTTTCGTGAAAGATGACGGCACAATAGATGCCCACCACCACCACCGCCACAGAGTGTGGCTGCATTTCCTGCCGAGAGTGCGTCCAGTTAGCCGCAACCAAATAGCCTGTCAAATGGAATAGAGGGCGGCAAGGTGTCATCGATTGCCACCATTATCCTCATCGATGACTTGGTATATTGCAGCGGTTGCACATGGACGACGCGACGCGTTCGCTACAGGTGTGCGTCCGTTGTAGAAGAGGCGATGATTTTGGCGAATGGCCAAATAAGTACCTCGGTTGTAGTCCTTTATATGGAAAGCGTTTGCTGATTGCATTTCCCCATCTATGGGCGGGAATCGCCCTGTGCCAGAAGTATATTTGACGTACAAGGGAATGAAATTTTAAATGCGATGCGATTCGACTTGTTTACTGAGAGCGTTTGTTATGTGCTTTGTGATAGATGGTTTGTCAGAGTGTTCAATTTATGGAAGGAAGTTGTTAATTACAACAAAGACCACTTCTGTCAACAATTATTATTTATTTAAAAACTCCAATTTTGGTTTTAAAAGAAAGTAAATAGGGTTACAAAATTAGTGATCTGCTCAGTTGGCTGGTCAAAAATGGAATCAATTCAAATAAAAGGACCAACCGAAAGTCGACTGTAAAATTTCCCTTCGCTGGGTTTCTACGGCAACGGGCGTTGCCAACATTCTCCTCGCTGGTAAGAAGGCTCTTCATCGCTAGCCGATTTACCATCAACATCCAGAACTGCTAATTTGACAGCTGGCCTTTCGTAAATTCCGCTTGCAGTTTGAATGGTTGCTCGTCTTACTTGACCATCCTTACCGCAAATAGTGTTTATTACTCTTCCCTTTGGATATGAATTCCTGTGGTTGGATTCGTCCGCAATTACGACGATGTCACCCTTTTTTATCAGTTTAACCGGCTGGAACCATTTTGTTCGTCGCGTTAAAGTGGGTAAGTATTCGCGCACCCAGCGCTTCCAAAATGAATTAGCGAACTGCTGTGACTTCAACCAACTTTTTCGCAGAATGACACCATCGTCACACTTGATTCCGTCGGGTTTCTCACCACTGGATGAACCTAGCAAGAAATGATTTGGGGTTAGTACTTCCAAATTACCTATATCTACCGGTATGTAGGTGAGTGGCCTTGAGTTCACGGTAAACTCCACTTCCAGCAGCATACTGAGTAGAAGTTCGTCCGTAGGATTTCTTGTCGGCATAATGTGGTACAGCGTTTTCTTGACGGATTGTACAAGACGTTCCCAACTTCCACCCATATGCGGAGAAGCTGGCGGATTGAAAATCCATTTGGTTTCGGCGTTCGAAAATTCATTTGCCAAGTCATCCTGTTGGTGTCGTAGAGCGGTCTGAATTTCCTTTTCTGCACCATGGAAATTAGTGCCGTTGTCACATCGAATTTCTTTCGGACGGCCACGACGAGCGATGAACCTCTTGATGGCAAGTATACAAGAACCGAAGATAAACTGCTCGCAACTTCAATATGTATTGCTCTCGTAGTCATGCAAGTTATGAGGACGCCCCATCGTTTCACAATGCTTCTCCCAATTGTGACATGCATTGGTCCAAAATAATCGATGCCGATGAATGTGAATGGACGAGTAAATGTTGAAAGTCTGGCTGGTGGAAGATTTCCCATCTCTGGTGGACTTGGAGACGCCCTTCGGTTCTTGCATACTTGGCACATCCTTCGGACGGTTTTCGTTGCAACACGGAGACTAGGGATGTAAAATCGTTGTTGAATTTCATTCAGAACAGTTTCGTGGTTTTGATGGTGGTATAATTCATGATATGATTTTATTAGAAGTGAAGTAATATGATGTTGTTTAGGTAAAATAATCAGCCGCTTAACATCGCTGTGTACGCCTACTGCTGCATCTATACGCCCATGAATCCGCAAGATTCCATCCTTGTCCACATAGGGTGACAGCTTGTAAAGAGGGCTGGACTTCTCAACTTGACGCCGGCTCAAATTTTGCGACGAATTATTTTCTGAGAAAATAACTATTTCATAGAAGAAACAGTCAGTCTGGGTCGCTCTGAAAAGAGTGTTTTTTGCTTTGACGTACTCGTCCCTCGATAGAAAACTATCAGACATTTTTTGTACGCCTCTCCGCTTTGCGGAAAGGTTCCAAATAAAACGAAAGACAAATGCTTGTGTTCGTACGAGTCTGTTCCATTTAGAAAATCTTTCGTAGTGAATTAAAGCTTGTGGAATTTTTTTATGGTGCAGCAAGTGCGACGCTTTGATTTCTTCAGTGGTATCATCAAAGTTTTTCGGGGATGGCCATTTATCTTCAGCCCGCAGGAGAAAGGATGGGCCCGTAAAGCAACGGCTACAGGGATTAAAGTCCGGTAATTTCTTCCATTTTGCGGCATCGTCGGCGACATTTAACTTTGTGTTGACGTATCGCCATTGCCGCACTGTGGAGTCCTCCAGAATTTCGCTGACTCTAAATGCCACAAAGGGACGATACTTTCGGTGATCGGATTGTATCCACGAAAGCACAGTTTTGGAATCTGTCCAGTAGTATATCCGGTTAAATTTAATTGAGTGTCCTTCCTGAATGGTCTTGGCCAAACGAACACCGAGCCTAGCTGCTTCCAGCTCCAAACGGGGAATGGAAATCAAATTGAGTGGGGCTACTCGGGTCTTGGCTGCAATAATACGAGTTTCAGTAAGATTAGCTTGACTCACCCTTATATAGGCCACTGCTGCAAACGCATTTTCGCTCGCGTCAACGAAGACATGCAGAAGGACTGCATCGTGATGACCAAATGTGATGTTACGAAGATAGCGTCTTGAAATTTGTACCTGGTTGATGTTTTTTAGGTGACGTACCCACAGCTGCCATTGTTTAAAATGTTTATCCGATACGCGATCGTCCCAATCCACCTTGGATCTCCAGATATCTTGCATTAAGATCTTAAGAAATACCATGAAGTTGGCGATGAATCCAAGGGGATCGTAAATAGACATCAGCACACGAAGTACTTCTCGTTTTGTTGGCCGATAGTTGTCTGAGAGCTGCTCTCGAAGATGTGCTTTGGATGACAGCGAGAATATAAATTTATCTGCTGATGTACACCAAAATAAACCCAAAACTTTTTCCGCTTCATCTTCAATTTTAAGATTTAGCTTCCAAAGCTCGCAGTGTTGTTCACCAAGTGCGTTTACGACTCTGGTTGAGTTGGAAATCCAATGCCGTATCTCGAACCCACCTTGTACGGAGTCAACACTTTCCAGGAAATCATCCACATAATGATTGTGAATAATAGAGTTGGCAGCTTTCGGGAACTTGGATGCATGTTCTTGTGCGTTGCGATTTTTCACGAATTGGGCGCAGCTTGGAGAGCACGTTGCTCCAAATGTTAATACTTGCATCACATAGATGTCCGGATTATTTTTGCCGTCGTGGCTCCAGAGAAAGCGCTGAGAATGTTGGTCGTAGCTGTTGACCCGCACTTGATGAAACATCTCTCTTATGTCTCCACATATTGCGACACGACGTTCTTGGAAACGAAATAAGATGGCAGTAAGTGAAGCAAGTTGATCAGGCCCTTTAAGCAGGAAAGAATTTAACGAGGTTCCATGGCTTGTAGCTGCTGCGTCCCAAACAATTCTTAACTTGCCAGGTTTATTTTTATTTTTTACCACAAATATAGGTAAATACCAAATCCTGGGATGGTTTTGGGATATTTCTTGAGTGGGCAGCTTGCGGATGTATCCTTTTCTTTCGTAGTCCTCGAGTTGCTTCAGTATGCGTTTTAAATCTGGATCTCGCTCTAACCTCTTTTGAAGACATCTGTACCGCCGGAGTGCCATTGGAAAGCTGTCGGGTAACTGGATGTTGTCATACTTCCATAGCAGAGCGGTTTCAAAAAAGTTGTTTATCCGGTGTGTTTGTTGTTCCAGGATTCTGCAAGCTCGCTCTTCATCTGCCGATTTTATGACGTCAATTTTTGTCACACCCAAACTATCCAACGAAAAGTACTTTTTTAACATGCTCTGTAATAGCTCGTCATGGCTCCTTTCACACTCGCAGATATGGTAGTTATGAAATTCATGGCCAACGACTGTTGCGCCTTTTGTGTCAGTGGACTTTGGGCCATAGGCCATCCAACCAAGATGCGTTTTGGATGCTACCAAAGACGTGGGATTTCCTTCTCGCACTTTTAGCGGTAATAGCAATTTAATATTGTCAAGTCCGATCAGCAAACGTGGAATCGCTTGACGGTATGTTGGAATTGGTATACCCCGCAGATGCGGATGATGAAGACCAAGTTCTGCTGCGTCCACGCTTTGACTAGGAAGGTTCGTACCTGGGACATGGGAAACTTGGGATTTGTACCATCAGCTCCAGAAATTTCCACGGAAACAATTCTTGATGTACTCTCCTCGCGGTGTGTACCTCCAGTCCATTTGAGCTATAGTGGTTCTGCTTGGCCAGTTAGATCCAGTTCTTCTGCTAATGAATCCTCCATCATCGTGAGCGACGATCCATCGTCAAGTAGGGCATATGTTTGTACCATTTTATCTTGATTGTAGAGATTTATTGGGACGTATCTAAATAGTATCTCACTTTCGTTGGATTCATGTTTATTGCAACTATTGTAATTGAAAGTTTTGGTGATAGCTTTTTCGTTATTGGTTATTTGTTCAGAGCTATTTTTAAAATTGTGAAGAAGTAAATGGTGTCTGAATGTGCACCCATTTATACCACAAATTTTGCTCTCTTTGCACTGGGCATTACGATGTGACTTCAGACACATTCGGCATAAGTGGTATTTCTTTACCGCTTCCCAGCGCTCACTCTTACTTAATTGTGAGAACACTCTACACTGATCGACACCTGCACAGATGTTGTTGCATATTTTGCAAAGCTGTCTTTTGTTAGTATTCTCATTGTAGGTTTCAGAATGTAAGTGAACGTGGCCTTTTTCTTTAGGGTGTTTGGGGTTTTTGTATTCACTAAATACCAGCGGAGAGTAGGTCACATCGCTAATTGATTCTGCCGTTTCAGACAACCATTCATCGAACCGAGACAGATTTACCGAGCTCAGACTTCTCTTGTGTACAGCCCACAACAACTTGAAATTTGATGGCAACATGTCAGTCAACTCCTGAAGCAATAGCTGGTTGTTTAGATGGTCATACAACGCGGACGCCTCCATTGTCGAACAAAGATTTTCGATCGCAAATGCAAACTCCACAATCTGTTCCAATTTGTCAGATCGAAGTGGTGGACTTTGACGGATTCTTTGCAAAATGGTGTTGATTATTAATTCTGGACGTCCGAACAGCGTGCGCAGTGTGGACATTATTTTGGGCACATTCGAGGGTAAAAAGAGCCTATTTCGTACAGCGCTGAGAGCTTTCCCTTTGAGGCACTTTCTGAGGCGTATCAAATTTTTGTCGTTGCTAAAACCACACAACCTTGTGGTGCTCTCAAATATGCTGAAGAATAATGCCCACTCATCTGGGTCTCCACTAAAGATGGGAAGTTCGGTTGGGAGTGACTGTCGTGTTACTACTTGATGTTGGCTTGGGATTAATGAATCTTGTTTTGGGATAACGGTTTTGTCGCTACTAAATTTATTGAAATACTGTTGTGAGGGGAGGGTTACGAAATCGTGGATTTGTGACGGCGGAATTTCGGAAGAAATAGGTGGTGGGATTGAAAACGCTTGTTTATTACTTGCCTGTGGTGCTGTAAAAACTGCAATTCTGTCTGCCTCGTTTCGTTGCTGTCCAGGTGTAAATGCTTGTTTGTTTTGCAACCATTGTCCTACTCGATGAGATCCATCCTGCTCGCCATTCGTCGATATTTCTTCGTCTTCTTCCTCCTGCATTAGAAGCTCAAACTTCTTTTGAAGATACTCTTCGTCCCGTTTCTTCTGCAGTTCTCTACGTTCTTCCAACAATCTGAGCTCAACTCTGCTGCGTTTTGAACGCTGCGATTTAGTTGGACTGTACACTGCAGAAGTCATGTTTAATTGAATTCCATCGTTGGGTAGAACCATTGTGGTACACTTTGCGGAGCTCCAGTCTTCTTTTGAAATCGATGCGGTTACGTTGACGCAGTTAAAATGAAACCAAGCGTCACAGCACATGGCGCGGCATTATTGCACATGGCGCAGTTCCTAGATTCTAGATCTTTCGGCGGCGTACCTTGTTCTGTGTTTTTTGACATCTTGGCAGTTATAATTTTGTAAAATTTGTTAATTACAACAAAGACCACTTCTGTCAACAATTATTATTTATTTAAAAACTCCAATTTTGGTTTTAAAAGAAAGTAAATAGGGTTACAAAATTAGTGGTCTGCTCAGTTGGCTGGTCAAAAATGGAATCAATTCAAATAAAAGGACCAACCGAAAGTCGACTGTAAAATTTCCCTTCGCTGGGTTTCTACGGCAACGGGCGTTGCCAACAGAAGTGGTTCTGCATTTCGTTGTTTTGAATGCACTTTTGAAACAATCGAACCGAAAGTAAAGGCTTGACTTTATAACTAACAACTAACTAGGGCTAACTAAACATCCACAACCGACTTTCCACAAAATTGACCCGGTTGGTTTCTAGGTGCCGACGACTCAGACAATAACCCACAATTGTATTTTGCATTATTAGATTAAAACTGTCTTAAACGTAATTAAAATTATTAGGATAAAGTTTATTTAGACGACTTACGATATTTATAAATTTGAAATTTTTTTTATCAAACCCATTATTACGCTTTTCAAGGAAAGATGTTCAATGAACATTAACCATACTCTTCGCTTTAATTTTTTTACTCCAACCAAAGTTGCCGTCTTAGCGGTTTTGTTACTAGATCCAGCGGATTTTGAAGAGTTTTTTTTTTATAAAAAATTATATTATTATTATAATTATTTTAGTGAAAAAATTGTCACCAAAAATGTCACAATTTTTTATAAAAAATTGTCACCAAAAATGTCACAATTTTTTATAAAAAATTGTCACCAAAATAAAGTCTAGTGTATTCTGGTGACTTTTCCCTACTACGCTTTCGCTAAAAACTACAGAGCTTTCAAACCACGGTAATTTATTATTTATCGTTTTATTAATTTATAAAACGATAAAGTAGGGTTGGTTTCAGGTATCCATTTCTTTCAATAATAATTAAATTTTAAACTTGATGTATTTCGTTAGTTTTCATTGGCTTTAATATATTATATAATCAACCACTCAAGATTATCTACCGTTTTATTAATTTATTACCGTTTTATTAATTGGTTTCATGTATTTATAGTAATACGTAGGGTTAGTTTCAGGCATCCACTTCTTTCAATAAAAACTTTAGATAATATTTATAAGATTATGTTGACTTCTATTGGGCACGTTTAAATAAACTTTATGATTCGTTTTAGGGAAACTAAGGTGCTCGGCAGACCCAGAATGAGATGGCTTGACCAAGTCCAAAATCTCAACTGACTAAGCTTGGGCATACCTCCTTATGAGTTAGAGTCGGCGGCGGAGGCTTGAGTTGCCTGGAGATCTTTTCTCCGTATATTGCCTAGCGACCCCGTTAGTAGTCGCGAAGATGATGATGAAATTTCTCGAATTTGCCACTTTCTCACACTCACGGCGCCACCATGTGTCGATTCTTGACTTTTATCAAATATTGCATTAAAAAAAAATAATTTCTTTCCCTTCAATACTTTAGCGACCCGTGGCGGATTTTTCCAAAACAGAAACTAACATTTCTTTCGTTTTTTTTTTCTGTAGCAGCAACATTTACATGAGCTACTGAATAAGGTTATGGGAGTAAAAGAGACCATAAGTGGGATTATAAGAGTCTGTAAAATGACCAAAGCGGAATAGTTAATAGTAACATATTTAACTTGGATGAACTAAACACAGTACTAAAAGAAGTAGATATCCTTTCCGAATATTGTAGAAGCTTAAGAATATGGACGTTCCCCGATATTTATGGAACAATGGAACATTATTGCTATATATTCTGTCGATACCAACGGTTCCAACAGAAACCTTTAGCTTAGTATCGGCCCGTGCACCGGTGAAGACTACTTATTAATCACAACAAAAGTTACGGGCTTACTAGTAATTGCTTAAACTTTGGAAATGCAACAATATTCGACGAGGATGTAGTAAGAGATTTAACTGAGGACTCTTATCTACCCAAAATACTTAAAACAAAATTTTAAATTAACAGTCTGCATAACGAATTTTAATGGCACGATTTGAAACAAGGACCATCCGTTCTTCAGCAGAAAGACGAGTAATCTGCAGTTTCTTCCTTTGTTTCATTTTGTTTGCGGAGGGATGTATTAAGCTATTAAAAAAATAAAACAAGTTGGGCTTACACAAAAAGGAATAAAAAAGTAAATACGGTAAACTATCGAAAGATGAGTCTTCCATAACTCAAATACCTTTGCAATTTCTTTCTCCCGTTTATTCAAAATTTATTGTTGTGCAATATAATATGAAAACTTCTCTCTCTTCAAAAATGATGGCTTTTTTACTTCAATAATTCGATGCCACAAGCAATCGTTGGTTGTAATGCGCAGTCAAAAGTGAGCAATGAAAACAAAAGCTTGAGCGATTTCTACCTTCGTCATCCAAAAACTACTGTTGGTTTAACACCAAATCGACAGTCGACGCAAAGTCGATAATTAGCAAAACGAAAAAAAAAAAAAAACAATTTTTCCAAAACGTTATAAACGATCACATTTATTATCGCTGGCGATGTTGTTCACTCGGTGGTCACTGGGCAAGAGGCCCATCGGTTCTTTTGCCGCTTCCGAGAAGGCTCGCCCCAAGCCGTATTGCGGTAACATGTATTTACAAAACGTTATGTACATGGAATGCAAATCAAAAAATGATACACAATTCGATTAGAATACAAATTCGAAATTAGGGTAAATGAACAATGGTTTACATAATTTTCGAGTTATAAGTAAAGAATAGGAATTAAGTTAGTAATATTGCTTAGTACATAGATAGATATAAGTAGAATAGAACGATATGATTTTCGATCGAAATTTAGTTTTTATAGAAGTTATGATTGCTAAACACGCCGCCCCCGCTGAAGGATTTCAGGAACACGGTAACACTGCCAGCTTAGTAATCGGACGTTTGTGAATGGTATTCTTGAAGCGGATGGACGCAACCCGTACATGGCCATCTTGTCCTGGGTAAACTTGTTCCACTCGTCCGAGGGCCCATTTAGAGGGGGGCAAATTTGACTCCTTAACAACGACAAGGTCCCCAACTTGAATGTCACGGCTAGGAGTTCTCCACTTTGGACGCTGCTGCAGTGATGTTAAATAGTCGGAGCTCCATCGGCGCCAAAACCCTTGCATCATATTCTGTAAAAGTTGCCAGCGACCCAGTCGATTCGGTGAAATTTCCAAGTAACTTGGCTCTGCTAATGCATTATAAGGTCTTCCTATAAGAAAATGAGAAGGTGTAAGTGGGTTTAAATCAGTGTCAGAAATTGAACAAATTGGTCTAGAATTAAGAAGTGCTTCTATTTGCGCTAATAAGGTGGACATTTCTTCGAAGGTCAGTATATTATTTCCAATCACCCGCCGTAGGTGCTGCTTAACACATTTTACCCCTGCCTCCCACATTCCGCCGAAATGGGGGCTGTGAGGAGGAATAAACTCCCAGCGAATACTCTCCGCAGCCAGCTCAGAAGATACTCTCTCGTTGTGTGTTTTTGAACGAAGCAACTGCGATACTTCAGACAGGGTTCTCGCCGCTCCCTTGAAATTGGTACCATTGTCCGAATAAATTACACTGCACCTTCCCCTTCGAGCGATAAACCGACGAAATGCAGCTAAAAAGGCATCCGTTGATAGATCACTGACCACCTCCAGATGCAAGGCCTTCGTTGTCATACAAATGAACAATGCGAAATATCCCTTCGTAAGATTCGATTTTCGACCTTTACTTAACCGAAGAGTAATTGGCCCAGCATAATCGCAGCCAGTTTTATCAAAAGCAAAAGATGGTGAAAGCCGATGGGACGGTAGATCTGCCATAATTTGGGATGATGTAGATTGTCGTAACCGGAAACACTTTATGCAGTCATGTACAATCTTGCGAATTAAATTCCTGCATCCAAGAATCCAGAATTCTTGTCTTATTAGCGAAAATAATTCTGAAACTCCCGCGTGCAAAAACCTTCGATGTGCTTCCCGTAGAACCAAATCAGTGATCCGATGAAGTTTAGGAAGAATTATAGGGTGCTTAACACTGAAAGGCACATTCTCAGCCCTCGCTAACCTTCCACCTACACGCATTAAACCCATTTCGTCGACAAAAGGTGATAAGGGAAGCAACTTCGATCGATTAGACACACAGCCGATAGTTTTCAAGGTCTGAATTTCTTCTTCAAATTCGCGTTGGGCCCACCGTAAGATAGTTTGCTTTGAAGTCAATAATTCAGCAAATACGAGATAACCCTTTTTCCGCGTTTCTTCGGACAACTTACAATTCTTGATGAATCGAATTATGAAGGCAACGATTCGCACCAGCCTCGTCCACGATGATATATTCGCCGACAAATCGAGTAGAAAGTGATCATCGTTTGCTATCGATAGGTTAACCTTGACTTTATTCTTTCGTTCTTCCGGCATTTCTCCCACACTAGTGACTTCGGTGATGGGCCAATCGCTAATATCTGACGCCAACCAGGTAGGACCTTTCCACCACTTCTCCAATTCAACTAATTTTCTTGGCTCAACCCCTCTAGAAGCTGCGTCGGCCGGGTTGTCTTCGGATCGAATATGATTCCAGTTAGAACGCGGTATGATTTCTATTATTTGAGAAGTACGGTTGGCCACGAACGTGTTCCATTTGCGAGGGGAACTCGAAAGCCAGGCTAGGACGATTGTCGAGTCACAGAACGCGTAAACTTTCATTGGTTTCGCTGTCAACGAAGAGTGAATAACCTTCACTAAGCGACTTAGCAGGAGAGCGCCGCATAGTTCAAGCCGAGGAATAGACAGAGGTTTGATTGGCGCCACGCGAGTCTTAGCCGCAACGAGATGAATTTCGACTATACCGGCTTCTGAGACGCTACGAGAATACACGGCGGCGGCGTATGCCTTTTCGGACGCATCACAAAATCCAATCAAGTCGAAAGATTTGACGTTGAACGTACATCTTCTGGAAATCTTGAGATTTTCGAAAAGAGGCAACTCTGTTCGATAGGAACTCCATTTAACCGCAACGTCGGGCGGTAAAGGATCATCCCATCCGATTTTATTTGTCCACAACTCCTGTAACAATATTTTAAACAAAATAATGGAAGGAGCAAGGAAACCCAATGGATCAAAGATCTTTGAAATCTCCGAAAGTAGTTTCCGTTTTGTGAAAATCAAATGTTCCCCTATAACGATTTTGTATGAGAAGACATCAGAAAATGGACTCCAAACTAAACCGAGTACTTTCGTCCAGCCATTAGCACTATCGAGATCTAAAGAAATGGTGTCGTTGCTACTGATGTCCTTTACAATTGGCCAACAGTTAGAGTTCCATTTGCTTAGTTTTAAACCACCACAAGAAAGCAATTCGATTAATTCCTGTTTCAGTTTTACAATTCCCGCAACCGAATCCGAGCCCGTTAGAATGTCATCCACATAGAAGTCGTTCAAGATGGAATTCGAAGCTGTTGGATATTGATCCTTGTAGTCGATCGCCAGCTGTTTAAGAACTCTCATGGCCAAAAAGGGTGCGGACGAAGTGCCATAAGTTACCGTTCGTAATCGATAATGAGAGATAGGGTCCTTGGGGTTTTCTCTCCAAACAATACGCTGGTAATCGCGATGTTTTTCGTGCACCCAAATCTGCCGAAACATCTTTACTATATCGGCACAAAACACATATTTATGTAAACGAAATCTTATGCACACTGTGATTAAATTTTGTTGTAATGGAGGCCCGATACACAACGTTTCGTTTAGACTCTGTCCAGATTTATCTCGATGCGAACCGTCGAACACAACGCGCAATTTATTCGTAACGACCGCGTGATGGGGGAGGTAGAAAATCTTTCCCGACGTTGGCTCCACTTCGTTATCTAAAATACGTTCCATATGTCCGAGTTCCTCATAGTTTTTCATGAACTTACAATATTCGAGGCGTAGGCTTTCGTTCCGCGAAAAACGTCGTTCCATTGCCGCCAAACGAGATAACGCGCCGAAAAGAGTGCCGCTAAATTCCGCCTCCCCTTGTCGAAAGGGTAGCTCCACAATATATTTACTGTCAGGGGAACGAGAAAACGTTCGACAAAAATGCGTATCGGTGTTATTCTCATCGGGACGCATACCATCCATTGATGACGTAGATATCTCCTCGATCTCCCAAAACGATTTCAGCAATGCATCAATATTGCAAGTAGAGTCGATTTCTACATGGAGCGACGCGAGGTCTGAATTAGGTATTCCACCAGTAACCACCCAACCGAAGATGGTGTTTTGTGCTAACAACTGACCATTCGTATCCGACCGACGACCATCTCGTAGTATTGCCCAGGCTTTATCGGACCCCAGCAGAATATCAATCGGCCCCGGTTCATTAAACCTCGCGTCAGCTAACGATAAATCCTGCAACCAAGAAGTGTCTAAATCGAAGGGCAGTGTAGGAGTCTGCGAAGTAATTTTATTCAATACATAAGCTTCGAGTTCAACTGCATTCTTGTCGAATTGGGAATGGAGTTGCACAGTGACAACACCATGCGTGACACCTGCAGCTAGTGATGAAATGCCCGAGATCGGTAACCTTGCATTCCGCCTTTGCAGTCCTAATCGTTTTACCATCCGCTCGGTAATAAATGATACCTGGGATCCAGTATCAAGCAATAAACGGCAAGGCTGTGTCTTTCCCATGGAATCAACCACTTTGACCACGACAGTCGGTAAAAGACCTGACGGTCGATTTCCATTCACAGCATGATGAGTTACAATTGATGCACTATTGCTAGTGGAGGACGAAGCTGGAACAGAGCTAGACGAATTCGGCAAAGCTGCATTGTTATTAACACCATACGTATTCTCAGGGTGCACTAAAGTGTGATGGCGAGTGCGACAAATGGAACAACGAGTCTTAACCTGACACCGAGATGACGTGTGTTTTGCTCCTAAACAATTATAACACAATTTCTGATCTCTTACGAAATTTCGACGAGTAGGGATGGACATTTCATGAAATTGGGGGCATCGATGCAAAACATGATTTTCCATGCATTTGGGACAGCACGAATTCGAGACCATAAAAACTTTCATATTGTTAACCGCACCAGCATTACGCGACACACCACGTTGCACTCGACCCTTTGGCTCACTGGCTTCTAACGCATCGCACCTATCATGAAGAAAATCGATCAATTCGTGAACAGTAGAATCTTCGGAACCTTTGTTTTCCAAAGCCCATGCTTTACGCGTTTCCACGTCCGTTTTGTTAAGTAACAGGTAAATTAACCACGGGTCCCTACTTTCTGATTTTAATGACGCTAGTCCACGAATTACTTCATCCGCATTATCAACTAATTTGCGTAAATGTGCACCATCCGCGTTGTTAATAGATGGTAGCTTAAGAAAGTTCTCAATGTACGCGTTGATGATGTGTAGGGGCTTATTGTACCGACGATCAAGCCTATCCCATGCATGTTCGTAATTAGAGTCTGCAATATCTAAATGATCTATTAACTTTGCAGCATCGTCCCGTAAAAATGATTTTAAATACCGCATTTTTTGTGCACCAGATAGACCGCTTTTATTATCAATGCTTCCCAAAAACATGTCACGAAATCCCGGCCACTCGCGGTATTCGCCCGAAAACGGAGGGATTTTGATTGGTGGCAGCTCCACCTCATGCGCCGATTTGAAATTCGATTGCGCGGAGACCGGTCGTTTCAAAATAGTCTCTAGCAACACGGCTTGTTGCTTAAGTAAGGTTTCGGTGGAATTTAAATCGCTTACACCAGCTGGGGGAACCTTTCCGCGAATGGCTTTTACAAATAGACTCTTTGCCGCAATGTATTTGGATTCGGTTGCTTCGAAATCTACCTCGGGATCACCGTACCCTTCTTCGGAATGGAACTCAAATAGTTCATTCTGATTGTTACAGAAGTGTTTCCACGTGTCTTCGAGACGTTGAAGACGTGCTTCAATAACCTCAACTTCGATACCGTCCGATATTTCACACGCGAATTTGTGAGCACGTGTAATAGCGCCCTTCAAATGTCCGCGAGCTTGTTTTAACACCTCCATTGATATTAATTCGTTTCAGACCATGCACAATATAATATGTCAACAATAAATATATGTATAATTCGAAATAAATGCAGCACTTCCCAGCAATGTTTCACAATTCACTATAGGTATAATAAGACTACAATTTTATGGGTACTTATCCAGTTTTTAGGGATCCAAACAGCAAGGCAGCAACCACGCGAGAATCACGTTTGAACGAAGAACAATTCGCGAGCACAACTTATCTAATGAATTAATCAATTATTCAATTATTCAATTAATCCGGCTAATCGAAGGACCAAACTTTGGTTTAACACCAAATCGACAGTCGACGCAAAGTCGATAATTAGCAAAACGAAAAAAAAAAAAAAAACAATTTTTCCAAAACGTTATAAACGATCACATTTATTATCGCTGGCGATGTTGTTCACTCGGTGGTCACTGGGCAAGAGGCCCATCGGTTCTTTTGCCGCTTCCGAGAAGGCTCGCCCCAAGCCGTATTGCGGTAACATGTATTTACAAAACGTTATGTACATGGAATGCAAATCAAAAAATGATACACAATTCGATTAGAATACAAATTCGAAATTAGGGTAAATGAACAATGGTTTACATAATTTTCGAGTTATAAGTAAAGAATAGGAATTAAGTTAGTAATATTGCTTAGTACATAGATAGATATAAGTAGAATAGAACGATATGATTTTCGATCGAAATTTAGTTTTTATAGAAGTTATGATTGCTAAACAACTGTAATTTGAAGTTTTTCCTTGGTCCGATTAAATTCGAATTATCGAGACTTCACTAGGATAAAACGTTACTAAAAACAAGAAAGACAATTCCTACATATGGCCTACATCAAAATAACGAATGTCACAAGTTTCTGTAGTTTCTGAACAAAATGCCTTTCACATTGAATTCAGTCTGCTGTGTGTCAGATAGAAATTCTTAAGACTTCTACATATGGCTCAAGAACTGTAAACACCACACTTCTCCGTTCGCCTCAGCAAACGACTGGATGTCCTTGTCAGTTGGTTAAATTAGCACAATTGCATAATCCCATAATCACCCCGACTGTGTCCAAGTGTCTCCAAACTGAAATCAATAATTGCGAGGCAATAACCAACAGCAAACACACATATCGGCCTCACAATTACCCACAACAATAGACTGCTGCCAGTGTCCTCATTTGCATTCGAAGATAACAACGAAACAATTGGTCACCTCATTCATGGATGACGCCTGACACTATCTGCTGCTGTAGCCAGCACCCAGCACCGAAGGTGAACTGCCGTAGCATTGATGTGGCTAATTGCCACTCAAACTCATGGCTCGGGCAGCCATAAGACACTTGCACTTTGCACTCGCCTCTCTTAGACCGAAGCCGTCAGTGTCTTTGGCTCGGTCTCCCTTCGGGCGACCACTCAATTGCTCAAATGCCGTTTTAGTAAATTTCCAGCGATTAAAGCAAACAGCAGCGATTTAAAGCTTCCAAACACCTCCTCGACCTCGAAAGGGGGACCTGCATGGCGTACCTTGAAAGTTTGTGGGAAACGCATCGCATCGATTGCGATGCGTCCTCCTGGCGCTCGGCTAATTGTATCCCCATCAACCACCGCAACCAGGAGCGGATCATTATCTCCGGTGTGGTGCTACTTTACGGAACATCGATTACACTCTCGCATATCGGCAGCGGATGGCCAAAAGCCATACGCTGACCCGGCAAATTTATCGTCTAACTTGGGAGGTGATTAATCTCAATTACCTCGTCAGTGTTAATTACT
This sequence comes from Syritta pipiens, assembly GCA_905187475.1. Lineage (NCBI taxonomy): Eukaryota > Metazoa > Arthropoda > Insecta > Diptera > Syrphidae > Syritta > Syritta pipiens. Next base: position 31,540,370 of record LR994574.1, on the reverse strand, counting down.
GCATCACACTGCTGGTTGAGAGGAGTGTCATTGCGTACGGCGTACGGAACGCTGTACGGCGCACGAAGCTGTGGAAGCCCTCGGAGAGTGATGGCACAACACAACACCACACCAGCAATTATTTCATTCACTGCACTGAGGGGGTGTACTGATTGGAGGGAGGGGGCGCGAATTTCTATGCCAGTCTGCAGTCTTAATTCTCACACTTGGTGCGCCTTGTTGCTGTTACGTGCAAACTGCGGTGCGGAGGGACGCTCCTGAAACGAAATATCGCGTGATTTACACGCCATGTCCAAGTTGCTGGATGGAGTGCTCTGCCGGTATATGTGGCGCATCGGAGGGGCGTTAGGTTGTCCATATGTCTGCTGCCGGTGTCGGTGCCGGTGCTGCTGCTGATGATGATGATGGTGACGGTGATGCCTCGGAAAAGAAATTTAGAGCGCTCGCAGCAGTGTTGTCGGCTTGCACGGGATTTATACGTTGCAGCAGAATGCGGTGGGTCCCGAAATGCGGCTCCGCGGTAGCTGATTGCGCTCACTTACACACGACACACGTCTGGTGCCTGACCTGACGGCTGGCCTGGTCGAAAAGTGTGCCTAAATGTTTTTTCTTTCTCTGTATCGTTGTTAAGGCAAAGCCATTTTGACAGATCGTAATTTAGTTCAAGTCGAGCGCACCCATTCGGCCTGCGTAGCGTGATTTACATGAACTCCATCAGTCACTTACAGCTGAGGCGATGCGATGGTCGCTAAAGTTATGTCTGTTCTTGATTTGAAACGGTCGTACACCCGCAAGTGTGATCTTATCGTGCTTACAGAAAAAAAGCTGTTCAGTTTGGTCGTTCGTCGCAATTATGATATGTACCATAAGTTGTAACAGTTTTTTTTTAAGTCTTAAACGTCAACAAGCAAATCTTTCTATCATCTAACTTTTTACCAACATTTCCTTATCGCATAGCTTTTCTCATTTGCTTTATAACGATAGACGAGATCTATAAATTTGCCAATTATTGGCGCATCCGAGCGGCGAAACACGAAATATTTTTTTACGTCTACCGTTCGCTAGGGGTGGAGGTGAAAATTGTTTGTCGTATTTTTCACAGTTTGTATTCGAAATGGAATATTATGTATTGAAAGAGAATAGCAAACCTGACTTAAAATACGAAAATGGTTAAAATCGGTTAAAAATGACGCCATTAAGGAAAAACCACAAAATTGAAGGCAAAAAAGGATATACAAACTTTAGGTTGTGAACGAAATATAATATTTAGTTACTCCAAATGATATTTTGTGTGTAGTATTTGCTTCGATAATGGATTACAACTCTCTGGCTTCAAACCGATAAGATTGGGAAAAATTTCAGGACTCATCTGAAGATCAGTTTTGTTGGAGAGACTGGTTTCCCTATTTCAAAATCCAAAATAAAGCAAGAATTTTCTGTAAGGTATACTTCAATGAAAGTCAGGCCAACTCCCTTATAAGCCAAGCGGTCCCATACCATAACATTCCTCTCACCATGTTTTATTGTAGCCTCCAATTTCTATTTTGAACACAAACCTTTTTCCGTCAGGTCTAAGATAGTTATCGAAAAAAATTTCATGCGGAATACATTTATGAGCACGTTTTTTTTTTTTAATTGTTGCTTAAAGTGTAATGGTTTACGAATACTTTTGCGGGCACTGTAAAATTGATCCATATTAAGTGTACTTTTTCCGAGTTTGAATGTCAATAACATTAGAAGCGAGTACTTACGTTCGGCAGTGTGCAACAACAAGTCAATCGTTAGTCAAGAAATAGTGGCTTATGTTATATCTCGAAATTGTTGTGTCCCCTTACACGCGCCTAATTAAAAATTAATTATACTTCTTTCTGCCTTGCCTTAAATAACGTAGCAAAATGCACGTCCATCACGATCGCTCTAACCGTCGACCTTTGGCCACATGCAGTCACTCTTACTCTTATGTTTTTTCTCATTTCAATTGTTTGATGTCAATTTAGAAAGTCATCGACACCATCTATTTTGTCGACCAAATCATTCGCCTATTGCAGTTGGACTATCGTCTTTCGTCTATCATCTCATTTCCATGACCGAATAAGACTTGATGCGTCCCACATCCAGCTTTTCAGTTCACTTGCATCACCATCACCAGCCATTCAATTCAAAATGCCATCAGAAGTGCCGCTAGCCTAGTATGGCTCGAATCAAGGCACGTTTCAGTCCAGTTTAAGTTGAAAATTTATTTCCTTAACCGTCACGTCCACCGCCGTCTGCCCCCACATCCAACTTTGCCGATCCACTTGCCCGAGACTGGCTACCATCACCAGACAGACGCGCGATTAGGCGAACGCACCACAAATCCTAGGGGAATCCATCCTCAACTCAAAAACGCGTACCCAGTCTCCAGCCGGCAGTCGCCAGTCTCCTGCATCATCCATCTTCAGTTCTGCTGCCGCCACCGTCGCTGTTTGCGTCGTCTTGGTAGCGGCTTTGGTTAGTCTCATTAATTTTCGCACCGCACTCTGGACGGGGACAGCCGCGTTTTGCTTACGGCGGCATGGAATTTGTCTCCATTAAGCCGCTTCTGGTTCTGTCCACCAACATTCAGTCAAAAACAAAACAAAAAAAAAACCTACTCCGCAAATGTGCGGAATATTTTCGCATGTAACTCGCGCAACTAATTAAGCGATTTTTTTTTCGACTGCAACCAACAAAAACGCGTGTCCTTTTATGCGCAGGCAACTAGTTTCCCTTCAGATGTCAGCGGAATGACAAAAATTTGTATCATCGCACGTCACCTGCCTGAACGTGAACACTGGAGATGTGCTGTCCTCTCTCCCCGTGGATGCGTTGTTAGATCTGCCGAATCGGTGTAACCTTTCACCCCTTGGGGCGGTGCGATTTACGAGCTCCTGGCTGGGCTCCTAATTAGCCACAAGATATGCGCGGGAATCTCGGATGGAGTTGCGCTGCGCCTGCGCCGCTGCGATGTGTGAACGTAGCCTAATGGCAACCATTCGCAAACAATGAATAAATTTTCACCTCCGATAAGATCGCCATCAGGCGCGGGACATCAGTATGCGCGTCTCTGTCGCCGTCGCCTCTCGGATGACTCGTGCATGCAGCCGGTGGATGACGGTGGCGGCGGTGGCGGTGATGGGCACCTGCCCGTTAGGTGCGTCTTCTTGAGCATTTGTCTCGTTCTCGGATCTGTCGTGCTAACAGGTGCTCCTCCTCCATCGCCAGCGTGGTCCGTGGCACTATGTAGAACTGCGGTAAATTGATGTGTACGCGAGGAAGTATTCCGTCTTCGGGCGAGATGACGGTGCTACGCTTCGACGTGCATATTTGCACGGTTCAACGTTTTGACATTTTATCACGTTTGAACATTTGGCTAGTTAACATTAAGTCGGTCATGTGTTGGATTCCTCTTTTGGAGGCTTGTTGATATTGAGGAGCGTCTAACCTTTTTGTGACATGTTCGTTGTGGGTTTTGTCAAATGTGTTTTTGGGGTCTGATTAGGCGTTTATGTTTAACGCGGATTGATTTGTCCTCGAAGTAGATGTACTACATATTAATCTTATTATTATTTTTTTCTTTGTGATATTTAGGCAAAGACGATTTCAGTTGAGTGGCATCGGTAATTTAAGTTGTCTGTGAAAAATAGACCACAACACAGTAGTTGCAAGTAAGAATAGGAAAATGCAATTGTTTTGCACAGAATCATGTGTTCGTTCGAATGCTGATTGAACCCACGACTTTGTCCGCATACGTTTAGGCACTTTTTTGGACTTCATTAACAGCATGTAATAGTGCGCCCTAAAAGTTAGGTTAGGTTAGGTTGGTGGGCTGGCGGAAATTCCGCCTCACTTAGGTCCTTGTGGACCCCTTGTGTTACCCATTGGGGTGGTAGGTGTCCCCCTCCTCACTCGCGGTGTCCTATTCCTGTGCGTCCTCGGTCCATTTGGTCCGGCTCAAATACCTGAGAAGATTCTTTAGAGGTAATGAGTTGATCTCGTTAAGGTCTAGGACTAGGAAGTGTCTTCCTAGTGTTCTGTACCTCAAGTGACAAAGGCTGGGGCAGTGACAGAGGAAGTGTTGAGTATCTTCCCGCTCCTTCTCATCAGCATAGCCCCTGCAAATATTGTCACCGAATAGTCCTATCTTAAATAAGTGGTCTTTGAGACTATTGTGACCCGTGATTACACCCACCGCTCTTGCGAGAGACCTTTTGTCATGCAAGAGCAGCACTTTCGTTTTGGCGTAGTCATATTCTGGCCACATAGTCCTTGTCGTTTCACATGTAGATAGCGCTTTCCATCTGTCATTCGCTAATCTAATTATCTTATCCCCAATCCGCTTCTTAAGGAGGCAGATCGGTGGATCGATCCCCACTATCGCCTGTTGCCCTATAAGTTAGTGGAAATCATCTGAATTAGGGGCAACCTTCAATTAAGCCTGTGCAATCCTAGCCACATTTCCTTTCACTTTTCTCTGACTAAATTTATAAATTCAGGAGAAATTTCGTGCTATGGAAAGCAAGTATGGAATTTCGTTCGGTATGGGTGTCATTTTATAGCGAGTGAGTCGATCTAGGTTACGAAATTTTTCATTCGTCTGTAATTTGGATTGCAAGTTAAAAGCTGGTAAGGCCCTAAGGATTAAGAAATAAAATTCCAACCAAAGGACGTAAATATCACTTGCGCTAGCAAAATTCGGAAGAAATATTTTGAAAAACTATATACTGGAGAAAAAGGTAGTAATAATACATGCTGCTCCTGTCCGAAAGACCAAGCTGCCTTGCGTCTGCGATCAGGGGGATCCGTCTGCGTACCGGAGGTTCGATCCCCCTTCTCCTCTAACCAGAAGACTCGCATTCAAAAACCATTTTAGCTGGACTGTTTGTGTCCATGCGCTCGATGAGGTCCAGCCATTGACAGATTTTTGACTTCCGGACTATATTCACATCTTTGTACGGCTCCCAAAGTTCGAGGATACATCTCCTTGTAGTCATGATCGAACATTCTCCGACAATTTTTTCTCTGGAAATAGCCAAGGATTAGCTCTGCTGTTCTGCTTTTCATCTAACTTTAGGGTCCACATAGTAGAATTGGCAGAATAACGGCCTTGTAGAGCACGACCTTGGTTCTTCGGGTCACTAGTTTGAGTCCGAGTTGCTTGGACAAATCGAAGTGCTAGCGGTTAACGAGTACTGGACAAATCTCCACTATGATGATAATGGGATAGGTGAAGGATTGATTCGTCTCGTCCTCATTTATTTTAAGACCAGCTAGTGTAGCCTGGCCTTTAGCTGTTGTAAAAGCTTGCCTAAGACGTTTACACTGGACAGGATCTTGTAGGCGACCTTGAGCAGGGAAATACCGTTGTGGTTCTTACAGAACGTAAAATAAATAAATAATCTGCGTAATAGCCTATACAGGGCCACAGCATAGCTTGTTCGCACTTCCACCGTGTTGTGCGTGATATAATTTGACACAAGTGGAGGGGACCCACTGTTTCATGCCGGTTCCAAACGGCGAATTGTGAAAGCTTTCCATGACAGAGGTTACTCCAGGAGGATTGTCAGTCGTTCGCTGGAGGTGAAAATTGTTTGTGGTGTTCCTTCCCCGTTCTGGATTCAAACCTGGGTACTCTCACTTAACGCACGGCGACGCACTAACGATTAGGCCACGGCGCCCGCTTGCAGTACGTAGTATTACCTTTTTCGTGAATGAGGCAAATGGAGCTGCTATTTCAGTCGACGAGCTTGCATTTGTCCTCCCTTACTTTATACTCTCTTCCAGAACATCGCCTCCATCGATCTGAGCCTGTGGCCTTTTTGTTCTTCAACTTTTTTGCAGCTGTGTTGATTTGTTCAGCGCTGGGAGTTAGGATGGATCCATCACCTGGAAGTGGCATCTTTCAACCTCTTTAACCAGCTGCTGGAAATGTATCTTATATTCCCTACTATTCCCTGCGAGTCGGTGGCAAGGTTATTCGCTCAATTTCAAAGAGCCTGGGTGCCCGCCGTGAGATTTTTGGCTTTCTAGCTATTGACATCTTTTCTTAAGCAAAACAGTTTTCAAGTTATTAAGCGTCAAAGTTAAAAAAGACGTACCCCCAAATCTGGAATGTAGGTCTTGATGTAGCCTTTAGTTTTGTTTTATATGACGCTTGAATAAGACTGACACTTTTTCTTTTTCTTTCCCCTTTTCGCTTTAAATAGGTCTTCCAGTATAAGATTTTAATTTGATTTTAATTCATTTTTATTACAAGGAACTTGGACTTTTGTAAATTACGGGAAAAATATAAATTTTCGAGTCCAGCTCTTGAAATATTTATTCGTCTTATAAAATTAACTTAAGGTCTTAACTTGCTAAGGTACGACTGTATTGAGTCCGCACTATATTTCTTTAGTTTATAGGAACAGAATTATTAAGAAACTTTTAGGCAAGAATACATTTTGGAATACGACAAAACAGCTATCACCAATTTAAAAAGTAAAGCTCTGTGAAGACTCTCGGCATGAAAATGCAGTCCAGACAGTTTGTATATGACGTAGTTTGGTTTGATTTTTTTCCAAAATTGTTTGGGAAATAAAGATTTCATCCTGATCGTTCTTCTGTTTCGATTTCTAGCAACCCTTGAATCATCAAGCCCTTCAGGAGCTAATTCAGCTGAAGTAGTAACAATTATTAGCGAATTCAAATTTCTTCCATTCTGACGTCTATGCTTAAACCTTCCATAAGTTAGAATCGAGAATTGTTGCAAGAAGTAGACTTCATCAGACAGTCTTCTATGTTAATTTATATGACGCAGCAACTTTTAAGCTGTGATTGAACCTAAAAAGATTGAATTTATTCGGTTGGTTTTACGCAAGTTATTAACGTTTTTGGCTAGTAAAAGCTATATGCTGAATACTTTTGTCCATCAGTGTAGGTCAGCTTTTGGATGACTGGCTTGTTGGGCGCAACCTATTTTAGGCTTTTCAGTATTAAGTCGACTCGAAGAAGGCCGCTGCTAACATCGTATTCGATGAATAAACAGCAAAACTAATGAGCAGCACTCTCAGCTATACGACAGGCGATAACCAGTGAATCTTCCGACCAACTTCCGATCAACTTAATTGCCACCTATATTCTCAAACAGCCGAAGTGTCTCAATTTACCCACTCCGACGGTACGAAGACACGACGACAACACACGATACATGTTCCAATCATGGTAAAACAATCTCAATTAGCTCATCTATCTGCCGCCCAACTAAATTTTCTGATCGAAAGTCGCCGGACAGCAGCTCGGCCCTAAACCGATTACCACCGGCAACGATTAGCCCCAGGCCCACAGGCCACAAGTCCACAAAACCGATTTCGATTCCCTTTTGATCTGCACCGCCGCAAACTTCAAACCTCCGTCACCGACGTTCGTGTACTCCTACACAGCCGCAGATGGCCGATTAAGCGATTTATATTGCCCCTGACAAAATATTTCGATTTTCGTTTAACAATTGTATCCGACAACTTAATTCTCCCGGTGAATATTCATTCATCGATTCGGCCATTCACTTAACATAACTAGGCCAACCGGAGAGCAGTGTCATCCGTTCCCACGTCCGGCTTCTTCAGGTGCCCGACACGCATGTGTGTCGAATCAATGACACAACGCTCCTTCTAATCATCTACAATTTTCTCCGGCCGACTCCCCCGGTGGCATTGATCGATAAAAAAGAACAAGTTGTCTGAGAGGTTGTGTGGTTAAAAAAAAAGATTATAGTAATCCAATTTGCATATTCCCAGCGATCTAGAAAAATGCATTTTCGATTTTTGAAAAAACAAAATTTAATCGGCAACTTTTGTAAAGAAGACTACTTCTTTGTCTAATCCATAGTTCTGGATGCTGTAGTAGATGCTTGAAATTACACTTGCGAAGCCGAAGAAAAAGCCCAGTCCCATGATGATACAGTCACGTATAAGAATATTCTTATATTGTCCGTAGTGGTCTGGATACTTGACGCAAATGTTCATCGTGATGGGAAGAATTATCACGAGAATAGTCAGGCAGCTACCACCCAGCAACTGTAAGAAGTTGAGAACATCTGGGATCAACATCGCGCTAAACACTGAAAAATAAAGAAAAAGAGCTTAAATACCATAAGAGCATAATGTCATTTGTCAGTCGACCGAAGCTGGCTGGAAAATCGATCTTTTTCTACCAAGCTATGAATATTCAAGGCAAGTTCAATCAAGTTAGATCTTATTGTTTTGGCCGTCAGACGGGCTACATGAAGAAAAGAAGTGAATGTGTTTTGGAAACCTCCAATGCGCTAAGTCCGGGTTATCGTTTATAAAACGGGCTAATATATTCTTCTAGGCATTATTGGGTTATTTCAGAAGTTATAAGAAGGTAAGCGTCGGAACATGTCTAACTTGGAATTTAAGGGACACCCTATTAGCCGTACGTTATTTAACGTTTTTTTTTCAACAATGCAAATGAGCAACATGTAACCAACATAATGTGTAATCAATAGGCTAGTTTAAAGATGCAAAAAAGCCGACTGAATAAATTTACAAGGATAATTGCCTAGGGACAATTGCAGCCATCCGCAACACGGGTTATTGCTTACTGGGCTATCACGTCCTGGGGTTAGTTCTGACAGTCTCATCGGAAACTTGCACGAACGACTGGTATTCCTTGATCAACGAAACGCTGGAACATGTCCACCTACTCTGCGCTACCAAAAATAGATTCAAAAAATAAAAATAAATAGTCGGCGTAGCAGCCCATACAGGGCCAGAGACTAGCTTCTTCGCGCCTCCACTGTTGTGTGCGATATTTTTTTGACACATGTGGAGGGACCTACTGTTTAATGCCGGTTCCGAACGGCGAATTGCGAAAGCTTTCCATGACAGACGTACTCCAGGAGGGTTGTCAGTCGATCGCTGGAGGTGGGGCCGTGAAAAATGTTTGTGGTGTTATTTCCCCGAGCCAGATTCGAACCCAGGTACTCTCGCTTAACAGTCCGACGGACTAACGATTAAGCCACGGCGACCACTAGATAAAGTAGTTGGGCGAGGCAGCTGGGCTAAAAACAACTTAGTTGGCAAGCTACGCTTTGCATGCAAATCCTTCTGTTTCAAGCAGAGAATACAGGATGAATGGACTTTGTGAGGGTGGATAAAACATAGCTCAAAGAGACTTTTTTGTACCGACCTGAAAGGATAGAGGTAACTATCCGCACGAATAGCCGATATTTTTCCCACTCATACTCCTCCACGTACCCACTGAGATGGCGGGTGAATAGAACGTCCATAAGTACATAGCCCTGCAAGTTGAAGGAGATCAAAATCGAAAACACGAGCAAGCTGTTGGTTAACAGTCCCACACTGAAAACAGAAAGCAAAAACAACGCACTTATTAACAAAAAAAAAAAAGCAATACCATACGCGAACTTACGTATCTTTCGGCAAATTCATCGAAACAGCCAGCTTTACCGATTCACCAAATTTCATGTAGCCCCAGACCCCGCAAATGAGGTTGATTATGATTACGAGCACAACTACTGTTATAAGAATGCCACCAACGGATCTAAAGGACGTCGGTGTCTTCAAATTAGCTTCTACCACCATTAGCTGGTTAAACGATTCAATAAGAGACCAAGCATGAAGGATTTAATGTTCTTTGCTTACCATTCCAACGTATTCAAGTATGTACAAATTAGTACCGTAGAACAGTGGAATCGTGCCAATAGAAGAACTGAAAGGTTGCCATTCATCTTCTGGGTACTCTTGAACTTGAAACATGTAGAATAGTGTTCCTATAGCTGTAAAAAAAAGAGACAAAAAAAAACGTTTAATAGTTTCGATCTGTTTTTGACTCAGAGTGCAGAGTTTAGATATTTCAGAGAATCTTTGATCTTTTCTAATGTAATACTGAGAAATAATTACCAGATAATTCCAAAGCAGCCCCCAAAACAGACAGCAGAGTCATATATTTTATAGAGGGGATGGCAAACACTATCATGAGAGGTACAAACGTAGCTAGCATAAAGAATCTTAAATCAAATTCATCAGAGTGGACGCCGGATAATTCTTTTAGAGTCTCAGCGATGAATACAACATAAATTGAGCAAACGCCAAAGTGATACGCCACCAGCACAGCATTGATTACGCACCTGGAACACCCAACATTTCTTCATCACTACTCTGCCACTCCACCTCGATACGAACTACTTACCACGACCAGTCACTGAGGAAACTAAGGCATGGCGGGCCCATTGTAAATGCGACTTCCATCGCCAATGGCATGGGCAAATACGGAACACGCTTCCTCTGACAGATCACAAACATCGAATCAAACTAAAGACGGAGGCAAATTAGGAAAATCATCGAACTTGAGCATTCACTTACCAGGATATGCATACAATACAGAGCGATGATTCCGAAAATGAATGCGAACATGACCCCGAGAACGTAGCCTGCGTGTTTCATTGCAGCCGGCATCGACAGTAGCCCAATACCCAGTGAACTATTCAGCAGACACAGCACAGCAACCGTGCTCCTGAAAAAACAGACGAAATAAAAGTGCTACGGAATGGAAAATACATGGTATCCTACGAAATTGGATTTTTTACGTCACGAGCTGCGAATGGGTCGTAATCTGTCCCCTGATTCATTATGTGTGCAAATTTGACATAACCCACTGCGGAATCAGGTTGTGAAACAAAATTCTGAGATTTTTGATACAATTTTGATATTCACGAACTATTTTTTGAAATGCCTTCAAAATTAAATGAGGAATGAAATCAGGGATGAAAATGAGAACGCAAAAACTAGAGTAGTAATCCGGATGCCTTCAGTCGCAGAAAGAGATCTTGTCGGCGGGACTCACATCAAAAAGATGATTTTGGCTGCTCACGCTTTAAAACTAAACTAGTGTTGGCATTTGGAAAATTAAAGTCGCTTTTTCAGAATGTAGTCATCTTTTTGAACTGCTTCTCTTATGTTCGTTTTCTTGTTCATAAGGACATCAGTTATCCAGGTGTAAAAAAGACACAAGCTCATTTTTTTGATTTGTTAAGTTAAAATAGATTAAAAATTATTTCATCGACAACGTTGTCATGATAACTCGAACTTCTAAAATTCGAAAACCTCCCCTAAAAAAAGTTCTGTAAATCGAAGAATGCCTATGCAATTTGGTCCCCTCGTTAATTCGAAGTTATTATTGTGCAAAACAACATGAAAGCCTCTATAATTTGAAAATGATGGCGTGCTTACCTCTATAATTCAAAGCCAAGTTTACTTTTTTTTCTTCATCAACCGTTAGTTAATATGCGTACGTGACGAAAGTGAGCACTATATATAATTTTTTTTTACTCCATGAATTTATTCGAATTCGAACTATAGAGAGTTTACTACAGTTATGGGAAGTAATTGATTTGAAAATAATGCATAAACAAATCTGTGGCCTCAAGGGATAACAGTTTAAATTGAATTACGACAAAATTATGATTATTGTTGTTATTCCGTCATATTTTAGAAAAATTTGGAAGGAACGTTTGACTTTGCTGGAATCGTTTTATTTGTAGCTTATTTGAATAATTTGTAACTTATAAGTAACGTACGGATTCGGTATTAAGAATCTCTACTCTTTTGAGTGTGTTTGTGGTGTTTCTTAAAATCTGAACACTGCTGGTGAAATCAAGTGGACTGCTTTAGATTTCAATCGTCCTTGGCTCTCATTACATAACTTTGTAGTCGATTATCGCCCAGATGACTATCGTAAAAGCTATCGTCAAAACGTTACTTTAAAATCAAAAAGTGAAAAAGAATGTTTAATGCAAAAAAATAATTTTTTCACCATTAAATCTAATATTTTTCCGTTTTTAGTAAAAAATATCAGAATATTTTACATTATTTGTTCTAGTAGGATAGCAAATTAGGTATCGTCAAAAAACCATCGTCGAGACGATAGAAAATGACAGTTCTCGCCTTACGTGAAGCGGAGAAAACAATAGCGTTCTGCCTCACTTCGCGTTCTTTGTTTCGCGTTCTTTGTTTCGCGTTCTTTGTTTCGCGTTCATTAAGAGTCATACATTTTTTTTTATTTTAGGGGTAATTTAGGGAACGGTGGCTTGCAAATTAGTGCGTCGGACTGTAAAACGTAAGCGTATCCGGGATCAAATTCAGCTCGGGGCAGAAACACCACAGACAATTTTCACGGCCCACCTCCAGCGAAAGACTAGAGTACTTCTGTCACGGAAAGCTTTCGAAATTCGCCGTTCGGAACCGGCAGTAAGCTGTAGGTCCCCTTTAAGTGTGTCCAAAAACTTGCGTTTTGGACCTCTGTGGGCTGCTATGCCACTAATTATTATTAAACATAAAAAAATGCATACAGCGGTACATTTTTAATAAAAATGTTATTTCATTGTAAAGCTTTAACTTTGCCATTCAGTGTAAACAAAAAAATATCGAGACAACTTCTTCGATCACTTCTGTGCTTTCTGTGACAATTGGATGGAAATACAAATCTAAATGAAAAATAAGTCGAAGTACGACACGTTCAAATGCTGCGAACGTCATAAAATCGATGTATTCCTATAATCAGCAACACTAACTCTTGCAGCAGCAATATTTTAGACTTAGATGTACAGGCTCCACTCTCCTTAAATTTCTTTACAATTTCACCGATTGCTTGCGTGGTAGATTATGACGTAGATTATGACAACCATAGCATAGTTGGGTAATGCGCCAACAGTGGATACTTTTGAATCACCACTTTTGTAGCACGCCTTAAAAATTTTAACGCATTCTTCGATTGTTAAGCGATCCATTATTGTAAATGGCATTTTAACCTATATTATAACACATCAATTGATTGCTGAGTTTGAGACGTATTTAATGCCAGCGCTATCAATTTCAAATCACGAAATTGTTATTGACGGAGCATTTTCTGGTCATCTAATCAGCCATCGGCTGCAGTTTTTCTTCAAACGAAAGTTCAAAATTTTTCTTTAAATAGTGTTTTGCTGGCTACAATTTTGTTAAAACCGCAAATAGAATAAAGAAAAGTTCCAGCTAGTTCTATACGGCTTAAATCTGGTGTTATCATCTTTTGTAAATACCGCACAGCTTTTTTGTACATAATATAGTATCTCACATACTGTAGCTAACTTGAAATTTTGAACTTTTACGGTTTTCTTTTTTATCCCGAAGTCCGGGAATACAAATTCAAAATTAACACACAATCAATAATAACAGCTTCGTCTTAAAAATGAAAACTTCACTTCACTTTTTCAGTAAATAAACATTTGATTTGCTAAACATCTTCTAGAACTGTAATTTTCTTAAAATTAGTCCAGAACCGTAGTCAGCGCTGCCACATTTAGTGCAACGTTACTAATAGTGGTGCTCCTTATCGCTTAGGGCCTACAAACTTCCTTTGTGCAGAGATTAAAGCTGCAAAACGGTACTAAATGAGAAGAAGCATATAAAACATAGCACCGAGTGGGACCAAGTTAATCGCATGTATAAACTTTGACTAACGTAATCTTTAGATATAGGTAAACAAATACAACTATGCAAAAGGCGCATGCTAACCTTTATATTACCTGGTCTTATTGCCCACTATTACAAGCTTTATCGTCATATAAAGTACCGGATGCACTGAATGAATCTACTGCATCGATTAATCCGTCTCCCAGCAACATTTCTTTTGTTTTTTGTTTTACTTTCTGTAATGATCGACAAAGTACCATAAATTCGCTTACACATGTTTATTCGAATTTTTCCCACACACATGCATGTGCACACAGCCCAGAGGAAAAAAGTCCTGGAATAAAGCAGCCTTGAGGGTGTGATTAAACTGTGTCCTGGATGTCTTCGAAGTTTTGCCTTTAGTTGAAGCAAATCGCCAAAGGCGGTCACTCTCTAATTGGAAGGTCCCATTAAGGACAATTCTTAGCCATGCAATCTCCTCCTCCTATTGTAAAAATACCAATAATTGCCATCCATCCCTAATGTCCTAAGAACACTTAAGAAAACCCTTAATAACTTCATTTGAAAAAGACCTACTTCGACCTCAACGACGCTCAATTATTCTCGTTAACTACATTAATTTAATTTTTAATTTAATTACCAACAATCTACTGCCGGAGGAGAGTTCCTTGAATCGCTTCCAGCCTGCCACCCAATTAAAGGTTCCACTTGTGCCCCACTGTCGGCTGGATGGAAACTCGTCCTCATGCAAGTGCTGCACCCAACAATGTCAGTCTGGAGAACGCTATCCACTGCATGGAATATTATTACACTTGCGAACAGTGCTGCCAACGGACAGCCTGGCGTCGTTCTCGAGGAGCATGCGCCGTAGCATCGTCGCGGAAATTAATTATGGTTGATTTTCTCTGAGGCACAATGACAAATATTTGATTGATAGGAGCGCAGTGTGAATTTCAATGGATGCCTGAGCGTTGTGCTATTTCTCCACTCCACCAACAGACGGAGAAAGCTGTACAATTTCGAAATGGCAGAGAGTTGTAATTGCAGTGCCGCTGCTAGTATTTCACCCTTCACTGCTGGGGAGTGCGTTTATGTCAATTTTATAGCCAATGAGGAGAAAAACAATCTCCGCCAGTTACCGCGTTCCAGCAATTTTACGACACGTGTAGCCGAACTCGGCATCAATTCGGAATTCCTGTCACACGAACGGCACACTGATCGTGAATAGAAGCGATCATGAGTCGGACTTGCGGTCTTGCGATCTACGCGTCTTGCATGTTGCGTGAACGCTCGCCAAAGTGTCCTACATAATTATGAAAAATTAAATATTAATGACCACAGGGTTGTTTGCTTAGTGAGCGTTTACTTACAAGAAGAAAAAAATTAAATAGCAGCATCCAACAAGAAAAGTTAGTTGCAGTTTTTGTTTTCCGCGGTTGTTGCAGATACACACAAGCTGAGCAGCAAATATTGCCCAACATTATTGACTGTACGTGCAGCCGACGGACATATTTGTTGCCAACGCACACGCGGCTAGGATCAATGGAGTGTAACCAGAAACCGTTTTACTAATACCCGTCTATGAATGGTATTTGTATCTAATTACATTCAATTAACCAGAGATATGATTACGTTTTTATTGATCCGCACATGAAAAGACCCTTGGGGGCTGATTTGGGGCGGACATTTGAGAGCCTTGGTCTGTATTTAAATTGATTAATGCTCGGTATTTAGTGCGGGTTTTAGTACACTTAATTAGAGGTGTTATTGAAATCTTATAATCCGGGTGATAACATGAATTGGAATGTTAGCACTCTTGGATTTATTCTATAGCCCCGGCGCCATAAGTGCACCATCGAAGTTTGTGCTGGGGGCTGTGATGCTGACGCTCTTATGCCACGAGCTGGATTTGTAAATGTTAAACTAGCAGGTGCTAATCAAAATGTCTGCGCTTTGGGGTGGTGATATGGGAACGCTAAATGTTTTGAGATCAATTCTCAGGGGGCATGTGACTGTGACCGATGTAGCTTCAAATGAAGTAGGGTACAAGGACTGCCTAAATCTTGGTATGGGAGCAGAATTCCTGTAATCACGAGCTGGTTTATGGGCCCCCCTGAGCAGATATTAAGTGCACTGAAACAAGAGATGCTGACCTCTCAATAGAACGGAAATGAGTTAGGGGCATTGCTTAATATCCTGGCCAAGTCAGCAAACTGCAACTGGGCATCGCTTCATGGCTGGTTTTGGATAGCGTGTGTTCGTATGCTATTGAGTAAATCCATCAAGGCTGCATTAAAAATGCGTTAATTAAGTTCCTTTTATGTTGTTAAATGTCAACCTATATTATAAACAAAATATAATGCCTATATAGGGGTGCCGTGAAATAACGCCGAGCGAAATAAGGCTAAACTCCAAAATTTCATATAGCTTGTGAAATATAGCTAAATTCACAGAAAAAGCAATTCTGAACGGGTGAAAAGTAAAGTATGTTGCCCCCGCAACCCCCAGTGATAGGATTTGGGGTGGGTGCGAGGATGGTGGTGTTTCTAGATGGTATATCCTGAAAGTCAATCATTATTATTTGTGTACAACTTTGTTATTCTCGATTAAACATATCAGCCTACGAGACAAATGCTCGTCATTTGCGTGTTTTAATTTTCTTTGCCTTAATATGAAGAAATTTGAAGCTGAGGCTCATCGAATGCTCTAAAATAAATATGTATAGTGAGGCCGCTACTAGTGAAAGAACGTGCCGAGAGTGGTTTCAACGCTTCAAGAACGGTGATTTTAACGTCGAAGACGGGCATTTTGGTGGAAGATAGAAAGTTTTCGAAGACGGAGAATTGGAGGCATTACTTGATCAAGACTCGTGTCAAACGCAAACGAATCATAAATTTATAAACAGTTTATTACAATAAAGCCTCGAGTTTCGGAAAAAAACGGAGGAAGCAAAGTTGTACACCTAGTTGAACTTTATTTGAACCTTATTTTCTCTGTAATTTTTAACTGAGGATTGCATTTTTTTCAATTTGCTTATACACTACAAGCCCCAACTACCGAAGTGTTCAAAAAACACCAACATGCCTCATTAGCCGTGTCTTCATCTGGACCTCAAGTAATTACTCAGGCTTATCTGAATATAATAAACAGTAATTAGGATCCTTAATAGTCGTTATACATCATTGGCCTACACCTCCCTAGAAGCGACTTCCTTTTGAATGTTAAAGAGTTTTTTTTTTTTACAAAATTGTTTAGCGACAGCAAGGAATAAGGATGACCACTTGCGCTCAGCTTCATGTCCATAAAAGCACCACCAAGTTCCCGGAAGCCCCACCTTAGTCGTCGACAAATTAGCCAACTCGACAGCTTCGTCGGAGACACACGCACACTTCCTCGTCCCTATTCATATCCAATTACGCTAAGAATTATTCACTCCGCAGCCTACTCACACAACAACAAAATACCCCTTTTGGGAGTACCTTCAGTACCCCCACACCGGGACAACTCCGGCTTCATTGTTCCGCCTAAGCGATTCATCCATTTTGTCACAGTGCCGATTTATAACTAAATAAATCCGATTTGGAAATAAATTACGAACTTGCCCACCACCACCACCGCTGGCCACCGACTGCCGATTGCCGGTGAAGAGGCAATTTGTTGGAAATGCCTCCGGAGCGTAATTGGAGAATTAATTAGCTATCGCTTGCGATGGCTGACTGCCGATCCGATACACTCGCAACGATGATGATGATGATGGCTCTTTATCGGAGATGTAAGCCACTAAGTAAAGTGGTGGACTGGACCGGGCCAAGTGGACAGCGCGGCACGGCGCATCGCAATAAGGAACGCGCCGGACTAATCCTTGTGGATTTATGTCTGTGGTGGCGGCAGCAGCCGTTTCTCTCCCGTAGTGTATGCCATGCGCGCGCCGCCAGCCGGCAGCCGCCTTGTTTGGAAGTCCGAATGCCAGTTTTATGAATGGCCACAAGATCAATGACTCAATGCGACTCCTAACTCTGCAAGGAAGTCACCGCGAAGAATTGGTAACGTCATTATCCTGAATTGTTTATTGATGGCTGAGAAATGATTATCCCTGCAGCGGCCGTGTGTGCGCTGCTCTGGTGCTGCCACTCGATCCCGGAGTCGACTCGAGTTCATGTTTTGGTGTATATTTGTGCCAAACAAATCGAATATCAATTTGCCTCCGATAATGGAGTTTAGTTGGGTGATTTATGCATGGGAGCTCGCACTGGCACCCAGTGGTCGGGTATTGTTTAGGGGGCTTGTTACACGTCGCATTAGGACGCGATAGGATAGGACGATGAGGACAGTAAATATAGGAAGCAATCGCCCATGTTGGTTCTAAGGCAAGGTCATTTATTTTCATTTGGTACTGTTTGTGAAGGTAATATGTGGTAATTGCGTTGGAAAAGCTGGCCAAGAAATGCTTTGAGAAACAATCGCCGTCCTTTGAGAACTACACGCAATTGAAGTTGACAATGTGAGGTAATTGGCCTTAAATTAGAACGATCGGCTCAATACATCAGCAAACCGATTGGCTTTGACTATCCGACGTGATATAACGAAAATCGACGACATTTAGGTGTTTTCAGCAAAGCTAATTTGCATATAAAAAATTAGGGAATTTCATGATTTACCAGTCAATCATCAATAGGCAAGTTAATCAAAAAATCTCAATTAGCCGATTGTAGCGACGAGAATTGCAGCATCCTTTAGTTTTCCTATATCCTTTGCACTTATAGTAGTACTGCTACACTTGCAGATTACATCAAACTAGCAAATTGAAGATCTAAAAATGCAATGTTTACAATTGTAGAGCAAAAGTCCAAAACTCCTCTTTAACGATGTTAAGGCTTATACCCTCACTCCAGGCGATCCTAAAACTGTTTTTTTTTATATTCCACCTACTCAACGAACTGGACGCAATTTTTAGTCTCTTCGAACACTTGTTATTAGATGTAATCCTTCACATTTGCTAATTTTGTTTGACTTTTGGTGTTTTAGTAAAACATATCGCCTATGTTCGAACAGCTGAAATTCAAATATTCCAAATATTTCATGAAAATGTGTAAATGTTCTGTTTGATTTATTTTTAAAACGGCATCTTGAGTGTTGATAATGAGATGCCTTCGGGGTCGATGTTAGATTTTACGGGTACTCACCACCGATCTTTTTCTTGAATTTTTGTGAAAACTTATTCTAATACGTATAAACCGCATAAACTTGCGATATGCCCTATATCACAGATGAAATTATGTGTCAACGCCATAAAGCTCCGAAATTCGGAACTTTTACGTGGTTTTATAAAATTTCACGACACAGCTTATTTCCTAACAGGCTAAGTGGAATAATATGATGGGGACAATGTTTAGCATGGCTTCTGAAAAAAGAGAAAAGAAAAATAGTTTTCAAAGATAGATCCATGAAAGCATTTCTGTTGAAGGATCAATTAAAAGATTACATATTTAACCAATGAATTTATTGCATTTTAAAAAAATAAATAAATTAGGTAATTCAATAAAACACAACAAATTATCAATTTATAGCGTTATTTTGTTCACTGATGATTAGCTTCTCGAAAACTTAAGAGTTGATCAACTTCGAAGTTGTTCTCTACTCAAGATTTGACCGGAGAGATTAAAATAGTTTTTGTCCACTATTTTAATAGACAGATTCAAATTTAAAAACTAGGAGTTGTTTAACTTTCAGTTGTTTTAATTTTCCTTGGATATTTTCGAAATGCCGTTTTTGACCTGGAACTCACGAGTATGCTGTTTAGAGTTAAATATTTTCAAAGTGATGACAATATACTCACTGAGTCGTGGAGGATTCGGTTTTACTGTCCGGAACTATTCTTTTGCTCGTTTCTTTAATTAACGGTGTTGATCTGTCTAGCATGCTCTCTTTAACTGACACGAAAAACTAAATGCAAAACATAATTTTTAAAATTCAGTATTAGTGTTAGCCTTTTAGCTAATATATTGGGTATAAAACCTAGTTCGTGCGGTTTTTTTCAATAGTATTATTCAAAGTATTGCTCATCTGAAGCAATGACTTTTTCCCATCTCTCTGGCAATTTGTGGATCGCATCCCAAAAGAACTGCGCCGGCTTGGCAGCCAAGAATGAATCAAGCCAATTTTTGATATTCTGCTCTGATATGAACCGTATTTCAGTGAGGGCGTTCTGCATCGACCGGAACAAATGGTAGTCAGAAGGGGCAAGGTCTGGGCTATAAGGCGGGTGGGGTAAAACTTACCATTCACTGTTTTCCTAATAGTTCTTAACCGGAATAGCAACGTGGGGTCGAGCGCTTTCATGATGGAAAATTACTGCCTCGTATCTGGTCGCAAATTCCCGGCGTTTTTCAGCTACTGCTCTCCTCAAACGGATTAATTGTGTTCGGTAGCGTTGTCCATTGATGGTTTCACAGGGTTTTAACGGCTCATAATACAGCACACCCTTCTGATCGCATCAAATACAGAGCATTACCTTCACGCCATGGATATGGATATTCGGCTTTGCCGTTGATTTGGCTGGTTGGCCGGGTTTCACATATGATTTTTTGCGCTTGGGGTTGTCGTAATGGATCCATTTTTTATCATCAGTAACAATCCGATGCAAAAGTGACTTCCTTTTGTGGTGTTCCAGCGGACATGCAAAACCGCCTTTCAATAACTTTCGGCAGCAGTTTTCTTCATGTTAAAGTAGGCACAAAATTCGACATTTTGAGTGAAAAAAAATTATTGTTGTTTACGCTTCAAATGAATGACATATACTGAAAAACCTTTATAAAAAAAACTCATATAAGAAAGTTTTTCCTGACACTAATATCTGAAATTATATGAAAAATAACACGCGTATAAGAAACTGTCCCACAAACAAACCATGTACCATTTTATTCTGTACCATACCTCCTCAAAAAACATAGAAAGATTTATTTTATACTGTGCATACAAGACCTCCTCAAACTTAATATAAAACTTTGCCGTTGACAGCTCAAACAAAATGATTGTTGTGTTGATAGTTCTTGTCATTCGGATAGCAATTGTTAGCATTGCTTAATAGAAAATGTTTTTTCTTATATATGTTGTTCTTTTATAAGAAATTTTTTTCTTATATCCGTTCCTATAAAAGAAAAAAAAAAACGGTTAAAAGAAAAATGTTCTTTAAAATTTCAGTTTTTCTTATATCCGTTAAATACTTTGCGACATAAATCAAAGTAGAAGCATCAAAAAAAAGGAACAAGCAAAAGGAAGCAAAACCCTCCCGAACCATTTTTCTTAATTTGACAGACGACCAATATAATATTGTATAATTTGTTTTGAGTTTCATTTCTTAACTCTTACTGCTTTACAAGTTAGTGACAGTGAAGCCCACTGACAAAGTTATAGATATTTTCGTAATCTAAGTACCATTGTTCTTGAAATCCATATTGCATCAGAGATCATAATCGTTTTGTTAAGCGTTAGTAATGGCACTCACTTTGACTTCAACTAATGAACAATTAACTTTTTTTTTGCATTGGCCAAACAGATCTGCTGTTTAAATGTCGTTAAATCACGCAGAAGGGATTGCCAGATATTGGAGTGATTCTATAAGGACATCGTTTTATCCTTTGAAGCGAAGCACTGAATAAATTAGGTGGGAGAATTTTTTTTCGTGGTAAGTTGGTCTACAAGGAATAAAAAAAAACCCAAGCGAATGTGGGTTTCCCATAAGGCTTATTTTGCTGACTATAAAAGGGGATGCCAACTGATTTTACGCCACCTAGTATTAAGCGTTGTGCGTTGATACTGAGTGCTTAAATGTGTCTACCGCAAAATACTTCAGAATGGATTGAAAAGCTTGTCATTTTAAAATGTATAGATATTTGGGATTCATGATTAAAAAAACATAAGGTTCGCAACAAAAGTGACTTGAAAGTCGTTTTAATGAATGAGGCTAATGGATGGGTGTTCTGAATGATAGCAAATAAAATAGCTGGTTGGAATTGCTGCGGAAATCTAGTGCAACCATAAAATAGATTTAGGTCTTAGGTCTTAGGTAATTGTGACTGCCCGCGCTATAACGCAGGCTCACTTAGGCCATTTGTTGGCCCATTGTGTTGTCACGCCTCCGGATTGTTTCCACTTGCCCTGGACTCGTTACCTAAAGATTTCCTGCAAATATACCAAACCAAAAAATATTAACAGGCATGTCATACTACCTGTTTGATGCCAAAGTTAGTAGTCTTGTATCCCCTGGGCTATACCCAGTTGGATCTATTGATGAAGCCGCTGATGCGCCTTACATCCAAGCTAGCTAGTTCGCTTAACTCCTTAAAGAAGTATGCACCTCTTCTTCCTCCTCATCTCTGCAGCTTCTGCAGAAATCATTGGAGGGGATTCCCATTCTTTTGGCATGATTACCAAATAGGCAGTGGCCAGTTAGAACTCCCACTAGTCTGACTATGCTTGACCTGCTTACCGAGAGCAGCTGCTCTGTCCTACCCCTATCCAATTTAGGCCATACTAGCCTAAAAATGTGGCAGGTGTTAAGATTGCTCCATCTGGAATTTGCTGCCGTTATGGCTTCAGCAAGTAGTTGTGAACCAACCTCTTGCATGGATGAAAAAGGGGTCCCCTGATTATTATTAGTGACCATCTCCCCTCCTATTCTTGCTAATTTGTCAGCCCTTTCGTTGCCTAGAATACCCGTATGCCCAGGGAGGGGCCCAGCACAGGGTGAGACTACATCTGTCCGCCATCTCCTTGAGAGATTGGCGACATTGTTTTACCATTCTTGATCTTATCGATGGAGTTTCCAGAGCATTTATGGCCGCCTGACTGTCTATGTAGAGTACAATAGACTGGCCATCTATCGAACCCATGGACAGCAAGCGCGCTGCCTCATGAATAACTGTTATTTTCGCTTGGAATACACTGCAGTGGTCCGGGAGCCGGAGGGTCTTCGCAATGTTTTGTCGTTCAGCGAAGATTCCCATGCCCGTGCCCTTTTCTGATTTTGAGCCATCCGTGTATACTTCCAATGCAGCCTGGTTTCTCACACTGTCTTCCTCCCATTCCTCTCTGTTCGGGATCCTTATTCGAAAGTTCGTATCGAAATCTTCCTGAGGTGGACGGTAGTCTGTGCGAGATGAGATTTTCCAGTTACGAAGAATAGCAGTATGTCCTGCTGTCTGGTGTCCTTGCCACCTTCTGCTATCCCTTAGCCTGATTGCTGATCTTGTGGCCACGTATTTCCCGTGTATGTCTACGGGAAGAAAGTGTAGCATCGTTTCCAAGGCAGCCGAGGAAGTGGATCTTACAGATCCGGTTATGCACAAGCACGCTGTCCTTTGTATCTTACCCAGCGTTCTTATGTTATCGCCTGTACCTAGTGCCGGCCACCAGACAATTATACCATAGGTCTTACAATTGCAGTGTATGCCCAGTGGGCGATTTTTGGCTGAAGACCCCACCTGGAGCCAAGGGCTTTCCTACAGGTGTATAGTGCCACTGCCGCTTTCTTCACACGCTCCTGGATGTTTGGTTTCCAGTTGAGCTTGCTGTCGAGAACAATACCAAGGTATTTGGTGGTTTTTGAGAAACCCAGTTCCTTATTTTTGAACTTCAGTGGTCTCAGGGAAGGTATTTTGTACTTTCTTGTGAACAGGAGATAAAATAGATTTACAAAGTACCAAATTTTTTTAATAGTTTTGCTTTTCTAATTTAAATTTTACAATTTATTGTCACAAATATTAGTTTATTAATTGATTTTTAAAAGTTTTCTGCAAGAATTTAAATTCCAAAATATAATTTATTTAAATGCCAGCGTCGCTTGGCAATACGTTTGCTACGATTCTAGTTCAGGTTTTCGTTAATAGAAGTCTAAACACAAAAGTTAATTGAAGTCATTGGTTCTTCGTTTGTTGTTTGTGAAGGATGTGTAATGCTTAATATCGGCGTGGATATGTTCCATTGCGATTTGATTTTCGGGGTTTGTATAAATCAACATGTTTTAAATAGTTTTTGTGAGAATGCCAGCCTCAGACTTACCTCCTACCTATTCTTACCAGTACTCTAAAAATTTCGGTACAACTTTTTTCTTCAACAAATTTCTTGATATTGTAAGACATTCTATGAAGGTGAATAGAAAAGTTTGCCAAAAATGTTAGATTTCTTACTCAAGCTGAGTCTTATACCTGTAACACAGTTCGATCTAACCTAGGTCTCCCCATCTGACTGACCTAGCTTGAAACTGTCATCATCAAATGGAAATATTCTACTTCAGAGGCCATAAGTCTTTTTCGAGGATCTGTGCTGATCAATGACAAAACATTATAGCTTCAGTCGCACCGTGATGACGTCTCTGACGGCTGTGCCGTCGCCGATAATCAAAACTGTGTCAAATCGTAAACTAACCACTTCAACAGTGAGTCCCATTCCTTATCCAACATTCCTACGAACACATCACCTGCACCCGTACTATTCCCAAGCTTTTCCTGGGAATCTATGACTTCCGCCTGCTGGATCTCGCCAGGTATCCCGGCTGCCATAACCAATAACCATTTGATGGGCCCAGATCACTCCACAGCATTGACATGTGATATTTCCAACAAACTCTGTCTCCCATAGAACTGGTACCGGAACGCGACTGGAGTGGAGTGATCTGTGATCGGCAACACATTTCCCATAGACATAAATAACACTACAACAAGACACAATGGAACCATTTAATTTATAAGCAATTCATCTGCGGAAGCATAAATTGCCAGGAGGCTACGGATAGAGCCGAGCAGAGGATCCGAGCACAAACATAGATTATTCATCTGCACGTCGAGCGTGTAGGCCTCTGCGCGGTCGTGGTATTTTGGTTCTAGACTGGCATCTACACACACCCACCGGATTGTTAGTCCCCGCCGCACGCAATTCCCGTCCCGGTGTGCGTACTACCGATCGCCCACCATTCTTACGCGACACACACCGCCTTCCGCTCCCCGCGCGATCAATGCCATGGAAAAAACGACGTCGTTGTAATGTGGCGGCAGCACAGTAAGCAACTTGTTGCGACGGCCTGCAACAACAAGCTCCCAGCTTCGAGTCCATAAATCATCGACAGAAATCAATGCAACAGGCGGCTTCGCGACGTAGACGAGACTTTTGTGAGCGCTGGCTCGCTGGCTGACTGCCCTGTGGGGGAACTCCTACTGGATCCGGAGGTGGTGTGGTTGCCTGTTGTTGTCTTGTAAGTGAGCAGCAGACTGCCTGTGGATGTGGTCGCTCTGCTGCCACCTCACGGGCAAGTGTGTCCTTTTCGCGGGTAACTACGGTGTAAAAGGTTTGAATTTTGACCGGCGAGGCATCGAGAGGCACAGCGCAGCCGCGATGCCCTAGCAGGCCCTTCGCCTTGTCTCTGACAGGCGAAAAATAAGCGACGCTCGGCGGCAGTAAATCATCGTTTCGAGCCCGAGTGATTTGTGGCATGAATAATTCCTGAATGAATTGTAACTGGTAAATAATAATAATCAAGTGGTTGTGTTTCTTGTGCCTCCGATGCGATGGCTGTGCAGTGCGACCGATTGACATTTTTGTCGTCCTCTCGGTTTACATTTTACGAGTGCGCACGAATGCGCGAGTGGCAGAGTGGGGCAACCTCTGCGCGTTTTGAGAGGATAATTTATCCTGATTTATGGCCGGTTGTAGGGAGCTTGGGTTGCGGCTTTGTCATTCTGTCGATGTGTGCTGAGGGTCGTGGGTGTTGTTGGCGGTTGTTGCTGGGGCGGTGGAAAATTAAGATGTTGCAGAAGGATTGGCAAGCAATGTTTTTCTGCGCGAGCGTTGGAGTTCGAACATGGTTTGCTATTTTGTGAATCAAAATTTAAAAGTTCTAACCTTAAATTGGGAAGGAGTTAGTTGAAATGGTGTTAGAAATTGGTAACTCTCTTGATACATCAACTGATTGAGTAACACATACAATGCTCCACAAAAGTTTGCGAACAACAATGGAATAACAATTTGTTTCACGAAAAAGAAATAGATGAGTGCACTGTAGTTGGCTTGCTTGTAAATGTGTAGGTGCAAACCTACACCGTAAGTGAAGCAGAGTACTTACTGCGAAACCAAGAAAGCGATGCTTATGTGTATTTGTTGATCGTGCGAGTTGTATGTGTTGCCTTTGTTATCACTCACTTTATAACATTGACACTTTGAGTACTTCAGCAAACTAAAAATCTAAATTAATTATAATTCTTCCTATCCACTTTTCTAGATTTTTGCAGGAATTGCACTTCACTGGAATACACTCCACAGCTAAAAAGATGGGCAAGTGAGCAAAATAAAAACAACAAAAACAATCCTAGAGAAAAACCGATTACGATTTACTTATTGCGCGAGCACGAACAAAACACGTCTAACACTTGAATGGAACTCTAAAAATTCATTTAAAAAAATAAACAAATTTTTTGGCTCACCTGCTGAGGTACAGCAGAATAAACAAAAGTGAAGGTGTAGTTGCGTTAGTAAATTGCACTAAATTTTTTTCTGTCCATAAACCTTATTGTGTTTACCTCTTAACGATGAAAATGGGCTACGGAAAATCTTTTAACAAAATTAACAAAAGTCAAAATGAAGTTGCGAAAATTTCGAACAGAAATTTCGCCCATACGACAGAAATGCAAAAGCGAAAGTATTTTCTTTGAGTGTAATGTTTACCATTACAAACATTTTAACACTTAAGTTATATATTATGAATTTGATTTTCTGTTCTAAGCTGAGTGCATTTATTAGTTTTTGCACGTTTTGGCGTGCCTTGATACGCATAAAATAAATCAACTAATAGCTCCAAATGTATAATGTTTAACACATTATTCTCTCTTGAATTGAAAGTATTCATTAAGACATTTTACATGATTTTTCCAGATTCTTAGGCAAAACGGTGTGGAAATTAGAGGGGACACCCTTTTTTCAACTTTGGAGCTGCATATCGTTTCCACGGTACTTATCACCGACAAAACCCGAAAACTCATTTTTAAGGACCTTTTGGTCTTGAGTGATATATCACTCGACAGGATCAGGCGAACTTTGAAAGTCAGCCCCCCATTCCCCAAAAAAAAATTGGTACCAAAATCTTTTCGACAGAATTCTTAACAAAGTTGCGAAAGACACCATTTAGAAGTCTATAAAGCACAAACAAACAAACAAACAAACATTGAGTTTTATATGCAAAATATTTTAAAGCGGCTTTTTCCAAATAAAAGGGCAATAAGGGAACTTCTTTCGAGTTTGAATTAAAAGAAGAAAATGTGTAACACATTTTTTTAAATTCGACCAATTTTAAAATAGTTCTTAGCCTGAGTTAGGAAGAAAAGTGGGTTTGGGTTGTATAGAGTAAAGTGTTAGCTTTTAGAAAACATAACTTTAGCACCCACAAAAAAACGAGTCAGAAGGCGTTTGTTCCGCCTTAAACTTTGTTTAAACTTTATTCTCAATAATTCTGTAAACATCGATTATATGCTTAATAAATAGGCAAAATGTAATTGTTACTAACAACGTTAGTGTACAATCAAAGTGTTCCAACCTCTCTGAAGTGTAAGAATAATATATTTTTGTATTTATAAAGTATTTTAGTTAACCAATTCATTTGGGTTTCTTGAATACAAAGGCGTCGGGAATCAGGCGGTTGAACGGTGCTTGGATGGACCTGGCCGAGTCTGAAATAATAAGGAAAACAAAAGACAAATGAACCAATGGTCCACCAAAGATACTACTGTCTACTACCACCAAGTACTAGGCAATGCTAAGCTACTAGGTAATGCTGAACACTAGTTCAGTGAGATAACTCACCCGAAACCACTATGCACCACACACTACTTTTACCACGCACTCGCAAGGACACAACTGAGGATGATTCCGTGAGTGAACAGCATTTTTATACTGCTCACAGGTCTTCAATCTGTCCTTCCGGTGCTCTAAACTACGGAAATACCCATACTCAAATTCTACCAGCGACCGAACCCTTTCTCGCGTCGCCACCAAGGTTCGGAGGGTTTTTCCCATCCTCTTCCTTTTCCGGTCACCCCGTCACAAGCCGGGGTGTCGCGCAGGTATCCGCGCCGGCGTGTCGCCTGAAAGCCAAACAACATGCGTCTGGGTTTTCGCCCACGACAGATCGCTTACATTCGGCCATCCTGCATTCATCTCGTCCCGAGATGTCTGCTGCCGTTGCCCTATTTTTCTATTTATTTTTTTTTTTTTTTTTTTCATATTTTCTATCCATTCGACCTCATCGTTATGGATAACGTTGTTGGCCCTCCACGGCTTCATCTTATCTACTGCGATAAGCTGCTCGTGAGTTCTTTACGCTCGTGTTGAGCATTTCATTTTCATTTCATTCTTCATTTCACAAATGGTCCACTAGATGGTGGTAGCAGCATCTTGCTGGTGACTGTAGCGAGTTCACTTTTCTTTACAAATTCCTTGCCGTCGACGGCCTCTTGTCTTTTTTTTTTTTTTTTTTTTGTTTTATCTCCTCCTTTAGCGGCAGGTCTGTTGGCTCACTGAGCGGTGAAGTGCAGAGGATTTCCGACAGTTCGAGATGTCCTTTTCAACTTCACACTTGTCTAAGTTGATATCGAACTCTGTTCGTGGCGTGATTGGGACCTTACGCCGCTTGCCCATCGGATTTGACGGCGTTTTCAACTTCATATAAATGATCATTTCTGGACGTTCCTTCCGCGGGAACTCGAACAGTGGCATTGCGACATCCTCCAGGACCTAGCGCAGATCGACCCTTGTCGGGGAAACTGTGATCTTCTTTTCAACTGCGGCCTTGCTTCGATGTTCCGACTCGTCTAACTACTTCTGCAGCAAAAGTGTGAAGAGGATGCTTGTGAATCATCACCAAAAAGCTCGTCAAACTCTTTAACGACGAGATCCATTCGACCGTCCACCAAAACAGACAATATTGAGTCTCAACTCCATTTTTAGAGAGCAAACACACAGTTGCCTCTCTGATTTCTTGTTCTGAATTTTGATATGTTTGCTCCAACTCCTGTACCAGCCACGAAACTGTGTGAAACTGTGGTGAAACTGTGACTTTTCGACACGGCATCACTGCGAATTTGTCGACGTCCTACGAGCATTTCGGCCTCCTTCTCACCATGACTCGAGCACTACTCCAGAGCATCCATCGCCCGAATCTCCTAGAGGTGTGCATACCGAAAGCTAACAGGTCACCTAGCTCACGGCCTCGTTCCGATGTTGCGTGCCGTCCGCCATGATCGGCGCTGCATAAAATTCCAGATTCTTATGGTAGTCGGATCCAACCAGTTCGATGTTTTCCTTAACGCATGAGAAGAAGTAGTTCGCTATACTCAGCATGTTGACATCACTCTCCTCGCTGTGCGGACTGCCCTGCAGCTTGGGCGCGCTGCAGGCCAGAAGAATGTCCTCGTGTAGGACTACAATAGTCGCCAACGCCATGGTTATGTGAAAATTAGAGATATCCGCACTTGCTTCCGAGTTCACCGGTGTGCGGGTGAACTTTGATGAACACGTTGTTGTGGTACTACTACTCAGCTAGCTGTCGACAAGCTCATCGTAACCGCTTCCGAACGTCGACCGATCGTGCTGTATGTGATTGAATTGTTTGATTCATTTTGATAATGATCTGCTGCTTATTGTGCCGTCCGTTGACGTTGAAAATTTATGCTGTCGGTTCGGATGCCTCGTCCTCGGGATCACGGTCCTCGCCTGCTGTTGGTGTCCTTGACAAGGAGCGGGAATATATGGATGTCGCTGCTGACGAGTGTGAAACAGCCATTGATTCTTGTGTGCCTTTTAGGTTCTCCGCCGTGGATATCATACCGTGGAATCGATCATCGATACTTGCACCCAGATCCATGCTCCTTCTCGTGTGAATTGCACTCTCGGCGAGCGGTTGCTTTCTTACCGAATTAGTCAGATGCGAGACCTTGAACTCCTCTGTGTATATTGTTATGTCTTCCATGCTGATATTATGTGTGGCGAATGTCGAGAGCGTCTGGAGGCGCTGAGCTCCATTGCTACCGCCGTCAACATCGTCTCTGAACTGATCCGGGTATGCGTTGCTGCTTCGTCCCTCCGACGTACTTTCGCTACCCGCTTCGTTTTCATACAACAAGCTCTTCATTTTAACAACCATAGCAGTGCACTGACTATTATTCTTTAGAAGGTATTCCAGTTTATTTCTGAGTTAAGGCATTTGGCCTTGATTCTATTTAAAACACTATCGATAGTTTGCGCAAATTTATCCAGGCATTCGTTCGAGTCATCCTCGGTCTTAACTTCATCTGCATCCTGTGCTTCCGTTACGTCTTCAGCTTCTTCTTCCGCTGCTTCTACTGCTGTATTCAAATCGCCGCTCTCAACTTGAATTTGTTCCTTTCAAACTTCGAAAGATCGGCTCCCAAGAGCCCCAGAATGTGCACGGTTTCAGTGCTATCCACATACGCCCGGAGGATAGAGGTTCCACGCCAACCAACCACGAACAAAGTAAACCTCTTGTCCACATACTTCAGAATGCACGAACATACACCCAGTTCCTTAGCTCGTTTCTGGGTCTCCTCGTATGACTACGAAATCGACGGTGGTTTAGTTGGATCTGTGCACTGCAGCAACAATATCAGGTCGTCCTTGCTGACCTCGATGCGACGACTGTCGCCAATGAATCCATTCCTGGTACCCATTCCTGTAGACCCTCCTGGGCCAGTCGATATGCGTTGCTCGAGTAACGATTCTCACAACGAGCGAACGTCTTCACGTCTGTGTTGATAACATTTCACTGATTCCTCGTTAAGGGGGACCAAATCACGGATCGGAGCAGTAGTAGATGTTCTTCTTCTTGTCTGCGTGGCACCTTGTTAGCAGCCAGCGCTTTTCAAGGCGTCATTCAAGTCGTAGAAGGTTTTGATTTCGTTTCAGATATCTTCACTGTCTTTGAAGAACACGTAGGGGTCCTCCTTGTACCCATGTAGGCGACGTTTCTTTCGTCGATATGACGGCAATAAAAAGGCACCAGCTTCTTGCAGATGCGCATGCATTTATCCTCCTATTTTCTCGATCTCGCCCGGTGGCAATGAAAACATATTCGGCCTGATCACCGTCTGATACTTTTCCGACACTTGGTCGAAACTGGTAAAGATTTCCAGATCTTTGGATGACAACACCAAGTTGGTCATTCCTGGATTGTACTTCAATCCCGGCACTAATTGCCATGCTTTAAAATTTCCAGAGCTCCATCGGAGTCTTGGATGGTCCGTTGCAGAACACACTCGTTCTGTTATCCTAGATTGTACTTCAATCCCGGCACTAATTGCCATGCGTCCACAATTTCCAGAGCTCCTTTAGAGTCTTGGATGATTCATTTCAGAACAGCCTTGTTCTCAACTGGGTCCATTGACCCCGTGCTCTCTGCTCCACGGCATGTGATTCAGTAATGAATTCCATGCAAATTGTTGCCTTACGCTGTATTCCACTTCCCTCGATACCTGGATTTTCCCGCATCGTCCCGTCAGAGGAACACGGTATATCACACAGGATCTTATCGAACTTCAGCACAGACTTACTTCCGTCTGGGTTCCTTTGAAGTAAGTTCGGGAAGTGGCTGCTGTCGTTTCTACATTGAAACGTTTTTTTTTTTTTTTTTTATATCTCTGTTTGGAAAGAATACCATACACCAAATCTAATGACGTCATGTTGACTTGACCAGTTCCACCAAGCGCGCTCCTACTTCAACCTGACTTATCCCACTTCTGATATGTAAGAATAATATATTTTTGTATTTATAAAGTATTTTAGTTAACCAATTCATTTGGGTTTCTTGAATACAAAGGCGTCGGGAATCAGGCGGTTGAACGGTGCTTGGATGGACCTGGCCGAGTCTGAAATAATAAGGAAAACAAAAGACAAATGAACCAATGGTCCACCAAAGATACTACTGTCTACTACCACCAAGTACTAGGCAATGCTAAGCTACTAGGTAATGCTGAACACTAGTTCAGTGAGATAACTCACCCGAAACCACTATGCACCACACACTACTTTTACCACGCACTCGCAAGGACACAACTGAGGATGATTCCGTGAGTGAACAGCATTTTTATACTGCTCACAGGTCTTCAATCTGTCCTTCCGGTGCTCTAAACTACGGAAATACCCATACTCAAATTCTACCAGCGACCGAACCCTTTCTCGCGTCGCCACCAAGGTTCGGAGGGTTTTTCCCATCCTCTTCCTTTTCCGGTCACCCCGTCACAAGCCGGGGTGTCGCGCAGGTATCCGCGCCGGCGTGTCGCCTGAAAGCCAAACAACATGCGTCTGGGTTTTCGCCCACGACAGATCGCTTACAGAAGAAATAAAATTTGTGTTTCCAGATCAATAATGTTTTTGGTGAAGTTGTTATCATAATAATCTATGTCATAAAGCCAATTATTGCGTGGATGGTAAAATTTGAATCCAAATAACGTTTAAGTCTTTTGAGTAAATTATTGAACAATCGGGGAAAATCAAAGAAGAAAATGAACCGAGCTGCAGTCATTAGAATTTTAATCTCTGTTTTAGATTGAAACTTTTATTTTCAATGCTTGTTTCCTGTTTTTAATGTGCCGTAATAACAAAATCATCTACTAAAAATGTTTTCTGAAAGATTCTCTCTGTCTTAATAAATATCCACATAAATACTCGTACGGGTAAAAATCCGGTAAATAAACGGGTATTTACACCGAGAGGGTATTTACGGGGTATTTGCCCATCACTAAGTGTGGAAGTATGGAAGAATAATTAAAAGTGGAAATTATAGGCCCACATCAAGAGTCGAGAGACGTATAATCATCAGAGCAGCTTTGAAGTTTCGTTAATCCACGTCAAAAATAAAAATAAAAACATGTCTAAAATGTAGCTTGGCGACAGTGAAAAATTATTAAAAGTGATGAACATTTAAGCTGTTTGCATAGCTGTGAAGGCTGTGTCATAGTATATAGAGCTATTTCCTTCTACGGAACATTCGAACCACAATTTCTTACATCGAGAATGACCACAGATTTTTAATCTGCTTGGTTTAATGTCGTGGATATCCGAACATGATAATGCCCCTATCCACACAACGAGGATTGAGAGCAAAAGTCTTGAGATTCTGGTGTGGCCTCCATCCTGACCTATGTTAGTTTAGGTTAATCTACAATCTACAATATCTACAAAATTTTTGATTTTACCAAAACGGGATGAGAAAAAAATGGATAAGGAACAACGATGGAAATAACGGTAGAACATTTTTGCGAATAGCAATATTTCTTCAGAGATAATAGGCTTGTATAAGAGTTTAAACGATAGGTGTGCAAATTTAATAGAAACAATTTCCTCGCATCGAAACATTGAAACTACAATATTTTACTTCAGTCACAGGAAGAATAAAAGTGGCTTCATATCCTTGGTTCAACCTTTAAGCATTTATTCATTAAATACTCATTCTTGGACCAGATACCAGATACTTCTAGGTCTTCTACATCTAGGCCAATTATCTAAGAGAGCAGCTGAGGCTGAGCTGAGAACAATAAGGATACAAAATCATTCAGAACACTCCCGAGAATTTAGCAAATTAAAACCAGAATCAAATCATTCAGATTAAAACACTCCCGAGAATTTAGCAAATTAATACCAGAATTTGTCAAATCAGCTGCTTGTTACGTCTGTCCCGTAGTTTAAGAAAACTGCCAGAAAAGAAAAACCTAACTACCTACTTACCTACGTCAAAAAAATCGTACGTGCAGCAACTGGTATGAGGATTTTTTTTGCGGCAATAAGGAATCAACAGAATCGAAAAGGTCGATTTTAGTAAGTAAGTAAGGTTTTAAAAAGTGGTTTAAATAACTACAATCGACTCCGGTTAACTGAAACACCGATATGCCAGTTTTTTTTTCACTTAAGAGGTATTTTCTCTTAAGCAAACTTTGGATAACTGGAAAAAATTTCATTTAACCGGAGTTCGAATAACTGAAAAACAATTTGCTAACATTTTTAACGTAAAAACAAAGAAAAACGAAAGAAGGAAAAATAAATATTTTTATGCTCATTCACAAGTCACTTTCAATATGCATACATATATTTTATATATTTCAGTTATGCGGATTGGTTTGATTATAAATTAGTATTTTTTGTTGTACATTTTTTCAGTTAAGCGGAGTAATTTGTATGAAGATTGTGAAAAATGCTTCGTGACAAATTTTGTGTTTCAATTAACCGATTTGATGAGTAAGCCGTACCTCAGATAAGCGGAGCTAAACTGTATTAATGATTTAAATCGGATTGCGGGCTTCTCAAGTTCCAAGTGCGTCAAAGCGATTTTCAAACGGCTGCGGTTGGCGCGATCAGCAACTGGGAAAAGTTTTTGAATTATTTGGTTTTATTCGAAATGAAAAGAAGAATTTTACTGACACTACTTTGATTTGTTAATTTCTTTAACTTATATTAGATCGTAAATATTAATCTATTTGCCGCAAAACGAAACCCGCTGCGTGAGAGTAAAACTCACACCTAACCGTTTTTTTTTTAGATATGTATAAACCTCCGCCGCGTGCAAAACGTCTGGCGCCACATTTATGTAATCGTGGCAGTCTAATCTTTCATTTGATGCTTCAAGATTCAAGGGTTATATAAAAAATTCAGATTTCGAAAAAATAAAAAAAAAATAGACAGCAGACTATTATAACACTCGGCCGCGCCTAATCTTTTCCAGACTTTCAGATCTGATATCGTCTGTCGAAGAACTTAACGATACCATTTTTGGTTATACTTCCACACCCAAATTGCTGTAGACTCTTGGTCTATAACTTTCAATTCCCTATATCACCTATCCACCCTAAAGACCCAGCGTTCCTTAACTTTTGAGAGTGAATCAACGCCTAACGATTGGGTTAATCAAAGTTCACGCCCAGGTCAGAGTGCGCTATAAAGCAACTCAGCGCTGATTAATGTCACAGAAAATTACCAATTTGCAAGATTTATCGCTGCCTTTACGGTATCAACAGGGCGACTTGCCTCCGCCGATCGTGGTTGAAATGTAAATATTCAGCGGAAGTGTTATCCGTGATCGAGCGTCTTCCACTCAACCACAACCGAGGCCCCGCTAGCGTCCTTCGCAAAGCCGTCTTCGCATAATGAAAATATTTTTATTGCGTCTCCGTATGGGGGAGATACATTTGTCATTGGCAATTGGCGATTCGCGCAGTGCGTCGTCGCCGTGGAGTGAGGTGCCAGCAGCACAACGAAACTACCGCGCGAGAGGTTATCTCACTCAATCGGAGAGTTCGCGAGTCATGGCGATAGCTGGGATCAGGTGTGAAGTACTTTATAATACGAATTTCGTTTATAGAGATACCCGAATGTAGAAGGAGGGTTGATGTAGCGTGAGAACTTAGATTCTCACAAAAGAGAAATCTTTTTACATCGATCAGTTGATAATCGAGTTGGAGTGTTCTTTTTGGATTGGGAGGACTTTGTACAGTCACACCTGAGTAAATATGGAGGGCGTTTTTGGGGGATTGCAAATTTCTGGAGACTTAAGAGTGAAGGATCGTGGGAAAGTTTATGTCATATTGCTCGAGGGGGTGTGTTGTTTTCAGAAGTGTTGGCAGTTTGTTCAAATACTCTTCGATGACATACGGACTTATCACTAACGTCAGTGCTGATGTGGCCACCAAATACTCCCTATCCCTACTAATATTATAAATGAGAAGGCGGCTCTGTCTGTCTTTGATGAAATTTGGTGCAAAGATAGGTTAGACCCTAAAGATGGACATAAGCTATATTTTTGGACGTTTTGGCAAAACCTTTTAATGAGACTTGTGAATAAAGTCGAGAAGTGGAGAAGCTTCTAAGGCGGGCGCTGTTATAGATGCAAAAAATAAATGTATTGGGGAATTGATCGCTTCAAAAAGTTCTAAAAAAAGGTCTGCGACAGCATATGTCTATCTTTTAAGGTGAATCCACAATAACCATTTTTAGGATTCTGTAGAATTCGAAAAGTTAATCGAACCTGTAATTTCCACACCGCTTCCCAAAAAAAGTCTGAAAAAATTACAAAAAATCGACTACGATGAGTATATTCAATAAAAACTAATTTCAGCATTCTGGACCCAATAGTTTTGAAGCTTTTGCCCAAAAACGATAAAACGTTGATTTGCAGATTTCGAAAATCCAAACACGCAGTTTTGTAGATCCCAGGGAAAGCATTAAGAAATAATAATTATAAAAATATTGATTTTTGAATGAAGCACACAGCTGGCATGAAGATGATCGCGTAGATCCGTTTTGTAGGAAGAGAGAGGTATATGATATATGAAATATGGATCTATGTGTGTAGGTCTACATAAATGTACGCATTGCAAATACAGGCAGCGATACCAGATCGCGATATTTTTTGTTGAAAGATGATAGCCAATAGGAAAATACCATGTCTGAAGCGTGTTCTGTTCTACAGGTGTAACGGATATTCGGTTAGAATTTGTTATTCGGCTATCCGTACACTTCCACACACTTTCTATCCGGCCGGATGCCGAATAGAGTACCAATATTCGGCAAAACCCGGATAGGTAAAATAAAACAACAAATTTAGATTAAAACTTTTAATTTGATAAAAAAAAAAATAACTTAATATTTCGTATTATATCTCATTTTTTTTATATCGCCAACCACTGACGTGGCATAGAGTCAACAAGATGCTGGCAACGAGATCGTGTTATTGTTGATATTAGTTTATTGGTTTATCATCGGCAACATCATTTTTGACATCACACCATTAGATTTACATCAGGGGACTGTGGGGGCCACTCCAAAACCTCAATCCCTTTGGCACGAACCTAATTTTTAACCTTCTTGCTGGTCTGCTTGGTGCCGTTAACTTGTTAAGCCGCATATTCTTTTCGGTATAAGAGTCCATAATCTCATCTAGTATTTTGGTATAAGGATATTGATCCATATTACAATCTATCGAATATATGGGCCACGCTTCATGGTTATAGAAACATGCCCAAATCATTAGCACCACCATGTTAAATGGTTTTTTGGGTGTACTGAGACAAATATTTTGTATTGAACGGACGACGAACGCTTTGCCGATAACCAGTTCCACCAAACAAGACGAACCTTCATCCGACCAAAAAATATTGTGCTATTTCGTAGCACGCCAATACAGTCATTTTAAGTGGGCGCTCCTATTATTATGAACACAACTGTATGTTATAACAGTTTTAGAAGTAACTCTGCCTTTCTGTCTATGTCTAACGCTAAATCGATATTGATTTTGACGAAACTTAGTACAGAGAGACCTTAAGCCTCAAAGCACGACTTGGTAAGATTATTTATCCAACCGCAACAGCTGATATTCACTCCGGCCAAGTCGCGGGAGACAGACCGTTAAGCAAATGCGCAATATAATTCGACACATGTGGAGGTGACCTACTGTTTAATACTGGTTCCGAACTGCGAATCGCAAAGGCTTTGCATGTCAGAAGTACTCTAAGAATATTGCCAGTCGTTCGCTGGACGTGGATTCGAAACCGGGTACGCTAGCTTAGGAGTCCGACGCACTGGCCATCAAGCCACAGCGCTCTTTACATAGCAACAGCAAAAAACGAAGGCTCAACTTTGCCTTACGCCCACCCCCAAATATCAGGAAAAAATAATTGGGGGCGGGTTTCCATTATGCGCTCTAAGCAAATTTTTTTCTTCTTATTTTTTTCATGCTTAAAATGGCTTAAATAATATACAAATAATAGGAAATAAAAAAAAATTATTTTTTTCTTAAAGTTTAAGTTTTTTCTTATTAAATCTAATTTTTTTTAATAAATCATTATCTATGTGAGTGTGCTAAACTCCATAAATATGCACCATAGGGATCTAATTTTTTTCGCTATTTCCCTACTTCACTGGTATTCAACTATCGAATAAGCGAATTGGAATAATTGTCATTGTAAAATTGTGTTTTAACGACACTTCACTGCGATTCGATTGTTTAGGTGTGCATGTCATCAGGAGCAACAAAAGGACGGTCGGGAATGACGTTTTTTATGAATGAACCCATAAGCACCCAAACATTCGCACTTTAAGTGAAAACCACCTGGCTAAGTTACAAGTGTATACTAAGTATTTAAAGTTGGGGTTGGTGGTTCGCTTCGCTCGCTAACAGGATTTTAAACCTTTCTTGCGCAGGTTCTAAGCGTTCACGCGACTTCGTCGCTCCGTTAGACACATTGAATGTAGGATAGACGCGTGTTTTTTAAAATGTTCATGAAATAAACATACTACCTTCCTAAAACGGATACCGCGCCATAACGGACACTCTTGATGGTTCCGGGAGTGTCCGCTATACAAAAGTTTCACTGGGAATGCTTGTACAAATGTGTAAGCACGCCTCATGCAGGCAGGTGCCTGCCTGGCAGTTGTTGACATACCCTTTTCAAGACGCATAATAAACTTAATAGACTAAATCAACCGGAAAATCAATTGAAACTCTTTCATTCTTAACGTTCATTTGCTACCCCATTTCGTATGTTATAAGTAATTATTGATTACTCATCTGTTCAGAACGTGTAGTCAAAACAATTTCTTTTCTCTTTTTGCATATGGCTAGACAAAATAGGGCCTGCAGCAAGTTACATTTTGTATGGAAATTTTGAAGACTTATATCTCGCAAACAAGGAAAGTCCGACATTTAATATATTGTATACATCCCAATTTTTAGAATGAAGCCTAGTTTCACTTATACAAAATTTATCAAAATCGGGGTTTATGCCCCTAATCTAAATAATTACCAGATAGATTTGGTGCAGTTGGATATCACTGTCAAATGAAACCATAGGGAATTGTACAAGCGACTTTGATGTTTACATATCTGGTTTCCAATCAGTTTTTGTTGCATACCTCTTTATCCACAATTTAACAAAAATACATGATATCAATGCATATCTTTAGGATGAAGTAAATCTGTCCATCAAGCAACTATACTCTTAGGATGCACATTTGTTTTCTATGTTTAAAAGTGGAGCAGACAGATATTGATGATTTGTTAGGAGCCCTATTGGTCGATATGGGTGTCATTGGAAAGGGGGCGGTGCCCTGATTATGAAAATGTCTGTCTGTCTGTCATCAAACTTTATTCATGGTAATTGGCGAACCACTAAGAATTAAGAAATAAAACTTCGCCAAAATATTTCACTTGTCCAAAGAAAGTTCAGGTAAAAAAATTTAAAAAAGTTTCATATTAGCAAAAAGCTTGAAAAACAAATTTCTCTTACTAGTTCTAAAAATCTGAAAAAAATCTGGAATGTAGCTTTTGATGTAATCTTTGTGTTGAGTTTGAGCACTCTGGCTTTAATAGCTTTCGAGATATTGGCCAAAAAACCAAAAAACAACAACACTCGAATTTTGAAGATCCGAAAATGCCATTTTGTAGATCTCGGCGAAGGACAACAATATATTATGTAAAAAAATTATTTTCATGCAATTATACGATTTAAATCGAATCAGTTATCGCAAAATACGATGAACTGACGGCAGTTTCAGTGTTGCTTGCGGCATTTCATCCCCTAAATGCACCAAAACAATTTTCACACGGCTGGCGCGATCAGGGAAAGGATTTTCTTTTGCTCAGCTTCGTTCGAAATGAAAAGAATTTTAGTTATTCTAATTTAATAATTAATTAATTTGATTTGACTATTTTAGTTTGTTAATTTCTTAGACTTACATTAAGTCTAAGCTACTAATCTGTTTGTGAACGAAACCATCGGCGGGTGAGTAAAACTCACACTTGACCGGTATTTTTTTTTAACTAATGATGAGGACAGTAGAAAAATTTGTATAATGAGTTTTAATGATAACGAATAAAAGAAATAAAGTTCTTGCGCACTTGTTTTTTTCTCGTAGAATTTGTTTGTTTACCGGCAGACACATCTTTCTCGCGTTTTTGTCGCTACTGTTCCAAAAATATAGCTATTAATTTTTTTTAGTTTCGCATGATGTTCGTTAAACAATACCTGTGCAGCCAGTCGAGAATAGTCTGCTACATCTCCTCTCGGTCGATAGTATTTTAGAATAAATTATTTAGAATAAAAAAAAAAAAAAAAAAAAAAAAAAAAAAAAAACTGATTTTTTTCGACTTAACTTGACTTGACGATGGATTTCAATTCCATATTGTAATTGGGGTGAATATTAAAATTGAGCTAATTAATATAAGCTCTTGTTTGTGGACGAGTGGCAAAATAATTAATGAATCATTTCCAGATATTACAACTTACGATTTGGTATATCTCTGACATAAAAAAATTAAGACTAACAATAAGTCGAAAATTCATTCTGGTTTGATTTTTATTTGATAAAATAACATTATATGTAATATCTAGTTGTCACCACAAAAAATATTGTATATAAAAAAATGGCATGAAACAAAACAAAAAAAAAATCGTAGCACTAAAAACAAAAAGTATACATCATATTCGTAATCATAATAAATTCATTAAATTACTATATTTTGGCATAACTTCACAAAGAACTTAAGAAAATAAATAATTTAGCGAACAAATTATTTTTTCCAGAACATGTGCCAAATACTAGTTTTTCTGTTTTTTAATAATTTTTAATATTAATTTTAAGATTTTTGGACAACTTTTCCGTCTCTTAAACAATAAAAGAAAATAGTGAAACGTTTTGTTAATATTCATAAGCAAAAGAATTAAAGTATACGTTTATGTAGCCTGTATTACTTTCAAATAATTTTATCTGTTCCAAAATATACACAGGCCAAGGAACTAAAAAAATAGATAAACAAAAAATTTATATTAATAGCTCCACTAACAACAAAAAAAAAAATGTATTCTATACTTTTTCCTATTAGGAAATTATAAAAAAATTTAATTACAATTTATTTACATTTTAAATAAATTATATTAAGAATTGACTTTTTTATTTTCACAGATAGTTGCGCATTTATAATGTTGTTAATACATATATTTGTATACTTTGTTGTTAATACATATATATATATATAAAACTTTAAAAACTAAAATTATATTTATTTACAGCGTTTTCACATTTTGTCTTGCTGTCACTTAATTTAAGTTCTTTTTTTGTGTATTGTTGCAATTCCTTAAAACTACACATTTCTTTTACTTAAAGTAAACAATATCTCCTAAATTCTGTATATACTGGCGAAACACACTTAATTATGGCCACCGACGTGGTGACCGTGGAACTCTGCATAGAATTCTTCAATACTGACAAATGTGCCGGTAATGAAGCCAATAACACCGAATGACATCAATAGAATGTTCTTCCATAGCCGCCATTTGAATTTTCCATAGCCGGGTTCCTCATGGTAGACTGCCAATTCAATGATTGACGGTACCATGAGACCGAGGGTACTTAGGCACACAGCACCAATCAGAGAAATGAATGGTCCCAGGTTTGGAAGAGCAGCAGCAATGCCACCACAAACGATCTATAAAAAAATTATTCGCATTAGCAATCACTTCCGCAAGTTTTTCAACAGTTTGGCTACAGATACTTACAACAAGAATAACACGGAGTCCATACTCGCAGGAGTTTTGCTTGTCGGCGGATATCTTGTGCTGCAGTCCCTTCCAGATAATACTCATAGGTACGTAGAATTGCAGAGTGAAGGTGAAGAAGATCGCCACCGCGATCATAACTTTCACAGACTGAGCCAATCTGAAGGACAAAAACAGGGAAATTGCCAACAACTGAAGTTTTATTCTTTATAAAATCTAGTTACTTACTTATCCTCCACGGGTAAGTTCAGCGTAATACTGCCCTGCGTTTCGTCGCCATACTTCAGGAATCCAAAGAAACCGACCAGCGCATAAAGAGTGATAACAACACCCATTCCCAGATTCAGCACACTTGGGCATCCAATGAAATGAGTTGGGTTCTTCATGTCGTTCTCGAGGGACATAACTACGCCGATTCCTTCCAGAGCGAAAATTACAGTACCGAAGAACAACGGCCACTGAATGACGTCGGTGACTCCCTCACGTTCGGACAATGACGGGGTGTCGGTGAAGACATACGTAAAAGTAATGATGATTCCGACGAATATCAGGACATTGGCAATCATCGAGAATGGTGTCAGGAACTTTAGATTACGGATCAAGCACATGAAGATCAGCGGCACGGTGAATACAGCGATGTAGATGCGGATGTCAAGGTCGGTGTCGATGTAGTAGTCCATGACTTGTTTGATGTTTGTTGCTACAAACACCAGGTAGATGCAACAGCAGCCCATCAAGTCGATGACAAGGAACGTGTTCACGATAAATCTTATGAATCTTGACCATTTGTTGAGGCTCGGTGGGCCATCGAGGAAAGCCTGCTCGGCTACATCGGCGAAACCCATCATTGGGATCTTCCGCCGCCGACAGAGGATATGTGCGCATTTGACCAGGATGTGAACGCAGTAAGTGCAGATGGCGCCGACAGCAAACGTTGCGACCAGCCCAAACCAGAGACCGGCATTCATGAAGGCCAACGGCATGGCTAGGATTCCTGATCCCAGTGAGCCTTTGAGTAAGTGTACAAAGGTCTCAACATCTCTGTATAGATAGATAGGGAAGAGTTAGTTTTAATTTGATGACTGCAGAGTTAAAGTTAAGGTTTACTGGACGAGAGAAGCTTACTCGACAGGAAGCCAGAATGTTTAGTTTCTTTCGTTTCCAAATTTACGTGAGGCTAACGCACAATTTACAATTTAGGGTACGGAGATATGATTAATCCTTGTACTGAACTATTTTATCTTGTACACAAAAAGAAAAAAATATATAAAACTAGTGAACAGGCGGTCTGCTCGCTTCGCTCTCTTATTTCTCTATGTATTATAAAGCATTATTTTGTGACGGCGCTGAAGATTTGGTTTTTGCATTTTGCCTAAGGCTATGCAATTAATTCGAAAATTAATCTGGAAATCGAAGCGACGCAAAGCGAGTGTACTATATATTTTAGTAATAGTCTGATATGGAGTGTTGAGCAGCTTAAAATTTTAACAAAACAGGTTTGTAAAAGAGAAAGAATGCAATCATTGTTAATTTCGCTGACTTCAATAATAATTGCATTCATTTCAGTCTGCAAAAGAATGCAACGACTCCAAAGAAAGCAAACTGACTGTGGAAAATTCATGAAGTCGTAAAGTTGCAGTATTTAATTGTATTTAATTGAATAATTTATCAAATGAATGGTGATTGGAAAATTTGAAATGAGGCTGAAAGTCAAATCAATGAATGCAATCTTTTTACTTAGAAAAGGATGAATTCTAAAACCGTGCAAAGCTCCATAATCATAATATACATGAAAAAATACAATAACCTGCAATCGTGAGGAATTTAGATAGGAAGATGAACGGAAGATTGTATCCACAAAAGACTGCAGTCGACAATAACTCTGCTGTTAAGTAAATTGTTTGCCAACAGTTCCCAGAAAAAAATGGAATTATAATTAAAACTTTGCGTCGAAGATGAAAAGAACGTGCAAGGTCTATACAAAAAAGATTGAAACTACATTTCAAAACAAATAAAATGACTCACATTCACCTTACAGGGACCTTTCAAGTCCAAACA
Source organism: Syritta pipiens (assembly GCA_905187475.1). NCBI lineage: Eukaryota > Metazoa > Arthropoda > Insecta > Diptera > Syrphidae > Syritta > Syritta pipiens. Next base: position 31,497,226 of record LR994574.1, on the reverse strand, counting down.
CACTCCTAGGTTCAATTGCTTGGCTGCTAAAGACTGCCTGCTACATATAGTGCAGCCACTTAGGCTTTGAAAGTACGTTATGAACTACATATGAGCCACAAATTCCTAAAAGAAGTCATTGTCTCCGATGGTAAAAAATATATGAGTTTTTTTTTTGGCTGGGTGGCCAAATGAAGGATCGTAAAATTTAAGCCTTAACCTTTTGATTTAAGTGAATCCTTTTGATTGAAAAATGAACCAATGAGACAACGTCGATCAGCGCAAATATATTAAATACCAATGGCTTTCAAAACACAACGCTACCTAAACAAAGAAATATTTTGCTTACGGTGGGTGGCCGCGTGTGGATTCATTTTAGAAAACACAGGTCTATTTCAAATATTTCTTGTTGGAATTCACTCAAAAACAAAAAAAACAAAAAATGGGCAAGCTTACTTCTGATTCGATAACAATTCAGTGACAGACAGTCCTTCTCTTCACTAAACACTTATTTATGAGTTTTGTTTTATTTTGTTTTTTTATGAATTTCGCCAAAAAGTAACACAAATAGGTCCAAAATGCGTCATGTTTTTGCGTTTTGTCTGCGTGACACTCCCACTTTTCTTCGATGTGGTATTTTGAGGTGTATATTTCGAGATAAGTTATAATTATTATTATAATTTTTTTTTTGTATGGAAAACGTATAGTAAATATTTTTTATGCCAAGATGTCTTGTTTTTTGTCAAACTTATTTTTACCTTTCAAATTAAACTGAATGCTTTTTTTAGGGTGTGTGAAAGAACTGTATTTGTATTTACTGCCACCTTTCTGGTGGTAATGATATATGGAATGTTCTTGTTACATTGCTATTTGAATTAATCTCATTCGAGAAGTATTTAATGATCTTATGGCAGAGGAATGGCACCATTAGAATCAATTAATCTGAGGTAATTAAAAAGTGGATGAATGTATAAGGAAGACGGAGGTGCAGAAAGCCGTTCGTGAAGACTAAACTATCTTTAGAGCGTCAATCGTTAATAAATAATGACACTTAGAGCCCCCTTATGACGTAACTTTGTAGAGTAGCTCAGTTCCCACTGAAGCTACCATTCGTTTCGGTAGTAAACTAATGACTAGGTAGTAAACTGTTACAAAAGGAATGACATCAGCTTCAATTTATTACTAGCTTACACATCATTAAAGAGCCGAAAAATTAATGGGATTTGTACTTGCATCTGAAGAGATGTTTCGCCCACGTGCAGTTCAATGTAGCCCATGTTATTTATTTGCAATTGTAATTGTAATTGCAGGCCAAACTTCTTAGGTTGAGAGAAACTAACTTTAAACAACTAGCTTTACTAGCAGTTTGGAAAACAGATCTAAGTCATAAATTTAAATTTTTGTTAAGTTAAAGTGTTTCAAGGAACTTTTTAAATTGGCTTTAGATTGACAACATTTTACTTTTTTCTCCAAGCTGAAGGTCCTGGCAGCCGCGGCTCTATATATTAGCTTGTAATTTAAATTACCTGTTAATAAATAATAAATACATAAATAAAATACTTTTTTCTCAGTTAATATATGTCAAGTGTTCAAATAACACGGCAGACAAATTCAAGTATTTTCAAAAGCTAACAAAAATTAGAAAAATGTAAAGCTAGTAAATCCCGGTCGACAAAGGCTTCGACTGGCAATAGAGCAACTTTTCTCAGTGGGACTTGTATCTCTTGCAAATACTCTCAGTGACCGCCGTATACATAACTGGTACAAATTGACAAAAACTGAAAATGGATGTTGTGATGTGATGGACTAAATTGTGGAATCAGAGTACAAAAGCCGAAAATCATCATCATATTATTCATTTTATAAAAAGTTATGTAATTAACGGCAACAAATAAATGCGGCACGCGAAATTGGTTACAAACACACTTCAGAAAAATGTTAAATGCGGAGAGAATAGGTTTGTAGAGTTTTCTTGTCGAAATCTTATGCCAAAGGAGTTGAAATTACAACAGTTTTTCTTGCTGAAGAGACAAAAACAATATATTTTGCAGAATAAAAGATCAATGCTGATTTCACACTAAAATTTGAATGTGTTTCGAATATCAAATTAAGTTGTTTTTGTTCTCGGCACAAAGCTCTACTAATAAGCGGTACGAAGCGTAATAAAAGTGATGTCGAAAAATATTTTACTTAGCTCGGTTTAACTTCAGATGTATGTATGAAAACATACAACACATTTCAAACTCTATCGAACAATTTTTCATGTTTGAAAACTGTCCGCAATAAACTATTAAAACATTTTTAAGTTATATTTTAACTGTCTGTTTAAAAAAAAACTATTTACTTTGCACCCAAATGTAACTTGGGTGCAACTAACTTGGGTGCTAACTTCCACAAGTTCAAAGAAACTGGAGCAACCCCAGGAATCTAAAAAAACAACATACGGAATTAGTTTGGAAGATATTTGAAACAAAATCAGCATAAACATTTTTTTTTAAATTTTCTTCTCTCCATCCCTAATAAACATTTCAAATGAGTCGTACTATACAAATGACGCAATATTTTATAGGAAATAAGTTCGTCCGTTGATTTTTTGCCAAAAAACACGCAAAGTAAATTTTTTGTTCCCTCGTCGTTTTCAGAGACATTTATTTTCGTCGAGTCTTTGTGGATGCATATTTCTTTCAGATTTTCCTTTCATTAAATTTAATTATGTTGAAAAAGCCTTGAGATAACATTTCTTGACCCTAATGAGGCGAGAAGAAAAAAACGTAGCATCGACAGGTGCCAATGTTAAGTTCAAAATATCATGAGTAGATGATACTGTGATTATTTCGAAGAGGTTTTTCCTACTCGTCCAGTAAATTGAATAAAAGCAAAATGATCTGGATGTTTTTTTTTATTTACACTAAAAAATACTTACGATGTGGGATGATCGACCTTGCGGTGCTCAAATGGATTATAATTGCAATCCTCCGGATCGTCGGTACCTTTTTTTCTTGCTGTTATCACTAGCGGTAGCGTTGATCCTGCCGCCTGCTGTGCTGGTACATCTGCCATATCCGAACGGAATCTATCCGAAGAATTATACATTTCAAACATTTTTTCGTGATTTTTTTTTACGCGAGCACAATACAATTAATTGGATTTCAATTTATTTATTTTTTTTTATACGAAACGAAACGTAGTGCAAGGAAAAAAAAAGAAAATAATTGACATACTTTGTTTGGTCAAAAATCGCGGCTTTCCTTTCTCCGTTATGCTTCTCTGTATCATAGCCCGGAATCACTGTGGGGATTTTCTGTGAAAAAAATTAAAAAGAGTGGAAAATTTTTAGGAAAATTCGTTTTTTTATTTTTTTGCTTTTATCAAGTCTCTTTTTCATCCAACATTCTCTCTCAAGCTCAATACAAGTGTGAAACACGAAACATAACACAACAAGTACCAATGATTATCAAAAATAAGTCCCCCATAAGAAAGAAAGGCCTTTTTGGGGGCAAGTGGGGATCGGTCGCAGAATTCGCATGAAAACTTTCATTCAAGACAAAATAAGATGTACGCACACAAACAACCGGCTGATTTTCCTGCTCTTATTCAAAAGACGAACATTTACGAAGGAAACTTAGGAAAAAGAGAGAACAAGTGATATGCTAGATGGTGATAGGAAAAAGCTTTTCGCAAAAAAAGTGCTCATATATACACAGTCAGACAGGAGGCGCCAATTTTTTGAAGATCAGTCGGCGTGCTCATGACGGACTGTGGAGTGGGAGTGATTTTCTTTAAAATTAGAAATAATTTCTGTATTCACGTTTACCTTTTTCGGTTTTTATTGCGTCATGGCAACGTAAATACGACCTGTAGATAGTCAGAGAGAAATTCAAAAACAAACGACACATTTCACGAGACTTGCCCGAGTAGATTTTCACTTTTCAATTATTTTTCAAAAAAAAGCGTCTTGTTAAATTTATTAACATTATTATATATATTTTTGATGCCAATCTTTTTTATATTAAGGGACCTACAATTCAGTAACATGAGGTTGAACATTTGAAAGTCTAACAAATCTAGAAAACCGGAATTTCTTCTGAGAACACGCAAAATCTGTACGAATACATAGCTCACTTGATGAAAGCCCAGAACCAAGTTTATTCGCAACGAATGCTTTGTTGGCGTCTCCAGCTTTGGATAAATGTGGAAGGTTTGGTAAAGCAAAAGAGCGCTGAATGCTGATTTCACATTCAAATTCGGTATCAAATTATTATTTTTTTACTATCAGCACAAAGATCATAAGCAGTTCAAAAACCTAATAAGATTGATTTGAAAATGTGTCACTTATCTCTTTAGCAATCATCGATGTAATTAGTTTCTAGGTTATTCAAATTCGTTTTGTTGTCTGTTGAATTCAAAGTTTCGGTGTATTCATCGCACTAATCACGCAGACTATAACGTAGTCATATCGAGAGGCTTTCAATCTTAGCTAATTAAGGCATCTAGACAAGACTAAAGACAGCACCTACACCGAAAAGTGTGAAGTGATTTGGCAGTCGTATTTTGAAAGGCCGAACCGTAGTGGACTTTAATCAGCATAAGGAAATGCAGTCTTACCCTTTGACTTATGGACCGTAAAATACACTAATGCTCACAACAACCGGAGAAAACAAAAAACAGCTTAAGATTCGGCGGTGCCCTTTAAGTAAACTCTCTCTCTTCCGTGCGAAAAGTTCAAGTTCACTTTAACGTCCCCAAGACTCCGATACTAACTTTTCATGGCTCCTTTTCTCCCTCGTTTGCCCCAAAGAAATTTGAATGAATTACAGCCGTGCACGAATGCTTTACAAATTTCACCACTGACCCAGAGTTTCACATCTCCCATCCGTGCTTCTTGTGGTCTATAAATACGCACTGACTGTGAAGAATATTCTGCGACATCGCCATGAACTTCAAACCTTCCCAAGGACTCGATTGCTCACGCGACACACACCAAAGAAATTCGATTTCGATTGTTTGCCATAAAACCAAAAGCAAGCAAAAGTCAAGACGTCATATGCCCACCCTCAACAAACGACACACACAGACCGGCCTTGAGATTCCTATTTTTACTCAGCTACACAAAAAGTTCGACAGTATCGCGACTGGGAAATGCTCGGCACGCTCACACACGCATGTCGCACGCACACAGAACGGCAAACGGCATTGGAAAACATTTCAAGTACTCAAAATATAAACAACGAATGAAGAGATGAAGAGAGCACAGTTGGCACAGATTTCGTTTTTTAACTGCGTAACGACCCCAAGTCGTTTCTCTTTCCGTTAGAGCAGACACTATCTGGCTCACGGCAGTGGAAGCAGAGAAGATAAAAAGCTTTTCGTCTTCAAGTTAAGATAGCAACCTTATCCTTGTCCTTGACCACTGTTGAAGATGTCGCTGGCGGTTGACATTGCCCGTTCGCCGTTTGATTCCGATCGCGATCCATTTGAGCTGCAGGTGGCGGTTTTTCGAAATTCTTTTTAAAAACTACCCGAGTGGGCGTTTTCAACTCGACTGACGAACTCAGTTTGACGAATCGACACACGAGAAACGAAAAAAACAATCACGCGAAAATTCGAACGTCGTCTTTGAAGTGCGGCGAGCGGTTATCGCCACCTACCTTCCGGGAATCCTGACCTCAACTGAAACCACTGACTTTGTACCGGTTCGAATGGAAGCCTAATATGCTTCTTTTTTTTTCAAATGCACCCGCAGAGTGGCAGTCAACAACACACATTCACTAGTATACACCAACACCGCCTCCCACCCGACGAAGAGGCGCAGTATATAGCGCAGCTTGCCAAAGCCAAATAGCACGCTGATGACATAACGAGCAGTTTAGAGAGATGCTTTGAAATGGATCATGGCGAGCGCGAATCGTGCGCGCCTGGTCCACATGCAATGATGTGTGTTCAATGTCTTCCTGTATGCATTTTGGCGCTTCACCGGGTCGGCGGGTTAGGTGGGCGGTTTAAAATTGGCCACAGACAGCCACACTGTGTGGATCGGCGAATCGGTCGAAGAGACAACATTTGTGCGACAATTGTGGCACATTGTAAATCTCATCTGGTTTAAGTCCTGGCGTGCAGTCGGTCAGGTTTGTTGCTATTTGTTTCGACCTTAATTGGGCAACAGAGGGAAACGATTGCTTGACCACTTAGCGAGTATAAATTTTGCAAATCGTTTCATTTGTCCGAATTAGCATGATGCTCAATTGAAAAAATCTGATTAAACTGTTAGTTGAAAGGGTGGTGGTGGGGGTGGGACTGACGAGTTGTTGCTGATCGGTGGAGGTTGCATGTTGACGAATGAGGAATGCATTGCTTTTTTCTTGTTCTGTTACCTGCAGCACCAAGTGGAAATTCCCACGATGAGTCGTGCAGTGTGGTCGTACGTCAGAGGAATTCTTAGCAAAAAGTTTTGGCAACCCATGATTGAATTGAGTCATTAAATTTGCTACCCTTATAAAACAGATTTGCAGAACAACCTTAAAATAGCGATCACAATATCACTCCTTTCAAAGGACAAGTGATGCTTGTTCTGTAGAGAGTATTTGATTTTCGATGATTTTTGAAACACCGTGAGTAACTTTTTTTTATAGGAGAGACAAACAAGTTGTTTTTGAAAAAAACAGAACAAATGTACTGAATGTGTTGCAGGAATCAAATGTGGCCATAATGCAAAGTTCTGCCCATTAGCACCAGAAAAAAATAATGAAAGTGATTTCGGAAAACGTGTTACTTATGTTGATTCAAATACATACTTACAAAAAAAAATTATTCTATGAAATTTATTTCAAACAGAAGTATGTGGTCGAGCTATTTGGGGTGTTAAAAAAGAGGTTTACGCAGTTGATATATCAGTGGATGGATGGATGCAAGTGCAGACTCAATCATTGTTTTTGGAACATAAATTTAATAGCCTCAGCCTCTAATTGAGATACCGCCTACAAGTTTTTTTTCTTATAAGCACTAAACAGTCGTCCTTAATTGTTGCACATTTACTTTAACGTTCAGTTACTGTTGAAAAAACAAAAACTAAATAGATTAAGATAGTAAACAAAAGATAGACTAACTAACGAAGGCCTAGATCCACTCCGAAATGTAGCGCCGCATAGAGAGAACAAGAAATTGGATCGATTGTTGGCAGATTTGCTTCTTGTCTAAAACAAAGCATGAACTGATGATCAAAAAATAGCCCAAATAATTCGTAAAGTTTAGGAAGCCATGGGGAAGTTATAAAACCATTTCAGTAAAGTAAACATCCATTAGTTTTCACAGAGATTTGGAGTATGCAAGAAAAAGAACTAAAGACAAACAAGACTGATCACATTTTCAGAAACGTGACTCAAATTAAATTGATTTTCCATTCCATGCTATAAAAAACGCTTCTGCGGTCCTCAATAGCCGCCAAGATCCCTCCTATAAGCTTTTATTTTGTTATTTCTTTTTGCCAAAAATAGATTGATTTCGGCAATAAATTCGGTCTGTTGCTCTCATTTTTCTGCGCTCTGAAATTGATGACCTCTAAAGAAATATTCTCGTCATCCAAAAAACATTTTCGAGACGCCGCCAAAATCTGCACACAAAAAACGGCGCCACATAAAACAAAAAAAAAAACCTTGAAGCGCTCGAAATTGATTTCCCTTCAAAGCCAATTGGCCATCATTACTTCACCCTCTATAGTCGGTCGGCTCTGAAAGACCCTAAAAGTGTGAAAATATGAACTCTATTGATCGATGCCACTTGCTCATCGGACCCCATCAATTTGGCCGCACACACAACCACGGGAGTCAGTGGAAAATTTTTATCTTCTCTGTCCCATTCATGATCACAATCGTCACAATTAAATTGCATGAACATGCAATAAAAAAGAGTATCGTGATGAGACTCTAGCAACACTCGTACGAAGCGTGATCATCACCACATTTTAGGGTTTCAAATCTCGTGATGAAGCACTGCACGGTTTGAAGAAATGAGTCAAAAAAATTAAAAGAAAAATTGAAAAGAAGAGCTGTATTGAGATTTTGTCAAATAGCCAAAAATAGTTTGCAACAAACTACGTGTTGCCAGCACACATAGGGAGCATGCAACAAGCATCGAGTGTTTGTGTCTCTCTGCGACATTCGTCGGCCGATATGTTTGATGGCGAAGCTGTGTGGGATCATGCAAGACGCGTCTTTTCTTGCAGTTCGATTGAGTGGCGGTATATAGACTGCATGTATTTTTGATCTAAATTTATTCTTTGGCAAGTGCAGACTGGCGTTGTCTTTGACATTTAAAATATTTCAGCTATTTTTGAGACAAAGTTAAGGCAACAAATGGATTTTGAGACAATTTCTTTTTTTTTTATTGCTACCCGAGTGGGTAGTAACTTGTTTGTTTCTGTTGTAGTACATAAAAGTATTTGATTGTCTTTCTTGTTCGGCGGGGTGTTGTACAACTGACAACTGCAGGGGTTTATCCTGTAGTGTACCATAGAAGCCTATGACCGCACCGCTATAGTTCCAAGATACAATTTTGAAACCAACACGTCACTTTATCGTCTGCCACTTCACCTATCATAGATTTTTTTTTTATCCATTACAGACATTATTTAGGCAATATTAAAAGGATGAAAGTTCAATCGTTTTCGTTTTCAAGCCGAAAAAAAACGCCCCAACCTCAAATACCTCAATTTTTTTTGATATTCTTTGATCCAATATTTTAGAAAATAAAGTGGGGGACACGATATAAAGAGTCATCCTCTTTCCAATGATAACCAAATCAAAAAAACCAATAAAAGAAATTTGTTTTCGAATTTAGTATTGGTACTACGTTTTTCGCTAATATGAAATTGCCTTAAAATTTTTTATCTGAACTTTATTTGGGGAAGTGAAATACATCTTTTGGGGAAGTTTTATTTCCTAATTCTTGTGGTGGTTACCCAATTACTAAGGTTAAAGCCTAATGATAGACGGACATACTTTTCCATAATCAGGACCCCGCTCCCTTTTCTACAACACCCATATCGACCATCAAAGCTGATAAAATTATTTTCGGGTTTTAGTATTAGTACTAACGTTTTCTTTAATCTGCGATTAATTCCGAAAAAATTCGTTATTTATTTTTGAGTTGCCTAGATACACCTTCAGTCCAAATTTCATCCCTTGACTACAAAGGACTTATAAGTTAGTAATAGTCAAATATGTAAAAGGCGACAGACAGACACCGAAGTGATTTCATAACGGTTTTATTATTCCTTTAAAATGAAACCGTAAAAATACTGCTGAGCACACTTTATTCTCTTCTAACGCGTTTTCCACACCATTGATTAGTCTGTGGACTTGATCTACAGTTGAATGATGCCTTCTGAACAGAATTGGTGGTTTGGAATACAGTTTTTTCGAATAATAACATTAGCTTTTCGTACAAACTTTCGATAAGTTGAATAAGTTCTTTTGGTTAAGTGTTTTCTTTTTTATTTCCGGGTTATTAACCAAATTTGGAATTAAACACATGTGGCAAAAGAATTGCAAAACCTTTTTTAAGTAGAAATGCTCCAGGAGATTTAACACAAATGCAGTAAAATAGAACCCACTTTGAACTTTGGCTCTCTAATCCTTCTATCGCCATCTGTTTGGACAAATACAGCATACATCATCAACAGCAAAAGCTTTGCGACATATGTCCAAAGACACAAACCAGCATGCTTCCAGTAATGCAATTCAATGCAGTTTTTTTACGCGGTTCGACTCTCTGCTCGGAATCCCCACCGGTTCAGTGTTCATGCTATAGTCAACGCGTCGATACCACCTAATCAATGAATATCTCAGCTGACATTCAACGTGTCTCAGCTCGTGTCTGATTGCTGATTTAATTAAATTCGCTAATCAACTACCACATCCAGTCACAAATTACTTTTGGATCAGCATCACGATAGAAATAGTTTATCACCGCAGCGCAAACAAAGGAGCCCTCGAAATCAATTGACACTGGGCGTGAGCAGGGTTGGGGGCAGGGTGACGTAAGACGAGGCGACAGCGCCGTTGTGCAAAAAAAAAAGAACTTTATGCTCGCTCATTGTGTTTTAAATTTTTTGTTTTTCTCTGTTTAATACAATTGTTTTTGAAGGTAACCATAGTGAGGGTTCCACATGATCGATTGTTCACCACCGACCACCCCTTACACCCGCTTACATCGTTGTAATTACGCTCAGCGCGTTTTCATGATCAATAGTTCAATTAAAGTTGAATCGAGTGATTTATTTCCTCTATTTCCGCACGGAAAATTTTCACTTAGGTTTCACTTATGGGAACCATTGAATGACACATGTGTTTATGGATCTTAGGCGGTTTTTTGAAAAACCAATTGCCAAGGCCAGCTCCAGACATTACAGTTATCAGCTGCTGCAAAGTTTTCTAAGATGCCCCAATGTCCGGAGTACAGTGTGTGGTATTGTACTCTGCTGCCTTCATACGTTGTGTACAAATTAAAAAAAAAGCGTACAACTCTCCACACCTAATATGCTTTTTACAACCATGATAAATATTTGTTAAAAGTGACTCATGATTTGCAATTAAGCGTGCGAGTACGTAACGTGTTGATTCGTCAATAGCTACGGCACATGCAAACGACAATTTGGAATCTATTTATCAACTCGTGACAGGGGAACGTGATATTCTTTTGTTTTCAAAAACCAGAGGTCAGATCACGGCTTTGCGTGAAACTTAACCTTCATCCGTCCCTGGGCCATTACTTTTTGAATCAAAAGCAGTATTTTTTCTCAAATATCTTCTAAAATATGAAACACACAGTTTTGAAATTAAGGGACTAGTTTTTGTATGGTAAAAAAAATTGTTTAATCGATTACAGTACAGTACAGTCGCCCGGGTCAAAAATGACCCGAGGGGGATGAAGGTTAATGAAGATGTAAGGGCTATCCAGGTCTTTTGCAGTAGTTTACTGTCTTGTGTTGAGTGCATGGTGGACAGGTTCACTCAGACGTTGCAACTTTACACAGAACACAAGACACAGGAAATCAGACCTTTAATTGGAGAAATGATAAAAGCCAAGGTCAATTCCAAATTTTAAAAAGTTTTAAATCGTTGTTTGTGCTATACTTGGAGTGAGCCAAGTGGTCCTCCTTAAAACTGAAAGAAGGGCATCAAACTTAGATAATAAATAGACCTTAGTTACTAAGTTCATTTTTATTTGCAATTTTTCATTCGAAAACCTCTGTAAAACGAAGCATTCTCAAAGTCCTCTGAAAAAAAACCTCTGTAAATCGAAGAGAACCTATGCAATTTGGGCCCCTCGTTAGTTCGAATGTATTTTTGTGCAAAACAACGTGATGAAGCCTACTTTTGGTTGAATGGATACGTCAATAAATAAAACTGCCGTAATTTGAGTGATAATAATCCTCAAGTGTGTGTTGAGACACCTTTACATGCACAGAACCTGTCTGTTTGGTGTTCTTTAAGGGGTGGTGGAATAATTGGTCCTTACTTCTTTGAAAACGAGAAAAGAGCTGTGCACATGTCGTGCCAAAAGTGATTTATTGAAGGAACGTTTTGTAACCGCATTATTTAACGTTACGGAGGCGTGAATAAGGCTCCTAGATCGTGCGATTTAATGCTGCTTGACTATTTTCTGTGGGGTACGTAGTCGCTAGTCTACCCCGATAAGCCCGAAACGATTGACCACTTGGACGACAACATTCGCCGGGTTATTGCCGATATACTACCACAAATGTTAAAAAAAAGTAATCGAAAATTGGACCTCCAGATTAGACTACGTCCGAGCCAACCGTGGCAATCGCATCATCAGAAATCATATTTATAATATAAGATCTTTTGAATAAAATAAATTTCATGTCAATTTAAAAAAATCATCTTTGTTTTATTCCATTTCAAAATTCTATACCTCTAAAAAAAATCATCCTATATAACAAGTCTAGTCTAGTAGACAAACGCAGCACATTCAAACACATCATTTTTGGCTTTGGTAGCCCAGCATGACGCCAGAAAAAAATCTTAGCTCTTAATTTCGGGTCAATATCTTTGATTTGTTTACACTCCACGCCTCACTTTGGAAATTAACGTTAATGCAAGGTCATTTTTCTCACTGAGATTACCACAAAACAATCACAACCAAATTTCGTAGAATCCTCGCACCGAACCTTAAACTGACTTGCAAGTTCATTCCAAACTGTGTAGGTCGGTTCGACTACAAAATTGCGTCGTCTACCTAAGTCCGCCACATACAGAAATGCCTAATTGCACCTCGTCACGCTCCGTTCTCGTGAACTGCTTCCGAGACACACGGCCCCATCGACAATTGAATCGCGCATATGCGCGAGTATCTCGTGAATGCTGGCGAGGAAAGAATGATGCTTTACTCACGTGTCCATTTGATTTCTCGCCAATTTATGGAATAATTAATGGTCAAACAAAAAAGGTTAACCACTCACTGAAAGGAGGACCAACAGGCTCACCGTAGCTCGAAGCTCTGATTGCGGTTACGCTGTCAGAGAGCTAAATGAATGCATTCATTCAAATGGAATATAAATTTGAATCTACGCCTGAGGTTCGTAATAAAACACTTTTCAATTATAACCGTAATAAAACACTTTTCAATTATAACCAATTGCGATCTGATTGACTCTAGAGCGTACATAAATACGGGGAAGTTCGTACAGTTTTCTTTTTTTATTGCCTTTGTTCTGGCATTTCATTGAGTAGTGTTTGGGAAAAAAAATATATTAAATTAATTAATTTTTAATAACTATGTTCTCTAGAACATCAGCGCCTTATCTGTGATTTTATACTTTGTCGAAAGTAATTAGGGTCTTGTGTAATAGTTCAAAGATCGATTGATTGCATTTGGGATAGCGGGGGAAAAATTGGTGACATTTTTAGTGCACCTTCGATTTTTCACTTAGTGATGATAGCGCGGAAAAATTGTTGAAAATTTTTATTTAAAAATAGAATCAGCCGGATAATTGAACAGCTTCTGTTGACATTGATATCTGATAAGCTGGCGTGTGTTGTAAGATATCGCTGTAAATGGTGTTACATAAGAGAATTGGCGGCAAATGCCGTGGAACAGGACAGTGAGATGATTTCTATGAGATAGAATCGTTTTTTTTTTGCTCACTGCGCACTTACTAGCATCGATCAAAATTAGTTCAGAGACGCAATTTAACGATGAAAGACGTAACACAATTTTTATGGCCAAGGACATCGATGTTGTCACTTCGCTTCATTTTAAATAAAAACATTCGCACACCTATTTCTCGCTAGAGAACAGGTAATTAAGGTGTTGAAAATAAAGACTTTTATTTTTATTTGACTGCGGAGCGCCATGGTGCTACGAATCTTTCTAATGTTTCATACGTGTACCCACTGTGAGTTCAGAATGACGGACGATCGCGAGAGCAAAGAGAGCGTTCAGGCTCGACTGGCTTTGCAGTAGTGCATTTTTGCAATTTTCCAAGACGTTGATAGTTTCGTGCTGTAGCTTGATTTGTTTCCGGATTGTTTACATAACATCGGTTCTTGACGGTTTCCCACAAAAAAGATCCAAAGGGGTTAATCGTAGCTCAGAGACAGTCAATTGGTGGATTATTTGTTTTTAAAAAAAGCGTTATTTGAGCATTACAGCACTCATTTGAGAAAAAGAGTCTTCAATAATTTCCACTGTTGTTCAAGCATAAAGCGCCTGGTTTTGCAAAGATATGATACTGACTTTCTGTCAAGATTATGAGTGGGAGACAGCTGTTAGTGTCAAAGTAACCCAATATTTAAAAAGAAACCACCAGATGGACCTAACTTTTGTGCATGATCACGCATTTCCCGAAGCTTTATGTGGCGCTTAAATTTGGTCACCGAAAAAGAACACAAGGTTATCATCGTTCCTTCGGACGAAAAAAAAACTGCCAATTAACCAAAAAGCCGCCGTTTGTTGGGCGCATACTAATTACCAACTCCGATACAAATTGTCACCCGATCCGCCGCAGTACGGCTGACACCAGAGTAAACAAAGAATGAGTAGCCTGCATAAAGTCTGGGCTGGGCAGCCTATGGCCACTTTTTTACGATCTCCCCCCTTCGGGTGGATCGCGAGCGTATCCAGACACCTTGTAAACTCTCTGCTCGCGCTCATTGTCTATTTGAGTTGTGTGCGAAGTGTGTTAAATGCGCACACATCAGCAAAAACCTCATAAAATCCGAAATTAAATTCAAATACACGAGAACAGTTTTTCTTTGCATTTCTTTTTGTGATTTTTGTTTTTGTGTGAGAGCCACTCGACCGGCCAGTCAGTCAGCCGTTTCCTGACGTTGCAAACTCCGAACGAAGACTCCAACGTTGTTGTTAGAAACTCGCAAGTGTATGTTGTGCCAAGAGAGGGGCGCTATTAATCGGAGGTGTGCTGTGCATGGGCCAAAGTGGGCATCGAGTGGAGTTTTCCACTATTAGCTGGGCAATTTATTTATTGCGTCGCAAAGAATAAGAAGGTAACGGACTGACAAATGAACTCGAGTCGATGAATGGATATTTGGCATCGCAGGAGAGGAGACATTTTTAGATGCATAAACAAAAAGAAAAAGTATGTGGCTTCAGTTTCTTGGGCAATGTTTTACAATGGGCGGATGGAGAGTGTAAGATTTAGCAGACGCCCCTGGTGGTCGAGTTTGCTTAGGTTATCCAAAGCGATGCCGCTTTTCAGGGGTCAGATCAATGCGGGTGGTCTCGGTGTACTACAAAGGTTAAGAACCAAGTGATTTCAGGAGATCCTGAAATTGCTGAAATTGTTTCATTAGATTTAAGTCTTAAGTTTCACAAATATAGTAGTTTTAACAAACTGTAGCTTTTTGATGTTTATTATTCGCTTGTTAGTTAAGCTTAATTAATTAAGCTTGTTCCACAATTAGTGGCGTGACAGCCCACGAAGGGCCAGAGCCTAGCTTTTTGCGCCTCTACTGTGTTGTGCGCGTTATAATTTTGACACATGTGGAGAGGACCTACACTTAATTGCCGATTCCGAACGGCGAATTGCAAAAGCTTTACGTAACAGAAGTACTCTAGGAGGATTGTCAATCGTTCGCTGGAGGTGGGACCGTGAAAAATGTTTGTGGTGTTTTTGTTCGGAGGTGGATTTGAGCCCGGGTACTCTCGCTTATCAGTCCGACGCGCTAAACGACTAAGCCACGGCGCCCACAAGAGACAACTACTTGCAAAAATATTTATTTTGAAGGACGATGGCCTTATCTTCCTCTAAATAATTCAACTCTACAGATATTTGTAAGTATCATAGTGAGTGAAACAGATGACAGTGAATCATGTGTCACAGACTTAAAAAAGAAACAACATAGAGCTCTACTTTTCCTTAGCCTTTAGTCATTGTGCCATAATTCACGAAGTTAACTCGATGATAACAAATCGGCATGACTAAAAAAATTTAAAATTTTCCATAGGC
Source organism: Syritta pipiens (assembly GCA_905187475.1). Lineage (NCBI taxonomy): Eukaryota > Metazoa > Arthropoda > Insecta > Diptera > Syrphidae > Syritta > Syritta pipiens. The sequence continues at coordinate 31,481,760 of LR994574.1, read as the reverse complement.
ACTTAGTAATTTATTTTAGTTTTTCAGTTTACAATGGCATCGCATTAAATTTTTGTTGCCACTGCTACCGCCAGCAGTAGCTTCGGTGCATTAATTTGGTTGCATTACAAAAAACATGTACCTACACATACTTATATTTCCGAGTTTGCTCATATCTTTTTCTTTTTTTTGCGTGAACTGACTCGCATTTGAATGAATAGATAACATACAACTTGACTGATAAGGCAAATTTTTTGCTCACCATCATAGGTGCGAAATGCCTATGCCAAACGGGTTATTTCCGGAACTGAACAAATTTACTAATCAAATAAACTATTATCACATTTGCGATTGAAGTTTCTTTGCGCTCGAAATTGATAGCGAATGAAGAAGAGAACAGATTGCAGCCTACGTCATTTTGAAGTTAGATAACAATGAGTCAGTATCTGTAGAATGGAAGTGATAAGATCAAATACGGTCGGCATTGTCACTATAAAAGGAAAACCGGCAATTAATTAAGAGAACAGACTTTTCTATCAAGATCTGTGATTTAAAATATAAAAAGGAAGAATTGCCGCTGTGGGGGAATACACAGACGATGATGCGCCAGGAAGCCCAGACAGCTCAGAAGCGAAAAGGGGAAATTATAATTTTCCTGGTTGACGAGAAAATGATGCAATTCTCTAACGAGAATGCTAATGAGCTTACATTAAATTTTTTCAACACTTTGGTATTGAGTTACGTTAAAAAAAAATTGACTGTGAGGTCGCATCCTTTTCTACAAACCAATCCTGCAATGTGTGCGATGACGATTAGTTAGTCACCCTAATTATAAGATGACATCACGACATACGAACGAAAAAAAAATGGAATAGAGCAATACAATGCTCTCTTTTATTTAATAGTAAAACTCAACTTTGCTGAGTTTAAAAGTGGGCTTCGAATCAATATTAGACTTTCTAGAGCTACAGCAAACTCAGCGAAATTCAATTAAAGGCAACCTATTTTTCTTTGAAATATCTAAAACCTAAATTTGTTAAAATATAGTATCTACTATTTAAAACTTATTGAATATAGTCTAATAGCTTCTTTCACCAAAGAACAGACTAAAAGAAGCAAATATACTTTTAGTTAGTTTTACTAAAAAAGTCAGTTTGTACCGCGAAGTTCAATCCGCCCTTAGGTCAATTAATAATGAGTTCAACCTCCAGAGCCAGTTGTAAGTTCGAACCCCGACTTGGCTTCGACTTCACCACGGGTTTGGACCCCTGAACTGGAATTAGAACGCATTTCCTTGTTTCTGACAAATACAAGAAAAATTTAGACAATACCACTGGATGCTTGCAAGAAATTCAAAACTGACAATCGATAACAAACTACTGATTTACAAGACTATCATCAAACCTATATGGACATACGGACTCGAACTATGGGGCACTACTAAGAAATCTAACAGAGCAATCATTGAGCGCACGCAAAACAAAATACTTCGGACGATAGTCAACGCGGACTGGTACGTACCTAACAAAGAAATTCACAAGGATTTGAACATAGCGACAATCGAACAGGAGATAAGACAAAGTAGCACTAAACATCGTATAAAACTAGAACTACACACAAACGATGAAGTACGGACCATACCAAACAACGAACAAACATCAAATAGACGGCTAAGAAGACTAAGACCAACAGATTTACCAAACAGATAACTACATATTAACGATATCAGACTCTAGACAAAGTTATATATATTATATATATGTATATATATTATATGAAAAAAAAAAAAAAGTAAAAATAAAGACTAAGGTAATAATGTAAATTAAAAATAAATAAATGACGACAAAAATAAAATAATGTCAAATATACGCACATAAAAATTGTAAAATAGTCTATAAGCATGCATGTAAAAAATTAAACAAATAATCATAAAACAAAAACCTGGCGACAACAACGAGCGACAAGGGGCGCTCGGAGTGAATAAAGCCCCCAACGCTTCGGGTGGATTAAAACCCACCTGTGTCATACTGAACATAAAACAACAACGAAGGACATTGGTCCTGACTTGATAAAGTACATTCCCTAAACATGTAATACATTTATGAAATGTCAAAAACTAAGACAGGAAATAAACAATTTGGGAAAATAATAAAAATAAAAAATTTCCTTGTTGACCCTTTACCGATGCAAATTTGGGACAGCCGGAACAAAAAATACGAAACATATTTCCCCACATATTTTTGACGGGTTCTAAGTAAGCTAAAGTTGTTGGTCTTTTTAAAAGTTAAACTTCTTTGGTTAGAAACTATTCACGATTTGGCCGCGACACATGAAATGCAGCATTTTCTTATTAAATAACCCGATTTCAATCCGGTTCATTTAAAAAAAAAAACTTTGCCAGAACTTTTCTTACAACAGTTGAATGTAAATTTCTGATATTTCCTCCTTTGAATTTTTCGGCTATGTACAAAGCACTACAGAGCTCGTATCTGGCAATACATCATTTGAAAAGTCTTGACATAACCTAATAAACTAACTTAATACTAAAAAAAAAAGAGGCTTTAAATGTATTTTGCTTGTATTTGTGTATTGTAAAGAAAAGCAGGGCAGACAACAGTGAGGAGGAATATTTCTACAGACTTTCTGAATGACAGGTGATGACTGTAAACCAATTGGTAATTAACATCCGTGTCTTCGATCGACTTAAGTTTTACCTTTTGATCGTTTCAACAGAATTTCTGTCAGGAGATGTGTTAGAGATCTTTCTTAACGAATAGAAAACCGATTTTAAGAAACACACAAGGCATAGTATATCTCTCTGGCAGTCAGTCAAACCCATTAAATGTTTAAAACTCCATTCATTCTACAAAGACAGAATGCATTGCGATAAGATGCCGCAAAATTATCCAAACAACTTGCATATTATTGACACACGTGCTACTGCATCAGAGTTGAGTGATTAACAGCCATGTCATCTGCCCGACATTTACGACCCTACAACAGATCATTGTTCAAGTGATGATATTTATTTCATATCAAACAAAACCTCATAAAGCTGTTGACACAATGAGCAAGCGTTTAAATGCCACAATTGGCAATAAAACAAACCGCATCTCGACTAACTACGATTTTTTCATCGTCGCTCAATTTAATTGCCGTCAAACTGTAGAGAAATATCTTCCGATCAAAGGCATCACTCTTAACATGATGCAACTCCTAACAATTTATTTCATCACATCTGACCCACGCTAAGCGGAAAAACAGCAGGGACACCTCTCCTCACCCCAAGTAGGAAATTATGTCCCTTTTGTATCTAATCGCTTCAACTGTCCCACTGTGCGAGGAGGATCGCCTCCAGTCTGGCAATAATTAGGTTTTCGCCGAACTGATACGGTGACCTTCACACTTAATTAGGCAAATAAGCGAGCCCGTGGGGATTTTTTTTCCGTCGTAGGTGGGTGGTTATCAGTGAGTGGCACGAAATTCGCTTAGATCCAACGCGATTTCTAGTCTAACACAACGTCGCGGTTTATTCATTTTTTTTTGTTTTTCATTCATCATTGAAGATTTTTAAAACATATGTTTCTTTCATATGTCGCACACTCAAGTGGGTGTTGCGGAGCAAAAGTTGCTGAGCTGCTTGAGGATTTAATTGTTTTTTCGATTTTCGAACAGCGACATGCTGAGCATATGTTGCGACCTACAGTAGATCTGCGTCACACTTTAAGTCACGAGATACTTTCGTGTGCTCTTTTTTCAGATTCGTGTTTGGATGGTCTATTGATTGACTCGGTTCAGTGCTTGTGTACCGGGTAACCGGTTCGCTTCGGAAAAGTTTAATTCTGTGTCTGTTTGTCAAAGCAAATAGATTACTTTGTAGTTTGTATACACTTTTTATTTATGATTGCAAATAGGAATTTTTTTCTCAGTTTGCAGTTTGAACTAGACGGGGTTTTTTTCAAAAACTGATAGATTGTCTCAAGGTCTTTTTATCATCATCTTCAGTGAAGGGAAGCTTTATGTATCTGTCTTTCAAACAGAAAATGATTCCGAGCAATATTAACAATTTAAAGGGTATGGTGGACGACTACAAAATAGCAGGCAACTGTCATGAAGTTGAAAGCGATTTGTAAATTTCAAAATTGTTATTAGCTTATAGTAGTAATCTGGAACATAATACTTATTATCTAGCAACTGTTGAAAGTAACAAAACAAAATTAAGTTGAAAGCCTATACTATTAGCTCTATTAGGCACGCAAAATATGAGCAAAAAATTATAAACTAAAACAAAAAAACATTATAGATGTAAAAGCATTATGAACAAGATTTCATTAACATCTTCTCCTTATGTTCTTCCTCGTTACAAAGGTTGGAAATCATCGATGTTAGTAATAACATAAAAAAAAAATTGAAGCGCAACAAAGGTTTATGTTCAATATCTGTTATTAAGAGTCTTTGGAAACTTGAGCTCTTTAATAAAAGAAAAATTAATAAATCGATGACTACGTTTCAGTCAGTCAGTACTGACGACAAAACCAGGCTAATATTTACTTCTACCGGATTACGAAAAGTCTTCTCCCACTTAGAGTGCAATAAGTCTTCTCTTGCAAATTGTACGTCAAGTGAGGTGACAACTAGAGCCTCCTCAAATAAATTTAACACGCACGACACAAGTGGAAGGTTCAGACTTCCGTGTGAGACACGTGTGCTAACCTTGGATTCACCGAGTAGATAGCGCCAGCACTAGCAAACAGTGTCTCTTGTCGAGTGAAAAAACGCGCTAATTGCGATTTTTAGGGCTAAACTTTGGTAGAAACATTTTTGATAGATCTCTCCGGTAAAGCCTCAAAAGTTTCATAATACGGACAGCGCTGATAAGGGTGGGAACGTGAAAATATTTGGTTTCACTTGTAATGTGAACTACCTTTGGGTAGTTATCGGAAAAAAATAATTATCTTTTAGGAGGTGCTTTGTAATCAAGCACTGAGTTCGCATTTTAAGATAAGTCGTGTAGACAACATTTGAATATTGAGTAGAACCTGAACCAGGTGACTCATTTATCCAAAGCTTTAAGTGGCGCTAGAACTAACCTCTCTGCCGTAATTGAAAGCAAAATTATTCTTAACTTTTTATTGTGTTTGTTCAGTAATAAACGACACGAGTCTTATCGCTCACTTGTCAATCAAAGTTGTTAATTTATCAATTGATGTTCTGTCATTTAATTAATAACCGTGTCTTTTCGGCTTTTATCACACTTAGGAAGGAAAACCAGCGATAAAGATAAACTTCAGACAAAAATTTCGATTTTTTTTAAGTACAGTAGTTAGAAGTTTTATTATAAGGTGACACTTCGAATTGCACAAATACATAAAGTGGCTTACAAAATTGAGCATATACCCACAGCTAAAACTCAATTGTTTGAATGATATAAAACTTGTTTTTACTAAGTTTTTGTTCCTTTACTTCAGAATGTATTAGACTTCTTAAAAATCTGACAAACCTAACCTTGTCTCATCACTTGGCCCCATTAACCATATTTAGTGTTTAATCACCCCTGTCACGTGACTATAATTTAATAAAAATTGTGCAGTACCTTACCAACACTCCTTAACAAAAGCATCAGCGTACTCCTAAAAAGTCCCTTGCTCGCCAACATTTACGAATTCGTTACAGAGAAAGGGGAGTATATTCCTTGACTCGCTCTCTCCAGTCGGATAGACATTGTTAAGCAAAGCAATGACTTGTATTTTATCATGACAATCGTCGAATACTTGTGGGAAGTTGTTTTAGTAGTTTCCTGAGAAAAAGTACCCCAACAGGTTTTCAAAGAACTAACAACTCACATATCTGAAAAGCGGCACATGCCACCAAAGTTCTTATCCGATCGTGTTACTTTTATCAATAGAAAGACTCGCGTCGAAAAGTCAACAGTGGTGACTAATTTCAAGCTCAATGGTTCATGTCTTTTTATTTACAAACGCCTCCTACCCACACCAAAAGGGGTGTATTCATTTCAAATGACTCCACGCTTTTTAAATCAATTTCATCAAATTACTCCACGCGTTTACATGAATTCTATAAAAATAAACGCACAATTCGTATAATACACAACTCATGAAACAATTCAGGCAAGCTTCAAAACCGATTTTATAATTTCGCTCGTTACATTTTGCCAATGTACATTAAAAAGTCTGACGCAATCTGGCCGTAAGGTCGTATTCTACTATGGGACAAATTAAAAACGATAATTTTTGCAAATAGTAGTCATTTCCTCCTAGGTATAGCCCAACCTCCCTCCCATTCTGCACCAACACTCTCCACTCATTCATAATTTCAAACATCTGATCCATTAAAGCAGCGCCAAAACCCATTAGCAAAGCAAATGTGCAAATTTTTTTTTTCTATTGTCTCACACCAAACAGCCGCCGAGTACGCACTCCTAAAAGGACTGACAAAATAAAACACTAAACAATAGAAAAGAACATCTCCTAAAACTCCAGTCGCATAAACAACGCAAGCGGCAAACTAATAAAATCAACTTCAACTCGACCGCAAAAACTTCTTCCAATTTGCTTACATAGAACATTTCACTTTGCTTCTGGCTTTTTTTTCCTGCATGAGAGTGGAAAATTCCACTGGCGAAATTAAACTCAACCAGTAACCGAACCAAGCAGAACAATTGTATCTCGAGCTACACACGTCATTGGTTGGATCGACTTAAAACCAACTCTTCCACACAGGGGTTGTTCTTTTATTTCTTTTATTAGTTTGTATTTCAAACGTTCCAAAAATATGAACAGAAAGAAATGTGTATCCTAGCGACCACGACGGGGAGGACACATAAATAAATTGTAATTCACATGAACTAGACCCGCACACGTTTTTAAGGACATTCTATCACGCAACAGTGTTTCTGAAACACACTCGGCACACAGATTTCGAAACTATAATTATGGAAAACACTCCTTCACTGAGGCAGTTGAATAGACCATGAAACCGAAAACGAAATAAAAAAGACTATTGTTACTTACTGTGTATTCTGTAGCCGCCAGAGGCGTTCTTGAGTTGTTTGTGTGAAAACTCATCCTGCCAGAGATTCAATCCAATTGGAATAAAAAAATAATTAGGAACTGTAACTATCTGCTTAGACTCCTGAATTTAGACTTAAATTTAAGTACAACTGAGCGCGCGCGACACGACACGAAAAATGTTCCAGAACTTTCCAAACGATCGCGTTCAAAATTCTTAGCTTCAAAATAAAACGTTATATCGTTATCTAAAACAAATTTCAAAATGTTGTTAAAGTTTTGAAAGATCTCTTCTGTTTTGTTTTGCTTTCTGCAAATACTGCTCAAGTAAAATTCGAATGTTAACTTATATAAAAACAAAAAAAAATTTTTTTGTATCTAAACGTTGCCGTTTGCAATGCAATGTCCAACAACCGAACAGTTTGGAGTTCCAAGCAAGAATGCAAACATTCCCGATTTGTTGGAGAAAAATATCTCATCCATCCGCATATACAGTGACGTAGACTACATATAGTCAGTTTGTTTGGTTGGTAAACGAAACGAAATAACGAAAGTGCTGCCGCCTATTTGCTGATGGCTGACTAATCAATTCCGTGAAGTAGTTGAATAGTCGGGGCAGCAATAATTCAGTGCTAGTAACTTCCAACATTCGTTTTGTTTTTAATTTCATTTTTTGTATTTCATATATTTTTTGGATTTAAATTAATCTTTTTTTATTGTTTTTGCACTGTGAACTGTTTCGCTGGCTCAGACTGTGTGTGTTTGTGTATACACATTGTTTAGACGCAAATGCTTAGATGTATGTGTTTATATACATCGATGCGCATGTGTTTTACAGAGAGAATATGAGGTATCTCAACATGAGTTGATGTTTTGTGTTTGGTGTTTTTTTTTTTTTTTTTGTCTAAATATGAATTTCTAAGGAAGCATTTGAAGTGGTGGTGGAGAAATGCTTACAATTGCGTCTTAACTCGTTTGAAGGTTCATTTGAGAAGTACACAGTGGAGGTGCAGGTTGCAGGGTGCGGGAGTTCTGTTGAGGATTCATGCATCGGACACATTTGAATGCGCACGCGCAGTGTCTGCCGACTACCTATCGACTTGTTTTTTCCCCCTTCTCTGATTTATAATTTTGTAAAGGTCAGCCTCATTTTTTTCCTCATGTTCGCTTGTATCACGTGTAACACAAGAGTATCTCAGCTGTCTTGTGTTTACAGTGTGAACTCCCGAACCGGTCGGTGTGGGATAATTTTTTTTTTTACATTCATTTTTCTGAATGAATCTTTTTTTCCACAAGTTCATTCATGTAATGTTCTCATTCATTTTTTTCGGCTACTACCTGTTCCATTTCCAGGTACTTATCCGAAATACGATAATTAATGGCGATAAGATTCAGATTGGGGTGATTCATTTCTGTGTCTTCGGGTGGAAAATTTTCGGCAATATTAAAAAATTTTTTTTGTGAACGCGAATTCCTTTCAACTGTAGTCATTGTGAAACGTTTAATTTTTTTGGCTTTATGTTTTTAGACGAATTTTTAATGAGAATGCATGCCAACACGTTGGATTGAGATACAGTGTGGCAGTGAACAAAGGTATGTAGTGCAAAGCATGCACAATCCGACGCTTAGTGCGGTTCTAAAATTCCGTGCACTTGACGAAGGTGTTGAGGTGGCGTTTCAGTGGAGAAAGGCAGTTTATGTGTGTGTTTTTGTTTTGCTTTGTTGACTTTGTTTGCGAGATTGTGCTGGCGAATGTAATTAAACTGGATCTACTTGGTGTGCTACGTAAAAAGAAGCAATAAGTTTCAGGCACAAAGTTAAAGTATAAACAAAAAACCTATGCGGCTAGAAAATCGTGATCCAAAGAGTTATCTTCGAGATAGTAAAGAGGAAAATAAGTGTATGACGCAGGAAGCACTATCAACGTTCTCCGCTAAAACGTGTACGAACGTGATCAGCATAAGATAATTGCGTCTGCAAACTGTGCGCCGAGACAAGCATGATGTCCCAGTTTCAAGTTCCCGCCTTAGTCTTGGCGCAAGGCCGTTGGATATGATTTGCCGTAGAACGAAAGAAAAAACGATACGAAGAAGGATCAGTACAAGTTTTAAAATTTAAGTATGACGTTGTTAGATTTTTTTTAAATTTCAGAAGCTATCTTTTCTTATTTTTAAATTTCAGAAGCTATCTTTTCTCAACACATGCCGTCAATCACAAAAGGAAATACATGAGCTCTGTACTCATGGAAAACAAATTCAAAAAAAACTTTGCATTGAAAAAAATAAAAAATTGCATGGCTCTTGAAAGCAAAAAAAATTACCTAAATCAAACAGTAACTATAAAAACTATACAGCAAAACAAAAACAAAGTAAAAATTTACATCACAAATGTAGATACACATATTATGAAATTAAACAATTCCACAAAGGAGAAATAGAAATAATGGTCCGTGGAGTCCGAGAGTCTAGAAAATGTTTGACCTCTTGCAGAGCGCTTTTCAGCTCAACTTTCGATTTCATTGTATGCATTTAGAAATTTCGAACCAAATGTTTGCAAAGACGTCCAATGGCATCTAAATTCGCATTGTAAAGTTTGCATTTAAGATTTGTTGCGTGGTCTCTTTTGAATTTGTTTTTCAAATTTCGGTACATGACACTTACTTTTAGCGGAACAAATGATGAGAACTGTTTTTGAAAACTAGACTGCAAGGCGATCACAACCACACGAAAATCATTAAATCAAGAATAACTACAGAGCTCACCCTTTCCCTGGTTGATCTGACCATCATGGTTTAACTTATGAATCAAGCTTTATCAAATTCTATTCGACAGCTCTGAACTTAGTTCGTTTAACTCAACTTGAAAAAATATTAAAATTATTACCCTTAACTTGAAGCTGATAATTTTGGAAATTGAAATGCACGCGTCAAATTTTGTGTGTTTAGTTCGCGTTTTTCTTTTGTTTAAAGTTGAAGCTATTTCACGCACAATACATATCATCAAATATTTTGCCGTTTCAAACTCACAGCAATAACTACCCTATTTGATATGATTGCCTCCGGATCCACTCCACTTAACCGATGATTGAATGTTTGTGCGAATAGGAGAAGGCAATATGACATCCTTCGCCCAGTAGATTAATTACCATAAAAATAAGCAACAAAACTGTGCCGAACCTTAAACAGTTTTGATGAAAACGAAAGATACACCATTGGTTTTTCTAGACGAGTACCTGTAGATAATAATGCCATTTTCCTTTAGGTCATTGCGATTTTACTCTAGAATTTTTTGAATTTGAACATGCGTATATGTATGAATATGTCATATAATTTTTGTATGACTTCTTACATTTTTTTATTCAAATGAGTTGGTGAGCGAAAGGTTTCTGAAGTCACTGTAAGTTGTTTTTAGTCTTTTTCATTGTCTCGATACGACGAAAAAACATATTTACAATTATTATTAATTAAGAAAAAAGTACAGAGGCTTTGAGAGCAGAAAATAAAGAAGAAGAAAATAAAAAGCAGAAAAACAGATCAAACTTGGAAATAATCAATCGCCCATTTTCTGCAGTTCGCTTTATTGTAAATTCAACAACCAAAAGTGGAATTAAACGTTCTGCATTCCGAACGAAATTGTGCATTGTGAATTCTGAAATCTGTATTCAAAAGTAAATTCTTTTGTATTCTGTATTCCAATCTAAATGACAGCAGAAAAATCGATTTATAAGCTTGGAACTTCTTGTTCTCCATTTTGGTTTTTTGTGACTTGTATTCGCATTAGGTTTGCGTTGTGAATTGAGTTCACTTGTGTCTTATCCTTTGCTTTTCTATAAAAAAAAAAAAAGATTGGAGTTTCGATGGGGTTTGGTAACTCGAATTCCAAACAACCTATTACTACTGCAATTCTATATTTCTCGAAATAAAACTTGCTTTTTTTTCTTTGAATCCACTTAGAACATAATTTCAATGTAAAGTATTTAAGATTTCGCAAATAACTTTGTGGACTTAGTTGAAGGCCTCAATTATATTCACTCGCTCGAAACTTTAAAGTTTTTAGCTAGTTTAAAAAAAATGGTAATAAGAAAAGTTGATTTTTATCATATTGGTTTTTATTTTAAGATATTAATGGGGGCAAGACAGAAATGTGGACTTCAAAGTGTCAATGAATATCCATTGAAAAACAGAGAAATCGCTCATGACGACAGAAGCTATTCTGTCTTATTGCCACAGAAATAAATATACATATTTGCCGACTGTTGATCTACCAACAGAAATGTCAATCTTATCTCCTTTTCCACTGATCGTTGGTAACTTTTTTTGGTCAAATTTGTGTCTGAGATATTGAAGTTGGCGTAATCTGTGACTACACTGTTTCGGGAATATGCAAGGCAGATCTAAAACCCAAATTCGCGAACAAATTTAATAGAATACTTGATATAAACTTTTTCACTAAATTTGTTGTTTATATCCAATAAATCCAAGATCTTTTAAAAAAATAATTTTAAAAAACACAGCCGATTTTGACATTTCATGCAAGATATCCAAGTGGATTCGAAATTCGAATTCACACAAATTGCAAAGCACTGAATATCACTTCGGAAATGAAATTCGTTTTGAATCTTTCACTTGAAATACAGAACAGGGGCGAATTTTTTTATTTTATTGCTTATCCTTCGCAGGTATTGTTATAGTCTTTAACAAGTTAGCTAAGATTCTGTGCATGTAATTAGTATAATGTACTCACCTAGATGTACATCGTTTAATATTTTCACGGTTCTAAGAAGAAAACTACGCAACTATCGAACCATAAACGGCGTAGCTCATTTCCGAATCATATCAGTGCAAAAATATGTAACAATATGAAAAGGGCGCCTATGGATAGTTTCCAATTAGCATTTCTATCTAATTGCTATCGAAGAACCTCTAAACGTGAGCAATAAAGTTCATCATTCAATTACACGAAGTGCGTTGAAATTGCGCACTAATAACTGGGAAATTTTTTTTGCCGAATACAGTGGAAAAAAATTTGTGATTAGCACCTGTTTTTTGTATTTATACATAAAAAGTACGTTAAGAGTACGCTGCTATTATTCGCCAAATTGGTTGGGTACACATTGGAGAATATGTTTTCCCTTTTAGTACAACCGAGTTACATGCTAACACTTGTTGTTTTCATTTTTCAATTCTTTTTTTTTTTTTTTTTGCAGTAATACGCAGTTGGTTAGGTTTGCTTTAAAATTTAAGCGAATTATGGGTGGGAAGTAATTTGCGGCCTGTTTGGGTTGCTTGTAAATTATCATCACATGTAATGATAAGGAATGGAAGAGATACTGTCGTGTATCTACAATTTAATTTTTGGGCAGACGACAAAATTGAGATGGGGTATATAGCGGGTTGGGCTGAAGCGTAGGTCCACCCTAAAACTTTGTCATAGTCAGCGTTGTCATAGTACTAATAAAAGACATAACGGAAAAGAATATGAAGCAAGGTTTCTTAACATTCTCCGATGTAGATTTAGATGTATTTATTGGGAAACGATTAGATTGGTGGTATGTATGTATTTGGGTATTTCAAGGTTCCTTTTACAAGATTTTAGTACGATTGGCATAAAGAGATGTTTATGACATCCATACTCCAATTTATTTCGATTTTAAGACGAATGAATAGAAAATAAGAGACTATAAATTGCAAAAGAAAAAGATATCTTCATGTTTTTCGTGTTTTTCGACAAAGCAATAAAAAGGCAATTTGAGATTTTCATAAGAAGGTAGAGTTGGGTACAAATGACATTAATCTAAAGATAAGCAGAACCAAATTGTTTAGAATATGAAAAGTTGCGAAACTAATTACACTAGTATATTGCAATTCACACTAGTGTTTTATTTTTTTATTTTATTGCAATTCATGCATTTATCACAAGATTTCACTGGAAATTATGTCATTGGCACTGATCTCGTTTTAGAAGGAATCACGTCCGTATATTTTAGTCGCACACAACAACTCCCGTGCACTTAGGAGGCGCAAGTCAGGTATCACAATTTAATTTAAACAAGATGTGGAAACACTTGTTGTGGAAAAAAAAAAATATGTTCCCATTAATTTTAACTGATCTTATCTTATATGCAAACTAACTTCCTCCTCTCAAGAGCGCAACATTTGCCTTAAATCAGTTTCTATTTAGACTTTGTTTTTGCATTACTTATTGCCAATTCATTAAGGTAAGCATGAAAGCTACCAGATCATAAAGTAAATATTAAAGAAAACAGATACTTACCGAGTTCGAAGTAGTGTTCATCTTTATATTACCAGGATGTTCTGATTTAACAAAAACTTGCTAAAGGTACAACGTCTTGTAAATGGTTTTCAATTACTCAAGTTTGAATATTCCCACAAAGTAGTGCCTTTTGCTAATTCGCAGAAATGGTGTAAGAAAAGTCGAAAACAAATACGATTTATTCATTCGTAGTCACATGACGTATTGGATTTTCCAAAACCAGCGGGTCCAGGTTAAGGTGTGTGGCAGATATAACTGTGACTAATGACACACCTACATACATATGAGGTTGATAGTATGAAATGAGATCACATCGGAATATTAAGCTAAAACGACCCGACTGGTCATTTCAGAATTCAAGACTCTTATCTTCAAATTGATTGAAATTTTGCTAGGTGATTGAGTTCAATCAAGTCTTCATCTTTTTAAATTTAAAATATTTGGCTATGATATAACCACATACAACCAAGTATGTGTACTGGCCAAGTTTGTAATCGATACTTGCATCTTAATTGAAATGAAAATAAACAAATTTTTGAAATAATAACGTGTAAACAAAGATCAATAAATCGCAACTTCGGAGCTGTGGACAAAAATATTTAACGCCCCCAATTCATCCAAAACCGCAAGACCTCAGAGCTCAGTTTGCAAACACATCGCATGATCGGTTTACTTTAACTCCTTTTTGTTGGCATCATAAAAACTATAACTACAAACCATATACTCATAACAACTGCTTCCCTAAGGAGGGGGAATGCCCCCTCCTCACGACGTAACGTTATGAAATCCGGATTCAAGTTCAGTCGAGAACACGTTCCTGGCGAGCATCTATTGGTTTGTATTTGGAATTCATTCATGTTCATGTTCATTCGTGTTTATAATCTTTTTAGGGTCAACAATAAACAGAGAAGAGCAAAAAAAAAAAAATGCTTGGAAAAATTTCCTGGAGGTACAAAATTACGTATTCACTGGGATTTGTGAGATTCATTTGAGTGCTGAGCTTTTTAATGTATGACAGACGACAAGCGACTATTAATGTTCTTCGATAATTAATTTATTACAAACTTGTATAACTTTCTTTGACGAGCTTGAACCATAAGAAGGCTTCGGGAGAATCAAAGCTCTTGGCATTCAATGTTATGCAATTTGTTAGTCAATGGTATGAAACTATGAAACTTTAGACAAATGTGCAGAAGATATTTTTGCTACATATGTATACAGTACAGTACTCAATGGATATAAGAAAAACTAAAATGCCAAAAAAATTTGTTCTTTTAACCTTTTTTCTTCATATAAACGGATATAAGAAAAGAATAAGGTATGTATATAAAAAAATCTTTTTCTATTAACAAAATACAAACACTTGCGAATCGAATAAAAAAAACTTTTAATACCAACTGCCATTTTGTTTGAGCTATTAATGCCAAAATGTTATATTAAGTTTGAGGAGGTAATGTCCGCACAGTACAAAACAAATTTTTCCTGACATGTTTTTTGAAGAGGTATTGTATAGTATATAATATGGTTTGTTTGGCGGACAGGTTCTTATAAGCGTATTGCTGCTCATATGATTTAGCGTCAGGAAATACTTTCTTATATCACGTTTTCTTATAAACGTTTTTCTTATTTGAGTTTCATTTAGTGATAATTCATATGCATTGTTCTTTGTTTATTTTAAGCGTTTTTTTTATATGAGTTTTTCTTATATCCGTTAAGTACTGTACATTCAAAAGTGTAACAACAAAAGAGTCAACAAAGCATACTATTTTTTAGATCATTTTTATGGGTGGTACTGATGTTTACAGTAGCTCAAACTAAACAGACAGACAGACAAATATCCTTAACATAAAGCTTCTTTTCTAAATGCAGCTTGAGAACTTACAAAGAAACAAAAATCATTTAAAATTATCAAAACAAAAACAATTTAAATTTATAATTACTTTAAGCTACTGTAAAAGCGTGATACTAAAAAAACAGCTGTCTGTTAAAGTACTGAAAGAGTGTATTTAAATGAGGAAATGTATGCAGATTGTTAGGAAAAATTGTTCGTTCTTAGCAGATAAATTCGAGAACAGAGTTACATAATAGTGTTTTGTAATATTTGAAGATAAGAATCCTCAATTTTCAATGCAAGAACGTATTTTCCAGCTAATTGATTTGCGCACTAAATAATAAGATGTTATTGCGTTTGTATTACTGATTGTTAGTGATTGATATGTTTAAATAAAAAAACAAAAAAACGATATTACTTTCTCCTTATATTCAACCACTTAGCTGTTGACTGCTCAAAGATAGTAAAACCTCAGTTATTTTTACCAAGTCCACTCGATGAAACAATCTTAAGTGTGATCCTTCAAATAATGAGATACACCAAATTTACAAAATGGATTTTTCATGTAAAAATTAGCACGAGCGAGTTAACGACACTTCTCTCCATAACGACCCATTCATTTTCTAATTACCTACTGCATCTTGACTACTCGTAGCCCGACCGTAAGAGCTTAACTCAACTGAAAAGGAAAACACTGTGTGTTATAAATAATTTGAAATGCAAACATAGCTACCGAGCGCACTTGAGTGGTCGCCTTTAAATCAATTTTATTCTGGAAATAATTAAAATTATATAATTGGAACTAATAAGCCAGACAGTAGACGATCGGCGCTACTAGTGTCACAGATCATCGATAGAAACGGGAACAATTGTCTTCATCGAGACAGCGCTGCAGATAGGTCTAATTGTTGAATGAGAAACTCGTTTACCTTGGGAACTGCAGGTAGGTAGAGCGCTGACGCAATGAAATAGCTTCTAAGGAAATGCAAATTCTGGCAAAATGGATGAATGGGCTGCGTTCAGTAGACTAACTCAGAGGTTGCAGTCTAGTAATTTTGAAATTTAGTAAGAGACTTTTTCGACTATCGTGTTTATTATTTGTACCCACAGATGCATTTTCGTAGTGTACAACATTCAGACCCCCAGGAGGAAATCATCGTAAGTTTCTGTTTTCGAAAACCGCTTCTAACCAAAACTGCACTGCACTCTTTATGTTTTCTACGATACTTTGCCAGATTTGGTGAAGGTGAAGGAAGACATTTTCGTTTGCTGATATTTCCGATATTGCCGAAGTCTTCAAACTTACAAAATTAATAGCACATATTTACTTACTTTAAAATTTAAGGGAGTTATCATCACATTAGTTAACGCCACTCTAATTTTATAGCCGATTGCTACCGTTGCTTCTAGTCATAGACACTGCATCACGTGCTTTTAGCTAGGGCGATGACTTACATCAGTAGCGCAGTATGAAAATAAAATTTTTATGAACCTGACGTTTGGTGGACTTAAAGAAAAGATATGACGTGGTTTGTATTGACTACAAAGGTTTCAAAATAGAAAGCAAAAGCTAAAGCAGCATTTTGTAGTCTTAAAGTAAGAGTGACTCTATATCGACCCTGGGTAGCAAAGAGATGAGCTGAGGATCTGGCCATTATTCTCATCTTTTAGAAAACGAAAATGGTCAGGGCTTTACATGTTTGGAAACATAAAAACCTCAGTGGAATTAGCCACCACTTTTCAATAAACCATTCCGTTCTTAGAACCAGCAAATGACTTTTTGATGAAAAAACTACTGAAGATTCTTCGCATTTGACGTTCCTTGTCTGTCAAAAGTAATAATTCATACCTCTCTCCAAATTTCAACTACGCAATAGCAAAATTCGTAGCTCTTCTAGAATACCAACGACTTAGCCTAAAGTCATTCAACCACACTCATTCGAAATGGCTATTCCACCAAACTTTCCTTCTCATTGTTTAGCAACAAACCGGTATAAATAAAAACATTTGGGCCAACGGCCGCTCCATGACCAGGCTTTAGTGCTCGCACTCTTCTTCCACCTTTCTATTGTTTTCAGTAATTAACCCCACAACCATCTGTTGAAACCGAACGATAGTAAAAAGAAATAAACAGATTTTGCACTTTGAACACTCTGCTCTGTGCTTGATTTAGCGGATGTTGTTTCAAATTAGCTGATTCATAATCTCTCGCACACCTGCACGCCAAGGAAACACAAATCGCTCCTTCCCGTCTCCCTCGCGATTTAGTAACTTCTCGGGCTTTTTTTTTTGGGACAAAGCTATTTATAATCCAAAGCGCTAAAAATTTGCAAATATTTTTGGAACTACGTAGTTGAGTCACGCGGTTAACACCTCTTTCTCGTAACTCAAGCAAGAAGCACGTGATGATTTTAGATTTAGATTCAGAGTTGTGATGCATGTACGAACTTCAATGATCGCGACAAATCAACAAAAAAAAAAAGTTTCGTCAATCAAGAGTTCAATTAAAGTTGAATGAAAATGGAATTTAAATCAATCGCCGTCGCAATTTAATGATCATATGGACGGGTGGGATTGGGGCCTGGTGACGGACGAAAAAACTGATTGCGTTGTAGTACGACGATCGCTTCACAAATTCACATTGGACCGGGCGCTGGCAATTTAAGCAACCTTTGATCGAACTGTTCATTCATTATTAAGTGGTGGTGTCAATATAAAATTCAGCACACAGATGGGTCTTAAAGCGAAGAGATCAAAAACCGAGGAGCTGAGGCAGGCGTTAATGACATCAATATTTGATTTTGATCTTGAGTGAGATTGACTGGAAAGTTGGTCTTTGTAAAGGAATTGATTGGTAGCCTGTTCTATCGAAGCTGAGTACTTAAAGGTGATCAAATGAAGTTCCAAAGATTCAGCCAAACTTGGCAATAACAAAATATAAAAATTAAAATTTTACTCTGTCTAAAAGCAGTCAATGGATTAGTACAAGAGGAAGTTGGTATTTAAAATAAGAAATTAAAGAGTGCTCTGAGACCTTTTTGAGAGTCTTGAGGAAGTGGAGCTTGCAAAATGGGCATTATGTTTCGTATATACCAAGGCCTGGCTTTGCGTCGTTCCAATTTTCATCGTTTCAAAGTTGCGTCGATTAAAAACTATTGTGAGTTTGGAGCTGGGTCGTTTTTTTTCAGTTTACATCGTTCTGAAAGTTGAAACATATGGAACTTATGGAATCAAAATGTTAGATTAAGCATGTAAACTAAACGCTTGTCTTGCAACGATTTGCAAAAGTTTTAACAAGTGTATCATACTATTCTAAAGCTCTTTTTCTTCTCGATAACCTGGTCATCTGCCAGGTTCCGCATTCCGGTAGAGAGAGAAAACTGAGTTTTTGATAGCTCAAAAACGGTACTGAAAATCAAAATAGTGTTTTACTAAATTTTGCGCACGACGAAGAAATCTGAAGTAAATTCAATATTTCGAATTTTTATTAAAAGCAAACAAATAAGCCGCGTAAGAATTGCAGATCAGTAAAATTTATTTAAATCAAGAGATTGATTTTGTCTCATCTAAATTAGAAAACGAATCAAAATAAAAAGAACAAGTCGATTTTTTGCTCAAATCGAAAATCTTATTAAAAACATGAAAAAAAGCTTAAACCAATTTTTTTCAAAATTTTGAAATACAGTGGTAAAGTGACTTTTTGTGGTCGATGCGTATTTTAATTAATCAAACACAAAAAAACCGAATGGCCTTCTACTTTTTCAGTGAAAGTTGTTATTACTGTTGGGCAGACGATATAGTGTAACTAGTATAGTTATGAGTATTGCCGTTGTTTTTCAATAATTTCGTTATTCATGTTAAATGATTTTTTTTAAATTCCCTCTAGCTCTTAAACGGGACGAGATAGACACCCCACCCCCTCCCATAGTTAAAAATGCTTTCTTTGACACCTCTACAAAGTGCCCTTATCATTTTTTGGCTCCACTAAGTCTTCTGTAAGATTCAGAAGTGAGCTCCCGCTTGAAAACTCGTTCAAGTAAGCGTAGCAGAAAAAAAAAGTCTTGGGAGAAAAGAAAACAAAAAAAGAGAATGAACGCATAACATAAAAGCGACCTTCGCAACTTTCATCTTTTGTCGTCGTCATCGTCACAGGATCCTTAGGGAATTAGTGGACTTCGTACAAGCTGAGTGGAGAGGGGCAAGGTGCATGGGTTGCTGCATATTGCGTCGTAGTTTTTAAAGAACATCGAAATTTTCGATGGAACACAGCCCAGCATCACGTGCTTGCAATTTTTATATTCTGGTCATTTTAAATTTTGCTTTTTGTTTTATTACACGCTTTCTTAACTCGTTGGGTCACATAGGGAAACAAATCTTGGAAGTTAAATTTAACCCACTTTCCGGTTTCCGATCAAGCTGAAATTTTGCATACTCGTTACATTTGCGCAACAATGCATTATTAGCTAGGTGACATCATCCTGAATCCAATGTGGTGGATTTCCAAAAATGGCGGACTAGCTATTTCTTATGCACTACCATGATATGGGTATCAAATGAAAGGGTTTTCTAAGTAGAATAAGAATAAAGTATGGCGGGCTCCAATATTTTTTGAGTTCTCAGTAGATGAAGTTCAAGTTGTGCACAAACAACACTGGGCTTGTTTGGTATTGGCGTGGGTTAAGCATAAAAAACCATATAACAAATATAAAATCCAATTATGACGAAACGATTAAGACGCTTTGCTAAGCTACAATGTATTTTCCCTGTAAAGGCGCGGAGTGCACGAGGACTTGTATGAGTTATAAGCTTACATGCCTGACGCGTGAAACAAAAAATATTTTATTGAAATGTATCAAGAAATGAATCTGGTCTCGTGGGCTGCACGAGTGAACCGAAGTTTATCGATAGGAGCACCCGCAGCTACGCGCCGCCGGCGACTATGATGGATGAATTCTTATAGTTTCGCTGTATCTGTGTATTGTTTGTTTATCTTATTTTGTATTCTGTAAAAATAAACGTTGATTATATTATCCATATATTTTATGTAAATTGCTGTGTGTTTTTTCTCAACTTAATACTTAGTGAGCAAGTAAAGTGCACTACTTGTTCGATAACCCACCAGCCGCCACTGAAATAATCGCAAACTAGTTCACTAAGACAATCAATAGGTTGTTCTTTCTTAACAGAAAACTAAGTTTTTTATATCTCAAAAACCGTACAGAAAATCAAAATAGTTCTCAACAAAATTTTGTGCACGACGAAGAAATCTGAGGTAAATTCAATATTTCGAATTTTATTTAAAAGCAAAGAAACAAGCCGCGTAAGAATTGCAGATCAGTAAAATTTAAATAAAGAGATTGATTTTATCTCATCTAAATTAGAAAACGAATCAAAATAAAAAGAACAAGTTGATATTTTTGCTCAAACCGAAAATCTTCATATCATTGTTAGAGCTGATGTCAGCTGTCATCAATAAAAGCTCCGATCTGCACTAAGGGGGAGAGAGCGATATCTTTGGCACCACGTTTATTGATTTTTATTAAATTGCCTCTAGCTCCTAAACTTAACGAGATCGACCCCCTAAAAAAATGCTTTTTTTTGACACCTCTAAAAAATACCGTTATCATTTTTTTGCACCGTAGTTTTCGTAACCGTGCTCTTACAGTCCTCTGTAAGACTCAGAAGTGAGCTTCCGCTTATTTAATTTTCCTTTTTTTTTTTTATATTTTGCTCATTCGTTAGTGAAGTGATTGAGCGCGAAATATTTACGTTTTACCGTGTGTGAGAGTGTGTGCGTGTGTGTTTATTTGCGTTGTGGAAGAGTGCTCTACTGCTCGACTGTGTTCGCCACGTTTGTAGATACAAATTGTTTTAGGTGGTCTTTTTTTTTTGTTTTGTCTGAATAGTCGTTGGTGTCCCTCATATTGGAAGCAATTTCTTTTTTAAGAGACAGACACGTGGTGAAGTACGCAGATAGATATTTCGTCGTTTCACGAAATTCAACATCACTATGCGGTGTCAATTTTCGTCGGGTGAAAGATGCGTATCATAAAAGAATTTTGAGTGACGTACGCAGTATGCCCCGGTTAATGATATGTGTCAAAATGAGTTTGTTTGATCGGAACCTTGATTTGTGTTCTGCGTTTCGATTCAGTCTGTGGGAGAAAATTGGTTGCAATTAAACAAGAAGAGTCGCAAAAATTGCAATTTGGCAAGAAATCAATGACAAACAGCAGCATGCTGTGAAGAATCGCCTGTAATGTCGCCTAAAGGCTTTTCCTAACCACCCAAATTAGATAACTTGTTAAATAGTTAGTTACCCTAAGTATGCAATGTCTTACATCATATTTGTAAGCAAAACCTTTTCCAGCTTGCTGGTCGTCCTAGCATAGGCTCTTCAATGAAAAGATACGGCTGTCTACATCCCCAAATATTTGGGCCTATTTTGATTTTGACCAAACAAACAAGTATGAGCGTCTATGGGTCTCTCTACTCGTGCTCACTATTTGTTGTTACCTATGCACGTATAGTAGTCACATAATAATGTGAATTACCGGTAATGTGAATTTATCTAAAATATGAATTGGCAAAACTTTACACTGTCGTCTCTATAATGCTAGTCCCATAAGGCGTATATGCTATCTCTATTGATGCCGAACACAACGTGTCAATACAAGAAGCTATAGTCTGGGTCATGGGTAGAAAGTATAGATGAACCAATACAAATTGAGGACATTTCGAGGATTGGAAGCGAGCTACTCCCAAAATAGCCCTCTCAAGTGATCCATTATACTAATATGCTACTTGAGTTTGTCGATCAACAGAAATTGAATGCAGGAACGATTTCAAGTTTGTTGAAGTAAAGGGCTCGAGGAAAAAGAGGGAAACTACTGGTATTTGCCAGACAAAAATAAATTTTTTTTTATCAAAAATTGACAATAACATATTTTTTTAATGAATAAAATTATGCTTTAAGAAATCATTGTTTAGTAAGTACTGAAAAAATGTGCCAGTAGGGTTAATCCCTCTAAAATCCGACAATGTCTTGTTTTGATTAGCTCACATATCGAGGGACTAGTTTTTTTTAGAATATATCCACATCCTCAAAAAGATTTTACAAACTCGGAAAAGACTATAGAAACGTCTTTAAGCAACCGAATTGAGAAAGAACTTTTCACGGCCAAACTCCAGTAACGTTTTTTTTTCTGTTTACAATATTTTTAGTGTATTGATCACCCGTGATAGTTTTACATTTTTTTTAAAGTTTAATCGTTGGCCCGCAGAAAAGGTTCTGCCCCTAGAGGACCCCTAAAGTATGTATACTTAGATCCGTTTAACTTTTAGATTAAGTTTTAGCTCACACGGGCTATTTTCTACTATTTGTTTTCGGCGGAAGCTTGGACTACTGCATGTTAACTAAAAAAAAAGAACAAAACCCTACTTATGATACTATGGTACAATTCGTTTATTTTTTTAATTATTACATCGTTATACGACGATTGATCGTTCTTACTTTCCTATACGATCATGACAACAACGAGAAATGATAGGCTACAGATTTGTATGATAGTATGATGTATCTTATGATGTTGTTATAAAATTAAATTGATTTTTATTATAAAGAAACAAATTTAACCTAAATTTGTACGTTATTAAGAGCGAAAAAATAAAATGAACACGATATATTCTTTCATCCAACATCTTTCTTTCACCCATCAATTTAGTCGCCTGCCTTTCTTCAGCACTGCATGCAAAACATTTTTATGACCCACTGTTTACCACCAAGCCTGCGGGGGAAATTCCCACCTCCACTAACAAATGTTAAGTTGTCTAGTCTTGGATGATCGTAAAAAAGCGTGGCAAAAGCTCTTTAGTTATTTGATCTTGTGCAACGCGATCGGTCTTGGCGATCATGAGTCAGTAATAAATGGCGATAATTTTAAAAATTAACGTAGAGTCTGATTGATTTATGAATAGGTACAAATATTTTAATTTCTAATAACGAACTTATGTGCAAGCGGATGAAAACGGGATTGGACAAGATGGTTGGTTGTGAGTAGGGGAAATTAGTCCAAGACTCGCCAAGTGGCAGTCGCACCTAAAGTTGTTACGATTGAATAAGAGAAGTAGTCACTCATCGTTTCTCAGATTTTTTTCTGTTAAGTTGCACTGAAGCGCACGACAAAATATAGAACAAGATTTTACTTTAACGTGAGTGTTTGATTTTCTAAACAAGAAAAAAATAGACTGATTATTTTTTTAAATATTTTGCTAACTGCCTATCGACAATTTTAGACGAGGACAAGCTTCTATACTCAATTTAGGTGATTTTGTTTTTTTTTGCAGTGATCTGAATGTCAGTGCAAATCCATAAGTAGAAATTTGAATTCATTGTTAACTTCAAATTGTCTAATTATCAAGAAGTAGATTGACATAAAACCAATAGGCGATATTTTGTATTAAAAAATAATTCCGCTGTTAAATTGTTGGCGTATGTCACTATCTACGCCAACGTCAATATAGAGAAGGAATATGTAGTCTGGCCAAAAATTTTAGTTATTTATTTCTTAAGTTTGTTTAGAAATTACCAATAAAATAAAGTTTTCACTGAACTGAAAATAAAATTAATAAATACAGATTTTTTTTCAGTGTGAAGGCTGATTAAAGCTTTCACCGACAAAAGCTTTGTACAACTTTAATTATAGATTTTGTTTATCGAAGGCATCAACCAATAACAAATCCAATCATTTTTAAGTGTTCCTAAAGCTTAGATATAAAAAGCTTTTTGTGCAACGGCAAATTAAATTTAAATCTAACTGCAAATAATTTTGAACGTGCACGTTAGGTTCTTTATTGAGTTGACCTATTTTATTTTGGTGTTTGTGTTATTTTTATGTGAGGATAAGCCAGAGTTCAGTATAAAAACTTCGTTTAATAGACATTAAACAAAACGGGGATCCACACCAATTTTTCTGTTACATCAAGAATTCACAATAAAAAGTTTCGCCATTTTTTTGTACATAAACTTGTGCAAAGCTCTATATAAGAAGCTTTTCCAACAACAAGTTGTTTGTTGCAAGTAGATCGCTATAAATTTGAATAATCCGCACAAAAATTCATTTCGTTGATTGGATTGGATCATTGTAGTTTTTATTTTTAGTACTTTAAAACAATTTATCATTCAATTTGATTACAAATAAAGCACACAATAAGACAAGAGTCTTCCACAGTACAGTAAAGCTTATAAATAATTTGGAAAATTGGGCGCTAAAGGGTGAATGGGCTTTTAGAATGGCATAAAGAAAGAGTTGCATTAATGAAGACATATGTACTTGGTAAGAAATTTCACTGTTTAACTACATGAATGTAAAAAAACACGAAGTGTTAGTAATGTAATAGCGATATGGTATTATATTAGCGCATGTGTTGTAACAGACCGAGCAAAATTAAGTTTTTAAAATAAGTACAAAGGAGACTTATTCACTATAGTATTAGTATATAGCCTATCTAGTGGTTTATTTTTAAATCATAAGATATCTGGAGACAGGTGTCTAGAGAACAGGTGTTTCCAGGACAGAATGTTAGTATCACACGTCCACGCAGTGAAAAAAGCTTGAACAACATTGGGAAATATTGAAACTTATTTGCAAAGTGAAAGCTGTGCAACAATCTCAGCAGCTCAACATATCGCGCACTAGCCTAAGGAGAAATCTGCACAAATTATTTCCTTACGAATTATTCGCTCACAGGGTCTAATTGACTCAGCACACGACTATCTACTTCGCAGTTTGGGACTAAAAGCAGTTTGATTTGGGATCCCAACAGCTATGTTAACAAACAAAATTGCCGCATATGGGGATCCGAAAGCCCGCATGTTATTGTTGAGAAGCTACAAAGAGTGACAGTTTGAGCATCATTGAAATTTTTTTCTTTGAATATGAGGCTGGGAACAACGTTTGGGTGGAGCCTTTTTAACCGGTTTTCTTTTGCCTAAAATGTATAACAATGGTTATAGACGACCTCTGGTTCATGGAGGATAGCGCGACATGCCACACAGTCCATGTTCCCAAATCGTATAAGGCGTCTTGGCGATGTTAATATTCCGCGTCGGAGAACTATAAAAGAGCAATGTTATACCAACATCTCGGAGACGATTCTAGTATGTAAGGTCAAGCAATTCGTGAGGTATAGCCCCAACCATAAGCAAGGTCGTGGAAGATTGGAGTTACAGAATGCGCTACTACGAAGACAACCAAGAACGTCGTTTGAACTACAGCGTCGTCCAAAATTGATGGACATTTTTTACTATTACACAATAAAAAAAGTTAATTTTATTTATTTTTTTGTATTCAAAAAAATAAATAAAATTTCGTTCGTTTTTCGTTTGTACAAAGTACAAGAAAAAACGAATAACAAAAGATTCATACGTCATACAAAGACTAAAACACTCTGAACAAAAGATAAAGAAAGATAATTATTGTGGGTAAACTTAAGTTAAATATTTTTTAGTATACTAACTTTTTTTGTTGCAAATAATAAAGAAAAATAGTGGCATATGATCAGAATGCAGTTATTACCTATTCCCTCGGTTGCGCATTATGTGAATTGAAAAAAAGGATTTCATTAGTTTTTTCTTAACGAACACTTTCATTCCTAGTCCTAATTAGTCTGAAGGACACGCTCTACCGACACAAGATCCCATTCACTCAAATTTTAAATGCATTCGGCACACTATGCAACCTTGAGACATAAACTTCGTCAGCACATGTTACTCCGCTTTTCCCAAACATTCAATCCTCCCCGCCAACCATAAAAACTGTCCTCTAAGCCAGCCAGCCTATGGACTGGGTGGTTTATTGACCACCCACTGCGAGTGTCTCAAAGTCGTTTCGTTTGCTAAGATGAGAATTGCTTCCTTTTACCTGCATATCGACTCAATTATGCATCCAACGGAAGTCTCTATCATCAGCGAGCAAGTGAATAAATAATCGCTCAGCAATTGAACCGCTGAAGTCGTTGCATTGATATGCCAAGATGGCCATGCATGTTACCTCGACGTTACATCAGGCTGCCGAGCAGTGATATAACACTTGCCGTCGGCATCAGACTGCGGTAATTAAACGGGCAATCTTCTAATAATTGCGGGAATGCAATTCTCATACGCCAGAGTGTAGGTACTGCACGCAGCTGGGGTGCGGTCGGACACGGTAAATCTCAGCTTGCATTTTAATTGATTTTATTTTCTTTGGATCGACGCATGATATGGTTGCGGGTGGTCGGAAGTAGTATGCCAGTGTCGGAAGCTTATTTATTTGAAGGACATTATGTCATCAAATTTCAAGCGCAAACCAATGCATTTCATATATTATATTAGGATGGCAATATTCGTCCGACAGCAATACTTTCTTTACTCAGACTGGGGGCCATAGATTCACTAATTGGCTATAGTTTCTTTTCGAATAGTACTGGAAACATTAGATAAGTCTTAATATGAATACAAAATATGTCTGATTAATGGTAACTGCGTTGTGTTAAATTTATGAGTCCCTCCTAGTCCTAATATTAATAGTTTACGTAAAGAGATAGTTGCAGCAGCACGGCGAATATTGTCAATCAATCAGTTTACTTAAAACTCTTTAAAAGAAAGTAATATACTGCAGATAAGTTGACGAAGTGATATTTTGATTGTCGTGAAAACGCATGCTATATATTGAGGTTTTCTATGATTTTGTATTTCTTTAGGGTCCACAAAACATTGCAATGTACGCTGATCAAGAATTCTGCCAAAAATCATAAAAGAGGGGATAAGTCAATCCCTTATATTTTTAAAAATCTGTTTAAAAGGCCAATTTATAATGTTTCTAATTTAAACAATTGTATCCGATCGATCGTTAGCGTAAATAAATAAATAAATTTGTTTGTGACATAAATAAACACATCACTTGTGCACAATTAAACAACATAAAAATTTCAATAAAACGCAATAGTAAAATAATTCATGACTTGCATTCAAACAGTTCACTCACTCAGCACTCGGATTGAAATTTAAGCTCACCAACCTTTTGGCTCCTTTCGTTTAACGTTTCTGACCCAAAAAACAGAGAAGCTACGAAGGTATAAAAGTGACCAAACACACGCACGTAGAACCACGAAAAGTCTATAATCGCGAAAATAAAGAAGGAATCTCTTAGATACTCTCACTTTGACGTCCACGTTAAAACTAAATTCAGAATTCAATTTTATTCACCAACTCTACGAAAAACTGTCAACGGTAGCAAAATTTTAATTTTTTTTCCATCCAACCTAAGGTAAATTTAATCTAAAAATTTTATGAACTTTGCAGCGTATGCGGAACCGCTTCGCATCATTGCCGACCAAGCTCACCAAACTCAGATAAATTTGGAATTCAGACAAATATCGGCGTGATAGTTAGAGAACGTTTTTTTAGAGAAAAAGAATGAGTTCTTACTACGGACGGCGAGTTATGAGGATGGATCAAAGGAATTGTGCCGAAATCTACAACGACTTCGAGGTTTTGCACATCTATTTCGGATTTTATCAGCGCTTAGATAATTGGCTTTGGGATCGGATAACTTGGATTAGCTGGATAAGCAATTAATTATAAATCAAATTCCCATGAAAAGGTGTCGTTTTGATCGGTTTGTACAGGTGAGGGCGAGTTTAGCTGGCGACACGTGAAAATGGACTCATTAATGCGTCATTACCATATGAATTTGCGTAGAGGACGCTTGTAATGCGGAAATTAATCGTCTGCCGAAGTTATGTGCGAAGTTCAAAGGAGAGATTTTATGAACGGTGAGCTTATTATGAAGTATTATGAAGTCACGCAGTGCGAATTTCCCAAAATTAGGTCTACTGATCTTAACATAAATGTAAGATTCGTGGCTTTAAAAATATGTGATAATTGCAGTAGACATGCCGCTTTGGTAGAGCTACCGCTTTGAAAGGGACGCTTTACCAAACAAATCGAATGCATCCAGTTAGCTTTTTTTTGGTTTTCCGGCTTTGAAAAATTTTCCATGAGTTGTAATTTCGGGATGTATTCAACAACATGTGTTCGGTTTTTTAAAATTATGTTTTGAGTTTTGGCGTGGTTTGTTTTGCTTCTCTGGTGGTTTTTTGAACGTCAAGCAGCATCCTTCCCTCAAGTTTAAGTTAGAGATATATAGCTTGGGGAATCAACATATGGTTAAGTTGGTCCAAATCAAATCAAATCTAACACAGCTGGGGACTCTGCGGAATCAGTATGCCTTACATATTTTTTCAATTCCAGTTTTATAAAAAAAACGTACTTCAGTGGGTTCGAAAATAAAGTATTTATCAAAAAAAAAAAACATTGTTTATGTATCCGATGAAGACACTTTTTATAATTGCTGTCTTTTGATTTGTCTGAGCTGCAAGTTGCAAGCAGATACTGGTTTGATTTATTGTATAAAAATGTATTGAATTATCCAGTCATAGTTAGTACGCCATCAAATCTATATGAACTCATGTCGAATAGAATATAGAAATGTGAGTTCGAAGACTACCATCACGAATCCTATAATCCATCTAGATAATATCATTTGCGGTCCACCCATCAAAGAATTTCTCCTTTTTTTTATTGAAGATAAACTCCTAAAAGATATCGACTACCAGCCAAAGTTCATGGATTGCCAATCAAATTATTGTATCCGCCTAAAGATACCAAAAATAAAACCAAAAATTCAGTTGGTGTCCATTATCTTAGCTGTGTGGTTATTTTTACTTTAAATTAGATATGCAAATTTTTTCAGTAATTTTAATTAAATTATAGTAAAAAAGTAATAAACTCAATGACATAGAATTAAAATATGAGCACAGATAGAGCTTACAAGATGGAGATTCGAAGTTTCAAAGTTCAATTTGATGAATTTTTGTGGTAGTTTTCAAGATAGCAATTATATTGTATTTTTTTCTATTCTTTGCATTAGGAGATTCTTATGAATTGCAACCTAACGAATGCCATTTTGTCCCAGCTTCAGGGGTCACTCATCAACAATTTTGGTCTGAAAAATGGATTTAGTTTTCCAACAACTTCCAATTTATTAATTAATTTTTATAGAAAACTAAAAGGTAAATAACTATAATATGAATGGCTACTTAAAACTTAAAGCCAATATAGAAGAAGATCAATGACTGTTAATTTATCTTCTTGCAGGTGCGTGGGAACCAAAACACAATTCTTTTTATGAAAACGAGAATCTCAGGATTCAGCCTAGTGAATTTTGCTACCGAAAGCTTGATGAAGATTACCAAAGCCAATGATATTCGACAGTTTTCAAAGTTTCTTTAAAAATCATTGAGCGATACTGGTTTTATTTTTACTTTTTTAACTTCGAAGAATTTTTCGGATCTTCGCTTCCTAGTTTTTTTAACAATTTTTTATTACGAAAAACAGAGCCGCTAGGCCCGCAAGTAGTTCCACAATACTAGCTGAACCAGTCCAGCATATGGAGAAAGTAGAATAAAATCTAATTTTAAGCCTTTCTTAACGAACGGTAATAATATCATCTAATTTTTAGATAAATATTTAAAATATCAGTCATTTCGAAGTTATATCGTATAAAAATTGCAGCTGTTTCGAAGCTGTGTGGTTTTTACTTCAGTTTGGATTGTTCACAAAATGTCAGTACTTGGGAATTATTGTATTAAAATATGTCGTGTTGTCGTGTTTTTCTGTTCTTAATTAACGAAAAGCTATGTTTTGGTAAATTTCAAGTTATTCCCACTGTAAAATTATAAAAATCTTATGGGAACTGAAAAGTATCGCGAGACTTTGTGTTCATTTTTCTTTTAATAATGAGTGGTACTGCACGAATTTGCCGGGAATTTACGTAGCCAATAAAAATCGAGTTGATTGCAATGTGTATTTATGTTTAAAATGACGGCGGTGATTATTATATAAGTATTGATTATTCACTTAAAACGCTAATACAAATTCTAGAAAAATATGTGTGTTTCTTTTTATATCATTTCGAAGAAGTTATATCTGCTCATTATTTCTAGTAGCCGTTAGAAAGAGGTTAAGAAAAGAATCGAATAATGATTGTATTTGATTTATTTGAATATATGTGTGCGCAGAGCGCCACCTGTTTTTTGCTGAACTTTTGCGTAGCACTTACAACCAAACCTCCAGAAGGGAGTATTCTTTTCAGCTAAGCTGTTTCCAAGTTTTAAGCATTTGAGCATTTACTAAGATTCATTTGAGTATTTACAGAGATTTTAACATCTTGTGTTACATTACCACTTTTTTGAGTTCATTAGTTGCTAGAAATACTCCTCTTTTAATATTAATATGAAAACACAGAAACACAATTAATCAGCGTTAAGTGAAAACGAACGAATCTTAGACATTTTTTTCTTCATTTAACTTATTCACAGATTCCAAAGGAAAATGATGCATTAAAATATAGACGGTAAAAGAACAACAACAACAAAATTTAATGAAACCAGAGTCAGATCCACACGTTGAGTTTTCCGCTGTTTACTAGGGAGTTCATTTCTGCGAACTAGTACAGCTAAAAAAATAAAAAGGAGATGGGGAGATATGCAAAGTAATGATAACAGAAAAGGTAGACATCCCGTTTCAAGAGCCGTCATACAATGAGGAGGCTCTTGCGACAACAAATAACGAATGTCATGAAAATGATTTCATTAAAATGTTCTTAGTTTTTATAAATTAATTCATCATACACAGTCAAATCATGACTCTGCAGTATCTCTTCGGTTTGATTGATTCCCGCCGGTTTAGTACACGTTAGTATGATGTCAACATTACTCCCACATCACACCGAGCCTTTAAGTAATTGTTACCTAAGAAGCGTGACAATCGAGCTTTGATTTCAATCAAAGTTACGATAATCGTTTACTGGCGAGCTTTACTTAATCAGATTTGTGTCACGCGCACTCCCATCAGTAATTAACAAGTTTCTTAATTTTCATGATTCAGTTAAAGATCGCTGAGGAATACAATGGCGGGATTTTGTGTAAAAAAAAACTTGAGTGACTTAAAGTGGAAGCCGTGTGACTATTTAAAGGAAAGAAATTATTCACGAGCGGTGCCTTTGGTAATTGATTTGCGTTCTGGTATCTTTAGTTGGGTCATTGGTAATTCCATACCACGGTCGTGCAGATGGGGTGGCATTACGGACTTCTACGTAAGTTGAGTAATTCCCAATTAATTTCGGTGTTCGTAGGTGTTATCAATATTCCAGACGGGGTTTATCAGTTGCCCACCGGAAACTATGGACGAGGTCAGTCTGAGGAACAGTCGTGGTTTGTTACTGGGAGTTTTACTGAGGCAGAAACTAATACATAGTAAGAAATAGTGGAGCAGAGTTAGAGAATATCATGAGAAAACAATACAAGATGTCATCCTAATGTTGTTTTGAAGAAAGAAAAAGAAATACTCTTCAAGGTTTTTATGTCGCTTATAAGAGGAAGGGATTTTAAAATTGTATGGTGTTTTGCCGGCATAATTTGTCCATCTTTTTTTGACTAATTATGCTAACTCATGAGTAGAATAAGTATTTTTTTGTGATCCCAATGCCAACGTCGAGAAGTAGCTTAAGATAGGATGATAACAATTGCAGGTTAAAGAGGCATTTTTCATCAATGAATTCAAATTTTTAACTAGAATGGTATGGGCTATGTTGACATAAGATACATTCAGGTATTCTTTTCCCCAGAAAAAGAAATCCATTATTGTGAAAATCGATTACTAGAGTTTTTCGCCAATAAGGACCAAGACTTCTATGAGAGAGGCGTTATGAAGCTACCTTTAAAATGGCAACAAATTATAAAACAAAACGGTGCATATTTGACTCAAATCGGACAATCCGAAACATGTTAAATAAAGTCTTGAAGTTCGCAAAAATAATGGATTTCTTTTTCCCCAACCTAATATAATGAATAAATAATAATTTGATCCTTTGATCATATAAATTTTACGAAGTTAGACAATTGAAAAAAAAATGTCTGTATCTTAGATGTTTATTTCTGTACAGGGACAACATACTTCTATATTAATAGTTAAGTAAACCTTTGATTCCCGATGGTTAATGCTTGGGAGTTGAACAATGAAGTCAATTAACTATTCGGGGATGGTGAAAAATAAATGTGATAAAAAACTTCTTCAAAGCAGTGACTTGCCGTAAGATTCAGCAGTTTTTTTTTAAGGTTAAATTGGTAAATACAGCCTCTACTACAGCCTCTTTACTATCTACAACAAACGTTTTACCTCAAAAGCGGACTCGTCAGTTTTCGTAATTTTTTACTTCCCCCATCTCAACATGCTGGTGGTTTATCCTTCATCATCATTATCATCTTCTTGACCACTAATAGGGTCGCAGGGGCAATGCACGCAGAAGAGATCTCCAGGCAACCCGATTCTCCGCCACCGACTCTAACTCATCAGCAGGCAAATGTAACCATGCGAGATTTTGGACTTGGTCCAGCCATCTCATTCTGCGTCTACCGAGCGGTCGCCTTCCTGGTAGGATCGCAATGAAGGCGTGCCTCGGAAGTCGTTATGGGGACATTCGTGCCACCTGACCAAACCATCGAGGTATAGCCCTTTCCGTCCGAAGAAGCAACTGCTCAACATTAAGCTCTCCTCCCACCGTCGTATGTCGTATGTTTATTCTTCATAATTTTTATTTCTTTATTTGTAAAAATATTTTATCAGTAAGGTAAATTTCTGAATATAAAGAAAATTTTGAATTTTGTGCCACGATAAATATAAATAAAATAATTTATTCGATCTCTTCGATCGAAAGAGTCTACGTCTCAAAACACCACAGCTCCGGCACCATTCCTATCAAACGAATATTTCTGGGAACTTTTCTCTAAACAAACTACGTTGAAGAAACATGCGATAAATTTCCATAAATTTTCAGTAAATTTTCAATCAATTCGAATTTATTGTGAAACGCAAATAAAATGAATACCCACTTCTCCGTGCCACCCTGTTCTTGTTATCTGTCACATAGAATAACATCTCTGCCTCTTCCCGAGGCTTTTTGTGTCTAACTGCCGACTGCTAACCATCCCCAAAACGTAAAGCAGCCTTCATGGCCACAAAACCTGTCTTCTGCCGCACTATACCCCCATGCGATCACATCACGGATAATGCGTAGTGAAACTTTAATTTATCACCGATCGTTAAATGAAGACACAGGTATGAATGTGTTGTTTGGAAATGTATTTTTTTGTTTTTTACTGTTTTTACGAAAAGTTAGTTGGCAAAAATCTTAACAACACATTGATTAATATGCCAATGGTGTCGGGAGACAACACCTCTGGGTCTCGTTTAAAAAAAGTTCCACTATAAGTGGAAAAGTACAGAAGGCCTTTGGTTTGACAAAAACAAAGTAATTTTTTCCGGCTGCATTTGCTATTTAATTGATGGTAATGTGTGGCGGCTATCGAGATTTAGGTATAATAGCATTACCCGTATTAGAGCCACAATTTGTTTTTGTCTCGTTTAGGAATGGTCGTGGTAAATAGGTCCTAAAATAGGCACCACAGTTTTTATATAGTTGCTGCTTAGCATAGATCACATAATTCAATTCAATTTAATTTCACATCAAGCTTTACACAAACGCGGCAAGGGCGGTTAAAGATATTAACTAAAATTCCAAAAATTCATTTCGTTCATTCATTCATTTGAAGGTTCCCTGAAACAATTCGCAGTTGTTGCGCGTTATATGGACCTTTCGGAGGGTGACCAGTAAACGGCTTTGAAAGGTTAAAAGAGTCATAAAAATTAAAGAGAGAGGCTAGAATCAAGCGATCTCTACTAACTGGGAAAGGACATGTAACTATATGTATATAATAAATGAGAAAGCTAAGGTGTCTTTAAAGAATTTTTGTTCGACGGGCCAACAGTTCAAGAAGATGAGATGAGTCGGTTATCGACACAAATGACGACGAAGGTGACGACGGAGATACTGATAAGGTAGTTCAAATGACTAAACACCAAGACAAAATCAATGGTTTTAAAACATGTATAAAATGAGCAGAAGAAAACCAGCAAGATTCCTCCAAAATATTGATTCTATTACAGTTGCAAAAGGAAGCCATCCACAAGTGGTATGGACAGTCAAAAAACTCCCAACAACAACAAACAAAGTTTCTTTTTTCGGCACAAACTTAATTTTAAAGTTTCATTTGAGAATTTTAAATATTTTTTATAGTAAAAACTTGTTTGTTAAGTTTAAAAACGGCATCATCTACCCTGATGCCTTGTATTATAAAAAAATGCTTATATTCACAAAAAAAATTAACACTTCTTAGACTTCCGATAATCATTGCTTTCTTTTTCTTTGGCTAAAAAAACTGTTTCGATATAACGATGTTTTCGATATAACAAATTGGCTGAGCATTATAACCAGTGTTTATGATACTGAAAACTCTTAAATAACCTAAGAAATTATCATGTAAGGACATGAGATCTTGCAACCTTTGAGGTCTAAAATGTATTGTCAGGAGGATACATTGTCTTTAGTAAAGACCTTTTCATCACAAGTAATCGTTAATTTAATAACAGCAAGTTAAAAGGACTGTAATTGAAATCTCTCGTGTTATGGTATTTTAACAATAATTGCAGAAGCTTTATTGCTGTCTGGAAAAACATCACATCACAAACTAAAATACTTCTCAGAAACTTCTTAAAATCTAAATTGATTCAGGTAATGCGTGGAATTTTCGAAACCAATACATCGAAATAGAGAGTCTTGTAAAAAAAAAGGAAATAAATTGAGTGTCTAGAAAAATAGGACAACTCTGTGTCAAAGTACAGGAATTAAAACCAAGTGAAGTGATTTTGCATTTTGAAGTGATAGATAACAAAGTAGGAAGAAAACCACAATTGAGAATGTTCAATCTACACACAGATTAAGTGTGGTCTTCCACTTGAAAGTAATCGTTGATGGATTAGTCTATAGACAACATTACATTTTTGAACATCTTCCCTTTATTTTAAATTTTTCTCCAATGCCCAGTTTCGCAGTGAGAATTTAAACTAAGCTTTTGGTTTAAAGTTCCGGTTTCACAGTACCCGATTAAACGAAAAGTGGAGACTATCTCGACGTTTAAGTTAAACGACAGAATTCTCCCGTTTAAACTTCAGTTTAAGTAGTCGTGTCAGTTGCAGTGATTCTAACCACTTTTCAGATCAAATTCTTTGTTTTTTCTAGGTTTTTTTTTTAAGTCTTAAACCAATTTCAGATACTAGAACAAAAACGCGCCAAAGGCCTAGTTTGGCATTTCTAAGCCCTACAACTTCCTTAAACACAACTTCCAAAACTGCGTTTAGTTAACTTGGGGTTTATTTTTGACTTTGAAACCAAACGAGTCTAACGAAAAGTTTAAACTCATTTTGAGGTTTAGCTAAACTGCAGTTTAAACTGGGCACAAGTGTTATTTTTTTTTCTCAAAATAGCTTGCTATGTTGTGCAAGCCTGTAGCCGATTATTTTATTATAAGTATTACAAGTATTCACTTTTCAGCTGACTTGGGTTAAGAGCACACTCAACCAACCCTTAATCCAGGCTAGTAAATTGGGGTATCTAATATTTTTATAAAAGCTGATCTTGCGTGACGTACAACTGATAGCACTTATTTGAGTGACTACTGAAATTAAGGATTGTGCCTGAATTGAGAGAGTACTGCTTATTTGTTTCATAGGTTTCAGTAACGCTTCAATTTACTGCCAGCAAATCGCTAATCTTATTAGTTTTCACGCTTCCAGATTCCTCAATGGCTCCTAAAGGTAAATAAAATGTAGACGCAACCAAAACAAAAAATCAAACTCAAAACTATTATGTTGCCCCACACCACACGAAATCTCCCAAACATGTTCAAATCCTTGTCATTCAAGATCACTTTCAAATAATTTTAATTTTAGTTACGCACTTATAATACGATTGCTCAATTCATTTGATTGGTCTGCTGGTTACGAAAACTAGAAATTAATAATTGAGGTTCCTCAAAAGGTTCTACGGTACTTTCAACTAATTCTCTAAATTGCTTTAGTCAAAACATGACGTTTACTTTCTTCTATGACCACTATTCTATATAAATTCCAACTTGGAAGTCTCTACAGATTTACTTATAACTAAAATAAAATATCTTCACACAAAAGGTATAAAAATTAATCGTGACATTAGTTTACAATTACAACAAAGACAATCAACCGAATAAAAAGCACAAATGCACGTTTCGACATACTTCTCAAGTCGAATTTTTTTCTTAAAGTCTGTGTCTGCCACAAAAAAAAAAATTGCCATGTAGTTCCGATGGTGTTCGAAGCTTTAACTCTCAAAACTGGTTTTGCCTTCAGGTACTCAACTTCACAAATTACACAAATTATAAATAAAAACCAAAAAAAAGAAGAAAAATTCAACACACAAAACTTACAGGACTCTCTACCGGTTGCTCGGACATTTTGCGGATTGATACAACTCAATTCAGCTACCAAAATAAAACTGATTTCTGTCTTTGTAACCAATATTTGGCTTAACCTGCGACGGCAGCGAAAAAAAAAAGTTTTTAAAAAAATGTTTAATTAAAAGTTACAATCACACATACAAACGCACTTGCGTCCGCCATAGAGATACTTGTTAGGTGGCTTATAATCAATGGCCGACGTGAATAAATTTAAATTATAAACGACTCATTGAACGGGTGTACCACTCGATTGCTTTGTGATCGTTTGGGGCAAGCGAATTTGTATTTTTGTTTTTTTTTTGGTTTGGTTTTTACCGCGATCGATACCAGATAAGTACATTCCGGTGGCTCATTTGGGTGGAATGCCTTGCAGCTGGTGAACGATGGTGGGAAAAGATGTTTGGCAGTGGAAGGAGATCACTGAATGGCGATGTAATGAGAACTCGCACGGCATTTTTGGTTAAACATCGCTATTCTTTTGATAAAAGTGTAACTTGGTATTAGCGCTGCTATCTCTCAGATTAAGTGAGTCTGAAGTAAGTAGCAGATAACGACTTATCGGGAAATCCGAGTGAATAATCTCGGCGCTTTCTACAGTCGGCTGTGCAGGTGCGGATACCAGAATGACGTGTTATTGATTAGGTGATTGACCAAGAATCGTTGGACTTAACTCAAAACTAGCAACAATTGCTGTAAAATTCAATCTACCTACGAACTACCAGGCAGAACTCAAGAATGCCAAGGCATACCAAAACACAACTATTTATCGGTCTTCGAACAAAGCTCCGCTGTATTCTATCTATGACTCTCTCCACAAAAGTGAATAAAAGGTTTTGATTTTAAGTACGTCATTTCAAGGTTGGGGATATTTTCGTTAATGAAGAACGTCTTCATGGATTAAGTGCTAACTACCAACAGAGGTCAATCCCATCTAACATTCCATACGAGCTAAATTTATAGCCCCAGTGAAAGTACCTCCTTTAAGTCCACTCTAGCCGTACAACAAGTCTCATTCAATTGAATTACTTAACAAGCTGGCTGAGCTGAACGATTATATTTTTTTTTATTACGCAGACATCTGCTTTGTGTGGATTTTGCATATACAGTGAAAACCTACCCATAAAATTTGAGGTGTTTGACTTATCTCTCGCGCACGACCACGAGAGGCCCCATGTGCCCAGTCGCATTCAACGAAGGAGACGACGGCGACGACAATTTTTCAATTGAACTGAATTCAAAAACATTTTCATTTGGAAATTATTTCTAGTTACGCGTTTGCTCGCGTAGTCGACGTCTTCGTATCGCAAATCTGCGATCTCAATTCACGATCGCACGATCTTCTCGTGACGCTCTGAAAGGTAGGAGGTGCTCACTCGAAATTCCACGAGCCACTTAAAAAAATTGAATCAGTGTGTGAAGGAAGCGAATAAAGTGGAAGAATATGACATTAGCCGCTAAGTGGGGGCAAAGTCGGGCTTTTAACGCGGTAGAGTCCCCTTTTCATTACATCATCCCAGTGCATAGTCTGGCCACTAAATGCAAATCAAGGTGATCACTTCCCCATATCGCAAGCTTTAGACTCCATTAATCATCGCCGGTCTCAATGTCAGCGGCAATCAGTGACCTTAACAACTTACGATAAACCACTCCGCGCGTCGATCTGGAAACGATCCAAAACTAGCCAAAGTGCCTAGCCCATAACGATGCATCATCCCTGGGACGTGTGTTAAATAAATAATCACAAAGATGTTGATTAAGAGGCGGCTTTTAAGTGTTTGAGCTTTTAATTAGCATGTCCACGAGCAATTCGGTGCATGTGGGCTGTGGAGACGCGGACGTTCAGTACATCGGAATGGGTCATGTGAAAGTTTTAGGAATTTTATTGAACTGATTCAGGGAATCTCTAGTGATGTTGTTTTCAATTTTTCAGCTTTTCAATGTTGAACATGGCACAAGTGACGTAAATCACGAGCGGAGATTGTTGGTCGAACGATAACAGGGCGTACCTTGACGTGATTGTCAGTTGTTTGCAAAATGGCGCTCAGTGTAATGGCTGGTGAGTAATTTTAGAATTTATTTTTGGTGTTTCCAAAGTGATACCGGAGCATAAAATATTCACATCAGCAATTTTGCACATAACAGTAAGGAATTTGTGTAGAAAATTCGTCTTCCTCTTTCAGTAGCAGTACATCAGCTAATTTGCAATCCAACAGACTGTCAAGAAAATATGTGTCAAGGATATACAATTAGTCCCAAAAGTAAGTATATATCATGACAAGCGTTTTGCACTCATGAATTTCCAGATGGTTTTAATGAAAAAACCTTAAATGCAGTTTTATTCGAAAATTCCATAGCTTTTCAAAGCCAAAAATGTATGTAAATGGTACTATAGTAGCATCTGCGTCTGGTAATTTGGTGTTCATCGATGAAGATCTATTTGCCCAAAAAAGTTAGCAAGATCAGCGTGAAAGAGTCATTCATGCACCAATAGTATAATGACTCTTAACAAACTGCGCTTTCAGTGAAGGAATGGTTGCTTTATAATAACTAAATTTCATTAACTGTACTACTTACTTTTGGGACTTTAGACTTTGTTTTGGTTTTTACTGCACAGTTTTTACAGTTATGTTCCGATCGGCTTGATTTTTTTTGCTTTGTAAAGCTATTGAATTTTCGAACAAAACATTCTATTGAATTTTCAAATGATAGCACGTCTGACTTTTTCGACTGTTCGCCTTATTCTGTAAAGAGTAACATTTAATTTAATTAAAATACTTACATACAATCGAATTAATTTCAGAATGCATTTGTTTTTAAAACATTAAAACCAAAGTAATGGATCCGGAATATAATATTCTTATTGCACGGATCTGCAAGTAGTATTAAATGGATTAAATTAGTTTTAAGCAGAAATCTAACACAAATTTTGTTTTAATTGCTCCAATATTTTTCGTGTTCTGAGTAAATGAAGCTCAGGTTGTACGCAAACAACACTGGGCATGAAAGGGTTAAAATGGCGATATTTGCTTTGTATATAAAAAAAAAGTTTACTTTAGTAATAAAACCACAAACTTCAAGCTCTACGTTTGCTATATTTTTGTGTTTAGAATAGCATTCATTCTACTAATTTTTATATCAATTTGACAAGAATTTGATGCCAAATATTCACAAAAATCAACTTTAAAGACATTTTTCTCGTAATCCTTGACCTACAGACTTACCTTTCAAAATATTATAATAAAATACCAATCAGAATAAAGCCTGATTTGTTTTCTTACCACTTGCTAAATGAAAAAATCAACGTTTTCAAAACTATATACAATTCTAAAATCCGGTCACCAGAACCCACTTCGTGAGTTTTTGAATGTTGACTGTAAAAACAGAACTATAGGGCCTTGTGGCGCTTGTTGGTCCATTAAAATTCTACACAAATGGATCCAAACCTGAGTCTTAAGTGGGAGCGGTAGTGCACTCCGGTCATCTAATCTAAGGATTTCTACACCTCACTGGTAGGTTTACGTGCTTCAAGGCAAAGACAATGGTGATCTAGAAAACTCTGCCAAAGAGTTGATATCTTTACCAGCCCGGTCTGAGTGTGGCAACGGGCTTCTGCTGCTCCAGCCAGCCACTTCTAGATAATTTCCTACTTAAAACTGAAGAGACTATACAAAAAATAGCGAATAATGTAGTGCACTTTTGCACTCGCTTGTAACGGGTCCTGGAGTGGCTGGGGCAGCAGAAGGCTGTACTCAGACTAGATTAGGCCCATTGTACTGTAACGAGGGAAAATCTGCCTAAATTTGATAATCTATGTATTACGGTCACAAAAACCAGCTGCTGAAAAAAAATTGGATTTCTTTTTCATGTTAATGAAACAAATTTTGATTTGTCGACACCATAACTCTGCAATCCTCTCGGACACGGCTCCCAAGTGCAGTGCATATCACGAGCCAGCTCTTTCTTAAATTAAGTCATCCAACCTTACATGCGAAATCCTGTTGGCATACTTATAATTCTTCTAATCATTTTGACACTTTCTGGGGATACCCCAAAACATCTCACATGAAAGTTATCGGCTCCTGATAAAAGCTCCTGATCTTAAATGAGTTATTCGGTAAATGAGGAACCAAAGATAATCATAATCAGAAAACATGTTGCACTCCTACAGAAAAGTTGCGACCAAGTAACTTAGCCAAGTGGTGTAATTGGAAGACAAAAGAAATGACTTACTTTGTAGATAGGCCAATTTTGACACATTTCATGAATAAAAGAAGTGCTATTTATTTCCTTCCAATCAATTTTTTTTTTCTAATATTCTTTTTTTGGTACTGCTTCTTGCTGCAGCACATTTTTTTAGTTTTTTTTAAATCTCTTTTAATTCAAAGAGGAATACACGCATCAGTCCTTCACCGCATACAGCAGGAAGTAAAGTTGAAATGCAACCGCCCTCTTTTTCATTAATTACAATTCAACTTTTCCACAACTTTCTCGGGAACACAACTTTTAACCACTCGTTCACTGATCTGGCGGTGGTTCCCACATTTTTTTTTTTTTTTACGAAACTTACAGAAATCCGTCACCAAGAACAAAAAGTCGATCGATGCAGCACCTCATTCACCTCAAACTGGTTTCGTGA
Organism: Syritta pipiens; assembly: GCA_905187475.1. Classification (NCBI taxonomy): domain Eukaryota; kingdom Metazoa; phylum Arthropoda; class Insecta; order Diptera; family Syrphidae; genus Syritta; species Syritta pipiens. Next base: position 31,440,522 of record LR994574.1, on the reverse strand, counting down.
ACCGAAACTGTGCATCACTTCCAGAATCTTAATGCTGCCGCAAAGACCAGTAACCTCGTTATTCTGAGAACTGCCATTACGTGACTGCATTATTCCACCAAAAAAAAAAAAGCAACAGAAATTTAATTTACCCCACACACACCGGCGTTCGTTACGTTACATCGTTCATCGGCTGAGGTGCGGAGAAATGCAAAAGAAAACTCAACCAGTTCCTTGAAGTCGGACTCAATTCGTAGTTCGGATTAAGGTCCATTGAAGCGGTTGCCAAAAAAGACAGATTTTGTTGTTCAGCGATTTGGACAATTTGGCTACCGACCCTTCCCTAGTGTCAACCGCATAAAGCAGGATGTGATTTTGTGGCTATTCGCGCACATAAATCCAATTCACTGGTGATAGGTTAAATTTGTAAATTAGAAGCAGCGTGTTCGTGTGCGAATTAGTGTCGAGTAGATGGTTCACGCATTTGCTGTGGGCACGTACGTACCCTCGGTGGAGAGAAAAAAAACAGATTATTTCATGCAAAATACACGAAATGGATCTAAATTGGATGTGAGATAGTGGAATGCTGATTGTTATTAAATTATTGCGTCGACAGAGAGAGGAAGCTGACGTCGTGGGTGACATGTGGACGAATTGACCCCCGCACAGCGGCCTTTCGTCTATGGAAGTGAACTTGATAAATTGTGATATTTTTTTTGTTGCTCTGCTTTCGGCAATATGGCAACATTATCTATTTCAATAACTTACATTGTAAATATTTAGTGTTTTTATCTGGGTTGGTGAGAATCTTTAAAGATATCATGTACTCATAGTAGTGTCAGATTTCTACTGACTAAACAAGTTTTTTTTGTTATACATATAAAATACTATATTGTAGAATTGTCAAAGTGCGCTTAGTTCTTTAACCCTTTCATGCCCAAATTGGCGCAATTAAAACAAAATTTTTGTTAGGTTCCTGCTTAAAACTATTTTAATCCATTTAATGCTGCTTCATACATTTATTGGTGCAATAAAAATATTATATTCGGGATCCATTGCATAAGTTTTGGTGAAGGGCAATCTCAATAAAAAGTTATATTTCAACAGATCTCATAACTTGTTTTAAAATCATAAAAGCATTCTGTAATTAATTCGATTGTATATGTGTATCTTAAAAATTAAAGGTTAATCTTTCAATTGAAATGTATGGTTTCGAATATAATGCAATTTTAGCAAACATAGACTGCCAATGTTGCATAGGAACAACATTCTATATCGGTATATCCTATCCTTTCGTCCTTGAATATATATTTTTATTAATTTGGCTTAGTTAAGACCTCGTAAGCTAGATTTTAGCAAAAAATATTGTTCTTTGGTTTGAAATAAAATGCGGTCATAAAAGAGTTAAGAAAGCAAACCATAGCGTCGGGACAATAAGACCCGAAACTTCACAGTTAACCTACCACGCAGAAGAAGATAATCATTCTCTAACTTATTAAGTTAGTGTCGAATGATGAGTTTTTTTTTCCGTTGTTTTTAATACACAAATAAAAATATAATTTCTACATTTATACAACTGATATCAAAAACCGAAACCTTTGCTTTTTTTTTTAAATACAGTGGAATCCCTTTAGTACGACTTAGCTTATAACAACCAACCGCTTATTACGACGCAGACCCAACACCATGTTAGGTTTGCATAAAAATTGCAATTTTATTGCGTTGCGTTGCTTTTTGTGCGTTGTCCGCTTAGTACGACTTAATGTCGCCGCTCTCCTGACCGTCGCAATATCCGGAAGAATATCCTTAAAGAATTTACTAAGAACTTTACTAAGAAACTCTTAAAATAAAGCCCAATTTATACACAGTTAACTGTTGTATTTTGGGGGCAAGGCCGCGTACGCCAGGGGAGTTCACCTCCCAAGTCCGCCCGTACGTGATGAAGAATTACGTCCTGCACGAGGTGTCCTTGCTTAAACTGAATACGGCGGAACTAGAGGGGAATAACTCGATAAAACCCATAGTCCCAGGGGTTATACAACCGTGACTAGGGATAAGTGGCACTACGTTATTGTGTCTGTTAATGGAAAACCTATTATTATATTCCGTCACCTATTGAGTTGTTGTTGAGTCACCTATAGGTTGGCTATCGAAGGAGCAAGAGATGCGACCGACGCAGCGAAACAGAGCCAGGCTCTGAGTTCCCCGGCCGAGGTGAAGTCTGCAAGTCCATGTACTGGCAAGGGTAAGGCCAACGCCGAACCTGAACCTATGATTTAGCGTAGCCTGCAGCACCTAAACCCTGAACTCGACAGTAAAGAGTGGAAGGTAATAGGGCAGTGGATATGCTGAAATGGATATACTGAAGAAGCAGGATTTTCAGGTGCGGGTTGGTCTCAACCTCAATGCATCGGTGCCCTGTACATCAACAAGCGAGGTGAGTCTTTGTATGATTATATAATATTGAAGAGCTTAGGAATAGTAAGTAGAGGTTATTAAGAATAGGCAGGAAGTTATCGATGTCACATTAATGAGCAGCTCCTTATCACTGGACGTCGATAACTAGAAGATAGAAGACATTCCCTCTTTCTCGGACCATCGACTCATAACCTTCACAGTCCACATTGTGGTCGAGCGCAAGGTCCAATTTAGGGAGCCCAAAAGAATAAACTGGGAGAATATTCTTAAAATTGTAGGCAAGGGAGCCATTAGTCGCCAACGTCACGGATTCCTCCGACAAGGTGGACCATATCGCGTCGGTGCTCAACAACGTCCTCAATGCGGCCTATAGGGAAGCACGTTATTACGGACGACAAAGGATAATAAAGGTCCACGTCGGTGGAATGGCAACGTTAGCGCACTGAAGAGAAACTTGCGCTTTCTTTTCAACGCCGCGGAAGAAACAAGGAAGAATTCGTTTATGTATTTTTTTTTTTTTTTTAAATACGATTTTTTTCGCTGTCCTCGTAGTTTTTCTTAGGTTTTATATTGCGACGACCTCCGCCTCCGAACTGTTGGAAGAAGAAGTTTATCCCTTCCAGCCAGAAGTTTTTTTTATGTTTGATTCAGAATTAAAATACGCATCGACCACAAAAAGTCACCTTACCACTATATTTCACACAATTATAAAAATTTAAATGTATGATTAAATAACAAGTTTCTGGCTTTTAAAACTGGTATAGTACATCATTGTAACTGCTGCCGTTGTTTTTTAATAATTTCGTTTTTCATGTTAATTGATTTTTCTTCAATTGCCTCCAGCTCCTAAATGGGACGGAGATAGCTCCCCCCCCCCTCCTGTTGTAAAAAAAAATGCTTGTTTTTGACCCCTCTACATCATAATTTTTTGGCCTCAAAGTTATCATACTCTCCCTAGGTATTTCATCTCTTTTACAACTTCATGTTACTGATTTTTTTAGCGACCAGTAATATTTTCGTGTTTTATCCGTAAATGAGCAGTTGGGTATCCGGCCGAAATAGAATATAATTAAAGGGGAACGGGAGCGTATATGTTTGCTTTATAAATAAAACGCTTTATTTGATTTTAACTTTGTAATTTTATTATTTTTACGTTAATGATATTTAAACTTTAACTGCTCTATTTGAGCGCTTCCTAAATACTGATCTACTAATCTTTCCTTTCGTCTTCTCAAGGAGTAGGTTATATGGTTCCAGTAGAAGTAAAGTGTTTTGTTTTGCTTTAGGTTATATGGTTCCAGTAGAAGTAAAGTGTTTTGTTTTGCTTTAACAAAACACTTTACTTCTACTGGAACCATATAACCTACTCCATATAGTATTATCTCTAAAAGCATAGAGTTCTTGACTCTTAGCGTAGGATTAATTTCTGCTAGGTTCACGGTCATAAGAACCGAACATACTCTCTCTCTCCTCTCGTCTCTTGAGAAGACGAAAGGAAAGATTAGTAGTATATTAGTTACGACTTTCAGTTATGGAACAGCTGCTGAATATGACTGTGAAACATTTAAACTTTAGCGTTTTAGTATTTATTGCGTTATAAAACTTTCCAACCATTTTGATTTCGGACCATTGTAACTTTAACTACAATCACATAAAACTGCTTAGTAACTGAAGTTTTTCTCTCTGTTAATTTCTACATGTTCTTTTCTGGTTCGAAATGATTTCTGGAAACGATGCCAAAGGTGAACATATTTCGCATGTAAGAAGGCATACAATACGTTCAGGACAGGTCTGAAATAAGCCGAATCGCATCAGAATGCATCCAATCAGCCAACATCGACAGTAGTAACCAATTTTGTGACTCAATTTATTGCAGCAAAACAATTTGTCTAGAAAGTGGCAACAAGAGGTTTTCAACAATCTTTAGCCACATCCTGAGTACTGACATGAAGAAAACAAACTAATTCATTATCCTCGCAACAACCTCATCAATTTCGAGTCATTTTAAAATGTATGTGCGTCAACTCAATCAAAATCTCCAGAACAAAGCCATAAATTAATTCAAACTTCCTCCACACACAATTGCATTCCACATGCTCACAAAGTGATACCAAAATGGATAATTATCAAATAAGAGACGACGTGTGTTCAATTTTTTTTTTTTTTTTTTTGCAAGAGGCACGAACACCAGCGAAAAAAAATCTCTTCAACAACAACAAATCCGATCCAATAAACACAGAAAATCATCTCATCAACCACTGAGTCGACTTAATAAACATAACAACAAAAAACCATCTGACTGCAGAAAGCGACAATCTGACGATCGTTTACGTACACTCGTCCCCAAACTGTGGAATGTATCCAGCTGCCTGCTGGGATCAACATGTATCTAAACACGCCGCACGTTGTGCACACATCTCTCGCGACAGGTAGAGGTGCTCTGTTGTAAGCGGACGATCTACTTTTAGTCCGTACACATCTGAGCATTAACATGCGACGAGGTATGTTTATTTAAAAACTAGTAGCCCTACTCGCTGAGGTGTTAGTCGTTAACGGGCGGCCAATGTGATCACATCGTTCAGGAACACACAAGAGTAAATACACACGAAATCGATCCATAAAGTTGATTTACAATTGCACTTTTTTTTATCTGAGATGCACAAAGTGCACATCCAGCTAATAATTTTCTCCCTCACGATTACAAATTTGTTTGAAAAAAAAAACATACATAAAAAAAATAGTATCACAACCGTTTGTGAAGTGTAATAGTGATATTAAGTGTACAGTTCGAAATTGAGTGCGGCGATACACGATTAAGGAGAAGATCAATCAACGCAAAGACGACAGATACTAGTTTCTCTTTTGGATACCACTTGACCGGCTGCTGCTGTTGGATATACAATTTTATTTATTTCTTATTTATTTATTTTGAAAAAGGTATGTTACGGGGCCAGCTTGTCAATGAAATCGAAAGTGGGGTGCAAACCTGCCACCTAAAAGCGAGGCGTGAGAGATTAGGTGGTGGCTGGTGGAGAGATATGAAATCAAAATGTTGTGTTTAGTGTTTAACCAATCTGCAGGTGTCCGTAGATAAGGGGATGTTTTGTAATGCTGATCTTGGGCTACAAACGTCGCATCGAATTAGGGGAGGCTATTTGTGAATGAATCGAGCAGCTGGAAGTGGTGAGAAGTGTTATTCGATAACTTGAGCTTTTCAGAAAGGGTTGAAAGTGTTTCGTACTGGTCGACAAGTCAGTCAACAGTTGATTTCAGAAGAAAATCACGAAGAATGAGTCGTGAAGGTTTTTTTTAATCAAAAAATTGTTGATACAAAATTGAAACTGAGTCGGGAAGTGTAATTTTTTGGGTACGTTGACAATAATTGTGAACTTTTTTCAAGATTAGATGTGTGTCAATGAGTTCTCTAAACTGAAGATCGGCCTTCTGGAAGATTGATCTTTTTTTGTTAATTTACAAAAATATTTAATATTAACTTTGTAATTTCTAATTTTGCTCTTTAGACTTTATATAATGTGTATGTTAAAATGTTTCTTAGAGATTTCCCTCCAGTCCCTTAACTGCAAAATAATAACATTTAAATCCAATTTAAAAAGGATTTGAATATGTTACCTCTTAAATTGTATTAAAAATAAGACATGTTCAATTTATCTTAGAACGAGTAGTCCTTAAAATGTCAATCATAAAAAAACTGTAGAAAAATTCTTTACCGTAAAATTATCAATTTTCCGAATTAGAAAAACAATTTGTATGGTTTTTGTTCGCTTATTCATTAAGTACCGTGTAAAATTTACTTAATAGGTACTATGAAAACCGTTTTCCTTTTGCTAAAGTTTTTTGTCAAACTATGAGCCGCTAAAAAGTGACTAATAAAACGCTTTTCATTCGAAAAGATAGATCACAATGATACATTTTTAACTTTTTGTTTTTATTTTACATAGTATTACTTTAATAAAACGAAACAATAAATGTGAATATGGTCGCTTTCCTAAAAATTGTAGAAACTCGAACAATCTGAACTAAAAAGGTGATTGAATGGACGGATTTAGTTTAACCTAAATTACAAGATTTGGTTCTTTTTAAAATTGCCGATCTCAGACTCTGGCCGACTTTTGTAGCCTTCACTCCCTGTATTAAACATAACTTAAAGGCTATTACGTAGCCACATGTTTTGTACTGCATTTTTCAGAAAAAACCTGTCAGTCTTACGAACGAATCTCCTTATATACTTTGTCACTCGGAGACTAAATTGAAAAAATAAGAAGCCTTAGATTTTGGTTAGTTTGAATGAACCCAGAAGACGACTGCTTGTTTTTTAATGGGTGTATTATTCTGCCTTAAAAATTACAATTTCATCACTGTTTTCTCAACTCACCGAGTTAAGTAACTTTTATCAGTTTATTTTGAAATTAACTAAGCACGTTCAATAAACGAATGGAATGATTCACATAGTTTGTTTATTTTGTAAGAAAACTTAACTACTCGTGTTTGCATTAAGTGTAATAATCCATTAGCATAATGCTTGGAATTAGAATTTAATTGCTTGAGTCATGTCGATGTTCTTTGGGAAATGAAACTTCGGTTTTGAAATTTGCAAAGGTTGATTTGATAGTTGGAAAGTTTGACGACGTAAATGGAAATATGATGATGGTGAAAGGTCGAGTGTTGAAGAGACATTCACTTATGTAAGACTAGGCATTTTGTGACGTATACGCCATGTGTTCCTGAGAGTTTCTTTAAAAATATACGTTTCTTTGACCGATCGGAGGTGAACAGACAAATGCGAACGAATTAACACTCATCCTAAGGCATTTTAAATTGCAGTTTATTTATTTATCTTTTTATTTATTCATTTATTTATTTATCCATCTATTTATATATTTTGTCTTTCAAGTAGAATATGTAGTTGCAGAGCTTTATTGATAAATTTCTTGTTTTTCGACTTTTTTTGTCCACATGAACCGCAAGATGTCAATGTCAGTTCTTTAGTTTTAGTTAATGACATTCAAGCCAAAAACTTTACTCTTGAAATTCGAACAGAATTAGTAATTTTCATTTTCACAATGGGACTGTTGTTGATGTAGCAAGCATCCGTGTCAAGCACCACCCAAATTAGCACCAATCTATCTTAATCATTTAGAATAATTAAACGTGTGAATAAAAATTCCATTGATCGATTTCCACGAATCGCTAGATTAACTTTTAATCAAAATTCAAAAACAAAATGAATTTACAAAAATTAACATGACGCAAAGTGGACAGCCAATGCTGCAACAGCCAGTAAGCAACACTTGCTTTAACATCAGCGCATGTACACACATCTCCATGTATATCATTAAGTTCCTGTAATACAAGAAAGATTGCTCGCTCTGCAGCGGCGCAACAGAGGCAAGGTGCTGAGCTTGTGTTCGCAACTTAGCGCTTCTACATCGGGCCCCGTGTCTCTCTTTCTTTGGCTGACTGCCTGTAAGTATCCAATTCCTCATTCCCATATCTCGTTTTTCGCAGTTTTCATTAAATTCCAAAAGTATTTCTTACGATTCCGACAAATAATGCGCAAAAAGTGAGCGAATAACCTAAAACAGCAGTGGTAGCCACTTGACCGCAGGGAGGGGGCACTTTAAAATTTTGAAATACGTGCGAGCATATGGCTTAAAATGCATGGAACGGCAATGAAGTGGACCGGGCCTGCACACGAAACAATTTTTTCACTGTGGTGTCATATTGAGTGAGATACACTCGATACGGACGGTGTCGTGCACCAATGCATTTGTATCTCGGTGTTTGCAAGTAAAAAAAAAAAAACAAAAATAAACAAAATGTTGAAATGAATGTACACGTCAGGTGTGATGGGGATGCGAAATGCGTTTAGAAAAAAAAATAAATTTTTCATCGTTCAGATATACATGGCTTCTGATCTTTAAACGTAAACTACTAAAAATTCGCAATCGCTATTGGAAAAATATCGTTTTGACCGTTTATATTATTGGCATATTTTGTTGAGTTGCCAAATGCGTAACTGCATATAGATGTCAAAAGTTACTAACGATTAAAAAAATTGCTAATTTTTTTTGTTTTATTCTCTTAATTTTGAAAAAAGAAAAGCAAAAACGCAAATTTTTTTTGGATTGGAATATGCGGTACGTGCGCAGCGTTGCCAGACGTCCCGATTTTAAGCCCAAAAATTAAATGTCCCGTTCGGGACAGGCACTGTTTCAATTCCTATTTTTCAAATATTTTCATTCAATACATCATCCTCAAAATCGAAAAATGAGTAGGTTAACTCTGAATCTCTGAATATCACATAGAGATATGTATGCGCTATCCTATTCGAGCCGTGATGATGTGACCGTGGCAAAGCAAAATATAAAAGATTTATTTTTCTTTTTTTTCTTGCTTAGGGGATGGTCTGTGAACTGCTCGCTGTTGGCGAAAAACTTCCATTTTCTCATGTTCGTTGACTTCGATGTTCGCGAAAAATTCTTATGGATTTAGAAAAAAAGGTCAGCTTCAACTCTTTACCGTTATTGAAAATACAATAAAGATACACAGATGCGGTTTCCACAACGCATTATATCCTCAAGTTGATGGCAGTCACAGTAGGCAGTTTCAATTGAAAAGGTGGTGTGCTGCTAGCTAATTGTTTTGCGTAATTTAATTACATTAAATAAAAGTGGGATAGATAATGGAGTTATTTTATAATTTAGCCTAAATCATATATATAAGAACCGTTTAAAGATGAATAGAGAGGCCGATAATGTTGTTTCGGATTGATCTGATCCGAAAAACATAACACCGAAGAAAAAAGCAAAATTATTAAAATATCGCCTAACAATAGAAAATGGAGGGACAATCACTGCGGATTCTAGTGAATATAGTGCTTTTGTAGACTATGTACAAAAGAGTTTAATATTTCTCATGGCGGACTAAAGGATATAATGAAGCACTCAAAAAATATAACCAGCTATTTCAAGGGTCCAGGTAGTTCTTATTTTGATCGTGATCTCGATGATATTATGTATGAAACATCACACACATATTGTGTGTCAAACATTCGTTAAGTTATAAGAGTATTCATTGCTTTCAAAAATGATTGCCCCTCATGTACGCTGTTTCCAAGGTAGCGAAGAACGATAGCGATATGACGAAGAGTAAAACAATAGTTTGTGAAGTACTGAAAAAAGAGTGAAGTAATAAAAAAGAAGGCAAAATATACTTTGTGAAACATTATATAAATATAATTTGTAGTTATCGCAAGTACATAACTTCATATGGAGCTGACAATGTAAATGTAAACTTTGGTTTAAATCACTCAGTTTACAATAATCTCGTTGAGAAGAGCGAAAAAATATTAAAACCTAACTGTTCAATTCACATCGTGCATAACAGGAGCAAGTTTGCATGTGATAGATTAGAGATAGACATAAAAGCTATTATCCTAAAAATATACGGCCACTTCTCTCATTCAGCTAAACGTCATGCTGAATTAATTGAAAGGTTGAAACTGCGCTAAAAGACTGTTCGAATTATTGCGTCATGTTAAAACAGGATTTTTACCTCTGTTCAATTAGGCTTAGCCCGATTTTGAAACATTTTACAATTTTTGAGTTTCGATCTATTTTATTAAAGGTTTTTTTCAAGCATTATAATTAGCACAAACTTTTTCTTTAGTGTTCTAAATCCGAAAAAAAATCACCTAGTAAGCATAGGTATGTACCTTCTCTCTAAACTTTGCCACTAAACTAGTAAGGATTTACAAGTTATAAGCAGTTTTTTATAAAAGACGAGACGCAAACACCGAAGTGGTTGTATAAGGGATTTTGAGTCCTTTAGAACGAAACCCTAAAAAATAGTATACATCTTTTTTTGGCAATTTAAAATGATACATGAAAAACTAGAGTGCTTCGTTGCCCATAACAAGATGTTTTTTTTTGGCGTTCAGACCTCATGACCTAATTTAAATTTTTGGCTGTATGGAAATATTTTCTTGTGAACTGAAGTGAACTCGATAGCATAGATAGTAATTCCTGTTTTTTGTGCCTCTTTCGAAAGTAATTAAAATGGGAATACTATTGTGTCTCTAATTCCAGCTTCATAAATTAATATTTTATAGACCGTTGAAGGTATTTAATACCACACATGCGTTTCTGTTGCCAATTTTTCCCTGGCTGTTGGTAATAATTACATTAATTAGCATGGAGAAACCGACCAGTTTTATGGCTTTTCTAAAAATGGTAGAAGACGGCAATAAAATTTATATGAAAAATAGTGACTGTTATGAGTCTTAAGTGGAGCTTTTTCTAAATCTATAAATATTATAAAACAAAGTCGAAAAAAATGTTTGGGGAGTTTAATCTCAGGAACTACTGAACGGATTTGCATGCGGTTTTCACCAGTAGTATTGTTGGGTATCCATTATGGGTATGCACATTTTATAGACATTTAGGTACAGCAAGTTAACGGTATATTGAGATAAGTAAAAAAAGTCGAGAACTGCCAAACTTCTAAGGCGGGCGCTGTCTAAACAGTTAAAGATACGAAAAAATAATGTACTGGGAAATTGATGGCCTCAAAAAGTTCTAAAAAAAAGTCAGCGGTGGCATATGTGTATCTTTTAAGGTAGACTCAATATAACCAATTTTATGGTTCTGTAAAAATTCGAAAAGCCAATCCGCCCTGTAGTTTCCACACCGCTTTGTCAAAAAATCTGAAAAAATTACAAAAAATCGGCTTCCATGAGTAAATTTAAAAAAAAATAATTTCAGCATTCTAGCCCCAATACTTTTGGAGCTTTTGGCCAAAAACGATAAAACGTAAATATGAATTTCGAAAATCTAAAAACGCAGTTTTATAGATCGCGGAGCAAGCACTAAGAAATAATAGCTATAAAAATATCGATTAGTTAGTGAAATCCGAGAAATCGCTGATTAAAAGATTTTTTCAATCTATAAAATTTTGGCTGAAATCGATGCGAGTCTCAGTGGTGTTTTTCATGTTCATTTCAACCCCTATTTGCTCGACTTAAATTTGCTGGCATGACGATGATCGCGCGGAAACGGTGTTGTACGGATAGAGGCATATGAGATGTGAAAAATGGATATATGTATATATGTATGTGCATAGGTTTACATAAATGTACACATTAAAAATACAGGCAGCGATGAAAGAACGTGGTATTTTTTGTTGGAATATGATAGCCAATGGGAAAATAACATATCTGATGCGTGTTCTATTCTACAGGAATATAACAAGGACACTTATTTACTTTGATAATTTCGTTGTGTAAAATTACTGAACCTTTGTTGCCGAGGCAAAATCACCGCAAAATATGATTGAAGATATGTTGTACCGCAGACAACAACAACTGTCATCCGATTATGGGAACATTGATCAAAGTACATACAGTCGAATCATTCTAAGTCGAATTTTCACGGGTTAGAGTCTGTAATATTTGCATTGGGCGGCGTAACAGCCCGTTGAGAACCAGAGCCTAGCTTTTTAGCATCTCCACTGTGTTGTGCGCGTTATAATTTTGACACATGTGGAGGGGACCTGGTGTTTAATGCCGGCTCCGAACGGCGAATTGCGAAAACTTTTCGTGACACTCCAGGAGGATTGTCAGTCGTTCGCCGGAGGTGGGGCCGTGAAAAATGTTTGTGGTGTTTTTTTTTCCTCGACTTTTCCCCTAAACTTCCAATACACGCGGTAAATGAAGCAAGAATGCATCTCAGATACCTACCTGTTTTCATATTAAAAGCTGATTATTTGTGTGTGCGCGATGCGAATAGAGGTGGTTCTCGGCAACGATAATGTTCGCTCGCGATGTTCGCGTGTAGGGCCATGTGTGCAAGCTAATCCTCATTTTTACTAGCAAAGGAAGTTCTCCTTTGCTCTCTCTTTTTTGCATAGGTAAACAACAATAAGGGCAACCTCTTGCGCTTTTTCTCCGACGTGTTTGCACTACGAGAATCAATACGAAATTAATGTTCTCGAAATGTGTTCATCGTCTAGGACCCCAATGGGAGAGTCAGATAATGCGAGTGTACGTACTTGCTACAAGTTGCGAGGGGACTTTTTTTTTGTCTGTTTTTTAGCCAAAGAAATAAAACTCGACTTAGAGGTTTTGAAAGTAGACTAAGGCCGGAAGGAATGTATTCGGGTAAGAGGTATTTTCGACTTAGAGAAATTCGACTGTATGTTCTGTGGAATTTTATTTCAAGTAGCCATATAACATTAAACCATGCAGAATACATGCGAGAAAAACTATGATCATTACTGATTTATTGAAGTGATTCAAAACGAGTGTCTTCTGAAAAGGGGAAAAATCGTTTGTGATTTAATTATGTTATTAGTCTACAATAACAAGGGGAATATTTTCTTTTTGAATGGTACTGGAGGCAGCGGGAAGACTGCTTTTGCTGTGGGATCGTCTGGAATTGAACCCACACTTTTAGATGGCGGAGGAACTGCTAACTCTGCTTTTAAACTTCCATTAAAATTTTGTAGTGTCGATGTTTCAAGTGTTTGCAATGTTTCCAAGTAGAGTAATACTGGTAAATTGACGTGGGATTGTAGTTCAATAATTTAGGACGAGGCTTCCTAAACAAAACGTCTAACAAGGTGCACTAAAGCAAAGTCTATGCTTCACTGAAAAAGTTATACTTATGGCTGCACATAAAAAATCATAACTTCAACCTAATATAAGTGTTGCATACGGAAGAGACATCACATCACTTTCCAATAATATGCTTCAAATAAGACCAGAAAAATTTGAAGTAAGAAATGGGAAGGTAAATTTCAGAAATATCTTTTGCTTTGGTGTCGAATATTTTAGAAATGATTGAGAAGGTATATTCGGATATTGCAAACTTATATAATAATTCATTTGGTTTGAGGGAAGGGCTATTTTGTGGCAGACAAATAAGCAAGTCAATTAAGTTATTGATTCAATTCTTGCCAAATGTGATTCATCATCAAAAGTCTATTATTTAGTTGACCGCGCTTTAGATGTAGAAGAAGCGGTGCATTACCCCAAATTATTTCTAAATTCACTTTCTGGTATTCCATTACTGGAATACTAAAAAACTTTAGATATATAGTGCTGCCTGCGCGAAGCCAGGACGGGTTGCTAGTCTTCGATAAAGTTATGTGATCCAACTCGCTTTATTATATTTTTTATGTGATAACTATCAAATAATTAGAGCGATTTTTTTTTACTTTTTCTTATGCATTGGATTGTGCTATTAAAATAGCAAATATTCTTTTCGTGGATCTATTTTCTAGTATTTGAAACGTGGTATTAGACTGTGTAACAAATGAATCAAATAGTTTTAGAGTTTCAGCAAAGGTTCTTGCCTCATTTTAACCGTTCCATGCCCGAATTGATTGGGGCGTTACCAAAATTATTTTAATTATATAGAGTTGTTTGGTTTGTTAGTGTGAACTGATATCAATTTAAAAATCCTATGTATTCTGGTCTAGCCGTTATGAAATGTTGACTATAGGCAATATTGGGCATTGGTGGAATAATATGAAAACATAGACATTTTGTTAATTTCTACTTTCTATTAATTTTTTATTAATTTTAAATACAATTTAGTTGGGATATGATACAAAACAATTATTTGTGACTTTTCATACAAATAAACTTTCCATTCAGTATATTTTGAGTGAGCCTATATTTGCCCTTCGATCCCCATACGATTTGACCGATTTGGTTAAAGGGAAACTCTCAGTAGTTTTTGGAAAAAGTTATATTAATGTTTTTTTCGCAGTATGCATAGCATTAGAGCGCTCAAAAAAGAACTTAAAGACAGCAGGAATACGAACTAAATAGGTCAGCTACCAATGGAAACATTGCTGATAATATGTTCACATTATGTTTAAGGCCTAACCAAAACCAAATGACAGGTTTCCACTGAGTAATGAATTATAAGCCTTAAGAGCCTTAACAAGCTGTAAATTCGGCCAAAGCCGAACGATAAGACTAAAATGTTTCTATAAATTTTATAGTTGCGTAGCAAAGCTTTTTTTTTTTATCTAAAATACGTTCATTAGAAAGCACTAAACACATTTCTTTTTCCCAGTGAGATTCTTTTCGGTACATTTTCGGTTGTAAGAAGTTTTTTTCTGAAGCGTAAAAATGTTTTTTAGATTATTTTAGTAACATCTGTCTATTCGCTGAACTGTAAAGTCAGGTCAAATCAAGGCAACGCTTAATCTTCTCAAATGAATTAGTTAAGACACAAAAGTAGTGATCCCAAGTTTATGTTAAGCAGAAATTAATTTTTCAGTAAATTTTTACAAATGCAAAAAAAACATGTGACGACAGAAAAGTAATCTCATTCATTGATAAAAACAAATTAATATTATTTATATCACGTTTCGGTGTATAAGCAAGTTGGTTAATATACAAAACGTGTTAATATGCAATGTGATACTGAAAAGTTTGCGCATGAGTGCGGAAGGAAGTTAGCCAATATCAATTCTCTACATCCCTGGTAAGACAGTGACATAAATAAAAAGTGCATCAGGAAATGTTGTAATACCATGTTCTTTGAGTCTTTTTGCTTAGAGTGTCGTCTTTAAGACGGCACTGAGGGTAACAGAAGCCCATTGTTTTACGCTCAGACCTTTTTGTGGAGGGTAATATCTCAGATATGTGGGTGTGGGTGCGTCGGACCGTTAAGTGAACGTGCACGTACTTCAAACAATTTTCTCCCGCCCCTCCTCCAGGGGACTACTGATAATAATCCTGAAGTACTTCTGCCATGAAAAGCAATTCGCTGTTAGGAACCGGCAACGAGCCGTGTGTGCCCTCTGCATGTGTCAAATTATACCACGCATAACACAGTTCAAGGCTAGGCTAGGCCCTCATTACATTAATACCAGTACCTACTCAATTACCTTATGTTGTTTTCCGGGACATCAAATGGCAGCTCCACTAGCAAAGGAAGTGTGACAAATATATCGGAGTTTGCGCCCATCGCGATTCCAATTAAGCACGTCTTCAGTGATTTGATATTAAACTTTTCTCAGGGGCTTGTGTTAGATGAAAATATGGCACTTCCTGTCGAATTATCAAAATCTTTTATAACCGATGTAGACGGCATAAGTTTTGATGTGCTTATAGCCGAATGCAACTTGTTAGGTATCACAATTTTAGGCGAGGCCTGACATTATTGGACACTTGAGGTAACGCTGGATATTTGTAGGCCGCCGATACACTGGAGCATGTGCCAACACTAGATTTAAGATGCTGGGAATCCACTTCATCAAGTCGAAGAGTGAACCAGCTAGCTGTAGGCCAACGCAACTCGTAAGTTACGCTCTTGCATCTTAATCCGCCTGCTTTAACCAGTGGTAACAGGAAGTTGTAATGAATAAACTCTGGTCCAACACCTCTTGAGGTCATTGCACCAACACCACTTTGAGGTCATTGTTCAACAAAAACAACTATTGAGAACTTTTATTTAGCTAATTTGGCGTATGATTTCCAATCTTCTTAATTCAAATCAGCACGACCGTTGTCCAAACAGTCCTCCAGTCAAATTAACACAAAACTGATATCACTGCCTCTTCTATGCTTGTATCATTCCAACAACTTGAACTTTAGATTTCTGCTTTTGCACAAAGAATATTTTGAACAGAAGCATCGGAAAACGTCGAAACGAGTCCTCATCCATCCAATCCGAATCCACTTTAACATCAATCGAATTATAAATTCCCCTGCATCACTTTCGCAAGACTTATTTTTATATCTTAGCGAATTTTTTAAATTCCCCTGCGTTCAACGAAACTGAAGTTGTAAATTTCACCTACAAACAGCCAACACAAACAACAACTTTACTGAAATATCTATCAACAGTTAAATGTTTGTCAAGGTAAAAGCTGATGATTATACTGGTCTAAGTGTGTCAAAACACGGTCCACGTGCACGTGTTACCAATAAAACATTTCTCTCCATGCACATGCGCGTCGCTCGTTACCTCGCTGAGGGATTCCCTATCGCACGCGAAAGAAAATAACAAAAAATAGCCAACGCGGATTAGGCCGAAAGCCACACTTAACCTCTACAGGCCAGCGACCAAAAAATAAACAAACAACAGACGTTACTCGTCTGTCTCGGACAATCACAACAACGGCGAAACGAAACTAGTTATGGCACTCTGAGAGTTCATTGATAGCCACTCGGATTTACATGAAGCGGATTGAACTGGTTTTTCCGAGTGTTTTTCGATTCGGCTTTGGCATTAAGTGGCGTTTAAATGATTCATTTGGTTGTAGGAAGTGGAAGACATTAATTCTGCTCACACATGTGTTGCAATGGAACGATGGGAAGCGGGCGGCGGCGGTGTGCTTGAGCAGTATCTTTTGCATTTGGGCATGATAGCCTTTCTTTTGTGGTAGATGGATCGGCACTGATTAAGTGCAAGTGGTGGATAATTGGGCGGAGACGTGGAGATATTGTTAGTTTTTTTGGAAGCAAGTGCAGCCGGCGTTTCTCTTTTGGTTGCCCGTGGTGTGGGTGTGAAATAGTGACCTGATTTACATTTGAAGTTTTCAGTCTTCTTTCTTTCAGTACATAGCTCAGCGTCAGCGATAAAGTGGATCAAATGCGTTTGAACTTGAAATTCCAATAAAATGTGGTTAATAGTACAACAAGACTATGTTGCGTTATACAGCTACAGCTTTAGTATCTGCTCATTACCATGCTTGAAGCGGCGTATAAATCACTAGGTGCCAAATCTAAAATTGAATGCTGGTTCATGGAACCTTAAGTCAGTGGAGTCTCATGGAGACCACTTTGCCATATTTAGTTTTTAGTTTTAAGGTAACCTATAATCAAAAAATATGCACCACCATGAAGGACCGATGTTATGTCAAGAATCCGGAAACGATTCAAGTAGCTAAGACCAATATCATTGTATCAATCCGTCAGCTACAGCCTGAAACATCAACAATCAAGTTCTTGAAAAATTTGTGTGGCTGAATGCGCAGCTGCGAAGCCAGCTGAGGATCGAATGACGTTGTGCTCCATAATTAATGGGAATGTTTGCTCTTACTAATAAAGCCATATAATACAATTTTGATAATTTTATTGCGTTTTAAAAAAAAAATCCACCTTGTATAAATTAAACTTTCTTAAATTTTGTTGGAACTTAAATACCAAGCCCAAGTGTGAAATTCGCACTTATAAAAATAATTTTGATTACACTAAAAAATATTCAGCGATTTGTGTTTGCTTTACTTTTTAGCGTTGGAGCACTGACCTTAATACCTTATTTTATTGGGACTATTCAAAACAGAAGTGGGCGCAGTGGCTTAATCGTTAGTGCATCGGACTGTTAAGCGAGAGTACTCGGGTTCGAATACAGCTCGGGGAAAAAACACCACCAGCAATTTTCACGGCCCCACCTGTAGCGAACGACTGACAATCCTCCTGGAGTACTTGTGTCACGGAAAGCTTTCGCAATTCGCCATTCGGAATCGGCATTAAACTGTAGGTCCCCTTCGCATGTGTCAAATTATAACGCGCACAACACAGTGCAGGCGCGAAAAGCTAGGCTCTGTCCCTTCGTGGACTGTTACGCCACTAATGATGATGATGATGATGATGATTGAAAACAGAACAGAACAGAAATTTACTATCACAACCGTTTTCTGTAGCTGTTCTGTGTGTGTAACAGTAAAGAGTCATTGCGAAACAAAGATTTGACGAGCGCTTTTCGTCACACATTTAAAAAATATAATTATGAGAAGTCGAAGCAGGTTAGGGTAAAGAATTTTCGTTACTTTTAAAATGCTTCAAACCATGTCAAGTGTCATGTGCTTCAACAGCTCATCGGGTTGTTAATTACGAAAAAAGTAACTATCAATTAGAACGAGTTAATTTCGACGAGAACATTATCTAACGAAACAATCTATGCAATTAAGTTGAGATCACGTTGGCAACTTCAATCAAAACATTTCAGCCTCGTTTGGTTTGCGGAACAGAATGACACAAGAGCGACTTCCACAGCGTTTGTGACACATGACAGAAGGCAGAAGCCACTTCCTGCAGCTCGCACAAAGCGTAAGTTCAATGAGCGCCTGCCCTCTGCCTGTATTTCACCCACCTGTCTCACATGGAAATAGACTTCCAAGTTAGCAATACAACTACTCGACAAGCCAATTAATTGAAACCGGTGTTACGCCTGTCGTAACAAAAAAATGACTCACTCACGTCCAAGTTCAGCACCGTCCATCAATCGAAATCTAAAGACTCCCGCCCATCATGCCCATGCGAATTATTCGACTGAGGGAGCCGGCAATTCTGCGGGGGCAGTCTGTGATGCAAGTAGTAGAGTTTCGCCACCAATCTCGAGCGTCGGAACACAGTGACATCGGGAATTGTTGTTAATCAGTTGCGCGGCAGCTCGATGACACGATCACTGCTAAAGCCAGAGTTTCATTTAATTCATTTAATTGAAATGTTTTTGATCGTTTTGTCTGTTCTCGGCGACTCGAAGTGGACGAGATATCAGCATGCAAAGCACGCGGAGGGGAATCCACCGGTGGCGGCGGAGACTCCGCATAGATTCTAACTCTGAACTGACCTCGGGCATTAATAAAAAATCACGCGACAGCGTGCTCTCGAATATCACAAGCGAGGGCGCGAACTGGCCTAAAATTTAATTTACATGCTGGTGAGGTTGCGGACGGTAATTGTTTTGTAAACACCCCCCCAAATCGGGCGGTTGATGAGTCGTACATTGGAGCGACTAAGGAATTCTGCTCACGTCACGACTTTTCCGTTTCGCCGCATCAAATTTTGCTGGTTTTAAATTTCTTTGACTTTGAATTTTCTCAACGTCTGCGGAGGAGGTGAGGGAGGGGAATGTGGGAATAAATTTGCATGTCGTCTGAGACGCTGTGGTAGGGTACGTTGACGGTGTTGTAGGAATGAAATTTTTAGACGATTGCCCTGCCTTTTAGTTTATAAATTAATTTACATAGACTCGATATTGGTGAAGAAAAATCGGTGTGCACTTTTATTAGGCTTTTCAACACTTTTACGGTCTGTATAAATATTTGGAATTTTGAAAATGTACGAAATTCCAAAGACTTACATAGCCCATCGATATATTAGAAGAAGAAAAGCAGAAACATATTATGTACTTGCTTCCATTTTTGCGTTGAATACTAAATGAATACTGAATAAAACGACCGGAACACAATATCAAAATTTTCAGCAAAACAACCGACAAAAATGTTTCTTAACTTTCGAATTTAACCTCCTAACAATATTCGCTCACTCTTACAACAACTCAGTTCTAAGTTCATGGAGCTTCTTATTGGTCCACATTTTTTTGTAAGCAGCAACAAGAAACACTGTACATTGCACCGTTTTTCGTTGACAATTTTAATATATAAAGACTGATTCCTTAAATAAGGTAATAATTTATAAATCTTATGAAAAAGACGGCAACTATGGTTTTGAAAGCAGTTTAAGAAAGCAGATGATGTAATGAACATGCATTATTTGCATAATTGTGCCCTCCATAGACTTCGCATCGTATCGATATGTGGTTTTAAATTCAATTATAGCTTTGATAAATGCTTGCCCATTTAACCACTTGGCAAATTGTTTCGGCCACAAGATTTTAAGTAGTCACTGATAGAAGAAGAAGTAAACTTAGCGGGTAAACTCACAAAAAATGGGGCTGTAAGAACACTTTATGTTTAGTCGGGTTTGACAAAAGGATGACCAATAATGGAAGTTGTTTTTAATTCTTTTTAATTTGGTATAAAATGTTCTTAACCTTCTCATGCCTGGTGTTGTATGTGACGAGCATGAACTTCATCTACTTACATGTTAGGTGTACAACTTTGCTTCCGCCGTTTTGCAATAGATGGCTGTAGCGGTAAGTGGTAGTCAAAATAAATAGATCGTAGTTATCACACAATAAGCTTAGGTATTTGTAAACATAACGCCATCAAAATATTAGTCGATTTGTGTCTGCATCATAAAGTTGTTCTCGATTAAACATGTCAGCTTACGAGCCAAATTCTCGTCATTTGCGGAAGGTTTTAATTTTCTATATAAATATAAATGTATAACCAGTCCTTTAAAAATAAGGCTCGAACTTCGGAAAAAAAACGGCGGAAGCAGAGTTGTGGTATAACACACCGTTGCGATAACCAGACTTGTATGGGAACGTTAGTTTTGACTTAATTGACACCTAATACCTAACCTAGATTATTTAAAATATATTTTTCCTAGCGCTGGAATAAGCTACTGTGAAAAAGGTGCCAAGCATGAATGCTAACGGCTTCAACAGAGACATATACGAGTTTCATTGATCAGTTCCCATGACCCGATCCAAAGAAAGCAAATTACAGTGTCTTTATATTTATACGGACTCAGTGATAAGTTTTTCTGTATTTTTTTTTTATGCTCGATATACTTGTGCATTTATTATTTTGACTGGCACCGACAAAACCTTTTGCTTTTTTTTTCTTTTCTTTGCTGAGGGGCGTGCTAAGGTCGAATGCACTCGTATTAGGCACGCAGGTATAGCGTTTCATTTCGCAACGGATGAAAACATTTTTGTAACCTAACGTGAGCAATTTGTGTACATTTAACACCTTTCCATGTGTTCATGTAGCGTTTAGCTTGACTTTATATGTTTCATAAGTTAATGACGTTCAAAATTTATGACACGCACGAATAGGTGTCATTTAAATGTCAAGGTCAATTACAAGAGGTGCGGCTTAGAAATTGTCTTAACTTAGCTTAGTTCACTTCCTCTATGCCAATGGCGGCTGATGCGCATTTATTTTTGAAACCAGCTACTAATTTGAAAAATGCTTATCTGAGATTTTGTTTGCGTTTATTAAGAATCACGAAAGTTAGTCGTGGATTTGTAGCCGTGAAGGTCGCTGTCTAGAGCTATTTTGATGAACAAGCCTACGATTGACGATTTTCACGTTTTATTCACGTAAGCACGTGCAAACCGGTGTGGAACTAAACATTAATTTAGTTGCGTAGTTAAAACTGCTAATGTTGTCGGTAGGGCTTTTTGAAAACAACACAGGCATCAGCGACACATCTTTCTGCCTCGAATCGGCAGAAACAGAGAGAGAGCTTGTCATAATTTTATGTAAAGGTGCTAAGTTTGGATGAAAACATTTCAATGACGTTAGACTCGTATATAAAGAGAGCGTACCCAATTTCGTATCCAGACCGGTGAAAAACACAACAAAACATTTTGTCTCAAACAGTTTTCGCAATTAAACTACTACTACTCTGCTTCGATTTTCCTTATTTTCTTTTCTGTCTTGTATTATACATCGTTTGGCTGGCAATTTGTAAAAATAAAGTGCAAACAATTTTTCGCGTTTATTTCATTTACAGCAAACATGTACAAATTTCTGCACACAACGGTAGCAATTTCTTTTCTCATTGATTCATTTGAGTTTGATAGACAATTTTCAGTGGAAGATGATAATAAAACTTTGATATCATTTAACGATAGACTATAAAAGTAGCAATAGGGTTACTATTGAATTGACCAACAACTGTGCAGTCTGTCCCACATCGAATCTCCGTAGCTGCGATTTGCGTCCACAGATAATAATGGGTGCGTTTTGAACAAAAAAAAAAAGCTTTTTACTTTTTACCAGAAATTTATTAGTGCCCCGGGCATGAACATCCCAAAAGACAGAGATCGATAGCTTTACTAGATCCGGGGTCATCCGATTAGCCTCTCTCCCATTTCACCAAAACCTGTGCAATTTGATCGCGAAATATTTCGCATTAATTTGCAATCATGAATAACTAATCCACAAGAAATCTATGAAAGGAATTTCCATTATGACGTTGTTTCGTGAAATAAATTAAAATAAACCTGTCTTTGTTTTTAGCTCAGTGCTCACAAATGCGTCTTAGAAAACCCAAAGTAGAATTACAATGTAAATTAACTCATCAATCTAAACATCAGGCCGTGACGCATTCTGAGATTACATTGTGTCATCTTTGCGGGGTCTTTATGAATGAATTTGCATTTGGTCTCACAAAAACCCGAAAAAACCAGCAGAAAAATAAGTTTAAATAAAAAAAGAGAAGCGGCAACAAGATTTTAATTTATTCACTACCGGGATCGAGTGTTATGTGAGAGTAAAAATAGTTTTCGAAAAATATCTTTTGAGTACTTAAAATAAACGAAAACATGTATCACGGGCAAGATCACGCCCGCCCCTGACGAGTGCAATGGCTTTGCGAATGCTGAAGCACAGCAAATTTGCGTGCAATGGGGATGCAAGTTGTTAAAGTTTTCTTTCTACCTCAGAGCCAAGTGTTAATCCTTGCCAGATTATGCGGAACGACTTACACTTTGTTGCTAATGCAATAGTCCACGAATTTATTTGAGTATTACATAAAATAAAAAAGTAGACGTCGATGGAACTCCTAAACTTAAAAGCATGCACGTGTTAACTGAAAGTCAGGAATATCTTTGTCGACAGTGACGGAAACATAACTCGATTGAGCGGAGTTAGTATGTTAAACACTTTGATTATAATTGTTTCATACTAGCACTGAGATCAATAAAGTCACCTCCCACAAAATTGACAAAAAAAGCCGTTGGGGGAGGAATGCATTGACTGTCTGAAAGCACAAGAATTTAAAGCAACAGTTGAAACTACAAAACCTAGTCCACCTTTTTTATTTCGAGCTTCGAATACACAGTCACAAGGTAGAAAAAATTGCATTTCCTATTTTTTAATTTTTTTTGTAGTTATTTTCACATTTAAAAATATACTTGAGTGTTACATTACTTCTACTGAGGATTCTAAAAAAATCCGAAAAGTAAAATTCATCGCAAAAATTAACTCGATTACATGTCCTAAAGTAACGAACACTCTTCGACTTTCAACTTTATGGAGACTTACAAATATAATAAATATTCTGCGTAACAGCTCATAAAGGACAGGGCCTAGCTTTTCGAGACTTACTTCTGTCAAAAACAGATGTTTCCGAATAACCTCGACCTTCTAACCGGCTTAAGTTCAAGAACGCTACGTCAAACTTTTGTCAATTATTGCGAAAGTCAACCTCCACGTGACCAACACTCACTAGAGCAAGAGAGATATTCTTCCACAGTTGCCGCACAGTATGCCCACACCAAAGCATAAATTTTAAAAAGTCTTAAAAGAATAATTACAGGTCTTAATGAATATCTCTGGTGTGACACACGACAGACCCCAAGATAAATGTATTCTTAGCAAATTACTTAATTGTTGGCACACATTCTGACGATCCAACTCGGCCGCAGTATTCACGAGATGCCGTCTTTATCAGACGACAACAAAAACGTCCACGTCCACGTCCACAACGGCAACGACGACACCGACGGAAACGCCAAAGTCAAGTTCAAGCGATTCTGTAAAGAGAGAGGAAGGGTGAGTGATTGATGCCCATCTGCGATGAGGAAGAAAACCGCCGCAAATAGAAATGCACAGTGATTTTCCATTTAGCCCCTTTTCTGCATGTGTCAATAGCCGGCAACCCTACACGAGATTGAACATTTTTTTGACAATATTCGTGCAATCCGAGGAAAATTGCCTGGCGGCCTGCCAATTGCATGATGGCGGGACTTCTACGGTCACAAATGGATAAATGATCGACGCTGTCTGGTGTCACAGAGCCGTTTGTGTTGTGAAAAGGTCAGTCGTGTGGTGGCGATTTTGGGGTGGTCACACTTTAAATATGACGCAGTTCGTTGAAAAAGTGAAAGGCGCGTGTTCCCAATTCAGTTTTAGTTTTTTTGTATCTGAGAGTAACGCACATGCACCGATGAACGGCGTACTGGTTCTAAACCAGCCGGCCTGAGTCGGAGTCAGAAGATTCCGTCGGAACCGTGAGATAATTTAGCCAGCGGCGCTGAGGTGTGTTCGCGAATTGGGTCACAAATGACTGGTTGAGTGCCGGTTGGCTGTCGGTCTGAGGCGGTTTGCAGTGATTAGTCCTCGGAGATTGGATTATGGTAATAAATTTTACATAAATTATCAATATCGATGTAGACAGCGGGGTGAGATGCAGCTCTTTGAACTTGTTTCTTTTTTCTGCGGGGTGGGACGGATGACTATGGTCAATCTGTCTGGCTTAGGTGGATCGGTAAAGAAGTTAATTGGTCGAGTCATGACAGATGTTCATAATTGCGCAAGCCACGGTGGACGCAAACTGTTCGAATGCGCGTCTTTCACATGATTGATTTTACGTTACCGAAGCTGATAGGGCATTGGCAGACTGGAAGGCTTAATATCTTGGCTGTCGGACAGAACTCATTTAAATCAATCAAAAACTTAAGTTCTATTTTTTTAGACCAACTGCTTGTATAGACTTTATTTTAAACACACTGAAAATTGTAAGAATAGAAGGAATTCAACTAAAGAATTAGACGTTAAGCATGATAAACTGCAAACATCATTCAGTGAAGTAACAAACACATCAGAGCGGAAATAGGATTAGAAGGTTAATGTTAGTTACCCAATTATTAGGTCATATTAGGGTGCAAAGACAACTTCATTTCTGCTGGTCGAATTGTATTTAAGCTCATAATAAATAATCCCCTCACCAATCCCACCAATACTCAACATAACCTTGGTTGTGTCAACTCAAGATTTGAAGTCGTTTGAGGTCCGTCACCGCCTCTCCATCAGGGTGGCTTACGTCGGATATTTTCGACTTCCACTTTTTAAATTCGTATAATTTCAATACGAGCAACATCTCACCTTTCAAACACGCACTCGTTTGCACACAATCAGAATAGTGTTTCCAAGTGGACCAAAGTGTAAAAACATAACTCGAAAAATGTCCGTTGCTCTGTTTATCTACGTCACAGCGTTGCTACGTCAGTGCACTTAAAACACTTAAAAGACTACGTCTTATTCTCTGCCTGTAGTACATTAATAATAATAAAGATAAAGATTAATTAGAGATTAATCAATTTAAATACCAAATATTTCCATTTAAATTAAAACCAGTAACAAAATACAATACGAAAAATTATTATTTAGGAATTCAATGCTAAATTAAAACATCAAATAATCTGGTATAAAATGTCCATTCCAATATGTAGTCACTGGTCAAAACAAACTTTTAGCAAGCACGACAAATCGAATGGTAGTAAGCCAGCTATACGCACGTCAATTGTTTTTGTGACTCACGCTGTGCCACGCCGAACGCTCTGAAAAATAAGCTCACCCACCAACACAAGCAGAGTGGCGCAGTGGAAGCGTGCTGGGCCCATAACCCAGAGGTCCGTAGATCGAAACTACGCTCTGCTATAGATTTCCTCAATCTTTTTAAATTTTTTTTTTTACTGACAAGAAAGTCGGATATAGTATCGTTACAGAATTGACAGGAATGTTAATTAATTTAAAAGCATATCAAAATCTGGCGTGTGTTCAGTAATAGTCGCATTGAATTTTCTTTCCGAATGAAAACCAATCAAAGCCTTTTTGTGGAATGATAATTGGCAACTGTAACAAAATACATGAACTATGCTTTACTCAACTCAACTATGTCAGCGATATTTCTCTTACAGTCAGTACTACTTGGCCTCAATGAGCCCATGACACTGCTTCAGAGAAGATAATTTAATTTGTGCTCATATAGATTTTTTCGAAAACATAGAAATCAAAGTAAGACTACGTTTAGAATAAATAAATAAAGTAGTAATCTTTCTTCAAATAAGATTTTTTCCATGAAGCTGTTTATGGCACTATCAGCCAGTTGTATCAACAGTTTCTTGACATTAACAATTACCGATAAGGGGCAGATAATCGATTAGATTCTCGATCACTGACATTTATCTCAATCCTGGTGCGTTTTTCAAGATAAAAGTCAATGAATCTTTCGAACACAAAGAATTAAGAATATCTTCCATCATTCATTTAAACATTTTCACAGTACAAAGGAGGTTCGCGGCAATGATGATTAGACCTAGTTTGGACCCGTCTACAAATGTATGTAGTTGGTAAATGTACTTGTATTTATAGTTAATTACCTCCTGCGATGTTTCATGACAATATAACAGTTTCTCACAGATCAACGGCTTAGAGAAAAACTGGTAAACAAAAAAAAAAACTGTAAACAATTAAAAAAATGCTAATGGTTTGGATAGACGATAAAGGATTTTAACTCGACGCTAAAAATAAAACTAACAGCCACAATACGACTGAGCGATTAAATAGATTGACCTTCAATAGTTTTAAAATCTTCGCTTAAATCGAAAGAAATTCCCCTCTCTTTCACACATTCATATTCAAAGGTTTTGTTTTAAAAAAAAGTTTTTTCTTGTAGCTTTCGACAAGAAATAAAATAAATTTTTCTTCAATTTTACCATAAATGATAGCTCATTTCCAGTAATAAGGTAGCATATACCAAATCTCTATAAATTGTACAATTTAGTCTTAAGAAAATGTAATATTATATTATACAGAAACTTTATATTAGGTTGTCTAATATCTCCCTTCCCCCTTTTTGTCTTTTGAATTTTCCGGCTATGGAAAAGGCGGAAGGGAGATATTTGACAACCCTTTTTGTCCGCCTTTTTGTCTTTTGAATTTTCCGGCTATGTACAAAGCGCTACAGAGCTCGTATCTACCAATACATCATTTGAAAGGTCTTGAAATAACCTACAAAACGATGCTATGCATGGTTAGTTTGGATACGAGCTCTGTAGCGCTTTGCACATAACATTCTCAGTAAAATAGAACAATAGTAATTCTTCCAAAGGTTTTTTCTGAGCGTATAGAAATCACCTTTCATTAAGGATTTGTTCAGAGTTATTCCAACTCATAATATTTGTATTGTAAAAGGTATAAAAGGTAGAAGGTAGTCACTGCGGTTTTCATAATTTCATTTGTCTCTCACAGCCTGATCGATCTGATTGATCGAAAACTCAAGATCATAACTCTCTCCTTGCTTTAACTTTTCAGCCACACTTTAGATCTCAGCAAGCTTACTTAAAACTTTTTCTCAATTTCCAGCTTCAACCTTTTAAACGTCCACTAAAAACGTGATGAGTAGAAACCTTAATGGCCATAACAATGCGGGTTTTGTTAACGACAACGACAAAGCAATCCAGACGGGCGAAAAGCCACGCTTCAGCCTCGAGTTGACAGAGAAAGGCAAGATCTCCCTAGATGGCGAGTACAACCCGTATGAGCACCGCGAAGTGGAACACCCCACAACGTAAGTCAACCTCATGTTTTGTTTAGCCGCGATCACTTATCCACCTTTTTCTGGCCCTTAGAAATTCCGAAACAATGTTTCACTTGCTGAAGGGGTCTCTGGGCACTGGGATCCTCGCTATGCCGAACGCCTTCAGGAACGCCGGCTACATGACAGGCACCATAGGCACGATCGTGATCGGACTGATCTGCACGTACTGCATCCACCAGCTGATTAAGGCCGAGTACGAGCTGTGTCGGCGAAAAAGAGTGCCGAGCATGAACTACCCCGGAGTCGCAGAAGCGGCGCTTGGCGAAGGTCCACCGTTCTTCAAACGCATTGCTCCGTACATAGGGTAAGTCATTCATAGAGCGATCGTGGCAACAACTTCACATCACAAAATGATTTCAGGCACACTGTAAACACGTTCCTGTTGATCTACCAGCTAGGCACCTGTTGTGTGTACGTAGTGTTTGTGTCATCGAACATTAAGTCCGTCGCTGACTACTACATGGACGAGCCCACCGACGTCCGCCTGTACATGGTGTTCATCTTGCTGCCTCTGATTCTGATTAACTGGGTGAGTCTTTTGAGTGAGAGAAAGAGATGTTCCCAACGAACTCACTGAGTGTCCTATTCCACAGGTCAGGAACCTCAAGTATCTGGCGCCGTTTTCGACTCTTGCCAACGCCATCACAATGGTGTCCTTCGGAATCATTTGTTATTACATCTTCCGAGAACCAATCAGCACTGAAGGAAAGGATGCTGTCGGCAAGATCTCCAACTTTCCTCTCTTCTTTGGCACAGTGTTGTTCGCCCTGGAGGCTATCGGTGTGGTAAGTACTTTCAAATCAACGTTTGGGTGGATGTTGTGAAGATAAACAGAATTGGCCCTTATCTTTCTCGTGTCAACAAGACCAAGAATCCAAAGAATGTCGGACGGCCTTCCTCACATGGTGTGACATCGCGAGATAAGATTTATGAATTTTTTTTATTAATCCATAGTAACGCAAATGGGCGATGGTAGATACGCGTGACTCGTAGAATAAGCCAATAAATCTCTTGGCCTCGAAGTTTACTGCTATGGACTGTAGAACCAATAAATGACCCAATAAAGGAACCAATACAATTAGGAGAGAGGGAAATCCGTTGCTTAGAATCTTAGATTTGCCTTTTGATTAAAGCCGACGGTATTATGGTTTTATGACGTCACTTAAACACATGGTCAGATGGTTAAACGTGATTTTGTTTTGCTGAATTACCGTACATTTAGGCAGGGAATCACTTGGGGATGGCTTTCAGTTGTTTTATGCTTTTGTGGAGTTTTACAAACACGATTAAGGTTGCGATTGTTTTTACAATGGCATGGTAACAACGGGTCGATTTATAATTTCAAGCAGGGCAAAACAGATCAAAAAAACATGCATCCTCATTCTAGTGGTTTATGGCACTTTCTCTGTAATCGCTGAAAATATTGCGCCCTAACCGGCACATTATCGTCAGCGAGAAAATGTAATGTATCTGACCTAAAGAAATGTAAATGCCGCTTACGATAAATGTTGCTCTCTGTTATATTTAACTGAAATGCTTTATAAAAAAAAAATAATGATGAAGGAAGACGTTAAATCAAGCTGCAACATTAACTCATTTTTGCTTAAAATGTCGCTTACGATAAGTTAGCTGTTAGGAGGCGACAGTATGCTGATGAATTGGCTTCAAAATTGTGGTTTCCCGACTGCGATTGGTCAAGTTGCTGTCAAGCCCTATTAAGCTACTGTGGTACCGAAACATCTTAAACTTGGTGCAAGACCTATTTTGTTAAAAAAAAAGATTGGTACTTTGGTATCAAAATAATTATTCTCGTATTTCCTCGTCCTTAAAGCAAAGTCATCAAGAGTGCTGTGTGGCTTAAGAACCATGCGAACTGCAGTCTTTAAATTTCGTTTTTGAGAAGCGATCATTAGTTTATTTTAAAATCCACATGTGGTTTTTAGACGCACATAGCTCGCCAGTTTGAAATGTTTCAGTTAGTTTTTCAGAGAGATTCTTCTCTTTTTTTAAGAGAGTGTTTTTGTTTAAGCAGAAATCGTTTAAAATGTATTTCTGAAACATACGGCTTGTTGTTCGCAATGCACGACAACAGAAAAAATACTCCGCGAAAAATCTACCGGAAAATAATGCCACAGTTCCAATGCTTTCAATTACATTGTTGAATAAAAATCAACTTTTTGTCTGTGACATGTATGAAACCTACAGATTCTTAAGAAAAATTGCACTAGAAAACAGAAAATGGCCTCCGTTTTTCCTCTATCATCCATAAATTCTTTGCTGCAACTGATTCTGCTTTGTACTAAATTTAAATCTATGCTAACATGTTAGTCACGTTGGAATTACATTTAAATGTTTGCGCGATTATATTACGGCGGTATGCTATTCCTGTGTCATTTCGAATTACACTTTACACTAAATTTTTAAACAATAAACATGTTTTTTTACTAAAAACAAAATGTGGGCGATAAGCAATTTCTGTTCTCGTACTAGTGC
Organism: Syritta pipiens; assembly: GCA_905187475.1. Taxonomy (NCBI): domain Eukaryota; kingdom Metazoa; phylum Arthropoda; class Insecta; order Diptera; family Syrphidae; genus Syritta; species Syritta pipiens. Next base: position 31,410,341 of record LR994574.1, on the reverse strand, counting down.
CGAAATCAATCTAAGACATTCGCAAATTTTCAGGTCAGAAAATATAAGTTTACTAGTGTTTTAACCAAAAATACACAAACACCGCTCTGTTTTGCGAAATGATTTTGAGTAGATACATTTAAGTGATAAAAGCAATATACAAAACAAAGGACAAGATCAGCTGCCAATAATGGTAAAATACCGCTGCATTTAGATAAAACAAATTTTAGTTTTGCTTCTTTCTAATTATCATATCACTTGCATATAGCTACTCATTTTTTCCCAGTGAATTGTTTTTCTTTTCCAATGAACTCATCTAAATTCTTGTGAAATTTATCATCTTTTTTGGAGTTATGATAGCTTTTAATGTTATAATATTCCGTAATATCACTTCGTCTAGCTCTTTTTATTCACATTTTGTACTGTCTCGACTTACTATTTAATTAACTACTAATTTAACTTTAATATCTGTTTTTTTTTCTCTTTTCAGATTTTGCCACTTGAAAATGAAATGAAAACACCAAAGTCGTTTGGCGGCAACTGTGGTGTTCTCAATCTTGCCATGATTCTAATCGTTTTCCTGTATGTCGGTATGGGCCTTTTTGGCTACCTCAACTACGGTGCAGGAGTCGAAGGATCGATTACTCTCAATCTACCAGACAAGGAGGTGTAAGTTAAAGCAGTAACTTTAAGTCCAGTCGAACCACGCATTCATATGCATCTTCTTCCACAGCTTAGCTCAATGTGTGAAGGGAATGCTGGCATTCGCTATCTTCATAACTCACGGCTTGGCCTGCTACGTCGCAATCGATATCACCTGGAATGACTACGTCGCCAAGAAACTCGGACCTCAGAGGAAGAAAGTCTTCTGGGAATACTGCGTGAGGACCGGCCTGGTTTTGATTACATGTGAGTACACCTCAGTCGACCAGAATTATACCCGCCAACTAATAATGTCCATGTCTTCCTCTCCATAGTCCTCCTAGCGGTTGCCATTCCTAACCTGGAGCTCTTCATCTCGTTGTTCGGTGCCCTCTGTCTCTCCGCTTTGGGCCTGGCCTTCCCAGCGCTCATCCAGGTGTGCACATACTGGTATCACTGCAAGGGTCTTGCCAAGGTCTGGCTGCTCTTTAGAAACTTCTTCATCGTAATCGTCGGTATTCTGGGCCTGGTGATCGGCACATACACATCCCTGTCGGAAATCATTGCCACCTTCTTCAAGGACGAACACTAACCTCCCCGCAAAACGTAGTCGTAGCACGTAGGATCCACTAAGTTAATTGAACACAAAATGAGACATTCCTATTAATACAAAGTATTATTTGAAGCCCGATGAGTTAATGTTATTGAATTTTTGTCTTTTGAATAATGAAACATGTGATACACACCGTTAGAAACTATTTCTGTTTAATTTTTTGTTTTTTCTTCTGCCAATTGTATAGCGACTATGAGACCATTTAACAGATTTTGTTGCAATTATATTGTTGTTGTGAAATTTTTTTAATTTAATTTAATTTTTATTCTTTATTTAAGCCATTCTAGATGTTAAGGTTGTGTAGTGAGACCGTGTTTCCAAGAGTTGTTGTCACTTGTATCAAAACGAAGATGAAGTTGTTGCAATGCAATTCTATTGTTGTTGTGTTCCTATTGAATAGGAGTATGCAGTTTGATTATTTTATGTAATATTGGATTATGAATTTATACATAAGCTATAAGGAGTTAAAATAAATTACAAGAACTCCCAAAGGGGCCAAGTTTTTAAATCATGTGAGACGGTGAAGGACAGTTAGAGAAGCTGCCAGTTGTTGTTTATAAGCATCACTTTTACTAAACCACTAATAATTTCGGATATCAAACACTTTGTATTATATTTTAATAGAAGAAAATCTGTACCAAATATTTCTAAAATGGACAGTTAATGGATGTTAATCGTGTGGTTTGAATCTCAGCCAAATATTGTACAAGTAGTAGTTAAATAAGACTGGGAATTTATCAATTAATTCATATAGCTGTCCTAGCCCTCGGTTTGTTGCGAAACGGTGGCGTCCGATTTCAAACAACACAACAGTTATTGTGCTCGCCATAATCGAATCAGTAAAATTATAAAAAAATTTGAAGAGAGTGGCACCGTTGCCGATGCTGTAAGGCCTGCGCATCATTGTAATGCATGCATAGTTCAAAATATTGCTGCTGCAAGTGCAAGTATTGCTGATAGTCCAATTTTATGCAATTTTATTGATTGAGCATTCATAACAATCAAACATGTCATACACCTCACTATGGGGTATTATGACTTCGGATTTACGTTTTTATCCTTATGAACTTTAACGACGATATGTGGTTCCAACAAGCCACACAACACGGCCTTCATTGCGTGAGAAATTTCTGGTCGCGTATCTTCACGTTTTGACGGCAATTGGCCAGGCACCAAGATCATCAAACACGAGTTTGATACACTAATCCTTCGTTTTGTGCGCTCTTGGTTTACGCGGTTACACCTTTGCGCGATTTTCAAATATGTATCTACCCAAATTCGAAATGCTGGATTTTGCTTTGCGCGACATAACGTTTTTTCTTCAAGGAATCATGGTCCACCATGGTTATTATGTTAAAAAATACATCCATGTACTGTACGCCCATTAATCTTTTTGCGCGGTTTCGGTTTGCACAAAACTATTTTGATGATTAGTGCAAATCATACGGAGTGAGTTCCTAATAGCTAGGGCAAAATGCGTTTTGAGAGAACGAAAATGCAGATCTCAGCGTGAAATTTGGAATGCAGATAGGTGAAGCGTTGTTTTATAAACTATACAAATATGAACAAAAATAAAATACAATATTTTTAAGATATACATACACATATTTCGCTCTTAAAAATTAAAAAAAATTGAAAAATTCAGTATTGTAAATTTGCCTCATGACTAAGACCTCTTCAATAAGTAGCTCCACCAATATTAAGCCAAATTGGAGTGGGTTTGTTCAGGTTAAACCGAATCGCATTTTGACTATCATAAAGTTTCACTATGTTCTTATTCGACAGTGTCTTCTTTAATTAAACTACTTCAAATGCGCTGAAATGAGAATTTGAATTAAATTCGTAGCCACTAAATTCTAAAATACATTCTTACACCTTGACAACAAAACAAACACCCAGCAAGTTTGAGCATTTTCTTTATTTTTCATTTTAAATGCACGATCAATATAAAGCTGCATCACAACAAAGCACTATTTATAAATAAACTATTCACTACTTAGTTAGTACATGTATCACTGGTGAGTGCTGACAATTTCCGCTATACTGACATAGGTTCCAATGGCACCTCCGGCAACTCCAAAGGTAATCAAAAGAACGTCTTTAACTAAATGAAAATTCCGCTTTCCATAGGATGATGAGTATCTTACGCAAAGCTCCAACGTCGCTGGAAATATGATGCCCAACATAGACAGGCAAAACGCGCCAACGAGAGAGAGGAACAACGAAAGGTCAGGTATTGCGACGGCACATAAAACTAAAAAAAATAGAAATAACATATATTTAATAACCAAAAGTCAAAGTCAATTACATTAAGCCCAAAATCACAGTATTTTCAAACATTTCATGCCTAAGATTGATTACATTTCAAAGTAAGAAGTGGAAACTACTGAATGTTCTTAATTTTTCGAATTGCTTTGTAACGCATGATTTTATTCGTACTCCTAACAGAATCTTGACATCTAATTTCATCGTTAGTAGAGAAAAAATCACTCCACTTTATTGAGTACCTATTAACTCAACAGTGGGGACGCAAAAAGCTAGGCTCTAGCCCTTCGTGGACTGTTGCAATTAAATAAATTGTTTTTTGACTTTTAGTGGCATTTAATAAAGCCAGAATATCTAAACCGTGATAGAAACTTACGGGACAATGGCCATTCCATCGTATTTTACTCTTTTGGTTACAGCACGCGTTGAGATTACTTTAAAAAAACGAACATCGCTATAATTCAAAGACAACAATCAAAACTATTACGAATTATCACTAACGCAGCCTGTTACACTCATCGTGACATTAAAAATTCCAACAGTAGAAGAAGAAATTTAAACTACAAGTAGAAGACATCATCACAAATTATTAACCCACCCAAATAACGAAGTAAACACCTTGCCAATAATTGAAATATTCGTCAGACGATGACTTAAGAAAACCAGGCCTACTGATCTGATGCTGTATAGCTGATCCTATAGCAACATAAATATATTCCCCTCATTGTTCTTTTGATAGTCTACTCCCTCAAACTGTTTTGTACTAATATTAAGTAATGTCTAAAACAAAATAGGCGTAGAACACTGGTTACTAGCCTTAACTCAGATCCCAAACTGATTGTTAAAAAATGTATTAAGTGTCTATAAAAGTGCCTATAAAAGACATTCCATTGGGAAAAATATATATTAGGTTGTCAAATATCTCCCTTCCGCCTTTTTGTCTTTTGAATTTTCCGGCCATGTACAAAGCGCTACAGAGCTCGTATCTGGCACTACATCATTTGAAAGGTCTTGACATAATCTACAAAACGACGCTATGCCTGATTAGTTTGGATACGAGCTCTGTAGCGCTGTGTACATAGCTGGAAATTTCAAAAGACAAAAAGGCAGGGAAGGGAGATAGTTGACAACCTAATATATATATATATATAGGGAGAATTACAAGCGATTGAAAACCAGACAAACCAGACAACTTCAAACAGGATGAAAAGTTAATGGTCCTTTCCATAAGTCATGGTAGCCGGCTAAAAAAACTTCTTTGAAAAAACTTCTAACAACCTTTAAGCTGTGCAAAAGCGTAACCTTTACACCCGGAGTACATTTTACTCATGGCCAACTTACATGAACAACTTAGGGGCGAGTGGGACTAAGGACTTTGGTTCAAGTGGGGAATTGACAAAAACCATAAGTCCTGCAAGGAATCTCTATCATTTAAGAGAGGCGTCTACAGCCTACAAGCTATCCCGGACCAAATTATAATCTTTCAGACATATACTTCTAATTAGCAACTTACACGTGCACAGTACAATGCCGGCCCGTACGAGGAGCTCATACAAAACATGCTTAGACTTATCCTTCATCTTCTTGGAGAGGTAGTGATTCCAAATAATATCCGCCGTCACATATCCTTGCAGAGCATACGATATCAACGTTGTAATACCGAAAAAGATTTTTCCGACCTGAGCTGCTCTGCAAAAAGCGAACAACTTCAATCTCTACCGCTTTCCCGACAAGCGCCACCTCCACTTACATCGCAGTTTGTGGTATATTTAGCGTAACACTGCCCTCAGCGTCCGGGCCGTACTTCCAGTACCCAAAGAACCCCAGCGCAATGTACAATCCCAACACAATAGCCATGCCTCGGTTCATAATTCCAAATTTACCCACATATGCCTTTGGGGTTTGCATATTCTGCTCGATGGCAAGGACCTGCGAAATGATAAGGATTCAATTGTAAAGTTTGCGAAACGACTTATTGAACTTACCACACCAACCGCCTCCAAGGCGAAAAGAACGGTGCCGAAAAACAGTGGCAGTTTCGAAGCACTCTCAAAAGGAACTCTGGTCGATAACGGAGGTAGATTATCAAAAATATAGTAAAGCACAATTCCAAAGCCTAAATTAAGAGAGGATCACCTTAAATCATAAATTGTTTCATCCAATCTCTACTCACCAACGAACATCAAGACGTTAGCGACTGAGGAAAACAGGACGAGGTGCTTCAAGTGTCTAATGCTGTAGATCAAGAAGAGTGGGACTAGCACAAAACACATATGTATCCTCAGGTCCAGGACGACAAGATACTCGTCCACGATTTGCTTAACTGTCTCGGCTATGAACACAACGTAGACACAGCAAATTCCGAAGTGGTAGAATGCCAAAAATCCATCCACGAATGGCCTATGAGTAGTCTTTGTAAAGATATGTTAAACAAGTTTAGACGCAAGGTACTTACGTGGCGATCTTCGCAAAACACCGCAGACTGGGTGGGCCTTGTTGGAAGCCAATGGTCATAGCTTCGGGATACGTCAAATAAGGAACTCTCTGCCGCTTGCATAACTCGTACATAGAATTTATCTGAAAGAAATTATTACAGTTGAGTATCATGTCAATCAGAGGTTGCTTATAACAATCAAATACACTAACCACAAGGTGCAGGCAGTAGACCGCAATGGAGCCGATGATCATGGTGAAGATCAAACCATTCACGTAGCCAGCGTTACTGAAGGCATTTGGCATTGCCAGAACACCGGTGCCGATGGAGGCTTTTATGAAGTGAATAAACGTTTCAGTATTTCTAAAAAATGAACGAATAATGGAAAATATGATGGAGATATAACAACTCAAGGCCAAAAAAATATCGATCAAACTCTTTTCGTGAGCTGTCAACTATAAATGATTATTGGTTTAACGTAAAACTTTGAATAACAATCATTAAACAACTGCGCAAAATTGAGGACCTTAACCCCACAAAGGTTAACTTCGAAAAGTAAAAAGCTGTGAACTTCTGTTACGGAGTACGCGAAATAGTCTCAAAATCAACAGGAAATTGACAATTCGCATGTCTTTTGCTTACTTACAGTATCAGACAAAACATTTTCAACCTAAACAGAAGCTGGAGAATTTATTAGAATTCGTCAAATTTTTATTCGAAAACATATCAACGTGCAAATATTTCTATGGGTCCATATTTAGGAAAAACAAAAATTTTAAAATTCATTCACTAAACGTTTCTGAGTTATACTGTGATAAGGAATTTAACATTAAATCGCGACAAAACAATTGCAACTGAAGTGACTAGGACGGTCAACAGCATAATAACCATTGCACGGCCGTCATTTTTTTTTATTATTTTTAAATTATTTTTGTATTGATCAAGTGTCTTAAACTTTATCTTAAAGATCACTTGAGTAAATGTTCAAAAACGTGATTTTTGAGCTGATGATACAGAATTATTCGTTTTCTCATGCTTTATATTGTGGAAAAATGTCATATTGATATCTTGTATACGCTCGGTGTAGGAAGAGAAAATGACGTTATCGCATTTTATATGTACAAATTGTTTTAGTTGTAAGAATGACACATCTTAGTTATGTTATAGTCGTCATCGTGTATAGTTGGTTTGACTCTCACAAAAAACGGCATAATTTTTGTTCTGACATTATTTCTGATACGGTAGTTATATATTTGAGTTTTAAAAATTTTACGCATAGCGCATCATTTCATGCTGTGACTGAAAAATAAACCCTTCAAGTACAAAACATTTGTTTTTTTTCTGACACATTTTAACATATGCAACAATATCGTCGTCATTCAAAGTACATAACATTTTTGTTGAAGAATAAACAATAAATCACTAGTTTTTGTTTAATTTCATTTATGGATATATTAAATATATGGTAGTTCAACTTGTTCATTCCAAGATTTTCACATTACAGTCTTTTTCTGCAAGATGGTAGTCAATTGAAAACTTTAATCGATTTTTTTGAGTTATGACAGTCTTGTAGTAAATGAGCGATATGTTTCAAATATATGAATCATCGTAAAAAATTTGGTGCCTTAAGGCAAAATCCAGAAAAAAAGCTTTGTTGGAAATGTTAAGATCGATCCCGTTAAATCTCCGAAATGTTTGTTTGAGGTCAAGCTACCAGTAAGTGCTAGAGCAGTCGCCTTGTCAGTTAACCGATGTTAATTTGAACATTTTCCGGCTTCCTAAAAAGCCATTGATTTCGATCCCAACCCAGAAAAAGTTAATTCAATTTGCAAAAGAGCATAATTGTTAGGATATTAATAAATGGAGTTTAGTCTGTTCTAGTGATAATGTTTAAAAGACTACTTGGCGAGCGATTTCATTTTCAAATTGATGGTGTAGGATTGTTTTTATACTACCGGTCTAAATTAATTGTATAATATGCCAAAGCGCATATAAAAACATTTAAACAAAGAATAAATCCAGTTGAAGTTCGAAATGCAGATAGTTTTTTTCAAGAATAGAGGAAGTTTGGAATGAAATTCAAAGAATATTTTAACAACTTATGAGCCCATGCACAGTGATTGAAAATTAAGGATTTGTTACGAAATATTGAATATTTTTAACTTTTTTTTTTTGGTTTGAATTGAAAGTTTAAATTCCAAATCATAATTTACTGTAACTCAAGAAATATTTGTTGGATATTTATAAATGACTTATTTTTGTTTTCCTTAAATATACCCACACATTATATCTGTTCGAATTGCAAATATTGCATGTGTTAAAATTATACCGGACACAACGCAGTGGTTGCACGCTAAGCTCTGGCCCGTAAAGGGCTGTTAACGCGACCCAATTATTATTATCATATCATATTCATCCGTGCCTTTTGTTAAAAATTGGATGTGAGGTGATTGTGATAATCGTGACCAGAGAGTGATTAAGCATATTCTATTAAAAAATTCACCACTATCGATGAAAATTTTACTGTGTTTGTCCGTAATAACTTTAAATAATTAAACATCTTTGTTATATTTAATGATTTTTGTCGACCTTGCGGAGATGAAGAGGAGGAGAAATCTATTCGCACTTTTTTGTTCAAGCGATGCCTTAGTGCTTCGTATACTACGAATACTTCTTTAATAGTCTGTCCGATCTAAGCTGCGTCAGCATCGGACGGCTCCACAGCTTCGTACGAAGCCCCAATTGGCTTAACGGGTAATGCGGGGTCTCGTTCGCAGTGTCGCATCATAATGGCCCCAATCTGGCCTAATTGCTAACCTAACCTATTATATTTAAACTTACGTGGTTGCATTTTTAACGCATCTATGGTCGTGTGGGTCATAATCGTCTTCTGGAGCTTTACCTTTTCTAAAATCAAAAAAGAGAGACATAGTTTAGTCATAAAAACGATAAACTTGAGATATTCTAACTCGTAGTTCGAAGTTCGTCAGTAAAAAGCAAAAGTTAGATGCCTACGTAATTAGAAAAACCTAAAATTATGTTTTTGTTTTCATCATATCTCATGAACTTTGCATCTTAGAATGGTGACTCCCGATTTTTATTGTAGCTACAATTAAACTAAAAGAAACAAAAAAACGATGCAAAAAATTAAACTGTGATTCTCGCGATTCATGGTAAATATAAATAGATTTGCTTTCAAAAAATGTTAAATGAAAGCCACTCCCGTTTTTTTTTTTTATTGTGTGTATTTGAACAAAATGCTACTCAAAAAAAGGCCATCAAACGTAGAAATTCGAACAACTGCTTTAAAAATCGTTAAAATATTATTATTATTACAAATGTTACTCACATTTCTTTTACCACTGTCATTATTGCTGCAGAGTATTATCTCATTGATGCGAATTGGACTGTTTGCGAAAAACTAAAAACAAAAATACGATTATTTCTCTTGGAAAACATAGCAAAACACAAGCAATAAAACATATTGTTACGTATACGTCTGTCAGCGACATTCCCTTAACGTTAATCAGCGGCTAATGAAAGAAATACATTTGCAAGCTTTCCTCTGCAGCAGTTTGTGTGCAATATCAACTGCGGCGTAGCACGCGAGTTTTCTGCCGTAATTCGCTTGAACTCATAAAATATCAAACAGTAATAGTTACTAACAGTTGCGGTTGCATTTTGTTTGCTTAGACAGCACTCAAAGTTGATAGTGTAACTATATTTTTCATAATATTTTGCAAAACATGTGACAGGTTTATAAACCGATTATCCCCTGTTGAGCTCATTTAATTTCGCGAATATAAAGGAGAATGTTTCGAAAACAAGACGTCATTACTACTTCAGCGTTAATCCCGTAAACGGGTAATTCTGAAAACTATAGTGTTATTGCCCAGGAAACATGCTGTTGTTTGAATGATTAGTCGTCAAGTGGATAACATATTCTATAGCTTCAGGAGGTTTAATATGAGTGATAACACTTGTTGTAGACAAGCGTATCCACTTTCTCTGCTTAGCGCCTGCCACTTGTTACTCAAGAACCAGAGTTACTGGAAAGCACAAATTCTTTAACAGTTTAATTTTATCTCTCATAAAAGTTTTTTTTAATGTGCCCCACTGTGATCCTTATGATAAACTATAAATATCGATGAACTGATTTTTTATGCATCGAAAATGGATTCAATACCTGCTACATCATTTGAAATTGTGAGAATTAAAAAGAACGGAACAGCATTGAAAATCTACTTTCGAATCAGCTGCAGAAATATCACGATGATTTTTCTGATGATATTTAATTAACACTTCAGAAGATAGCACTTTGTAGTGGAAATGCGAACTAACCCGGCGCTGATAACAAACATAACTCTCCATAAAGTTAAGTTAAATAAACTTAGTAAAGTAAATAAATAGTAAACTTAAACAGGAGTATTGTGCTGCTGTTAAAAATATAAAAATAAATAAACGGGATTTACTCAGTACAAAGTTATAGTGTCCGATACTTGATGAAATAGTGTGCTAGCAATATGTATAATATAAATCTTCTTTGGCGAGTAAATCTTTGTAGAAGGTAATTTGAATTTTTTTAAATTATTCACGATATTTCCAGCGCTTAACAAGTATTTTATGAAGTAAATTATATGGTCAACCTGGCAAGCAACAGTTTAAATGTATGTGGGAACAGCTTATAAAACAGTCCTTCCATTTATAAACAAATTGCTGACTATGTAGCACCACAGGAACTTTTTCCATTACTCTATTTTAATAAAAAAAAAATCACTCTTCTCAATTCAGATACAGTATTTTGGCTGAATCGGCAAGGATGGAAAGCAATTATGACTTAGGAGTATATCTTATATGGGTCGCTGGCCCGTTAATTACGTAAGTAGCCTTAGTCACGAACTCTTCTAACAGCTTGCACATTTTGATGTGATTTAATTTGTTATTTTGGGAAATGCAAAGCGGAGTTGTTTAGACCACATTTTAGCACAGTTAGCTGTTCGAAGATCCTTAAATTACAATTCAATTTCGATTCGATTGCCGATGAACAAATTTACCAACTATCGATTGTCCCCACTAAAATTCTTGAAATTCAATAAAAGTATAAATCATGAAAAACGGAAATGGCACACACTAAAGACATCTAATTTACGGGCGTTTATAAAGTTCCAGCAAACAATAAAAATTTATCGTGCTCTGATTTATTTATAATCACACCACCTCTCTGTCACTTCAGCACGCGATTTGAATACAAAGTCCCTTCACATTAGTTGCACAACACAACAAAAAGAAAAAAAAAACAATTCTTTCCACGGGATATTTTTAATTAATTACTTAAGCCTGTACCTTTAAACGATGCTTTCAAACTGCGTTTCTGAAGAGAACTTAGACGATTGCTCGAAATCAAAATGAGACTAACTACCCTAACCATCCATGGACTAGAAGTTGCGTGGATTTCGAGACTTTATCTTAGCCAAATAGATTAGCCGGAGGCAATAAACCAATAAACGTGTTGATATGACGAAAGTCGAGCAGTGACTTAAAAACTTGCATCGGGTCGACTGTAAAAAAATACACTCGAGAATAAATGACAATCTACAATTTGCTTATAGATTGTTTATGGGTGTTTTATTGGGGAATGTAAAGTTTAGATTTATACGCAAACGTATCTTTTGGATATGGCAAACTGATAGTGTTAATTTTTTGGTGTTTCATTTTTTGTTCGTTTGTTTTTTCATTTTGTTTAATTATGAAGCTTCTCTTCTATCACAAAATTGTCGCAGATACAAATAAGCACCTGCGCTTACGATTGTAAACATAAACAACGGCTACTGTTTTGGAAAGAATGGAACGGAAAATTTTAGTAGAGGGGTTGACTATTAGCGCTGAGTTGTAAAAAAACAGTCAAGAGCATTATTTTAACTCAAACAAAAATTGAGGGTTCTTTATTGTATTTAAATTCTCTCCCTGTGATAATGTTCATTCGATTTAGATGCATTAGGAATTAGAATTGCGCGTTTTGACATATACAAACAAACATACTAAATTTTTACTACTAAAAATCACTAAGCAAATATAACCGCGATCCCATGTATGTAAGAAAATATAAATTCTTACGTAATGAACCACTGTAAGGTTGTTAGTCGTAGGTTCTGCTAAACTATTTATGTAGTACGAGCTCCAAATTAGAGGCAAGTCATGGAGTCCGTATTTGTGCGCGTTTTTCTTTATTAGAAATAGATCAATTTGAAATTCTTTTATTTAGCTAAGAAGCAAAATATATGAATACAGAGAAATCTTTTTTGATCTTTAAAACTGTCACAACTCACCCGATTTTAGAAGTCAATCTCTATATATAAAAATCAATGTTTGTTTGTCCTTTATAGACTTCTAAATGGTAAGAGATAGAGCATTGATGTCTTTGGCAACTTTGTTCAGAATTCTGTCGAAAAGATTTTGGCACCAAGATGGGGGGGGATGGCGCCCATTGAGATGAAATGGGGGCTGACTTTCAAAGTTCGCCTGATCCGATCGATATCGATATATCAACCAAAAGGTCTTTAAAAATGAGATTTCCGGTTTTGTTGGTGAAAGGTACTGTTGAAAAGATAGGAAGCTCCAAAGTTGGAAAAATAGTGTCCCCTCTAATTTCCACACCGTTTTGCTTAAAAATCTGGAAAAATCATGTAAAATCCGGAATACTTTCAATTCAAGAAAGAATTATGTGTTAAATACATTTTGAGTTATTAGTTGATTTATTTTATGCGTAGCAAGGCGCGCCGGGTACAGCTAGTATGATATAAATGTTTTTAAATGAAAGAAGTTAAACAAGTTTTCAGAGAATTTTAATCGTGTGGCTTTGAAAAACTCAGAAAAATTGCCTTTGTGGATGTTATAAATATATACAGGTTAGAGATGCTGTCAGGTTGAACAGAATAAAAAATTACTTTGAAGCTTCAAGAAGCTAATCTTACCCACAGGCAGGCAGAAAAGGACTATGAGTTAGTGATAGATTTTTATTAGTAGTATAATGCACTAAGAAAGCTGACTGATCCTTACAAATGGTGAATATTCATAGAAAGCAGAAATTATTCAGACCGTAAGTCAAAATCAATTACTACTCCAAGCCAAGGAAATTACGATCTGAGTTCGCTGATGAAAATTATGCAGCATATTTCCAGGAGGACGGCATACAGCACATAGTTTGATATGCTCTGAACTTTAAAGATATTCATTGAAGCACAGATAATAAGCTACCTAGATGTTGCACCTGAAAATGAAGGCTATTCTTTGCCGTGGCCGACAAAGAGCTTTCAGAACAAGTATAAGAAATAAAGCCTTTTCTTTTTCCTCACACCGTTTGATAGTGTGCGTAAAGTTCTTTTTTCTTCTGTGTATGTGACATCCTAACGAGCGAACAGCTCTGTATATAAAAATGAATGTTTGTTTGTTTGTCCTTTATAGACTTCGAAATGCTAAGAGATAGAGCATTGATATCTTTGGCAACTTTGTTCAGAATACTGTCAAAAAGATTTTGGTACCAATTTTCCGTGGGGGGGTGGCTTCCATTGAGGTGAAGAGGTACCGAAAGTGGTACCGAGGTCGGTGAAAAGTACCGTTGGAAAGATATGAAGCTCCAAGGTAGTAAAAAGGGTGCCCCCTGTGGCTTTTTTAAATTTGATTTATTTTATGCGTAGCAAGGCGCACCAGGTACAGCTAGTTTAAAATATTTCTGATCCGAAAAAATAAGAAATCATAAGAAAATTGTGTTCTAGAAAAAATTTGTGCAAGAGAATCACTAATTTCCGAAGTGGCGGTGACCTAGTGGGTGCGGTGCCTGCCTTATAACCGAGAGGATTTGATTCCAAAGTCCAGACAGTTAACTTTCTTGTAGTCTTGGACAAAAAATTAACAAATTAGGTTTTTTTTCACTAAGTTTTTACTTGTCTAGTGTGTCTGCTTTTTCATTTTCCTCGATTCTTTTATGTCCCGGTACCAAACGTAAGATAACCGAGTACCGGTTAGAGAGCTGCTGCAGTGCCTTACATCAATTGTAAACCGTTTTGAATATGATCCTTCTACTACCGACTTAAGTACTTAAGTACTGATACTACTGACTTAAGTACTGATTGACTATCCACAACCCGTTATGCTTCTGAGAAAAATATTAGATTTGCCCGCAATGATGTCCATTGCTTTTTGAATGGTTAACAATTCAGAATAAAAGGCTGCAATTGTCCGGAAGTTTATAGCTCTTATACCGATTATGAGTCGCATCAAAGGCTCGTGCGCTTACACCCTCAGCTTTCGAGCCAACATTGTAAACATTGATGCAGCTGGGCATGTTATGACTTCATTGTAATCAGTGCAATCAGTGTATTGATTGTATCAATATCTAAAACGTTAGCGTACCCGAATTGTTTGAACCTGAGGCCGTTTGCCTCTTTTAGTCTCAGAGCTGGGCACATTGACACTGTATTCGGGACCAGACCAAGCTTTCCGGAATTTCTATATTCTGTGTTTTCTGGAAAACACAAAGAGTTTTATTTTCCGCACGTTTACAATAATGCCTCGGCGAGGCAGTAATCTAATTACCATTAGCAACACTTTACTATTTAATCTGCTAAGCTTAACAAGTTACTGCCAATTGTAGCTCCACGCCCTAAACGACTTTAATTACTTCAGCTAATAGATATCATTTCTGATGATCATGCAACTAATGTTATTGAATCAATCACTGCTAATGATAAGGATTAAATTGATAAAATATCATCAGCAAGGTTTTAGAATAAAATAACGTTTTTATCAGGCGTTCAAATAAAAGTAAAGTTGTCTGCTTCACCACTTTTCAACTTCAAAATTCGTTGAAATTGATTAAGCCAGAGAATAATCTGAGATGCTAAATGCATTACTTTTAAAATTGCAGTAGCTTTGATTGACTTAAGAGCTCACAACTTGAAAGCCTAAGTTTATTTCACGGGTTCAATCCAACTGCATCAGTTTTTTATTCAAACGACGGAAAAGGCTAAACTTTTCTACTAACCATTTTTCTTGTACTTTTTTATGGTGACACTGAATCTCTTATCTGATGAGTTGACATGTACAAATCCTTTTTTATCATTACTTTATTTCTTCAGTTTTTGGTATCAAACTGTCCGATAAAAAGCACTATACGAAACTTTTGAAGAAATTTATGACAGATCAATCTTTACCGACTGTTGTTCAGCTGTCTCATTGCATCGTGATGCAATTAAGTTTCACAGCCACAATAATCTGCATACGCCCCATGTCTGGGTCCTTTAAATTTTCTATTCAGAATGGAAAAAAAACTCTTTTCACTAAACAAAAATACAAAGAGAAACGTTTATTCATCCGCTTAGTAATCACTGATTACAAAACTACAATTAGCCCCTACGGCGTATCAGCAACCGCCTTCTCGATCCAGTCAATGAAGTTGGCTACCCTTGAGTAAACCCCCGGAGCGGATGCTCGCGCACACCCGATTCCGTAGGACACAATGCCGATTATGTGGAAACGCACGCCGTTTC
The DNA here is from genome assembly GCA_905187475.1 of Syritta pipiens. Taxonomy (NCBI): domain Eukaryota; kingdom Metazoa; phylum Arthropoda; class Insecta; order Diptera; family Syrphidae; genus Syritta; species Syritta pipiens. The sequence continues at coordinate 31,394,863 of LR994574.1, read as the reverse complement.
CAAAGGGCTACACAAAAAGTAAAATAAATTAGTTGGACCACAAAAGTAGAGGGATGTATGACTTACCTCAGGCGTCATAAGTGGCCCACCAGAGTCGCCCTGACACGTATCCTTGCCGCCGGCCAGATCACCAGCGCAGAGGATCGCATCGTCAAATTGCTGCTCTGAGATAAGCCTGTTCTGTCGCTTATACAAGTCCCTGCACACTGAGTTGTTGTAAACGGGGATTTGCAGCTCCTGCAAGACCGTTGCGGACACGCCGTTCTCCATCGTTTTGCCCCAGCCGGCAACAAATGGAGTTCTCGAAACGAATGACCGTGACCTCAGCTCTGCCGTGAGCGGCACACAGATCGGAGTAATTTTCGCTGAAAGAGAGGGACATTTAGACCTGGCAGATTGATAGGAAGATTGGGCTTACGTGTGAACTGAACATTCCTTTCCAGGTACAGGAGGGCGATGTCGTTGTGGCCATCAACTCGTGTGTATTGCGGGTGCTTGAGAACCTACGGAAAGAAAATGAGAAAGGTTTATTTGTTCCAAATGGGATTGAGAAGAGACCTCACCTTCGAAACTGGCACATCTACGTGCGTCGTCTCCGTGTCGGTGCCAAGGTCGTGCTCTCCCAAGCGAACGCTTGATCTGCAATTCATCGATATTACAATGCACGAACTCAAGTAGCTACAATCTACTCAATCTACTTACAGACTCGATTGAATGCAATGGGCTGCTGTGAGAACATGTCGAGCAGTAATCAGGGCTCCGCCGCACTTGAAGGACGTTGAAATGCCGTCATTGTAGCCGATCAAAGCTATCCATGGCCAAGCGCCGACCTTGCTAGTTGTGCCTCCGACGATTTTCCTGAACGCGTTGTCAACGTAACCGCAGCCGTCTTCCATGGTCAGGAGTTTTCTGGGAACCTCTCCGCTGTTTCTAGGGATCACCGTCTTCTGCTGGAACTGCGACTGGTCGCTCTCGGGACAGCAGACCACGGAGTAGGCCTTCCCGCAGATGTCGTTGGAGATCTGAAGGAATGAGACGAAGCTTGCATCTGAGGGATTCGCCGCTAGCCTTGTGATCAGCGGAGTGCACTCCTTGAGCACTGAGGAAAAGCACAACTGTCAGTTGATAAGATTGTTGCTTAGGTCTTAAAACTCACGTTTGCAGGTTCCGTAGAGAAGATCAGGACCTCGGCATGAGTCCGATCGCTCCGACACGCCCGACGTAGTACTGGGCACCGGTGCCTGGGTTGTAGGTGGCGACGTAGGTCTTGGTGTTGTTCGCGGCGCTGATGTTGTTCTTTGGGTTGTGGGCTCTATAATGACAGGAGCGGATGTTGATACATCGATAGGAGGGAGAAATGGATTACCATTTCTAACGGTTGTGGTGGTGTACAACTGACTGGTGTCACAGCACACCTGCATGGAAGCAAAGAAAAGCCATTCAAAGCGAAAAATGTACAAAAACTGTGCGCGTTGGCAAATGCAGAGGAAAGGCAATCGAAAGCCAATTTAGGTGAAATAATTTTGATTAAAGAGACGCCGTTCCCCTGCAGATACTGTCACGTAAACTGAGGCATTACCACAGGATCTCCGCGGAAGTTGAAGTTGCCGCAGCTTCGTTGGGCAGCACGGAGGTACTGGATAGCCACATTTCGCGGGTAAGTGTTAAGAACATTCGCAATCAAAGGACAGTTGGACAGGGTGAAGCACTGTCCGATGTCATTATCCGGCGTGTAGCAGGGTTGTCCTGCAAATGGATGGTTGATAAGTTTCGACCAAAAAAAAATGAAGTTCACCTCTACTTTATGCCTCTACCCCCTAAACAATTTTAAGCTTTCTTCTGTAGTGTACGAAGACAGAACAAGTCGTCAAAATTTAAAAAAAAAATACAATCGGAAGCTATTCACTTGCTTTCAGTGCTCACGATTACCATTGCTCAAACCGCCCACAAACGAACTTTAGTCGCTTCTAACTTGAAACATATTAATTTCCTCACAAAATATGTTGTTTCTTGTTCAGGAGGTCATTTTACACTATTAAAAAAAGTTTTGGATTTTTCGGGAAGTTGGCATAAAGTAATCTCCTTTCAAAAATAAAAACGATCGTTAATTTGGATAGAAATGCGATTTTTTAGTACAATGAATGAACTGCAGCAATTAACCCTTAATAGGAATTTAAACAAAAATGAGACAACTACACGGCAAATACAGATGTAAAAGAATACAATCTTTTGATTTAAAAAATCAATTGACTTTATGTCGTTGATTTATTAATTCATTATTAATATTAATTCATGAATTCACTTTGTTACTAAGACTTCAAATTTGAAATCGCCATTCCCTTTTGAAGTCCTTATTACACCAGTCTTTTGGGCTATTCAATGGATTGAATTAGAATTGAATTTAGAATTACAGTCAGTCAAAAAAGTATTTGCATATACAGTTTTTTGACGATTTCTTGTTTCTCGGAAAAGTTTGTATGGAATGGAGTAAGAATTACTCCAGTTATATAGATGGGTTCTGAAATTTTTCGTAATCTTTTCGAGGCTTTAGAGATTACAAATCACTATCGAAGCAAATTGAAAGCACACAATATATCATTTGTACTTGTATCTTATTTATTTCTATTATATTTCGCTCTTAACATAAAATGTGCAAATACTTTTTTGACGTCAATTTTGGTGTTTTTCCTTAATTACTATAGGGTCATTCCACGCAGTCCTCTCCGATTTGGCTCGAATTTGGTGCAGTTACTTATTGAAATGATTCAAGTAATGGGACAAATTTTTGCTCAACTCCACATAGTTTGCGAGTAACAAAGGTTGAAAAATTGGTAAAAAGTGAAAACTCAAGGTTTTTTTTAAACTTCAGAACTTTGGTTCTGCTTATCAGAATTTTATAAATGATGTCTTATTGTGAACTTTTAGCGAAATAACACAGTTTTTATTTGCAAGAACGAAGAATAATTCGAAATGTCCTTTTTGACACGTATCCTTGAATATCTCAAAAAATGGTATTTTAATTTTCTTATTTTTAGGGTTTCGTTCCAAAGGAATAACGAAACCCTTATAGAATCACTTCGGTGTCCGTCTGTCTGTCTGTCTGTCGCCTTTACATATTTGCTAATAACTTCTGAATCCTCTGTAGTTAAGGGATGAAATTTGCAATGGATATGTATCTTGGCAACCCAAAAATAAATAAGGAATTTTTTCTGGAATTAGTCGTATATTAAAAAAAAAGTTAGTACTGAAACTAACCTTTGAAAAAACTTTTATTAACTTTTGTGGTCAATATGGGTGTCATTGGAAAGGGGGCGGGACGGAGACTACAAAAATGTTTGTCTGTCTGTCATTAAGCCTTATCTTAGGTACCTGGTGAACCACCTGGAATTAAGAAATGAAATTTATACAGATGATGTACTTCACTGCCCAAAGAAAGTTCCGGAAAAAAATTTAAAGAAAGTCACTTATTAGCGAACAAGTTAGTGCTAATACTAAAATAAAAAAAATAGATGTTTTTTCTGAGATACTTGATATGGGTATCGTTGGAAAGAGAATGGTAGCTAAATCGAAAAGTTGTATCTTAGTCTTATTGGTAAAAAGTTATAAGCCTGCAAACTTCAAAAAACCGACTTGTGTACCATGTCCCATACCTTATTTTCTAAAGTAATGGGCCAAAAAATCTGAAAAAAATTGGAGCTATGGGGCAACTCATCGCAATATTGCAAAAATACCCGGAAATCTCATATGATTTTTTATTCGTACTAAAATAAATTAATAACTATTTTTTTTTTTTTAATTTTTTTACCGGAATTGATTGAGCTAGGTGCCGTTGGATAGGTTTTATAAAGTAAAATACAGTTTTGGTTTTGAGCTTTTTGTTCCGAGGCTCAGTTTTTGAGATATTAAGCTTTAAGTGCGAAAAAAAAGCGCCCCCCCTCGCATTTCTACACCCGCGGGTTTAAAAATCTGAATAAAATTTAGAAGGTAGGTCTCGATGTAATCTTTAGTTTAAATTTAGTTCGAGCATCCTAGCTCAAACAGTTTTTGAGTTAATGGCCAAAAACTAAAAAACAATGACATTCGAATTTTAAAGATCCGAAAACGCCATTTTGTAGATCGCATCAATAGAATCAAAAAATGTTATACAAAAAAAATATTTTCATACAATTTTTCGAAATATTAACGATTTAAATTATATGATCATTTTGCTAAAAAAGGGCAACTAGCGATTATCTCACATATACAAAGTTTTCTACGCGTTTCCTATACCAAAAAAGACTATAGAATCTTGAAGCGGCGTTGGCGGAGTGGTTATCGCGCTCTGCTCTGAGGGTCCTTGGTTCGATCTTCGATTTGTCCAGTTTGCCTTTTTTTTGCTTTTTATTTTATTTTCTTCTCCGAAGGGGGTTTCTCGCTATTTTCACATTTCTTCAAAATTGTTAAGATTCAATTCAAATAAAAATGGTAGCTTGAATGTGTTACTAACTCAATCGAGGACGCAAATTAGTCTTAAAAAAGTTTCTATATTCTGTTAAATTCTGAAATATCTTTTGGCTCTTTTTAAGGCCTGTGAACCTGAGCGAATATTTTGTATGACAGTTTTCTTCTCTCTCAATTCTCTTAAAAAAAACAAAGCGAAGTAAAGAAATGTTTGATCTTAATAGCTTTGTTATTGGATTTTTTTTGAAGAAAATAAAAGAATCAGTTATTTGTACGTGTATGTATGCTCAAACCATTTCCTAATACGCTCTTTTCTATTGGTTGCGATTTAGAGGAATATGCTGGAAAGATTTTAAATTTTGTCACTGAATAAAAGTGAACATAAAGAATTCTAAAGAAACAAAAACAAAATTGAACATTATTTTTGTTATTGCTTCAATGTTATTTTAACATGCCAAAAGCCAAATAATAAATCCTAGTGTAAAATTTGAATTTTTTTTTTATTTCAAACACGAGTACTTGATTTGTTAATTTCTTGGATGTTTGTGACAGTACCGAATTAGTGTTTTAGATGACTAAGTGGCTATTTATTATTGCCGAATACGTTTTGATTCGAATTGCTTAGCTGCTTGGTAAGCTAACTTTCGTGAACTGCTGATTAATTGTTTCAATTAATTAATTGTTCAATGGAGCTTGAGACCATTTCCCTTAAGTTCACTAAATCAATTTTCAGACGGTTGGCACGGTCAGCAAACGAGAAAGACTTTTCTTTTGTTTAGCTTTATTCGAAAACGGCAGGTAGCCGTAGTTAGTTGTTTTAACTTAAATTATGTCCTTACTTCTAATCTGTTGACGAAAGAACGAAACCCTCAGTGCGTGAGTAAAACTCACACTTGGCCGGCTTTTTTTTACATGCTAAATCAATTTTTCACCTATCTTCACTCCAAATTTTAAGTTAGGATCTCAATGGGTTCGACCAAAAAATATTTCTTTAAGAAAATCGAAATATTTTGGAATATGTTTTCGTATGAATACGAAGTCGGGGAGAGTACGATAATTTTGACGCTAAAAATTGATTTTGGGCTTTTGTAGAGGGGTTACAACATTTTTTACTGTGGGAGGGGGGTCTACTTCGCTGTGTTTAGGAGGTAGGGGCAATTTAGAAAAAGAATTAATTGTCATGGAAAAAGAAATTATTAAAAAACAACAAGCAACATTTAAAATGAAGTACTATACCAGTTTCGAAAGCCAGAAACTTATTCTGTAACCGTACATTTAAGATAACTATTTATGTTTGCAATTTTTGACAAATGCGCATACAAACTCAAATCTTTCATAAAAAAAAAAGTAGACAACAATTTTTATTCGGCCCGTCCGTACAATTAGATAAGATTACTATAATCCGTTAAATTGAAAATTAAAGAAAACACAGAAAGAAAAGGCATAATTTTGGATAAGTCAACAGTTGTTCGAAAAAAAAATCTTACAACGATAGGGAAAAGAAGGAAATATAGACATTGAAGAAAATCTATTTTGAACTTTAATTAAAATTTGTACAATACATTACGAACTTTCACGTAAAAAACGAACGAAGTACGGGCTAAATATTCTTCAAAAACTAAAGAAATAATTCCTTAAGGTCATAAAACCCAGTAAGAAAATTATGGAAAAGAGTTGGATAGTTAGAAATTGAGAATAGGTAAGATTGACGTGACGATAAGCATTTGTTTTGAACTTTTGCAGATTGTAGTCATCTAAAAATATTTGACGAATTCCAAATACTAGGGGATAGGCTATAAAATATAGAGTGTGTGATATAAATGAACGGGATAAAGATGTACAATTTATCAGATCGGTTGTCAAGTCATGGGCTTCGCCATAAAATTGTTATCTGTCATCTGCTATTACTTTATCGCGTTATTATTGACATGTCCGACCTCAAGGCACATTTTTTTTCCAAGATTTGAATGATCTCTTTCGAAGTGCTGAAACCGGTCTTCATCAGAGTTTTGACGACAGCAGTTATTTGATGAATGCAGTCAGATAAGCTCCAAGTTCCTTGGAAAGTACTAAAGCTATACAGCAAGAGATAATTGAAAATCTTACTTGGATTTTAGTGTTTTGGCATAACAGCGCTTTGCTTTCTTGTAGTCGATGTACTATAAATATTTTTGATATACGTTGCACTTTCTGCTTTCCGTCTGCGAACTGCTGAGGCAACTTTTTCATGACAAAAACACTTATTGAGAATTGTCAGCCGTAGATAAGAGGTAACGAAAGTTTGTCTCAGATCAAAACTCACTCTTAGCTAGCTAATTACCCAATACAGTCGAAGCCCTCTAAGTCGAAAGTCACTCTAACTCAAATTTTTTAGTCATATTTTGGCATTCCCTTCAATTTTCCATACAAAATTCATCCTCTAAGTCAAACGCCCTCTAACTCGAATACGAAAAGCCCTCTATACGAAAGACGAATTTTTATTTTTTTTGCAAAAAACAAAAAAATTCTCTCGCAACTTGTATCAAGCATACAACTTGTATTGCATGTTTTTGACTCCTGGTCTATTTTCAATGCCTCTTAGTCGAATTTTTCGAAAAATCCCTTTAACACGAACTAGTTTTGATATCCCGTGAAAATTCGACTTAAAGGGCTTCGACTGTATATGAATTTGAATATATTTGAATAATAATGATTTCAATACCAGTTAAATCTGTCAAAACGCTATGTGCAAACTGCAAATTTGGTGTTAAGAAAATCTTGACTTTCAACTGCCCATAACATTTTCCAATGACCTTTCAAAACGATGTTTTCGAGTCGCAGCATTTCATGTTTATGCACAGTAAGAGTTGAAACTGAAGTTTAGCTAAGCCTCAAAATGAGTTTATACTTGTAGACGTTGTGTACGAATTTTGCTGCACAACACTGTGATATATAGTATTCGAACTAACCATTTTACAACAGCGTTTTCATACCGCGAAATCGTCCGATTCCTATGTGGTCAATGACCCGATGGAGTGATTATTTCGAAAAAGCTCTATTTGGATTACTATAAATATGTGACAGTTGTGACAGGCTTTAGAAAAAAATGTAAAATAAACGTGGTGCTAACTGACGTTTTTTTGTTTTTTTTCCATCGTTTTCTCCGTAAGCGCGTCTACAAACTTTTCGTTTAATCCGTTCAATTTACAGTCAAAAAAAAACCTCCGGTTAGCTAAACGCAGTTTTGGAAATTGTGTCTATGGAAATTGTAGGGTTTTTTTTTCTAGTATATGAAATTGGGCTAAGGTTTGGGAAAAAAAGACTAGAAGAAGCAGAAAATATAATCCAAAAGTGGTTTGAATCACCGCAACTGTCACGTACTTCGTACTACATACTTAAACCGAAGTTTAAATGGGAGAATTCGGTTAAGCAGAAAGAATAATCCAAAAGTGGTTTGAATCACCGCAACTGTCACGTACTTCGTACTACATACTTAAACCGAAGTTTAAACGGGAGAACTCGGTCGTTAAACATAAAGGACAAGATAAACTTGACTTTCGTTTAAACGAAAAAAAATTAAATGGAAGTTTAAACCAAAAGATTAGTTTAAACTCTCACTGTGGAGCTGAGCATTAGTGATTTAAGTTAAAATTTGTCATAATTTTTCCATGGTTTAAAATTTAACAATCCGTTGGCGTTCGTGTAAGTGGTAAGCGAATGGGTTTTAATTCCATTAGTTAAATATCGTAAAGTTTTGGTTTTGATTTATGGTATATAAGAAAGTTTGTATAAGAAATCGAATTACATGACTCTGATATAAAAGTTTGCAATTGAAAGATTTTAAATCTGTTCACGGGATTGCTTAGTTAAGCGAATATGTTAATTTGTTCCTAATTGACTATGGAATTTTAAATTTTCTTGTTACCAGAAACACGTTGACGATTAAAAGTCTGGGTAAAGCTTTCCCAGAACTTTTGAGATCTTCGACACTTTTTAAACTTTTGCCGATTTTCAGGCCGTTAAAACAGAAAGTTGAAGAGGAATAATGGTGGCTTGGCTTCGTTCGCAAGCGGATTAGTAGTTGGGACTGAAGAAATTAATAAATACAAATGGCTACAGTCAAATTTTCTTTTCATTTCGAATGAAACTAAACAAACTAAAATCCTTTCCTATTTGCTGATGGCGTCAGCCGTGTGAAAATTTCTTAAGCGCAGTTAAGGGATGAATTTCTCGCAAGCGTATCCACTGAGACCAATTTCAGTTCAGCTTCTTTAGCAGCAATATTAAGTAAGTGAAATCCTTAATCTTCAAAAATTAACCGAAAACAAATTTTTTTATAGTATTTTTTTATTCTTTCGCAGAGATCTACAAAATGGCGTTTTTTGATCTTCAAAATTCGAACGTTGTTATTTTTTGGTTTTGGCCAATATCTCAAAAACTATTAAAGCCGAAGTGCTCAAACTAATTTTAGATTTTTAGACCCACGGGTGTGGAAAGTACAACTTTTTGATCTAGCTGTCATCCTCTTTTCAATGATACTGTTTGAAACAGCTAATAAAAGAAAATGTTTTTTCTAATTTAGTATTGGTACGAAGTTTTTCGGTTATATGAATTTTTTTTAAATTGTTTACCTCAACTTTCTTTGCGCAAGTGAAATACATCTTTTGGTTAGCCAGTTACTAAGGTTACTAAGGTTAAAGCCAAATTACAGACGGAAATTGCATCCCTTAATTACATAGGTTTTATAAAATATAGTAAAAGGCGACAGACACCGAAATGATTCCGTAAGGGTTTCCTTATTCCTTTGGTACGAAACCTTAAAAAGGAAAAAGGAAACAATTTAAATCAGGTAAATGGCTCTGATAGGAACATGCACCGTTGAACTGTAACAATTTGGTTAGAATCCGAAGATTATTGCACTAGGCATCTGAATTCACGACTAGGTAAATATGTGCATATAGAAAGGAGAATAAATAGGAATATTTAAAATATACCTTGTGGTCTGTGGAAGACGCGCGTGTTGAGTCATCATTAAAAAAGCCTGCCGTAATCAATTAAGACGTAAAACCAGTCAATTTGAGTTCAAATGTCAATTCAATGCGTCATGTTATTAAAAAAAGCTCTCAGCTATCCAAAAATCATAAAACCTCTCCAAACGTCGAGGCGATACCAACACAAGCCGACGGTCAATGTGCTGCGCAACATCAAGGGAATCCCCCCGATTAAACGCCCACTGACGCATGTGCTACCACGTCCTCCATAAGTCATCCACAGACTTCAAAAGACAACGCTGCCAACTCGAACCCACAAAAATCCGGTAACTTGTTCACCAAGTCTAATTAGTAAGCCAAGCAGAAGAAGCTCCATCACACACACACTCAAACCATAGCCGACCAGATAACCTTGAACGCTAATTTTTAGGCAAAAACCGAGTATCTCACACCGGTCATTCATTCAAAATTAAGCAAAAACCAATTTAAAACAACTCAAAACAGAACTAGATTCTCTCATCCCGACCCGCCACCGTCACCGAACCAGTTTGCGAAAAATAAAAAAAAACTTGTTAGCTTGTTGTGAATCGCAAAGTTATTAAAATATTAAACTTCTGGGTACAGATTAGCAGTCGATTAGGGCAATGTAGTAAATATTTATGGTTGGAGTGCGAGTAGGGCAGAACGACATTAACAAGCAGTGGATGTTATTTGTACGTAATAATTACGGTGCGCCCGACCCTTAACACCGGGGGTTGACTGCGACTGCACTCAGATTAAGTAGGTACCCGTCACAATTTAAACATGAAAAGCATAAGGTTTAAGGTTGAAAGCAAAAACTTGGAGCCCTTCATACACATTTCTTGCTTTTCAAGTGTAAAACAAAAAAACAAAAGAGTTATCGAGCAAACTGGATTCTACCCTCAGCTGACTATAAGGATTTCAGCTCACCTTGCCGAAAGCCTCGTTGCGATAGTCCGGGCACAATACACGTTAATCCAATCACAGCTATTAACAGCTTCATTCTCACAGACAGTAAATGCATGTTGACTCTATGAATTCACTTTACTCTTATGTTATTTTTATTTATTTAGCTTTTTTTTCGTTTACTTCACACTTTCATATTCTTGTTAGCACTGAGAAGTTCGATTTTAGGAGGAGAAACGCGACTTCTCTAAACGCGACGAGCATTAAGTAAAACCGCTCGAGTAAACGTCTCGACTTAGACTGTTTAAGAAACCACAGATTGATTTGATTATAGCTTCACTCGATCTTCGAGTTTATTTAAGTATTTGCCGAGTAGCTGGCGATCGTCGTCGGTCGTGTCGTCATACATAAGTGGTCGTAGTCAACACATGACAGCGAAATGCTTGTTTTTTTGAATTGCTATGCAATCAAATTAGGCAGGTAGACACAGTGGGGCAAACGTTTGGAATACAAAAATTCCTTCACAATCGGCGGAGGATTTCCGATGTTGATAAGACTCTCTGTGACGTTCTGTATCAATTTCCCTATCTGTCTGCCTCACAGATATCTGTGTTTTAGTTTTGTTTGGGTTTTGATTTAATATTTTGCCGGAAAGTGCAGTTGTAAACATGGTAGTTTTCTAGAAAGCCCCTTCGTGTTGGATTTTCATTCATTTCTAGACTTATGTTTACCGCCAAATTCTGAGTAATCTCTAGATAATTGGACAAAAAAGCCTATGTACTTAACACGTGTATATTGGAAAACAAAGTCTGTGAATGACCAAATCAAAAAAAGTTGAAGCATTTAGACCTCCTTTTTTTTACTTTAGAGACATTGGTCAAAATAGCCAGCGGTTTAGTGACAAAGTTATTCTCTGACATCAATGGGCTACTTCGCAGATTTATTCACCATACACTATTACTAGATTAAGCAAAAGTTATTTATTTATTATATCCATATTATTGTTCGAGTACGCAGTTGTTTTCCCAAAATAGCTCAAAGATATTAAGAAGGATGCGGTAAACCTTTCTTAGTGTTCCAAGCTAACCATTCTCTCGTTACCTGTGGTATACTTGAGGCCATTGTCTTGAACTGGTGTTTCACCCGATGGCAGCACTAATTTATTTCGTGTTTCAGGGGTACAACGTTTTAAAGTGTTAATACAGCCTAGTTTTGCTAAATTACCCTCAATAATATAAAGTGAACCAACTCCTCTTGCAGACATTGTACCCCAAACCATAATAACCATTACAGTGGGAGTTATGTTCGTGGAACCAAGGGCAGCTGCTTCCTTTCTCCACAGAAAGCGACGACCATCGGAAAAAATATATATTAAATTTTGACTCATCGCAAAATGTGACTCGGTTTCCGAACTCGTCACTTTTAGAGATATTCTGTCTGGCGTACCTTAGTCTGTTTTTTTTATTATTTTACTTTAACAACTTTGAGTTCTTCAGGTGTACAAGCTGTGTGAAGGAAATTTTGGACAGTTTGTGGATGAATGTCCACAATATTATTTACCTTTAACGATTCAGTAATGTTGAAAGAGGATTCTTTGGGATTTTCTTTGATCATCCTCAGGACTTGTGAAAATCTTAGTGGCTTTCCCCTTCCACATGCGTCATTTTTTGAAGGTCTGAAGGAAAGATAGCTAAGCAACGGGGCTTCAACAGCGACTTGTAAAACATCTATCCCATTTTTTTTTTTGCCATTAGAGGTTACTGCAATTTTATTTTGAATAAAATTCAATTTTTTTCATTTTGATATCTTAAGATTTTATTGAGACATTTGAGATAGAACTTATCTGTAATAGGTTTCACAAATTTTTTTTATTTTTTTTTTTGTTCCCTGTACATACTAAAAAACCGATCAAGTGTGAGCTTTACTAACCCGCAGCAAACAGATTAGTAGTTTGGGCTTAATTTAAAGAAATTATTAATGAAATTAACAAATCAAAATAGTCAAATCACATCAAACTCAATTCACTGTTCATCAAAAATTCTTCATTCTTCTAATTCTAAAATTCTTCTTTTCATTTCGAATAAAACTTAACAAAAGAAAATCCTTTCCTATTCGCCAGCCATTGCACCAGCCGCGTGAAAATTGCTTTGGTGCATTTAGGGGATGAAATGCCGCTAGCGACACTGAGACTGCCGTCTGTTGATCGTTTTTTGCAGGAAACTGAACCGATTTAAATCGTTAGTATCTCGCAAAATTGTATGAACAATTTTTTTTACATTATTGTTCTTTCGCCGAGATCTACAAAATGGCGTTTTCGGATCTTGAAAATTCGAATGTTGTTTTTTGGTTTTTGGCCAATATCTCGAAAACGATTAAGGACAGAGTGCTCAAACCAATTTTACATCAAGACCTACTTTCCAGATTTTTTTTTTTCAGATTTTTAGACTAACGGGTGTGGAAATGAGAGGGGACGTTTTTTTCGACTTTGAAGCTTAATATCTCGAAAACTTAACTTCCAAATGAAAAGTTCAAAATGAAAACTGTATTTCATTTTACAAGACCTATCCGAACTCAATAGATTCCCGTGAATTTTGTTTCAAAAAAAAATTATTAATTAATAAAAATTAATACACGATTTTTGGATAATTTTGAGTTGCCCCACAACTCCAATTTTTTTCAGATTTTTTGGTCCAATATTCTAGAAAATAAGGTGGGGGGCACGGTACACAAGTCAGTTTTTGGCAGTTTGTTCGCTAATAACTTCTTACCAATAAGAGTAAGGCGATTACCATACTACCTTTTTGATCTAGCTATTATCCTCTTTCCAAAGATACCAATATCAAGGAACTATTAAAACAAATGTTTTTTTTAAATTTAGTATTGGTACTAAGTTTTTCACTAGTATGAAATTTTCTTAAATTTTTTAACTTGAACTTTCTGTGGGCAAGTGAAATACATCTTTTGGCGAAGTTTTATTCCTTAGTTCTTAGTGGTTGGCCAGTTACCCAGGTTAGGCAATGGGAGACGGACAAACATTTTCATAGTCAGGACCCCGCCCCCTTTCCAACAACACCCAAATTTAATAAAAGTTTTTTAGGGCATTAGTATTAATACTAACTTTTTCTTCAATCTGCGACTAGTTCAAAAAACGGAGCGTGATTTATTTTTGGGTTGTCTAAATACACCTTCAACACAATGGGCCAACAAATGGCCTACGTGAGTCTGCCACGTCTGTCTGTCTGTCTACACCTTCAGTCCAAATTTCATCAATTAACTACAAAGGACTTATAAATTATAGTCAAATATGTAAAAGGCGACGTTATTCCTTTGGAACGAAACCCTAAAAATTGCTTGGGTTGCCAAGCGAGCTCATGGCAATGCCATAGCTTTATATTCAATTTATGTAACAACCTTAGAAACGAATAAATTGATTTACTTACTTCTCTAAAGTTGTTCTTTCTGCGTCCGTAGACATTTATCTTTACTGCAACCAACGATCTTGAAAGACTTGCGGCTTTTATGTCTTTTTCACGCATTAGCGATAGAACATAGCTGAGTCTCATAAAGCAATCACACCAAGGCTTTACTTAATTAGGTGCAGAAAATGAAAATGTATGTATTTAAATTTCATAATTTCCATGTATTGTAGCTTTGTGAACGATCTAAATTGGCGCAGAAATAATTTTTAAACTATGCAACTTCGAAACGCCGCAAATAGGAACAACCTAAAGTGAGGCTTTGGTGTTCCTATTCACAATCTAGTAGTATGTAAATACAAAAAAATAGATTGTAAAACCAAACGACTCCAACAGTATTTCCAATAACTGCTCCTCCAGCATCTTGCAGGCCGCACTGTGCAGAGCGTATTGTAGAATATTAAATACGTCGTCGAACCAGCGTTATACCGCAATAAACACGACTTAATAAAGTTATCGTTGTAGTTGCGGTCTCTCTGAAGGTTGATTGAATTTTGAAGATATACCTGTTTCCCACTAGACTCCACAATGTTAAGTTAAGTGTTGGTTTTCGCGACAGCTACCGGTAGGAGGTGGATGCACGGTGCCTTGGCAGAGAAGACGTGTTACGCATTGATTGTCATCAATTAGCGCTAATAATTTAGTATTGCTAGAATTTATTGTCTTCCTCGAAAGTAGAACTGAGCCATCTGATTTGTCCAGAACTATTCATTAATCACTGGCGCCGTAATGCTGTGCCGGATAAGGCGTTTTGAAAAATTCACCCCAAACACGGATCTCCGAGATGAGCCATGGCTGGCAACCAGCCAGCCATAAATCGTTTCGGTCGACCTCGCTCTAGACCTCCGCCCATGGGCTAGATTGGCTCTGACTTGCTTAGAATTCCATATGAGTATGGTCAATGAATGGGCGACGAGTACGTTTCTTAAGTTATTTACTGCGCGGAAGCGCAGTTGGTTGCTGGCGCAGGAAAAACCTGAGTTGCGTGCAGACTGCTGAGTTGCTGCAGGTTGAAGTGACTCAGTTGCGTTGAATGGGACAAAAGTGGAAAAGTTGATTACACGCCGAGCAAAAAGCACTGCCCGCGCACGGTTAGGGTTTTCCTTATCGCTCGCTGGGCTAATGACAATCTCATAATCGAGGTAGTTTTGTTGTGAGCTGCGGATCGAGGCGATAGAGGTGCTTTACTGTGGGAAAATTGTAAAATGCCTGATTGATAACAATGAAAAATGAATAAATTGTTTGCAATGAAAATATTTTATGAATTTACTGCATTTTTGTTGTGGTTGGCGAGTTAGAAACTAATCAGCAATATGCGAGCACTCATAAAGTTAAGTATTTAGTCATTAGACGAATGTGACGTACTGAAACTATTATTTGAGTACACTGTGAGCTGGAAAAACTGGGATACTCGTTCTTATGAATAGGTTTTTCGTGCAACCACTCTACTGTTGACATACAGGGGGCTGTTGTTTACTGCCGAATTCTTAAAACTTTTCAAGACAAAAGTACTCTAGGAAGATTGTCAGACTCTCGGAAGAGTTGATCAGCGAAAATTTGTTTATGTGGTCGGTTAGATCCGGTCGGTTGGTAACGTGGCAGCGCCATTTGCGAACCTTTGGTACGCTCGCTCAATACCACATTGGTCTAATTATTAAGCACGACGCCCACAGGCGTTACCAAGTTCAATTCGCATTTAGCTCCTTTGAGGGGAATTTTTCTTTGGGAAAATCTTCACGAGGAGAATATGGTGGTAGTCACTTTGCATCAGATCTAAATTATAATATAGATGCATCAAAGCTTCGTAACCAAGTTATCGGAGATTTTGGCGCGTCACTATAAATAGATGTGTGTGCCTGCAGTTGAGGTTTACATCATCTCTTCTGTCGACCAATTTCGTCACTTAATAGCTTTTCCTTCTAACCCGCCAGATACAAGGCAGAAACTTCTTGATCAATAACTTTAGCTTGGCAACCGTTCGAGCGGCTTCACCACAATCCTCTTCACTTGAATTTGTCGTATTCGTCGGGAACTTACTGATTAATGCCTGTTCCGAATGACGAATTGTAAAAGTTTTTCATGACAGAAGTACTCCAGGAGGATTGTCAGTCGTTCGCAGTTCATAAGACGGTTGAGTTCATTCGGTGTGGGCTTCGCAGATGGCAACTCAATTCATTCGCCTATTTTAATATCCAAAAAAGTTACCAATGCTTATGCAAGTTTTATTGAAACTGAGCACCCTGTAGCTCACAACTGACTGAAAACAGCAAAAGGTCACCTTTCAAACCGAAATTGTATGACCAAAAGCTGAAATCGTATGGTAGTTAACCTATCTTAACCTATCGTCCACGGTAAACTCTGCAAAAATTAGTTCCGTCCGAAACTGAATGTTTCTAACTATACGTTGTATATTTCTTTCTCAAATCATCATTTTTACAGCATGTTCAATAATTGTGTAGTAGCAGGAATAGTTTAAAAAAAATTGAATTGATTGAATACAATTATAACAAATCTGCTCAAGTGTTGTGCATGGCACAAAATTGTTTGGTTGATTTTGAAATCAGGACAACACACACTAACTGTTTAAATGGCCCAATCAATTTATTGACTCCATTCAGTCAACTTTCTCATTAAAGATCAACCAAAATCTGAAAAAATGTTATTTTCTTCGCCCAATCACGCCCTTTAATGTCAAAATAAGCAACACGTGCCAAATTCATTCATCGCCCCGCTATTGATTATCTCTTTCGTGGGTGTTGCAATTAATCTTGAGCAATCCCAACTGAAGCCCTACACAAGACCAACAAATATTCTGTATAAAAGTCAGAATAAATTCCAAGTACCAGCCATCAAAGCATTCACAATGAATTCAATCCGTGGACTTTTAGTTTCATTCGTATTCTCCGCTTTTATTGCCATGGCCTACAGTCAAGTGAGTATCTTCAAAATTCCAAAAAAATAAGGTTAAGTCATAAACACTTTTTTCTAGTTGACTTTCTCGCCTTATTGGGGAAAACGTTCGGGTGGCGACAACGGTGTAGTCTTTGAATTTAAGGGCAACTGCAAAAACGCCAACGAAATTTTGATGGAGGTTTTCAGATTTATGCAGGTAATGCAGCAAAATGAATTGTTCAGAGTAGTTTTCTATTCGGATGTACATTTCACAGGTCCAAGCTCAATTTTACGTCGACTGCACTCACAAGGAGTGAGACATGCAGGATTAACAAAATCAACCAGCGCACGTACAAAATTATAAAAACTATGGTAGACTCACTTAAATTGTTGGCACTTTCTCTTGTTTTGTTTATGTAAGTTTATATCGCTTGAAATAAATCGCAGAAATTTTTAAAAACTAATTGTCTTTGTAAGATATAGTTTGATTTGAGTCAGTGAACAAAAATTAGCACAAGATCTTTTTTGATTACCGTGGATATTCTGAATAATCATCATGATTTTGTAGCTCACAGAATGTAAGTCGATCTGTTAACTTCTGAAGTCAGATCATAGAGCTGTAGAAGAAGCTGAGCTATAAGAAACATAATCCCAAAAATTAAATTGATAGTTTTTAGCTTCTGTTGAGCTAAATTCTCACACCTTATTTAGTAAAGTCGCTTGAAGGGTTGACAACTTTTCCAAAGTCTTAAGTTTACATATTTTCAAATTCATCTGAGAGAAATAGTCCGGCTTCAAACGCATCCTCTACGAATTTCCCAATCAATCACCATCCCAAGAAGAAAGTTTTGCCACGATTTCCACAAAACAAGTTCTCACAGTAGTCTAAGTCATGTCTACTGCGAATGCGGACCTTGGGTCACCTCCAAACATCTAATCAATCCACCCACTAACATTTGTCTACGTGTACGGGAGCACCTGAAGGTGTGTCCGCAACACTGAAAGGCATCACATCAATGTCATCATCACTCCCCACCGGACAGCGATTGGCTACTGTCCGACCGATGATCGAACAGATAGAATCTGATTTCAAAGCACAAATCGGGATTTCTCAACCGGTCATTGGCGATCGACGCCCGAGTAAATTGATAAAGCACGCTCGGTGCACGCTTCGTAAATACAAAACAGAGCATCTGAATATGACTAAGTATCTAATTATCTTTTTTGTGCTACCTCCGTTGCGCTGATGTCGTGATTTATGTCAGAGCGCCAAATGTGCACGAAGCTATTAATTAGAGATTCTGGTCAAGTTTAAGAGAAACGATGAATCTACGAGCTTGGTTCCTGAAAGGGTTCAGTTGAAATCACGGTGTAAAAAGTATGCAGTCACATATACGACAGGTGATCTCATAAAGCAAATGGCTAAAAAATAAACAAACCAATCCGATCCGATGGGGTAGACGTTTTGAGTAAGTAACACATTGAAAAGTTTAACACACAAGCCGTCTTTAGATAGACATAACTTTCGTCGACGGCGAGTATATGCCTCTGGATTGAGTCTCTCGCTCTCTAAAACAGCAGCCACATTCTTGCCCCAGTACAACGACGGGAATCACATGTTCCCTTTCGGCCAAAACTTTGATTTCAAAAAATTTTTGCGGCTATAGATCACTTACTTTGGAGTTTAATTTCAATATTTCCGAATGTTGTTAAAGCATAAAGTGGCTCTTTTCATTCCGCGGAGGTATAATATTGACTTTCTTTCAAGTGGGAAACAGTTGTCAGTGTCAAATAGTCATTGTTAGAAAGAAACCATTAGATAACCCACCCTTTATATTTTGACTTTTAAACATTATCTCCCTTCTCGAATTGGTCTCTTGTCATTTTTCATGTTAGATATAGACGTGGTTGGTCCTAATATCGCTTGTACTTAAGGTAGGAGTGTCTACATGTAGAAAGCTCGCATTCATACTTAGGCCACAATATGACCATTGTGATCTTCACTCGTACCTCAATAACAAACGAATTAGTAGATTTTAAATGGAAGCTCTACAAATAAGGAATAAATATTATATATTTTACTTAATTTTAAAAAAGTGCATATATTTTACTTAATTTATGTTTTTGTCATGTTATATGAAATGAAAATCTAGAGAGAATATTCCACAACCGAATATAAATTGCAACTTTTTGTCTCCTGACAATTTCACGTTGGGTTTATTACCAATGTTACTTGGCAATTTGAGTGAATATTTTTATTAATTTAATCATCTCTCTTAGTTACCGATGATTCGACTAATGAAACCAGGTCAACAACGACGAAAAAATCATCGAATCAATGTCGAATTGTCTGACAATGTGCGACAAGGACTCCAGAGCAATGATTCACTAAGCACTCGACCAATGTATCATTGATTAAAGAGTGGGTTAAGTAGTTTATCCTCATATATCCTCATATATTCACGTCAACTAATGTCACATAAATAAAACTTAACAAATAATGACAACAAATACACATGCAGAAAAATAGTACATGTACCTCAAATCGTGTATAATAGAAGTTTTCCGTGCTCCTGAGCTTGAATGCGCTATTCAATAAATGAGTAACTGAAGATAATCATATTCTTGATTTGTCAAAAAAAATTAACCGTATGGACGTCATCCCAAAATTTAAAATTATGACCACATGAATAATAAAGCCAAGTGAACCCATCTTTGTAATCAGAATGGCACACAGACTGCTAATTGATGAAATCGGACAGATTTCAGATTTTCCAATATCCACCTCATCCCAAAAATTCCCAACAGAATTGGGATCTCGAGATTGACCTGACAGACTTTGCTTAGGCTCGTCATCCTATTGAATTTTTCACTTTAAGGACGCCAGCGGACAGTAGTCTATTTTCAAGATCTGGCGGAACTTTATTCCTATAGCGCTTGAATTAATATTTTCTGCTGTGTACGTCCTCAATTATGATACATAACTTGTTTTTAATGATTTCCATCCCCCTCCTCATCCACAACCCTGCACCCCACCCTCTCCCTCAAAAAACAATAGCTTCTGATACAGAATATACCACAGAATCTTTTGAGATATCTATCAAGCCGATTACAGGCATCAATATTTGTAAAGGCCTTCATAAAATCAAAGAAACAAATCAAACAACAAACACTTCTTAAGAAACATAGATTTCTTGCATAAATAGTATAAGAATTTGGCATACTTCAAAAGGACAAGGACAATTAAAAAATATGTACATTACATGCACTGGCTTTCTAACTAAATTTAATCCCAACGACCAAGTCGCATAAAACACATCTGATTTCATTTATTTTTTTTTTCGCGAATTAATATTTTTCAGCTGGTTACGCTGCTACATTAAATTATATGTTGTTCTAATGATTGCTTTTCTTGTAAAATAGTATGAGGTTCTAACTAATTTTTTTTTCATTTAAAAGACCTTAATCTTCGAATGAAGTTCCGCTAGATCTGCAAAATTGACCACTGTGCGGCATCTGAAACTCATCGTTGGATTGCATTATATCGCTCAGGATTTCCTTATTCTTCGCTTGGTCAACGCCCTACCAAGGAAAACATCTCCAAACAATGGCTTCTTCATCTGAACGTCTCTTCCAAACAAATTTTCTGACGATTTTTAATTGTGTTGACAGACGCATTAATACAAATAACATGTTTAATTACATTTTTAGTTTATAGAAAAACTCTCAGCAAGGTGTAGGTAGTATTCTCCTTTTGGGATGTTTTTTCTTACAGTTTAGACGTTTTGAGGGACATGTGCTATTTATTTTGTAGCAATTCTATACAAGTCTCAGAAGATAGCAGCAACATCAGTTCACCAGTTTCTAATACGGCCCGGGTCAACACACCAAACACAGGTGGTTAGCGGTCGCCCCTCTGCCGACAATCTTTCTGAAGTACTTATTTCTGAATTCTCCAAAAACTCTTACAGTTCCCCGTGTATTGATAAATAAAAACCGCCAAACTTAAGCTCTGACCTTTCACCAGCTGTTACGATTCTCATATGTTAGCAAACAGAAACAATCATATCAAATTGATATTAAAAAAGACGTAAACATCGACAACGCTGCCCTTTCAGCTTGTTAACATTTATGACTCTTAGAATCCCCCTCTCACTAAAGATAAACACAGAAGACGGATATGTTTAATGTCCGCTTGCATAGAGTCATTCAAGTCACAAGCACCAAAACGTTCGCTTCTCTTTTCCGCAATAAATAAAAAGTTCAGAAGGTATAGAAAAAAATTTATTGTCAATCCAATCTCGATACCAATTCCAATGAAGACGTTCTCTTGCTACGACATATTTCTCCTAATCCATTCCATGTAAGCAGCGACGCGCGTGTAAACTCCCGGAAAACCAGCTCTAGCACACTCATATCCATAAGAAACAAGGCCAAGCAGATAGTATCGAAAAATATTCGCCTCCAACTTGATTTGTTGACAAAATCGAAAAACCGAACACATAGAAATGGAAAGATTCTCTGCAAATTACTCATTTCTGCTTTGACTGAGTCATCGACATACCTGCGGCATCATGAGTGGTCCCCCGGAGTCGCCTTGACAAGCATCGAATCTAGAATTGCCTGCGCAGATCAACTGGAAGTGCATGAGAGTGGATTAGCGCGGTGCGGCCTTCACATAAAGCCACTTTACTTACTGAGGTGGTCTGCTCAGAGACTTTAAACGCCGACGAGTAGTTCGCCATGCAGGTCTTCGTGTTTATGATTGGCACCTGAGCATCACGAAGGACGTTTGAGGTTGCGCCCTGGTACTGGACCGAACCCCAACCGGCGACGAATGGATTGCTGCCGACAAAGTCTTGCTGCATGAATTTGCTATCCTCCGGCAGGCATATCGGACGGATGAATTCTGAAATTCAAAAATTCCCAATTGAATCGCGCGTATTGACGTGTCTGGTACGAGGCTTACCTGTGAAGGTGACCGCGTCGTTGAGCTGAAGGAGAGCAATATCGTTGGAGATTGTTTTGAGGTCGAACTTATCGTGAATGACTTTGCGTTTGATTTTCACGTCTATTGCGTTCGCTTCCGACTTCGAGAGATCATGTGCTCCGAGGCGAACAAGAGTTAGTGCGGGGTTAATGCAGTGGGCGGAAGTGATAACGTAGTTCCTAGACACCAGGCTGCCGCCGCAGAAGAACTTTAGGACCAGTGGCTCAGATGGCTCGTAGTATCCGAGTGCCGCCAACCATGGATAAGTGCCTTGAAGAGAAAAGGAAAAATTATAGGTAGACAACAGAAGGTCTTCTGAGTAACTTAGAACACAAACCCCGTTTTGCCTCCAGGCCACCAACCACGCGATTCGTAGCGCCGCTACTGATGCCACACTCGCCGCTCTTAGGCGGAATTGTCACAGGGAGTGGAGGCAGCGGAATTTTAGGCGACGGCGTTGGTGGAGCTGGATTTATGATCAGCGCTGTCGTTGTCGGCTGTGTTGGCGGAGAGGGCCTGGTTGGTCTCGGAGGCGGTGAAGCAGGTGCCTGTGGTCGATTTGTGGTCGTCGAAGTGGTTGTCAATGAACTTGAGTCAATTTGGTTATTAAGGGCAGCAAAATGGAATATGCTCGTCTGCGGTTGGTTGTACCATGCGTTTTGGGGATTGGGTTGGGGGTTGCCACCGACCGGTCTAAGGGTGCAGCAGATCTGTAGACGGTAGCCGTGTGTAACACGTCATTGAGGGCCAAGTGAGACTTACCAAGAAGTTAAATCCATCAAAGCCGCACAAGGAACTACTGACAAAAGATTGGAAGTCCACGGAATCGGGAAATCGTCTGGCCTGCTCGTAGAACTCCTCCAGAAGATGTGGACATCTGTTCAAATTCATACAGTGACCGATGCGGCCAGCCGAGTCAAAACAGGTTTGCGCTGAAATAAAAATGTAGTTGATAGTGAATCGACTCGCTTTTATTTAAAGAGATAAGCTTCTTGTTCCTCTTTGTATGGCGTTAACAACCTGGGGATGACCAGAGGCTAGTTTTTCGCTCATCTGCAAGGACCTACTGTTTAATATAGGTTCTGAAAGGTGAATTGCGAAAGCGTTTCATTACACTCGTTCAATTACAAATATCCTGTTAGCCCTGGTTTATACAGAAAAATGTTGATGCAATTGCGTAATTAACGAATAGATTGAGGAAGTTAGTTCTCACTTCAAAATTTTTATCATTTCCAATATATTACTTTTACAAATCACAAATTATCTTCACTTAAAAATCAAACCAGAGTCAGAAAGATCTCCAGATTATGAGAAGAACTGCTTGAACGGAAGCGAAGAAGTAATGTATGGTAAGTAGGCTATTGCATTAAGCTTTGCTTTCTTAGTATCTATATATCCTAATTACTCATGAATTACTACATACGCTGTGCCTGCCTGGTGGTACAAATCTAAACAGGCATCAGTGCAAGCTAAGCTCAACAAACTACAAAGACTAGCTTGTATCTGCATCACAGGGGCAATGCGAACTACGCCCACAGCAGCGTTAGAAGTCATAACGGACCTACCACCACTCCACCTCCTACTGAAGAAAGAAGCCATGGTTCACGCGCACAGGCTCATCGCTGAGGATGACTCTAGCTCTAGGGGAACTCATCCTGACATTCTCACCGAACTGAATAGACAGGAAATCCTAAAAATTATCTGCACAGACAACTGTATGCCTAGATACAACTTCAGCCAAAACTATAAGGTAATATTTCCCTCTCGACATACCTGGGAACAAGATATACCGTCCTTCAACTCTGGATCTCATGTTTGGTACACAGATGGCTCCAAAACAAAGAAGGGCGTTGGGGCTGGAGTATACGGAGGCAATACTGAAACCCATATCCATGGACATACTGAACTCCGTATTTCAAGCAGAAGTTTTCGCAATCGAACTCTGCCTCAGAGAAAATTTAAATAGGAATGTAACCAAC
This sequence comes from Syritta pipiens, assembly GCA_905187475.1. NCBI lineage: Eukaryota > Metazoa > Arthropoda > Insecta > Diptera > Syrphidae > Syritta > Syritta pipiens. Next base: position 31,371,189 of record LR994574.1, on the reverse strand, counting down.
AAAACCATTTACATTCTCTCTGACAGCAAAGCTGCTCTTCTGGCCCTAAAAAGCTACGAAGTCACAAAGCTAGTATGGGACTGCCTCCAACTACTGCACCAACTGGCTAGCTCAAACAGGGTCTATCTCATTTGGATACCCGGGCACAGTGGTCACGTTGGAAACGAAAGAGCGGGCCTACTAGCCAGAAAAGGCTCCGCATCACCCCTCATGATGCCACGACAATTTTCCGGCTTTCCCAGTAGTCAGTACACGTCATCTACACCTTGGCAGGCACAACCTAGAGGCAGGAAATATCGCTGGCAGCTCACCCAAAAGCATCCTAAGATTCATTACGAACTCGGGCTTTCTGCGTGAGCCATAAGTGGAGGCAGTCACAATAGGCCCACTCGTGGCCGCAGTGACACAGGTGACACGGAAATGGAAGACATTTTCAAAGACAGCGGCTCCAAATTATCTGATAACCAATCATTTTTCCACTTATTGAAACGGCAATATAATTTCGGCTGCCTTTGTTCAGGAATGTCCTTTCTAAGCATTTGCGGGTAAAACGATTTTCGATTTCGGTTTCTTGTACTTTATAAAACGTTCTAAGAAAATCTAAAAAAAAAGATCGAAGTATGCTGAACTTTATCCCTTTTCCGTTGGTAGGGCGATGCACTGTAATGCTATATCCTTAACATAATTCACGAGAAAATCATGAGCAGCATCCTGTGCAACTGCTCGCTTATGCCGACGGTATCAACGGGACTCAACGGACTGCCAGCGGGGTATTTGCAAACATCAAGAAAGAAACGGCTAAGATGGATCTCTTTGCTGTGAATGAAGGTAAGGCGCAATATACGCTGTCTACAAAAAAAGCCCAACAACCCCGATGTTTTGAACAAAGAATCATAATAGACAGGTGTAACATCGAGGTTGTGAATGAAGTCGGTTCTGAAGTGAATTCTACAAATGGCATGGCCGCAGGAATCAAACGAACTCTAGATAATCTCTGTCTTTGGTCTTACAGAGCTGAAAAATCAAGCCCTCTCTCGGAGTGCCAAGGCCTTAATGGTCCCTTGATGTATTGACGCAGAAACATGGAGATTCTTGGTAATTTCCAGAGAAAAAACCCTTCGGATTATTTTTAGTCCCGTTTGCGCAGAGGGTGCTGAGGGTAGGAGATTTAACGACCAACTCTACGAGCTTTACACCCCATCTATCTAGTCGAGCGAATTCAAATGACTTCACTCAAATGGCTAGGTCTTGTAGAGCAAATGAACACCAACAATTCAGCTCGTAGATTCTTTGAGTAATACCGGATGGACAACGCGGTAGAAGAAGTCTTCCTCCCAGTGACGTGACCGGCTGGAATGAGACCTGAACTACTTGAGTGAATACAATTGGAGGACCTGAAGACCTGAAGCCTAGGTCCATCCCGAAACTGCAGACTTTAGCTGCATTATTAATTTTCAATTGTGATTTAAAGTTTATAATTTTTACACAGTTTCCCACACAAATTCCATTGCACAAGTTGGATACGAAACGAAATAAATCGATTGCCTAAAAACGAGACAGACCTGTAAGAAAGACTGATATGTCTCTGAAGATAGATTTGTACGATTCGCAGTAGACAGAAGCGTTGTTTGTAGCAAGCAGGACAATATCTACTTCTTAAATTTAACACTGATCCAGTGCAAAATAAGCTTCTTGAGTAAGTCGATCGAAATGATATAAACCTAGAAATGATTTCCAGTTTGCTGAAGTTAAGGTTAAGGGCGGACAAAATAGAAAGATCACGTTAAGCTATTTGTCAGTCCGAAATAATAAAAAAATTTCAAAAAATTGAGAATACCAATATTTCCGACATACGTAAATCTTTTATTTTTTATTTTTTTAAATGTATTTTACTTTTATCTTTCTCCTGAATTGTTAAACATTAAAACTGTGTTTTGAAAAATAATTTTGTGTTGTTTTTAATGAATTTTGAATTCGTCCTAACCTAACCTAACTACTCAAAAGCAATTTCAGTAATGTTTTACTTCATCGAACGTATTTGCATTAAGTTTCTTAGTCGTCTGAAGGTTGAAACTCGACAAATACCCTAAAAAATAACAGCGTTCAAAAAAGAACTTGACACCTTCATCAATTAACAAAAAAATTGCGAAAATCGTTTAAAGTGTAAAATGGAAATGAGTTCAACTCAGCGCACACTCGCACTTACCACCGTGACCGATCACAACAACACTTAACGTCATCACCAGAGCTATCGTAATCATAATTTTCTAATCACTAAAACATATCCATAAGTTATTCTTCGTTTTAAAACTTAAATCTTAAACACAATTTTTGAAAGCACTCCGTTTTCGACGCTTGCTCAGCGAAGAGAACACGATCATGTCCGAGCCGATCGGGCCGACTTGGCGCTTTTGATTGTTCCGAGGATCGATGCAGGGACAGTTGGGATCGGGTCGCTGTCCTCCTGGGAGACAGATGACAGGGTAGATTGGGCAACCGGGCGGGGTTACTGTGGTCACCGGTGGAGGCTGATTAGTTGGCGGAGTCGGGGAAAACGTTGGTGGCACGGGCGTGAGGGTCGGCGGAACGGGGGTCAATGTCGGGGGCAGGGTGCTCGGCGGAAGAAATGTAGACGGAGCAGTTGGCAACGTGGGTGAGGGTGGAAAATTCGTCGGCGGTGGTGTGGGACTAAAAGTCGATGGAATCAGCGTCGGCGGAGTGGGCTGAGACGTAGGCGGGGTCGGCTGAAACGTTGGAATCGTTGGTGCGAACGTCGCACCCGGCGGTAGGGTGATTATCGGAAAAAACCCGGGTGGTCGATACAGCGGCGGGCAGAAGCCCTTGATATTCGCCAAATACGACAGATACGGCCAGAGATACAATTTCAAGCAGATATCTTCAATCAACATGATAGAGTTGTCCCGATCGGTGACCGCGCGCGTTCACGACGGACCTTCATGTCCCAGTTGGTCGAACCCAACAACTAACCCAACAGCGGGACCACAAGCGCTTTTTGAGTCCATTCATTCCGACTAATTACCATTTGATTGCGTTGCAGAAGGCAGTGGCTGCCAGTCTTTGAATAGAACGACACTCTCGATGGGTTTGCTGTTTGACATGACAGATACGCATGTCGCGCATGAGTGCCGCGAAATCGTTTACAATTGTCAATTGGTGTCGAATCTGGAGCCTGGTGGAATTAAAATAACTCGGCCAGTTACTTTTTGTGGGCTCGCGCACTAAATCAATGTCAGACACATGGTGCTGCGGTTGTGAGGCTTAGAGGTTTATTTGAAACAAATGAGCTGTCGGGTGGCTCTGTGTGTAAATGTGAAAATGAAATTAATTAGATTTTTATTCGTTTTCAATTTAATAGACCCTCAGGAAATGTATAATTTGTTTGGACAATTTGTTCAGAGTTATGCGCGTGTTATGCGATTGAGGACGATCGACATTGGACGGGGAATTAATGGGCGGCTTTATTGAGATATTATTGGCAACAAAAGTGATTTAGATTGAGACTTGCGATATTTTTTGACGTGATTTCGAATTTGAAGTTCATGGTGCGTTAAGCTGATTTGTTTGGCGGTTAAAAAGAAATTAATTGAATTGTGTTTTGAAAGACAACAAGTAGCGGTGCTTTAAATGGTGCTCAAAATGGAATATAAAAGGCGGGTAATTTTAATTTTGGTGGACTATTGTCTTAGGTTGGACATTTTTATTGGTTCATAGAAATTGGTGGTGCTTTTCATCATCGAATGTGAACGAAACCTACACACCCAGATTGCAAATAGACTCTAAATGAGAAAGTGACAATAAAGTAGCATTGAAATATTATGATCAGTTTGTTATAAAATATTTAGCTACCTTCTTTCGTTTAAACTATTTCTATTAGGTTTGGCACACACATTATACAGAATAAAGAGATAAGTTTAGATCAGCTACCAGTTCAATTCTTTTAGTTATGGCCTTGGAAAAAAAACTTAGTTGACGACCTTAAATTGTTCGTAGTTACGTAATGGAAACGGTAATTAAATAAGATTTCATAAAAAATGAGTAGATACTAATTTGTAATCTCTAATAAGTGCAGCACATGAATAAAGTGGTAGGTGCGTGTTGCACCCGTTGCAATACTCCCACCCCCATTGCGAGTCTAATTCAATATTCGCGGAAGATGTAAGATTAGAGAGGAGAATCAGAGATAACTTAAGCAAAATAAAGTATGAGCCATCTAGTGCGTTCTTTTTAAATCATACATACATCCTAGGCGTTGCATTGTTGGAAAATATTGAAAATTTATTTCCGAAGTGAGTCCTGTGTAGCCCAAAAAGTGCGTTTTTTTTTTAAGCTTTAACCGAATTGGAGCTCATACCGCACCTGCCGTATGTAAGTTAAAGCAAGTAAAGAGCTCGTGGCTGGCATGCTAATGGACAATACTCCTGGTTCCTGTCGTTGTACTGGGCAAACAAACAAGAATGTAACTGCTGTAGCCGATAGCGTAAAATCAATCCACGTGCATAGACTCGCCATCGATTTTAATAGCCCAACACTAGCCTGAGCAGAATTCTGCGCAAAGATCTTGAAAAAGTTGAAGGCGGACGATCATCCACTTCGTTATCTCTTCGCAGTTTGGATCTTAGAACAGCTTGAATTGGACAACGATTTTAAGCGAAAAATCATCTTTTCAGACGAAACGGATTTTCATCTCGGCAAATTTGCTAACAAACACAATTACCGCATCTGAGGCGTGGAAAACCTACACGTCATTGTTGAAAAGCCAATGTATCCACAAAGAGTGACAGTTTGGTGCGGATTTTAAGTGTTGATTGAACCATTTTTCCTTCGAAAATGAGGCGGCCAACAACGTTTCGATTAACCGTAAGCGTTACAGTGGTTAATCTAACTATGTCCTAAACTAGGGAATACACGATGCTATTATGTTAATGTTAATGTAGCTCTAATAACCTTTAAAAAGTATTTCCTTAACTCGACAAAAGCTTAAGCGAAAGAATGTTAAGTTACATTGAAATTAACACTTGACTTAATACCCAAAGTCACATACAACTCCAAGTCTTTTATCATTAATTAAGTGCGATTCCTAAAATGTATCGTTTCTGATTGGAAGAAGCATGCAAAGGATCCGCAGGGCAACGTTTGAAAACAATTTTTCATTGTTCGAAGATGTAAGAATGTTCAAAATCATTTCGCTATGCTATGATTTTTTTAATTCATTAACAGAATAACATTGTAAATACAACAAAGAACGCAGTGCAACGACACACACACACAGTGTTCTTCTGATCACCAAATGAATTTTACTTTATCTACTTAACTTCCTTTTCGTTGTTTCCGTCCACTTTTTTCACAAATACATCTTAAAAGAAGAAGATCGTATTTTTGATGATTTGGAACACAATGGAACGGTTTATGGACAATAAAGCAGTAATCAACCCCGCCGGTGTTTTAATTCAGAAAAGTATTAGGCTAAATCTTTTTGTTCAAAGACTGTAAAGTAAAAATTATGTACATTTGCAAAAAAAAATCAAAAAAACAAAAAATACAAGTCTACACAGGGTCGACTTCGCTCAGTCCCACAGATAAGTGCGGATCAATTCAAGATTAAAAAGTAACAATCAAAAGTTCACATGACCAATAAAGTGAATCACTGTTTTCCTAGAGTGATCACATTTTTTGTTGCTAAAAATTTACTTTCATGCAGTCTCTTGTTTTGGTTAACCTATGTATGTATATCCTTGTATTTCAAATGTCCTGTTCAAATATTCGATTTTCACAATTTTTCACTTACATTCTCCAAAGGAAATCAAAAAACTTAAAATAATAAAGCACTTCACAGCCGAACGAGAATTTCGAGACATTTCCGTGACTTATTCGCGTCGACTCCGCTTTCGTGTCTAAAACGCGCTCTAAACAAATGAATTTATAAAATCCGATCCAAATTAACCAGCAGGGACAATTATTTTTCGAAAATTGTGAGAATAATCACATTTCACATTGAATTTCGTTGGGGCTGGGAATACCCCAGCCAAATAGGCACATTTCTGGGCGTTGAGAGATTTTTGTTTTTCTGTTATTATTTTTTGCCTTGTCGCATCCGACAGGTGTTCACTTTTTTTCTTTCTACGACGGTGAGTAAATTGTTTACTTTACGCAGCAATGGGTTATATAATTTCTTGTTTCATGCAGGTTTTGTGTTGCTATAACATTAGGAAAATTCTATGGTTCTACACCTATTCCATTAATTACTCCACCTTATGATTGATTAGTTTAATTCAAAGAGACAGTCAAACAACTAAATGGCAAATGATTAATTGTCTTTAACTAGCGAGCTATAAATTGAGTTATCGATTATAATTGCTTAGGTGAGTTTGATGTACGCATTCCAAGGTTGCATCTTTTTGCATTCACTCATCTGCGTGCTGAAAAGGTTTTCCCTGGTGGATAATGTTGAATTACTGGACTTGCTGCATTTTCTAAGAAACAGAGATATAATGATCCCAAGTGGTAATCCTCTCCGAATGTGTAGTGCTGTAATAAAACTGGTGATCTTACACCAATAATAAATTTCTTTATGTTGAAACTTAGGATCATAAATCTAGAATTCATTCTGTATATTTCCGTACATTTCTTGTAAGACACGTCCTATCAGGCCGTTTCTACTGCAATTATGTAATGTCTCTTGAAATTTGTATTTGGTTAGAATTGAAGGTAGGATACACTTTATGAAAAAAAGCTAGGCTCTGGCCCTCAACGGGCTGTAAAGCCACTCAATTACTATTATTATTTAATTTATGCAACCTCATAACTCAACTTGACTTTATTTTTCAATAAGGACACGTTGAGGGTTCCCCTGATAGTCAACTGATATCACCATTCCAAGTGGCCATGGAAACAATTTCCTAGTAAGGAGATCAAGTCAAAGCTGAACCAGAGTTGCTGTCTGACCACAGGAACCATAATGAACTTGCGGGAAGCTTATTGCACGTGATCCTAGTCACTACAAATAGGAAACGGGAAACGCTCTTATCCTGCGAAACTGTTTAGACATTGCGGCCAAGATATAAATAAGCTTAGTTTATTTAAAAGTAATTGGACTATGCGCAAAGCCCTCTTAAAGACTTCTTCGAAACATCTAAACGGCAGTACATTTGCAGTGTATCTGCAGATATTGCGACGGTAAAGGGGAAAAAGACATCCCTAAATGCCTTTCCAGGTTCCGAATAGTAAGCGCACGACTAGAACGGTTTCGCTCAGAACAGAGTCAATATGTGTAAAGAAGTGTCTAAAACAAAAGGTTCAATAATTTCTAAGTAATTGACCGTTTCCAATACTATTCTATTTAGTTTTCATTAATTTTTTATTTTGTTTTAAAGCGGATTACATTAGCATGAACAAAACAAGAGTGCCAACAATTTAAGTAAGTCTACCATAGTTTCTATAGTTTTGTTCGTGCGCTGATTGATTTTGTTAATCCTGCATGTCTCACTCCTTGTGAGTGCAGTCTACGTAAAATTGAGCTTGAACCTGTGAAATTTACAACCGAATAAAAAACTACTCTGTACAATTCATTTTGCTCCATTACCTGCATAAATCTGAGAACCTCCATCAGAATTTCGTTGGCATTTTTGCAGTTGCCCTTAGATTCAAAGACTACACCGTTGTCGGCACCCGAACGCTTTCCCCAGTAAGGCGAGAAAGTCAACTAGGAAAAAGTGTTTATGACTTAACCTTATTTTTCGGAATTTTAAAGATACTCACTTGACAGTAGGCCATGGCAATAAAAGCGGAGAATACGAATGAAACTAAAAGTCCACGGATTGAATTCATTGTGAATGCTTTGATGGCTGGTACTTGGAATTTATTCTGACTTTTATACAGAATATTTGTTGGTCTTGTGTAGGGCTTCAGTTGGGATTGTTTGAGATTAATTGAAACACCCACAAGAAAAATTAAATCAATAGTAGAGCATGTGGGTGCAATTGGCACATGGGTGGCCATTGAATATGGGAGGAAGAAAAATATCTGCTGGACAACTTTAGAAAACAGCCTGTTAAGAAGTCTGTTAAGTCTGTTTGTACTTGTTTGCTCTTGCTTTCGAGTTTCAGCTGTGATGCCTGCACCTTCCTAAAAAATTTGCATGCTGGTTTTGATCTTTCAATTTTGCGGGGGACCTACCGCCTCTTCCTACGTTTATTCTTTGAGAGCGCTTTACCCTTTTGGAAATATTACTTCCACGAGTAGCAGAGTAGCTACCAAATTAATTGTTTGAATACGGAATTGTATTTGTACTTCATTTTTGAATGTGTTCTTTAGAGACACACATTTACTTAATTATCACTGTATATTGCGCTGACTATAATAAGTCTAAGTAGGCTCTGTCGCTTTGATCAACCTACAATGTCTTAGATTTTGATTCCACATATTCAAATCTAAGGGAAAAGTTTTAACATTGAGCTTTTGGACTGGACGCGAGACTTTTATCGTAAATATTACCAACTACCATCGTAAGTACAATATTATAGTTTTTGTAGTAAACGTAGATCTAAGTTTTGTATAAACTTATTTTTTTCTGCTTGCTCTGTTGGTGTGCTAATTAGTGATCGTAATTATTGAATTCATTTCAATTTACTTCCTTATTATGCATACATAGTTACAAAATAACAAGTTTATCTGCAAAGCAATTTGCAGAAGACTGGCAACGTACATATACACCACAACTGGTTGAAGCACCCCCGATTCCGAGATTTCTTAATAATTTTGTCAATCACCTGCTATAGGTGCTATTGTTAAATAATTAGTGCTAATTTTTAACTAGATTCTCGTCATCTCCTGTTAATTTGCAATCTTTGTTCAATCGACCATGACAGCAATGTTCTTAAGCTCTGCAACAATTACAATTATTTTTTTAATCATTTTGTGAAAAGATGTTAATTAAAAACTTCGACTCATTTCCCCTTTCTCTGGGAAGTTTATTATGATTTTTGGGTATTATGGTATCGTACTGCTATCGGCCATAATCATTCTAGTAGCGGGGCATGCTAAATATAATATTTGTTGGGCTCTCGTGCTTCTGTTGATAATTTGTTTGATTGTAGCTAGATCTTCTAGCTTACATAGCTGTTTTAGTGTCGGCAGCTTAAAGTCATCGTAAAGTCGATAACACACTTTTTGAAGTTCGTAAATGTGTTGCGCTACCCAAAAAAGTCTGCCATATCCCAAGTGAAACTCTAGTAAGCAATATCATAGTATTTCTGCTGGACACTGCAGACTCGGGTAAAATAACGCATATTAATAGAAGTAGATAGATATGTACGTATAGAATATAGATTTACATAATTACAGCTGTTCGTGAATCTCTTAGTTGGTAGTTTTGAAGTGTCGAAGCTAAATCGAACTAGACAGTGAGCATGAAAGAATTATGCCTCAGCTCTCTTAGACCAGTAAAATACTTTTTTTCACGAATAGAATCGTTTTCACATAATCATGTCCTCATTTTTATTTCTATTTGCAGATGGAGTACGAAGTTGGGGCATTGGACTACATCTGTTTCTTTCTGTTTATTATATTTTCTATTACGGCTTCCATGTGGAGTCGATTAGTTGGCGAACACATACATAGAATAAAAGCCGACTACATATTCGCCAAGGGGAAAGTATCAGCTTTTAGCATTATGCTGTCATTAGCTGCAGGCTCGTCAGGACCACGAGCAGTTGTTGGTAAGTCTAAATTTGTTGCACTTTATTATTTGGCGACTTTAAAATCACGAAATGTGTTGTTTTCGAATAATTGTGAAAAACTTCATGAATGAGGATACACCTTCTACCAGTTTTTCTAAGAGTGATTTTTTTCTTAATTTGGAGAGTTTTTTGCTCCACCAAAGCTGCTGCTGCTGGTCTTGCTGCGGATGAGCTATAATATACTAATATATTAGTATGATTATATGAATACAAAATTGTTTATTAACTGTACCTTGATACTCAAGTGAGTGTTCTGGCTGCTGCTGATGATGATGCTGAGCAGATCTACTAAAATCGTAATTCCTTCCATCATATGTTCTCTCGAATTAGTGTTGACTTCTCTTCAAAATGCTGGTCCTTTCAAAATCGGCTAGAATCGCTAAAACTTTAAGGGGAAATGAATACTTTATGTACTTCTTTATGTACTACAATGTTTCATAAAATTGTAGAATAGAAGAAAGATAATAAAATAATGATCTGCGTAACAGCCCATACAGGGCCAGAGCATAGCTTGTTCGCACCTCCACTGTGTTGTGCGTGATATAATTTTGTGGAGAGGACCTACTGTTTACTGCCGGTACTGCGAGCAGGGGTCTCACCTTCACCTCTCACCTTCTTCAAAAATACATTAGAATCTATATGGTACAAATTTGTATTCAAAAAGGCTGTATGTGGCAAATCCTCCCAACCAGCACTTCATTGTTGTTATTGTTGAACTTGTTCCTCCTCATCTTCAACATTTTCCAACATTTTCTTAATTATTTTATATTACCGATTGCCGATTACCGATTTTTCTAACAAAGTCTTTTTCGCAATTAACAATATTCATTTCACAGTTTTCATCACTTTTTTTATGTTATTATAGGGTAGTAAATTTGAACACTGGGTTAAGGTAAATCTATCAACTGTTCTTTCTCACAATATTTTTCTTATTAATTTTAATTGCTTTGAAATCCGATTGCCTACCGAACGGTACCAAAGACTTTGAATAATTCACCATCTTTTATAGTCTTACACCAAAAAAAGCCTTGAATAAGTACAAACATACACACACATGCCACAACCTTCGGATGACCTTGGCAACGCACACAACTCACACGCATTTTATGACTCATTTCCTTCCATAGTTATAGTACTCTACGTTTAAGGTGAGAGTTACGCTTGCGTCATCAGCGGGGTGAGGTCAGAGACTTCATAGTGCCAAATACTCTTTAGAGACGTTACATCGTTACATTTTCTTATATAAAAATTAGATCAGCGCGGGCCGCGTCAAGCTTGTGATGGTAAGCAAAGAGAGAGGCGGGCGCTTTCATAAAGCTTTTTCTCTCTATACTAGTTCTATTAAAAATGCTTAAAACTTCTTTGCAGGCTATCCAGCAGAGTTCTACTATCGTGGCTCGGCGATGTGGGAAATTCTATACGGAGTCATAAATGCATTACCGATTGCTGCCTATGTGTTTGTTCCTATGTACTATCACCTAGAAATAACATCCATTTACCATTATTTGGAAATGAGGTAAGTACAATCAAGACTACAAACCTGCGGTGCTGTCCTTGCTGACACATCGACTTCGATTCTATGTGATCGTGGAGCAATTGAAGTCAGCCCTTTTGCTAAATAGTGCATAGAAAACGTTTGCTTTTAGTTTCAGTAAATTTTTGGAAAAAAAGTATTCACAGTACTTAGTTTTCAAACCATATCGACCATATCCTACACTTTTATTTAAAGCAAAAAAGCAAATAAAGTGGATTTGTTGTTAAATGATTCAAAATTGAAGTTAATATATATGTTAATAAAATATTTTTTTCCAGATTCAACAGTAAAATTGTGAGATGCATTGCGTCCATATTGTATATTTCAAGGCAAGTATTCTTTTTTCTTTTTGATTTTGATTTGATTTTTTGTTTTATTTGTAAGTGATAATATATTGTATAAAACAACATGAATAAATGAATAAGTAAAAAAAGACGTAAATAAATACATACAAATACCGTCCAACATCTCCATGGAGCTATCCCATCAATGCTGTCCAGAACCTTTAAACTGTAGAAAGGAATCCATGTAAAATGCCGGACGGGTTTAGATACAGTACAATAGAGATTCACATACACATATAAGATTGTTCGATTTAATTATCATAATCGTTTAGTCAGGGTTTTTCTCACGTGTTTTAAGGGTTTCATTGTAAAGGAATAACGAAACCCACTTCGGTGACTGTCTCTCTGTCTGTCTGTCGCCTTTTACATATTTGACTATAACTTATAAGTCCTTTCTAGTTAAGGGATAAAATTTGGGCTATCTAGGCAACCCAAAAACAAATCATCATCATTTTTTTTGGAATTAGTCGTAGATTAAAGGAAATGTTAGTACTAATACTAACGCCCGAAAAAACTTTTATAACTTTGATAGTCGATGTGGGTGTCATTGGAAAGGGGGCGGTGATTATGAAAATATCTGTCTGTCTGTCATCAAGCTTGATTCTTGGTAATTGGCGAACCAATAAGAATCTTACCAATACTAAATTTGAAAAACAAATGTCTTTTACTAGTGCCATGATATGGGTGTCGTTGGAAAGAGGATGATAGTTAGATCAAAAACTTGCACTGTGCTAATCATCTCACTCTTATTGGTAAGAAGTTATTAGCCAACAAACTGCCGAAAACCGACTTGTGTACCGTGTCCCCCACCTTATTTTCTAGAATATTGACCAAAAAATTTGAGAAATAAAAGTTATGGGGCAACTCATCGCAATACCCCAAAATTATCCAAAAATCGTATATGATTTTTTGCTCATACTAAAATAAATTAATTACTAACTTTTTTTGAAAACAAGTTTCACGGGAATATATTAAGTGAGGTACCATCGGATAGGTCTTGTAAAATGAAATAAAGTTTTCATTTTGAACTTTTCATTTGGAAGCTAAGTTTTCGAGGTATTAAGCTTCAAAGTCGAAAAAAAGGCCCGATACGATAGGGGACTGGCGGAAAGGGACAAATTTAGGGGAATTTTTAATACCGATAAGGTTGATTATGAAAAAACCTGCAGAAGTTAAGATGACACTTGTACTGCGCCGTTGAGAATCTATTGCAACCCCTTTTTTGCCTAGAATTTGAGTGCTGCCCTCTTTAATTTGACAACATCGGTTAGTGAGAGCCTGGAAGTCAATCACTGCTACAATTGTTGATTGTTTAGACCAAGGCTTGGATAGTCGGTTGGTGAGCGTTCTATAGCCATCACAGTGTGTGCAGTTTTCTATGCTGATGCGAGCCATCTTGTGAATGTGTAAACGCACCTGTAAACAAGCGTACTCCCAGGTCTGCTTTGCATAGTTCTAAAGTTTTGCTCGTTAAAGATTGTAGCTCAAGTTCCAGAAATTTCCTTACATGTTTAATGCACTCCTGATTTTTTCAGAACTGATTGCTTAGCTTAATGATCCAGTTTCGTAGGTGCTGTTTTATGTCTGTGTTATTGAATCCATAGAGGGGCAATAAAACGCTGCTCCTGTCGACCAGCCTGGAAGAATTTCTTTTCCTGGACCAAGGAGTAGGTAGGCATATCTCGATGGAAGGACGAGGACTTGCTTGCTGACTGTCAACGTGGGAAGATGCGAACGAGCCGGAGCGGAAGAAATCGTATGGCATTCATAATTGAGATAGGCATTGGTGGTGCGACAATCTCTTAATTCCAGCATTTTCAGCGCCAAAATTATCGTACTCCCAGCTTTTTATAATTAGGATATGCAAACATTTTTTTGACAGTCTTATTTTCGCTTGCTTGCGATTGCTTTTATTTTTTAGATTGTGTAAACACTTTCTCAATAAACTTTATAAGGACGTGACACTGTGTTTGACACCGTGTGCGCACACGTGCTACGTTTGTGGCGAAAGGCGACACGTGTTAAACACGGTATCACGTCTATGGGCCCTATTATGTACATATGTTTGAAGTCAATGGTTGACAAGTTGAATAATAAACCCAAGTGTACAATTTGGAGTTTTTTTTTGTATGGGACGCCATTGTGTTTTTTTTACAGTGGCTCAGTGCCGCATGCATTACATTACATTGGGTGGCGTAACAGTCCGTTGAGAGCCAGAGCCTAGCTTTCCGTGCCTCCACTGCGTTGTGCGCGTTATAATTTTGAAGGGGACCTACTGTTTAATGCCGGTCTCGAACGGCGAATTGCGAAAGCTTTTCATGACCGGAGGATTGTCAGTCGTTCGCTGGAGATCGGGCCGTGAATAATGTTAGTGGTGTTCCTTTTTTCGAGCTGGATTCGAACCCGGGTCAACAGTCCGACGCACTAACCGATCGAGCCAACGGCGCCCACTTCAGTGCCGGATACTCATGAAAAATCGTTGTTTTATTATTAGGTTGTCAAATATCTCCCTTCCGCCTTTTTGTCTTTTGCTATTAATACTCGCATACACGGGCTTAATGAAATAATAGAAATATCCATCCATAAATATTTAGACTTGCAGGGCTTACAGATAATTTTGCACCGCATTTATTTTATCTTTTTTCCCATCGATCATCCTACTGAAAACCATTTTTTAAGAACGAATTCAAACAGAAAGTTTTTGGGTGCAATAGTAGTTTAAAAATTAAGACAAAACCTATGAAAAGAACTTTCGGACAAAATGATATTAGAACAGTTTAAAATCAATATTAGTATGCGGTCCAATTAGAGCAGTAAGCCCTAGAAGTGCACAGTACAGTGGAGGCGCGAAAAGTTAGGCTTCGGCCCTCAATAGACTGTTGTGACTATTATGCCGTTAAATGCGCCTGTTTAGGTATACCTACCATAAAAAAAATTAACTTGAAGTGAGAAAAGCTAGACTCTGGCCCTCAATTAGCTGGAACGCCTGCCCAATTGCAATGTACACAAACAATCAAATTTAATAGATTTTAAGTCCCTATTGAACAATACTAACATTTTACAAAAGCAACTGAGGTTCTGTACCCGTAATTGATAAGCCTCCCATTCATTTAAAAATTTACGTCATCCTGTGCCAGTACCTTTCGTGTTGATATATTTTTTGTACGTATGTTTGGAGCGTGTCAATTTCCTAAAATACCTTTAATACATTTAGATTCATAGATACATTCATTTCTTGGTCTACCAAGTCATTACTATTACACTAAGTAATGCTTTTATTTCACAGGACTGTACTGCTTCTATCAGTTGGACTTTACACGCCATGTTTCGCATTAGCAAGTGTAACAGAAATACCACATTGGTTATCACTAATTGTAATGACAACTATAAACATTTTTTTCGCAGTCGTCGTAAGTTCTTAGTTCTTGTGCACTTTCAGTACGTTTATAATTTCCTTCTTTTTTTATGTTCCTCAATTGTTTGTATAGGGAGGACTTAAAGTAGCCATCCATGCTGATGTTATTCAATCGTGCTATGTAATTTGTGTATTAAGCACGATATTTTTTAAAGGAGCCTACTCCGCCGGAGGGATAGAACAGGTTTATACCAAATCGAGAGATGGAGGTAAGCTAAAATAAATTATAGTTTAAAAAACTAAAAAAAACCCGCTTTAATCACACGCACTAAAAAACATAACTTAATCACTTCTTTTATATCCAATGACGAAATCAAAAAGTGTAGAGCATATTGAGAATTGAAAGTGTAAACAACGAAAATGTGCTCTACTGTTTTTAATTTAGTCATTGGACATACACATTGGACAGTGGGGGCCGTGGCTTAATCATTAGTGCGTCGGACTGTTAAGTCGCGAGTACCTGGGTTCGAATCCAACTCGGGGAAAGAACACCACAAACAATTTTCACGGCCCCACCTCCAACGAACGAATGACAATCCTCCTGGAGTAACCTCTGTCAAAAAGCTTTCGAAAGCTTTCGCAACTCGTCGTTTGGAACCGGCAGTAAACAGTAGTTCCCCTCCACTTGTGTCAAATTATATTGCGCACAACACAGTGGAGGTGCGAACAAGCTATGCTCTGGCCCTGTATGTGCTGTTACGCAGATTATTTATTTTATTTATTTTCATTAGACATAAAAGAAGTGGTTAGGTTATTTTTCGATTTTTAGTGCGTGATTAGAGCGTGTTGTTTAAACTACAATTTATTTTTTAGGTTTTAGTCTTTTGTATTCATTTTTTTTTTACAAAACCCTTTCATTTGATACCTATATCTTGGTAGTGCATGAAAAAGGACTACTTCGCCATTTTTAAAAGCCCGCCATATTGACGTAATTTTATTCGTATTCTACTCAGAATATCCTTTCATTTTATACCTATATCGTGGTATAGCTGGGATGGGATGGTTGTAGCATGGGATAGCTAGCCCGTCATTTTTGGAAATCCGCGTTATTGGATTCAGGAACAATGCACTATCACGCAAATGTAGCGTGTTTGCAAAATTTCAGCTTGATCGGAAGCCAGATAATGGGTAAAATTTAACTTTCAAGATTTGTTGACATATGTTACCCGACGAGCTAGTAAAGCGTGTAATAAAAATAAACCATTTCTCACTCGATGCGAAAAAATGAATATGATCTTATCACTATTCTTATTCTTTTTTAACATAACCAATTTTTATTGCGTGGACATTTTCACTTAGAAGATCTTTTAAAAATAAATCCTTAAAATAATTAGCTCTTAACTAGCGACTGACTAACACCAATGTTAAATAGCATGCGAGCTAAAAGTTATGCCATTATATAGAAATGAACTTAGCAGTTTAATTTGACCATACTCTATATAGCTAAGGGAGTAGTACAGACTGCCCGAGCCCAAACAAAAGCATAAACTATTTCCACTAAGCGCTGACAGCGCATAACAGTTCATTTCATAAAAACTGCACTGAGCATAAAGTATTCTTTTTTTTTTTTTATTATTATTTATTACCTCTGTGCATTCATCATATGATCCGCTCAGCGCACAAATTGATTCACACAACTTTCTAAAAAATCTTAGATATGAATATCAATATACTTGCTATAAGTTTTTATATTTAAAATATCTTTCCTGAATAATAAAGATTAACCCCATTAAACGACAACTATTTGAATAAAACATAGTGTATTTCTGAGGCCAATGTAAATTATTTCATCGCTTTTCTCAAACTTTAGTTTTAGGAAGAAGCAATATCAAGCATTTCTGGGTTTTATTTTAGTCCAACAATTCACAGGTTATCAGAAAAGGAAATCAATTTTATAGCGCCTCAATTTGACGATATTTAATTACTTAAATGCAGTCACTTAGGCATAGCTACTATAAAAAAGTTTTAAGTTAAAGAGAGTTTCTCGAGACTCACTCACTTGCTCATAATTCTCTTTCAGGACGTATGAATTTCTTCGTTTTTACTGGTGACATTAAAACTCGTGTGGATACGTTATCAGCTTGGATGGGTCAGCTATTTATTACAGTATCGATAGTGGGCTGCCAACAGACCTTTATGCAACGTTTTGTGAGCCTAAATTCTGTAGATGACATTAAGAAGTATGTCCTGTTGATTATTAGCTAAACCTCAAACATAATCCTTCTATTTTAGAGTTCTTTTTGGCGTTACGTTTCTGGTGCCTTTTTTTATGAGCATGTCTTGGGTATGTGGAATGGCAATTTATGCAACATATGCAGATTGTGACCCACTCAAAGCAGGTATTATTGACAAAATAGACCGATTAGTACCATTTTATGTTCAGCATGAGTTAGGACCCATTGTTCCTGGTTTTGTGGGAATATTTACGGCAATATTATTCACCCACATCCTATGGTGAGCCTCAATATCATCAATCCTTATTAAAACAAAACAAACCAGAAAGTAAATTTTCAGTCTAACCATGTCAAATATTAACTCACTTTCAACTGTACTCTGGGAAGACTTTTTGTCTCAGCTGCCAAGACATAAAGATCTTTCTGACTCCGAGGAACTGCATATGATAAAAATGTTGGCAGCTTTCATTGGATTTTCTATTATGATTTTATCACTTGCCGTTGGATTAGTAACTGGTATCATAGAGTTCTCAATGGTGGCGTTTTCTGCGACTGCTGGACCCTTATTGGGTATTTTTATCTTAGCCATTCTAGTACCAATGGCTAATGGGAAGGTATGTGTTATCAATCAAATGAAGAAGAAAAAAAAGCAAACATTTAAATTACGAAATGCAGGGAACAGCAACTGGGGCGATTATATCTACACTCACTATTTATTGGATGGCGATTGGCCATGTAACAACAAAGCTGGGGGATAATTTTCTGCCTGTATCAACAGCGGTAATACATTTTTTGCCACTTCGTCAAAAGAATAATATCTTTAAATATTGTTTTTAATTTTTGGTTGTGTAACAGGGATGCGAAGAGATGGGATTACAGCCTAAAAACCTGTTTTTCACTCAGGACAATGATGCTTTTATGGGTTTTTCAAATAGGTCTAAAAGATCTTTGTCTTCGGAAGAGTAAGTTTAAGTTTTTTTTTATTTTGTTGATTTAATGTTGAAAAATTAAAGAACCAGACTAAGTTGTCTTATGTGGCACACCACATAACTTAATCTAACCCTAACCTGACGCATGGACAAAGGTTTAAAGATAATAATACAAATATTTTTCCGTTTTATCGTTTCAGACCCTTTATCACACTATTTTCCATCACCTATATGTATTACAGTGTGATTGGTTGCCTTCTTACAGTTTTCATTGGTATCTTAGTTACTCTCATCACGGGTAATAAGGGAGATGAAAAGTACGATAGTTCTCTCTTACACCCATTCGCATTGTCGCTAAGCAAAAAATATCCCGGTGAAAAGCCTTATTTCATTAAAAATTAACAAAAATAGCAAGATATTTCACAAAATAAATCATAGAAATTCTTTCTGAAGCATGATGAAATTTTCTTCTAACACTTAGAGACGGTCAGGAAAGAGAAGTTCTCAAAGTCGAAGTTTTCATATCATTTTTATCCTAATATGTATATATATCGTAAACAAATTTGTATGTACTTACAATTATGCCATACAATAAAATAAGGGAAAACAACAAAATATCTTTTATTTCGCGTCCGAAGCTTATCATCAACTAGCTAAGAATGCTGATGGTCCTCAACAGCAAAGTATAACAATATTCTCCAATAATCAAGAACAATTAGTTTACCTATACAATATATGCACACATTCAAAACAATTTTTAAGGTTTGAAATCTGAATTAGTGTTCCTATTTAAACCAAATCCACAGTATAACGTGGATAACGATATATTACAAATGAATGATCATACTTACAGTGGTGTGTAAAGTACATCTATTACTTTACACATCACCTTCTCAAAAAACGTGAAAATTGGTCACATTTATTTTATCGAACAATGGGCAACTAAAAGTTATAAGCAAATGAAAAACATAATTGTAAGCATTTAGAATTTGTGTAAGTGTATTGGTTTGGGGATGTTTTTCCTGGTACAGTGTTTTTAAAATCGTTTGTATAAAGAATATTATGAGTGCTGGTGATTAGGTCAACATATTGGAGAACATAATGCTACCATACGCGGAAGAGTAGATGCCATTACATTGGACGTTCCAGCAGGGCAACTACCCCAAAGTGTTTTTGGCAGGAATAAAATATTGACGTTCTGGAATGGCCCGCGGACTCTCCTGGCCCAAACTCCATAAAAAACCTGTGGGCCGAAGTCAAGAGAGCACTTGGTCATTCCAGCCACAACGATCCCTGTTGAAAGATGCCAAAAACTGGTCAATTTTTGTGTGTCTTATATAGTTCATTACGTTAACAGATTTGAAAATTTTTCGAGGAAATCATGCGGTCATACGGTCAAATTTGCAATACGGAAAATTTAAAGCATAAACATAAACAACAAACTACTATTTCATAGACTATAATTCGGCCATCGATCAAATTACTAAACTCTATACGTTAATTTAGGCAAATTCAAACAATTCTAGAATTCAAAATAAATATATAACAAAATTACAAACAAAAATTAATCAAAAGATTTATAGTAAAATTATATAAAGAAAATAATTGACATTATTAGATGAGAATTTTATCAAGAAAAAAGATTTACATGTGTCTTATTGAAAAAATAGGTTTGGAGCACTTGAAGCACAGATATCCACCATTACGTTTTTGTACATCAGATAAATCACGATCTTCCAAACGACCTTCAGACGCGTCCTCATCATGCTCAGCATCAACCAATTCAACATTATACGGTCTTATACATATTATACGGAGACCAAATGCCTTTATACGTAAAGCACGTAACCTGTAAGCCGTCGATATCGCCGACCATATAGCGATTATTAGGCAAAACTGTCTTTACCTCGTATGGGCCCCAATATTTCGCATAAAGTTTTTTATTGACTCCTGGAATAGTTACAATGTTCTTAATCAAAACATATTAACCCTGATTAATGCCCTTGGATTTTTATGGTGTTTGTTATAATAATTTGTATTTCTCGCTTGACTTTTCCCTGTGTTTTCTAAATATTCCGATTTTTTTAGCAAAGCATCTTGAAGATGTTCGCGAACGCGATCACAAATCTCACCCTTTTGGCTTCTCCCAAATAAGAGCACACTAGGCGACCAACCAATAGTTGTGCTTGGGTCAATTTCCTTTGCTAGCATCGGAACGATTATTCAGTTCATTCTTTCTATTTGACCATTCTATTGCGGCGAATGTGTTGCAATGTGCTTCGCTTTTGGTCTTGGTAAATTATTGGGATATGAAACAGCTTCCACGATCCGATACCAGACGATTTGGCCTGGAGTAACAATTAAAGTACGAAAACAAGCAGCTAATGGCTTCCACTTTTTTCATCGACTTTACAGGCTAAAGTTTTATAAACTTCGTAAAGCCATCGAATACGAGGAATACATGTTTTCTTTTCAAATGTGAATTTGGTAAAGGACCAAGGTGGTCAACATGGAGTGTATCGAACTGTGCATCGCCTTTTGGAATGGAGTGCACCGCACCTTCTTTTTTTCCGGACTGGGTTTTAAATATGGGCTTTTATCTTCTCTTTCATATTAAGAAACCAATAGCTTAATAAAGTGTATTCGTAGCATTTATCAGCTCTCAAATGACACATAGGATCATGGTGTGTGCGAATAATTTGCTCTTCCATTTGAAACCGAACGAAAAAGAGTACTCTATCTTTGTATTTCCTATATATCAAACCGTCAATCATTTCATAAAAATCACTCAGATTTTTCTAGTTCAGTAGTTGCGCTGCAGCGAGTGCGAATTAAAATGATTCATCAACTACAAAAAGTATGTTAAAAGAGCGACTCAACGCTTTAATATGAATCATACGACTGCTTTCTCTGTGCTCTACAACGTACTTAAAGCTTTGAAGCTCTAAAGCCCAACGTGAGATACGCGGTTTTAAGCATTTTTTCTTCAACGTCGAAGATAAGCCTTGACAATTAGTTATGATCTTAAATGAAATGCCTATCAAATACATCTTAAACCTTCTCAAAGCATAGGTTATCGAAAGGGTTTCGGGTTCATAGCTGTGATATTGTGATTCGGATGCTGTTGCTCGTTTTGAAAAAAAAAAATACAGGATGAAACTTTTGATCCATCTGCTTTTGCTTTAAGACAGCACCGAAGCCTACACTGCTTGCATTGCAATGAAGTTCTGTTGCCAAGTTAGGACAATAAATAGACAAAACCGGCCACAAGTTTTATTTCTTACTATTATTAATCTTAATTCTTTTTTCTTTTTGTGCACCAAAACTATTAAACAATAAGGTGAGTTTGATTCATGAATTAAGCCTCTTTTGAGCAGATCTTTCGAAGCGCGCATATGCTAGCCGTCTTGTGGGACAGTGAAACAGTATCTTTAGATAAAACGATGTACATTTGGAAATCCGATTGCGGAAACTGATCGCATGAAGACAAATAAGCAGGTCTAATTATATCTTTTACTTTTTTGTTGCTATATATGCATGCAAGTTTTTATTAATATTTAGATTAAACTCACCGTTTTCTTCACTTATATCTATGTTTAATATTTGGCTTACAAACTTTGCATCGGCTAGGTGTTCATCCAATGTGTTGCTGCTGTTCCATGAGTCATGGGTATGAGATGCACTGGAGGCCGCTGTGAGTTGAATTGTATCATTAGGTTAGGTTAGGTTAGTGGGTGGGCGGGGTTTCACTCCGCCTTGCATAGGTCCTTGTGGACCCATTGTGTTGCCCAGTAGGGGGGATTTCGGTCCCTTCCCCAACTTGCAAGTCCTATCCATTTTTGGCCCGATCCGTCCATTTAGTCTTACTCAAGAACCTGAAGATATACTTTAAAGAAAAAGAGTTAATATCACAAAGATCCTGGAAGATATGTCTTCCAAGTATTTCAAACCATAGGTGACAAAGACTGGGACAGTGTAAGAGGTAGTGTTGGGTGTCTTCCATCTCCTCCTCATCTCCACAGCCCATGCATATATTGTCACCCAGGAGTCCTATCCTGAAAATGTGGTCATTTAAGCTATTGCGAACTGTGAATAAGTCTTTTTTCTCTATTGATGAATGGGAAGCAATCTCCTGCATGTGAATGACGTATTGTTGTATCATCTCTTCCCGCTGCTGCTTCCGCTTCCGTTCCTTGTCTGCATCGGAGTTTGTCACTCTGTATTCTTCCTGCAACAATTTTAACGATCACTTTCTACAAATCCCTGCTCCTCAATAACCAACGTCCGGATATCACTGCCTGAGATTTATTAAAGGTCTTTGTGTACATTTTGTGTGTCTTATATATGTAGTTCATTTCGTTAGAACTATAGATTTGAAGACTTTTTGGGGAAATCATACGGTCGTATGGCCAAATTTGAGTTACGAAAAATTTAAAGTATATACAGTTTTGCTACCACGAATGGAACCAAAACAACAACCTACGATTTCATCGACTACATACATATAGCTAAATATTCAAAACTATTCCCTTAAAACTAACATCGTCCCATCTTCTTTTTTAAGAGAAAAAGTAGCACCTATTATTTAGTACAGCCACAAAAAAATTTAAGTTTTAACATTGCTTTCTTCATTTGTTTATAACTTTCGGTTACCCATTGTTTGAATTAAGAATTGTTTAAGTTTTTATTATTTTGTTCATATTTAAATAAATATGACCAATTTTCATGTTATTTGAGGACACTTATTATTTTGCACACCACTGTAAATACTTTAATTCGCTTCCTGGCGACGCCAATGGCGAGCGTTACAAATCGATGAAAAACCTTGGGCATAAATTGAACGTTTTTCTTTTTGACAACGTGGCACAGAGAACGTTCACAATACATTTTCTACATAAACGCATTTATGGATCTTTCGCGGAGCTGACACAGAGTTGGGTTGTTCCGGGCATGTATGGTTCCAGGTACCAGTTCCTCAATCGGAATCCGGTCCGTTCATTCCGCAAACGGTCATTCTGTACTCCAAACATGCTCATCATTTTGGACTCGATACATGCCCATCGTTCCTAACTCGAAACATGCTCATCGTTCCGGACTCGATACATGCCCAACGTTCTATTGAACGTTTAATTTCAATAATGCTTTCGGCAACCACAGACGTGTGCGGCTTTGTGCGACGTATGTAGCGGTAGGCAACACCGCAGTGCACACCTAAACGTTGCAAACAGTGTGATGTGCATGGGCCGTATTAGTGTCTAGCATAGTGCCATAGCATTAATGGAACTAGTGGTCGGCCACTTTAACTCTTTTCTTCATGTAATATAAATACCGCTAGGAATTTTCTTAATGTGAAGATACAGATGCAAGCAGGTACCTGTCCTACATATCTACATTCAAATTTGATATTATTACACATATAATGCGGCTGATTGTTATTCGTCAGCGCGCATTTGTCAACTCTGAAGTTCATCTTTTTGTGTTGTTTTTGCTTTTATTGATATTAAAAAGAAAACTCACAAAATCTGTCCAAAGTCTTTACTTCGTCTATTATTGTGTTACTGAATTATTATTCAACTTATTAACAATTGATATCAATGAACAATGGTTTCATTTTATCTATCCCATCTAGCAGCATACACCTTATCCCCTTTTTCAACTACTCTCTTTTATGTGCCAAGCAGAAATTACGCCCCATTGGCGAAGGGACAAGATTACAACGAAGCGATGTTATCGATACCACTTTTCCCTTTTTTCCTGTTTCACTTTATTAACTCACAGGATCGGTTATAACAACCGATGCCTTTTCGACATATTGCTAAAGTCACACAAGTTGTGCTCAGAACGAAAAAAATAGAAGAGGGAAATACTTCCCCAGATGAACAGAGAATACCGCCTTACCGGCAAGATTAATTAACCTGTCGAAGAAAGGTTACCTCCATGGAGGTAAGAAAACAACGCCACTCTGAAGTAATGCGAAAGCGGTCCCGATATAAATGTCAAGGAGACGAGCTCGAAATATGGTATAAGTAATTTGAAGATCCCACACTATTTGGAACCGAACGAGTCTGTTCCTCGTGCGCACTCAACATAACGCTCAAAACTAGCAGAATCCAAATGCCACAGATTCACTGAAGATTGAAACTCTCAGATCTATGCCACCATGCGATTCCGATGTTATACAGTCGAATCCCTCTAAGTCCAATTTTAACGGGACATGAAAATTAGTTCGAGTTAGAGTTCATATTTAGGAGTTAGGATTCATATTTTTTTTTAAAAAGCCTTTATTTTTTTTTTTTTGAATCTCACTGGTCTGCATGTTACTCTTAATAGATGCACTAAAAAAAGCAAGAAAACATCTCAGATATCTAAATATTTTGAGATTAAACGCAGATTTGTGGTAGCCCAACTATCAACTCAATGAATAAGCAGCGCAGTTGTCCATACAGAGGCCCGTGGTTGTGTACGCGGTGCGACTAAAGGTGGCTCTGGATGTCGACCATGTTCGTTCTCATGTGGTTTCGATATTTACCGTGTAGGGCCATGTTCGCGAGCAAGTTCTTATTCTGACTGTGAATATGGTCCGCGCTCTTTTCTAGCTTAGGTAAACAATCATAAGGGCAACGACACACGCTTTTTTCTCCGGCATGTTTGCACTACAAGAGTCAACACGAAATAAATGTTCGCAAAGTGTGGTCTAAGAGCGCCTAAAGAGAGTCAGAGGATGCTAAAGTGCGTGCTTGGTACAAGTTGCGAGAGGACATTTTTTGTTTATTTTTCTGCAAAACAAAAAAGACCGACTTAGAGGTATTGAAAATAGACCAAGAGTCGAAAGAATCTATTCGAGTTAGAGAAATTTTTTTCGACTTAGAGAAATTCGACCGTATATACATTTGTGTTTTTAAAATAAAAAAATAAAAAAACATTAATACCTAAGAATGCTTGTTCCATACACTTAATCGCATTTGTCAATGTTTGTCTCATTGCAGATAAACCCATCGGCACAATTATGCAAGCTTTTTAAAACGAACTTGAGACGGCTTGTTAGTGTTGCCAGTAGGCTTTCACTTTTATACATCATTGCAGTAATTAGCACAATCAGCATCCTTCGTCACTTTAAAAACTTCGCCAACATGACGCAAAAAAGTCTCGAGAAAAACTAATTAAATCCCAAAGTCAATGAAGTCATACATCATACATACGTCAAAGACCAATCTTTCACTCAATTAAATTGCATTCTCTATCCCTCAGTCTATTTTCAGCTTCAACCCCAATGAATTTGTTTCTACCCGCAATCAATTAACTGAAGCCCTACGGATCAAAACAAAGTATAAAAGAAAAGTGCAGCAAACAAATTGCACAGATTCATCAGGATGTCTTCTCTTCGATTAGTTCTCGTCCCAGCAGTCCTCCTTATTGTAGTTGCAATGTGTAATTGCCAGGTGCTACTTTATACACAATGTTTTTTTAGTTGTTGTAATTAATATTAACGAATATGTGTTTTTAGCTAACCTTCTCTCCGGGTTGGGGAAAACGATCTGCATCGGCAGGCATTTTCGATCCTCACTCAGGAAATTGCCGTGGTGCCAACGACATGTTAATGGATATTTTCAAATTTGTACAGGTATGATGTGACGTTTTTTTTTTTTGACTTACATCGAATATTCACACAAAGGTACATTTTTAGAACGAGGCCCAGTTGTACTTGGATTGTAATCAACAGAAGTAAAACTGCATCGCGCCAAAAGCTAAACGACTCTTGACCGCATAAAAGTTCCCTTGTTTTTGTTTAATTTGTATTCTTACTAAAAGTACGTCGCTTGAGTTCCATGAACGCTGAACTCTCTCCTTATTCATATTTAACTATTGTTCTTGTGCTCTCTAGATCATACACATTATAACCATAAATTATGCATTAATAAACAAATACTATAACGAATGGGTTGCCTTTCTCTGTTTCAGTTGGCAACTTTTACACTCCTCTGGTGATCTAAGAATTTTCTTAACTTCCATTCGGAAAGATGCAAATTGTTAAAAAATATAGTGAAGTGTATCCGAATTACATATTAGACATATATAAATATTTATCTTTTGAGGTGAAATATATTTCGGGTAGTTTACTTTTTCAACATTACTATTACATCCGGTGTAGATATGATGGTATGCAATTCAATCAGTTACTTTCTCATTTTTGTATGTGTAAAATGAGGTCAAGTAAAAAAATCTAGCTTTTAATATATTATTAACAATTGAAGCGATATAATATTTGCACAGGTCATTGTGTATGTTGGCATTTAGGAGAGTCGAGTAGCAAGTTAGTTGTGACTTTGAATAATGATGGGTATATCAAATCTTTTCGCATAGGTATGTTATAGCGGTGGACGATTTTTAGCATTTACTATAAAAAGATTTAATGACAATTATCATGGTGTTAACGTTACAGAAACTATTTGTAGCTACATGTCGATAGTCGTAGTTGTTGTTTTTCTCAAGGAACCATATTAATCGCCTTTAAATTATTTCTTCTAAGACTTTGCCTGTAGAAGCGATATGAGACGATTCATGGAAAACATCGTGGTATCCTTGTTTGACTAAGGGATTGGAATGAAAATAACCACTTTTCATGCAAGGGGAGTTATAAAATAATAATTGGTGGCATAACAGGCCCAGAGCCTAGCGCCTCCACTGTGTTCTGCGTGATATAATTTGACACATGTGAAGGGGAATCATCACTCGCACGCACGAGGAAGCGCACTCTAGGTGCATACTTCTTAAAGGAGTTAAGCGAACTCGCTAGCATGGATGGATGGTAAGGCGCATCAGCGGCTTCATAAACAGATCCCACTGGGTATAGCCCGGGGGATACAAGACTACCAACGTTGGCTTCAAACAGGTAGTATGACATGCCTGCTAATACTTTGGTTTGGTGTATTTGCAGGAAATCTATAGGCAGCGAGTCCGGGGAAATTGAAAACAATCCGGAGGTGTGACAACACAATGGGCCAACAAGTGGCCTAAGTGAGCCTGCGCTACAGCGCAGGCAGTCACTTTTACCTAAGACCTAAGACCCAAGGGGAATCATACCATGGTTAAATATTTGGTTAAATAAGGTCAATAAATTTTTTATAAGGGAACCATTTTCAGCATGTCATGAGATAGCCGGTGTAGACAGCTTTCTAATTCTGTCATATTTAAAAGACACAATTAGAGCTGTTTTCTTCTGATGCAGGTTCCCATAATTTAGGGAAAAACTCAGCTAGTTCTTGCCGATTTGAAAAAGTCTTTGTTTCATCTTTTAGATAAAGAAATAGGGTTGATGCTTTCAAAACATAGAATTTTTTTTGTTTTTACTACTCTACGGAATTGAGTGCTAATTTTGCAATAGGATATAAGTTACTGTCGCAAGGATATTTTTTGCGGAGTTCGCTTAGATCTTTAAATCTTTGTTCCATTGAAAGATAGCAGCTTCTTGATTAATTTTGCAAGAAATTCTCCTCTGTGAGATTTGATTGAAATA
Organism: Syritta pipiens; assembly: GCA_905187475.1. Classification (NCBI taxonomy): domain Eukaryota; kingdom Metazoa; phylum Arthropoda; class Insecta; order Diptera; family Syrphidae; genus Syritta; species Syritta pipiens. The sequence continues at coordinate 31,343,524 of LR994574.1, read as the reverse complement.
GTTCCCAATTTGCCTTACCTAAAATTAATATTTTTGCAGCCTAACAGGTTTGGTGATCGGATCAAGATTGCCTACATATACATCCGAAAAATACTTTGAGAGCAAAAAAAAGAGCTAGTTGACTCCATTATAAGCGTTTAGTCCCACTACAGCTGAGGAACAAAATCGAAGGGAAAGCAAATAAAATAAATAAACCTTAAATAGTTTGTAAAAATGTAGAGATTAATTTTCTTTATTATTCGTTTAAAAAAACATACATAAATATACATTTTTATATATAAAGTTTAACTTATAAATAAAGCCCTTTAAAAAATCATTTCAATTTGGCAACATCAATAAAAAGGATTGAAATTAATTTTTGTTTTGGTTTATTATTATTCTATAATAAACCTTTGTATTTAATTTGAATTTGTTTCCATAAAAATAAGCATTTGTTAACGTTAATAAATATATATTCTTTTTTTTTTTTTTGTCTAAAAGCATTAAGAAATACTCAAAATGAATTGCATAAAAAGTCTAAAAACATATAAACAATAAATCTTTAAATTTAGACCGAACACTTTAAAAGCACCGCCAAACATATAAAAAATTAAACAGAACAAGAAACTGCACATATATATGTATAAAATTATAAAACGATACTAAACGTAGACATTGTCCTTTTTTCTCTTTTGTGTATTAAGTGTTTTGAAAAAAACATACATTTAACTTATTTCTTTTACTTGTGCTATATTCTTGAAGAAACACTTTTGGTATAAGATATTTTGTTTGAAGTTTAATGACAACAAAAACTGTTCTACTAAACTAAACTTATTAGTTATTTATCGTGTTTGTTTATTTATTCGTTTTGTATTGAGGCACTAAATTGTAAATCTGTATGTGTTGTATATTTTACTTGTTTTTAAATTTATAAAAATTCTTTGTATTTTGAGAGAAAATTAAAATCGCTGGGTTCAAACATTGTAAAAATAAATAGTTTCTTTTCTTTCCATTAATTGTGCATAAATTTGCTACTTTTTTTTTCTTTACATTTAATTTTTTGTTTACTTAATTTAAAAACATTGCTCATCTTGCAGTTGTTTTATTGGTGTTTTCTTTGTTGTTAGTCTTTTTTTTATAAATTGGTGTTTTGTTTTAATTCCTTTTAATATGTATATGTTAGATTTGATTATTAATTTTTTTTATAATTAAAATAGTTAGACTAATTTATTTAAATTTTAAATGTTTGTTAATTATTTTAATTTCAAAAGCTATTACGTTTTCGCTTCTTCTTTTGATGTATAAGATTCTTGCATTACCCCACATGAAATGTCCTATTTTTCATTTTATATTTTAGTTTCCCACGATAACTGACCCCAAGCATACACCTCCTAAAAATCTTATACTGACTGGGTAAGTGGGAGAATGACAGGCAAAGAGAAAGCCTAAACTATGAACTGATGATAATCTACAAAAAATTTATTTACCTTAACGTGACTACATTCATGAAACTTCTAACCCCCAACTCTTTGAATCAAGCTGCTGGCTTACTAGAAACACTTCCACGAATAAATTTTCTTTGTCTTAAGCAGTTGGTTGCATGGATTCGAATATAAATAAAAACTTTCATATAACACACATACCACCCGTTTTCTAGTGTTCCCTCTGCCCTGCCTTCAAATTGGAATTTGTTTCTACGGTTAATTCATTTAAAAAAAAAAAACAATTCATGTTTTTCCATTCCAAATTCAAACAAAATATAAAATTCAAACTCTCACAAAGAAGTGGCCACTCATTTTCTTACTTTTTAGTGATTAGTTGATTTTTGTGGCAGTAAAATTAGGTTTATTAATGACACCATTTCTTTGTGAATTTTTTTTATAGCCTCACCAGTAATCAGATTACAAATGTGGCAAATTCTTACAGTATTAGAACGTAAAATGGAATTTGGTAGAATAGCCAAGAACATGCAGCACGCTTCGATAGAAATTACATCTTAAGAATTTTCTTACTTGGGGTAAGATGTACATCTACACAAGAAGGACGTTATGTGAGACAAAGACTGTAAGGAGAGTTGGCAAATACACAAACGAAACTTTTTTTGAATTTGGTTCTTATTAACAACTTAAAAAGTTCATTCAACTTGCAAAGGCATTGCCTCACGTTGAATAAATAAATTAAAGAAAAACACTTAATAAGAAAAGTCTCCATGCGGAATATACAATAATCATACCGCGGTAAGTATTTAGTTTAACTGCCTATTTCCTGTAGAAAATCCAGTGGCAGATAAACAAATTTACAATGGCAACAAATTAATCATCAAATTTAAAATAAACATTAAAATTGTCTTGTACAAATGATTTTTTAAAGCAAATTACATGCGTCAGAATTTAAAGGAACTCAAGCTCTCGAAAGAAAAGTTAGCAGCGTTGGACTAGATGCAAGAAAAAGAATGGAGAATTGTGGTGCATCGAAAATTATTATTTTTATTTCACATTAGCCAATTTAACCCTTTTATGACAGAGCCTCATTCCTGCCCCGGTAAAAATAATGTTTTCCACTGCATCAATAACGAAGTAAAGAGTCCCGAATTACACTAAGAGACGTCTGATGCAGAATAAAATGGACTGAACTCGATTTTAGCATGACCTTAAGACTTATGAACTTTCACTGCAATATGTTATTGAATTTTGAGTAGATGAAATTCATATTGTACACGTACAAGACCTGACACAAAAGGGTTAATGATGTCTATAAACACAATAGGTAGGTATAATAAACACAATAAAAGCTCCCGTTGGTGACTTAAAATGTTTCCCCGTTCCATTCGATGTAATAAAAAATGTCCCTAATCTAATTTGGTGTTTTTGTTAAATGAGGCCTATGACTTACCCGTGTTCCAAGGGCAAACATTTTAGAATATATGTATACATCTATGCATACATATAAATAAATATATGTGTATATATATATCTTCATATGTATACTTGTACAGTGATTATTTTCAAAATTGGTGTTTTTTTTTTGTTTGTTTAATGTTATGCGTTTTAATTATTTGTTTTGATTAAAAATTGACTCGTATTTTGAGCTGAACGAAAACTTTTTTATGCTGGAATCTTAACTTAAACAATATCTGTTTAGTTATAGTTTAATTTTCTATTTGACACGCCTACGTTGATTGGTTTTTTGTTTGTTTTTGTGGTTGAGGTCGTGTCTGTTGTCGCTGCTACGAGTATATTATTTTCGCTACAATTTTAATTAGAAGAGACAACATTTTTTCTTGTTCTTTCTCTTATAATTTTCCTCCATGTACGGCCTTTCAGCTATTTGAAACTTTCTCACGATCCGAACGAGCTCATGAAAGGCCTGATCGACATTTATTCGCAACTTAGCACTACACTCGATGTATGGGATAACTAAACTCCGACTAAAATTCTGTGCCTCTTCGAGGGATACCTGTCGTTGATGATCCAAATCACATTTATTACCGACCATCAGCATTGGGAACTCGTCTCTGTCTTTGACACGAAGAATTTGCTTCTGAAACTTGGGAATCTCGTCAAAGCTGGAATGATCATTCAGCGAAAAGACGAGGAGAAAACCTTCTCCTGATCTCATGTATTGCTCACGCATCGCACTAAATTCCTCTTGTCCAGCTGTGTCCAGAACTATCATAATAAACGTGAAAAATAAAGAATAATCAAAAAACTAAATTAACTTACTGTCCAGTTTCGCGGGAATGTCATCGATAACACACTGCTTGGTGTATGAATCTTCAATTGTAGGATCATAATCAGTAACAAAGTAACTCTGTGGAAAAGATATTTAGATTTTAATTAACTTTGAGGGATCAAGTTCATTCACGAGTCAGGAAATATAAATTTTCTTTAAGGGATTGTGCAGATCTAGAGAAAATAATGTGCCTGCCAGTGGCAAGACAATATAATCGCACTGCAAATACTTCTTAGGTACTGAGTCATCAAATATGCTGTGGACGCTGGTCACCTGCAGAGGCTGCAAAATCTACCATCATGGATTGCGAAGTTGGAACTAAAAGAGCCTTAAATGTTCCAGCAGCACAACGGTCCTAACAACACAGTGAAAGTTGATACGGAATGGTTGTTGACAACTAGGCAAATGAACGATCATATACCCTTACCAGGCTTTTATATGATTGGTAATTTGTTAATAAACAGATCCGTAAACGATCGGTTACAAGAAAGTTTAGTTTTAGATTTTAGTGGATGAATTGCAAAAAATTCTTGCCGAATTTTTAGTTAGTAAAATTAGCGCTTGGATATTTCAGAGCTTTTTTAGACACAGTCTTAGTGTTAATTTTCAGTTTTAAGTCTTGTTATTAAGGTGTACACTTGTTTTGACTCTAAAAAAAAAGTCAAGTAATTTGGTTCATATTTCTGTTAAATTTTTGTTGTTGAGCCTAATGTTATATATTTTTTTATAACATTTAGAGAGTTTTTTTTATAACATTTCAAAATTAAAAAAAAAGTTCTAAAATCGGAGCACGAGAACCTATTTTACGAGTCTTTGAATGTTCGAAACATGGGTGTACACCATCTTTTGAATCTGACTATATATTGCATTAGCAAATTTATAATTAGGACCAACTGCATTCAGGTCAATAGCAAGTAAACCTGTAAACTCTTACAATTGTCCAGGACCGCAGGAGTGGAGACAAAATGGCCCTTACTTATGGCCGTGGACCTAATAATAACAACAGATAAAAAGTATTCGCCAGTCGATCTTTTAATTTAAGAATAAACATTTAAATCAAGAACTTGCTTTTTGCAAAATTAATTAAATATTTATTAGCTATGATCTTAACGCCAGATAAAGAATAAGGAGGTACAATCACTGAGATGAACTTCTCTATTGTACTGCCTTTTAGCACAAAAAATCCGAGGTTAAGCTTCCTAACGAACTTTGATATCTCATTAGACTTTACCTTCCACATTTCTCTTCGGAATATGAAATAGCTAAAAATACATATGTTAGAGAAAAATACATATGTTAGTGGCTATGGCTATGGCTAACAAATAAAGTGCTCGCTTATTTTAAGCCGGAGTTCAAAGATATGGCTCGAGATGTAGCAAGCTAGACTTAGATGTAGTTTTTTTTATAAACTTACCATGTTCACCGATACCGATCAACGATATCGAAAATGTACATTGCTCTTAAAATTCTTTGCATAGCATCTACGTGGTATTTGAACACAAGACAACGATGAGGCACAAACTCTTAGACATTATCTTGATGACTCTCATTGGAAACTTGATAAATCCACTTCATGCTGATTGGGAACTGGCATTATTGTCAGCACATGATCCACCGACAGAAAAGTTAAAAACGGAGATATGGGTACCAACAATAATTCTGCCTCCGTACAGGCATCACAGAAGTAAACCTAATACAAAGAGGTGCAAGTACTTCGCCCACTTCATCTATTTCGTTCCAGCGGGTTAATAATAAACCATTTATTAAGACCCAGCATTCCTCTAAATCAAAAGAGGGGCGATCTGATCAACACACAATACCATTCCAGAGATGGCATATCTGCCGCACACGACGCCTATCAAAACAACGCCGAGCATTTGTTTATTTTCTATTTGGATCATCATGATCGAGCATACCACATCAGCGTCCTTGTACATTGTGGCTGTGTGCGCGACAACAAATAGCGTTATTTATACTCCATACTCTAGTCTTTCACCGAATTCCATAAACGCCTTCGATGAGCACACATTCAGCCAACACTCTCTATAAATGGGTTCTTACTCAAACGTGAGTTGCCTGCGAGACTAGAAGCAAATTTTCATAACTCAAAACCACGGAACGGCCGTGTTTTGCAGGCGAAGACGAAAGCAACAATTGGCAAAACATCGTTTCTTTTATTTTCCCTCGAATAAAATTGGAACAATGACGTAAATAACTAAAAATAATTTAGCATCGACACTAAGCCATCACTTTCTTTGATGCGCCTCCTCCTCCACACACGCTCACGTCGGTTTATTGTGCATAATGAGATCACTGTGCCCTCGAAGGTACACCGCACCGAATTCCCCGAAGGTTTTGGTATTTCAACCATGCTTGCTCATGCTTTCTGCCCATCCGTGATGACTGGCCAGGACGGATGTGGTGGCGAATCGGGGGATTGGCGAAAAACTATGAAAAAAGGTGTGGGCGGGAGTGTGTGTGATGGTGATGATGGTGACCATTTGTGGGCACATATGTGTATATAAATTGGGAATTAAGTAATCACCACAGAGACAGACAGTTGGCTGGGAAAACTCAAACACACAGATGCAGATGCGAGACTTTACCTGAATGAATTGTATTGTGATCGCAGATTTTCCTACGCCTCCTCCGCCAACAACAACCAGTTTGTATGTTTGCGTCTGTCCAGGACCTCCTTGATTTTGATGTTTGGACATATTTTCAAAGAATTGTATTCGTTTTCCTCGGGCAGGGGCACAAAATAAAGCACACAAATAAAAAAAAACTTCCACGCCCGAAACACTTTTCCCGAAACTGACAGATCTAATGGAGTTTCATCTTTTTTTTTGCAACTGGCTTTGTTCCTATCAACACGTTATCGCTGTCAACTTGTTGCGGGCTAGCCGCATTTGCACTACGCGTCTGAGGGCACTGTTACATTTGTAGTGGTTTGTTGTGGAATCTATTTTATTTTTGTGGGACGTATTTTTGCTCCGATTTCGAAGAGCTTGAGAAATATTCTTGCTAACATTATGCAGGACCTTCAAGTGAATATTTGTAAGCAGAACGGGCATAAAAAGAATGTGATGAAACGGTCCTGGAAATCTATAATACCCAAGTGTATCCGGATGTGGTACGGACACATGACTTGGGAATAAACGCCCTTTGTCGCCAAATTTCTCTATCGCACGCAAACTTTTGTCAAGCGCTGTATATCTCGACGGCTGCGACTTATGTTTAAAAACTAAAGATGGACAAAGCTAAAGCCAAATAAGAATATAGGCTCTTAGTATTTGGAGGAATCTTTTAGACAAACTTAAATAATGCGCAAGTGTATATAATCGCAGATATAAGCGTATTCCTAAGGACGGCGAGATGCATAGAGTCCGAACGCAGCTCTATTTAGTGACGAAATAGCACCTATATAAATTACGGCTTGCCTATCAAATTTGCCTGCCTAAACTATTATTCTTATCTACAAAATGGGAACTTTCAAAACTATAAAATGGCGGTGAAGTTATCGCTATGAAAAGTCCGAGGCACAAAGATTAGCCCTGCATAAATATATTTTCATTAAACAGCGCCAAATTTCAGCACACAACAGCGTTTAGTATAAAGAAGTTAAGTTTTGCCGCTTGCTTAGTTCTCTTCCTTTTAAACAATTTCTTTTTTGCCTACTGCATATTTTATTCACCGAGAAAATGGAAAGGACTCAAAAAGAAAAGAAAATACGACTTCCTCTTAACCTGGATGCATATTTACTTACTTACTTATCAGGCAACGAACACATTAACGGTCTGTGCCTGAGATAAAGCTTCCTTTTAACGTTGATGGTATCGTGCTTGCTGCTTCCAGTTCAAAAGACCAAACTGTCTTGCGTCTCCGATCATTTGAGGGCTTGGATTCGAAGATGCTTTAGATGGAGCGTTTGTGTCTATGCATCCTTGTAGATAAGACCGATTATTAGCCGCAGAATTTTTTTCTCGAAGGAGCTACGAGTCTGCTATGTTCTGCTTATCGTCCAGCTTTCGTCTTGAGGCATAATTGCAGTGAACTCTCAATAATTCGAACTTCCATAGTTCGAAAACCTTTGTATGTATGTAGAAGTGAAACTTATTTGTTTTTCTTTAACCACGCTTGAAATGTTCAAATGTTTAAGTGACGAAGGTCACTTTGTTTATTTTAAAACCTCCGTAATTCGAAAACCTCTGTAATTTGAAGTTTTTCCTTGGCCTCGGGAAATTCGTATTATCGAGAGTTCACTGTATTATTTATCTTGCATCTTCTGTATTTGTACAATTTGCTGGACAAGAACTTTTGATCTATCATCAGAAAAATCAACTAAAAGAAAGTTCTCCTTCACAAATTTGGTTGTGCCTAATTTTCTTCGGGATTGTAGTTTAATTGTGGTCGCATGCCTGGCGAGTGCGTCAGCTGGGCAATTACCCGGAGTGTCACTATGCCCAGGCACCCACATTAGGCGAATACAGTTGACTCCGCTTAGCTGAACAACGCTTTACTGAAAAAATCGGGCACAAACGTTTATAATCTTTTGCTTTTCTTATGCATAGTCAATTTTTACCAACTTTAAATACAAGAGAATTATATTAAAAATGTTCGCAAAAACGAGTTCGAGGATGAGTAAAATCACAATATAAATAAAATTTTAACTTTATCTACCCGAAGGCCTAGTAGCTGAAGCTGAATTATATTAACTCTGATTTATTTTCATTGTTAATAAATTGTGCTTTGTACTTTGTTGCGCACCATTTGTAAGCAATAATGGCATGCAATCTATTAGGCGTTGAGTCAGCAAGTCCCGCCGATAATTCGGGAGATATTCGCTCCTATTCTGACCTTGTTTGTTTAATCTGCCCAATTGATTGATTGATTAACCCACACCTTTACTGATCCTCCCTCGATATTCAATTGTTGGAACTTGCTATCCGAGGTTGAGCTCCAACAAATAAATATCTAGTGTGGACAATTTTAAACTACAGTGAAATCTTGATAAGTTGGCCACCAGCGGTGAAACATTTTTCAAGTTCCAGGATAGGCAGGTGGTCGTGGGCAACATATAGAGGTTTTTGGCCACCATGACAGGTTTCACCGTATTATAAATCTCAAATGGCAGAGTTCTTATTTAAGACAAGATCATTTTATTTCGTTTTTTTTGTATCTTCCATTCACTTGTCTTATTTTCTTATCTACGAGCTTCAGCTAGTACGTCAGGTTAAAGAATTTGGTAGGTCTTCTTTGATTCTTAAAAAAACCAAGTCTAAGCAGCACATATTTAATCAAATCTTTAAAAAATGTGCTCCATTTCAAGTCCCTTCTCTTCCCACAAAAAGCACAGATCAAGTTACACCGAAACGAATTGAAACATCAAGCAAACTCTACACCCCTCGCATTTCGCTTAGCTCACTTTAATTTTATCGCCCAGCCTCACCGAGCTGTCTCAAGCAGCAACAGAACGCAAACCAATCCCCACAAGCATTTCAATTCATTTGCTTGGATCAACAGAAATGTGCACTTCAATAATTTTGTTTACGAGTGACGCAACACATAGCTGACCTCGTTTGTGGTCTCGGGGTCTTTTTATTTCCTTTCAATCGCTGGGCGTTGTGCCATCGGTCTTATCACCGCGCTCTCTCGCCCTCCAGAGAATACTCCCTCGTATTTTCTAAGCATAAACACCATTGCGTACGTGTTCCTTTGATGATGCGGTGCGATTCGATTGGCCGCCAGCCACATGTGTCCTCCTAATGGCAACGATAACCCCGGGAGGTCAGTTTCCTATATGTGGACGTGGAAGTGAAAGAGAAAGGCCACCCGCTAGTGTAAATGTTAAAAATATGTTTTATTCTCTACACTTGGCGAACATACAACACAGAATATATATTACAGTTAAAGTTAATATATTAAAAAAAAAAATTGAAGAACAAAACATCTACTTGTGTGTCGTACACACTTACTTTGGCAGTCAGCCATCAGGGGGAATGGTAACTAGGAGTAGCCATTCCCCGGGAACTTATGAGCAATTAATCGTCGTTAAAACCTAGACTACAACTATAAACAAAAAGAGTTCATGCCACGAGATTCGGGAATCTTTGATCGGCTTGGCTTAAGAGAGAGATTCGTGGTGGAACTATCGGCTGGGGAATGGCACTTAGAACTCATCGTGGCGAGCAAGAGCCTCTCCGAAGTCGGTGGCCTGGGAGCCGACGAAGAGGTCGTACTTGTCGATGATTTCCTCTTTGGTCAGCTTCTGGTCGTCGTTCTCGTCGGCCTCGAAGAGCAGGTGCTTCGCCTCGCTCTCGGCGTGGTCGTAGTCCTTGGGGATAATCCAGGCGCGGACTTCCTCCTTGTCGAGGGAGCCATCTCCGTCGAGGTCGCGGAACTTTGCGAATGTCTCGCGCTCTTGGGTGACCCAGTCGGGCTCCTCGTCTCCCGGCTCCGATGCGCGGTACATGTCCCCGATGTACTCATCCACAGACACCTTACCGTCGTTGTCCTTGTCAATGTCTTCGATGGTCTCCACGATGACGACGTCCTTCATTGTCGGGTGGTCCTCTGGGTGCAGGAACGCGGTGAACTCCTCCCGCGTGAGATTGTCGTCTCCGTCCTGGTCGGCAACACCCCACCGGCGGCGATCACGGGTTAGCATCCGTTTATAAGAGATTCCATGTTCCTCGCGTTCGATTTCCTCGGGGTCGAGCTCGTCCAGGAAGCCGTAGACATTTTTCCGGTACACCTCCCAATTGAGCAGGGTGGTGTTTTCGGGGTTGTGCTGCTTCCACATCCGACCCACGTCATCGTCTATGTACCGACGTTGAGTGAACCGGATCCACCTCTTCAGCTCGTCCAGAGTGATGAAGCCGTCACTGTCCTCGTCTATCTTGTCCACAATCACTCCGAGTCTTCGTTTGCTCTCCTCCGGGGAGAGGGTGTCGAATTGCTTTGCTTCGTCCTCGCCGAGGAATGCTTCGTGGTCGTATTGTACGTTGTGATGCTCTCCGTCGAAGTGACTGACGTGCTCTGAATCATGCTCCAGGGGACTTCGTTTCTCGTCCGGCTTTGGAATCGCCGACACTGAGGCGATGATGCTGAAGATAATCGACAGCCAACGTAGATCCATTGCTGTAACAACGCTGGATTCTCCTTTTATGGTATTTGGGAACGCTGAGATTCGATGCTGATCACGGGAGGATGTTCTTTCGGGCTCGGTGGATAGTTTTTATTTAAAACAGGAAGACAGCGTAGGATTCCAACATGATTTTCTCCAACTCACACACGTTTGACATTTGCTAAAGAAGCGATAAGTGGGTTCTATTTTGGATTGTGTTCGAGAAAACGATGAGGTGGTAAGGTAGTGAAAAAGAACAGAACATATATCATGTATTCGTGTTATATCGAAGTTATCATATGATTCTTATTGGAATTCTTAAATAATTTACAAAATACGACGCTGAACACAATTCGAAAAACAAAAAACTATACCATCTATCTTTCTAAATCTAGATTAAGCTTCAGTATTCGGAATATCAGAGAATTTATGGCGTTTGGCGTCCAAATAGGAGGCAGTCCGAATATATAGTGTCCCGATTAGCAGACTCTCTTTAGTTTTTTGTTTATTTGTTATCCTTAGATCGTTTTTTGTTTAAGAGGAAATACCGACTCGAATCACATCGAGGCTATATTTTTTTTTGTAAAGTCTATTCATTTCTTGGGGCAGGACTTAAGGGACTGACGCTGCTTCATTTTGTAAAATTATTTAATTTAAAGTACGACATGCCAATAACATTTACGATATACGATACCACAATTGAAGCCCACATTATCGTCTTCCTGGAACACACTCCACAGCTCGCCCGTCAGAGCACCGCCACCGCCACGACATGTCACTGTCAAAAAATTTGAAATCAAACTCCTATTTAAAAAAATAACAACTGTCAATTTATCATCTTTTGTCTTTCTAATTCCTTCCAACAAATTCCAATTGCACTACGCCCTCGCGAAGAAAAAACTCAACGAATTTACCTTCAATCGAACATAAAACGTGATCTATACTCATAGCTAGAAATGAGAAACTAAACTCCATCCCAACAAAGCTCTTCCAAGTCAAAAACACGCACGCATTTTTCTCCAAGTAACGTGGGTGAGCCACACGACGACAAAGATGACGTCCAAAACGAGTGGAGCGTACCTCCCAGTTCCTGAAATTCGAGAGGACATCCAATTTCAGCATTCCTATAAGGTATGTGGAGGCATTCACAGAATATTCCATCACTAATTCTGCATTTTCTTCCATCAGAATGTAAACAAAGAGGATTCGTTCCGGATCAAGCCGCCAAAGCTGAAACCACGTTATCATGACTTCAACCTCAACCGCAGCCAAAACTCGCTATCCGCCCATGCAATATCGTTCAAAGAAACCAGCGGCATGACGAGTGATTCCCTGTTGAGTCCAGTGTACAACCGGTCATCCGAGGAGACCTACTTCGAGCAGTGCTTCACGAAAATCTCGAAGATCGGCGAAGGCTCATTCGGGGAGGTGTTCAAGGTGCGCAGCAAGGAGGACGGCCTGCTGTATGCGGTGAAGAAGTCCAAGCAGTTCTTCCGCAGTGAGAACTACCGACAGGAGCGGCTGGAGGAGGTCAAGCGCTACGAGCAGTTCTCAGACCACGAGAACTGCGTGCGGTTGTACAAGGCATGGGAGCAGGACGAACGGCTGTACATGCAAATGGAGCTGTGCCAGGAGAGTCTTGAGCAATACTTGGGCAAGAAGCGGTGCATCCCGGAGGAGAAAATCTGGTCGATCCTGCTGGACCTGCTGCTGGCTGTGAAAAGCCTTCACGATAAGAACCTTATACACCTGGACATAAAGCTGGACAATGTTCTGATCGGAGACGATGGAATCTGTAAGCTGGCGGACTTCGGGTTGGTGATTGACGTGGACCGGGTGAGTGTGCGGCGGTGTTCGGATCCTTCGTTCTGATATGACCGCTTTTGTTTTTGTGTGTGCAGGCAAATCGACATCAGGCCACAGAGGGCGACTCGCGGTACATAGCGCCGGAACTAATGCAGGGACATTTTTCACGAGCCGCCGACATCTTCAGCCTTGGAATCGCCATCCTCGAGCTCTCGTCGTACATCGAACTGCCCTCGAACGGCCAGCTCTGGCACGAGCTGCGCAGTGGCATTCTGCCAGAGGACTTCATCAAAAGTAAGCCAACCATTCCCACTATACGACGACCCTCCCTGACCGTATACCCTTCCCTTTGCAGGCCTATCGCTGGAACTGAAACAAATGATCAAATTAATGATGACACCTGATCCATTGACCAGGCCAAATGTAGATGAATTGCTTAGTAATAGAAAATTAGTTAATCTCCTGCAGAGACGACGACGATGGGATCTCATTAAGAAAGCTGTAAGTGCAACTGGTACGTTTCTGTGATGGGAACCCAATTGAACGTGTCTCTTTCGCAGAAACAGTCGTATCGGAAATCCAGACGTGCCGTTTGGTCAAAATTGTGCAATTTTAGGAATTTTATATGCAGATTCATTATCTCTTTGATCACGAATCTAAAACTAAAGGAACCACCGACTACAGGAGCAGGAGACATCGGCACGGAAAATAGTTTTACGGTGGAGAACGCATTCGACGTGTCGACGTATAACAACGGAACGCCGACGCACTTCAGCGATATGTCGACGAAAATTGTTAACTCGACGCCGCTCAATCATCATCACCAGAGTTTTCGCTCGCGGAAGGATCTCACGAAGACAAGTTTTAGGTGAGTATGCTATTGGGTTTGTTGGAACGAGTATACCGTGTAGTTGTTGATAGACCGATTGGTTCGTCGTCAGGGCAACGGAGCACATAGGCCAAACAAGGCCCACGGCGCGGGCTCAGCCCACTACTGCTGTAATCAGTTTGATCTAAGGATTCGACTTATGCCACCGGCAAGATTGGTTAGAAAGTAATGGCCAAGATGCCTCTTTCTACCGTTCGCGGGGGCGCTCATCATCATCATCATTAGTGGCGTAACAGCCCACGAAGTCGCTTAACAGCCCGACGCACTAACGATTAAGCCACGGCGCCCGCGGGGGCGCTACAGGTCCTTAAAAGGTGGAGTGAGGTTCCTTCTCCTTCGTCTCTCCAGTTTCTGCAGAAGTCGTTGGCTGGGAACCCAAGTCGGGTGACATGTCTGCCAAAAGTAGAGTGCCCAGTTATAAAACTGTTAAGGTTCCTAACTTGGATTCTATTGAGCCTAAGGAGGCTAAGTGACGTTCCAGGATCTAGCTTTGGCTAGATTTCTCTGGTAACGCGGCATATAGTACCACCCGACCACCTGAGATAGTCTTAGTTTTGATATAGAGGAGCGCGGTAGCAAAAGGTGCGCAGAGACCGACTTTACCCAATTAGATAGTTTCGATGGTCACGCGCTTGGCAAAATCGTCGGCAAGACAGTCCCCTGAGATGTGACAGTGTCCCGGCACTCACATGAGGAGAGTGTTAAATTGCTCTGCCATCTCGTCAAGATATATGCGTCTGTTTAGAACTGTTTTTGTGAGTGTTTTTGTTTAAAGTGACAGACTTCAGGGACTTAATCGTATCTTGACTATCGCTACAAATCGTAATAGAAGTGTGAGACGTTACTTTGCATTTCAGCCAATTTTCTGGGGGCTCTTGCAGAGGAATATTCCATCGACTCCAGACTTAGTTTTTGATCTGTTAGTGTATATTACTAACGATTCATTTCTTACTGGGATGCTTTTACTCCAGTCTGATTCGGAGGGTAGGCTGAACGAGGAGCTCTATCGCGAGTATACTCTAGCTCCCTCTGGGAGGGACCGATGAACTCTAGAATGGTAGAATGACCCGTGCAAAGGGAAGACCACTAGAAAGTGCCTCTAGATGTCCAGCGTCGACAGGTGAAAGATAATTTCTACTGCAACTATAGATGTGGTTCTGATTGCACCACTGATATAGATGCGACTGAGAAGTTTGAGGTTAACTCCCCTTTTAGGGCATTTCAACACGCTATGACTCCGTACAGTATACGACATAGGTATGTAGTTAGAAGGCAGTACCCGATTTTAGACCATATTTACATCTGATTGCGTTCTTGCAGCAGTAGAAAACCGCTGTGGCCTTTTTGACACAGTGGCACTTCGTGGAAACGAGAGGTTAGTTTTTAGAGATTCGTCGTGGAAAAAGTCATCCGCCGTGCATCCGTCCTTTAGGATAGAACTCATCATCCAATTGGGGAATTGGCTGCACTTAACTAACTCTCTCTCACGCTCCATTTGCAGTGTGTGCGAGGAGCATTATCCAGGGAAGGTGGTGATGACTTTTATAAAGGAGAGTATCGGGGCACGTACTGTTACAGTTCCATTGTAGCAGAAACTTACTAGTTGGTTGACGCCTCTCTTTACTTGCGTGCGTCATCTTAGGTGGGGTCTTCCTCTGCGGCGATGTCCCATGGTGAATGGATTCGAAATCTCTCCGGGTCGGAGCATTGGTGTCCATTCGCTCTACTTGGCTGACCCATTTAAGCCACTGTATTTTAATTCTTCTAACTAGCTTTATAGCCTGTAGAATTTATTGTTAAATCTTCTCCACTCACAATCTATCAACCAGGGTCGAAGATCACATGAAGAATCTCGAACTTACTGAAGATGACTGGGACGATCAGAATACAAAGTTAGTTTAGTTGAATTGCCTGCACTCTTAGCTTGATCTCCAGAGTGGTTTCGTTTTGTGAGTTATGTGCGGAGCGTAGATGGATAGGGCCCCTGGCTACTTCGAAGTTATATCTGTCAATATTGACGCTTTTTCCAGGTTGTTGGTGTTGGGCGTCTTTCCTTGGTGACAGCATGTGTTTTGTCTTTCCCTCGTTGACCGCAAGACCCATCTTCAGGGCTTCGACTTCAGTACTCGTACATGCCTTACAGACAGCCGGCTGTGTTCTGTGAATGATGTCTATGTCATCAGCATACGCATTTAGTTGTATGAACTTTTGAAAGATTGTGCCTCATTACGTTGTTCCGCACAATGCTTTCAAGTGTAATGTTAAAGAAGTCGAATGACAGCGTCGTCCCCTTTTTTGACATAACAGGTATCGATAAAATTCACTATCGACCTTCTCCAATTAGCAAGGAAACCATCCATGGCACTAAATAGGTTTTCCCTAGACTAGTAAGTTGTGTTTTTGTTAGAACATGAGATGCCCAGGATGCTGTATCAAGAAACTAAATCCATTAAGCACATACATAACTTAATCTAACGATTTATTCCTTATCTTTCAGGCTTGATTCATTAGATACCAAACAAGAGAGCAGCAATATTTTGTCCTTCGACGACTACGACATAGTACAAAATTGTTCCTCGTTCATGAGAAATCAGCTGGATGTCTCCTCGCTTCGGGGAAAGAAGTTATTTTCAAAGGTCGACGATATCGAATCTGACTGAATCGGCTCAAATCCAAAATAAATTTCGATATAAGCGACAAAGAAAGCCCATCGAAACCTTAAAAAAAAATAAAATAAAAATTTATTTAAGAATGATATAGAAGAAAGTTATCATCATGTTTGTTTGTATATAAAAATTATACATCTATGTATCGATTTCAATTATACATGTAGCCCATATCTGTATTGCAAATACACACTCCCAACGCTAAATAGAGATCGTATATATATGTATCAGTTTTTGCGATTTTCCTATTTTCCATTTATTAATGACAATGTTATACCTGTATTTAATTTAAGAGCGGTAATTGTTGAAACCGATTTTGATAGAATAAAAGTTTACATTATGAAAGCAAAGAACGAAACTAAAAAAGAAATGTTGCACTATTTGTGATATATATGAAATAAAAGATGAATAAAACTGTAAAACAAAAAATGTAAAGGTCTTTTATTTACTTTCGTTTTCGATTGATGTGGGTTTGGGTGACGTCGTGTTTGAATAACACACATTCCGAATGGCAAGAAATCTTGAGATCAGAATGTAGTGCCTTAGATAGATTTAGCACAATAGCATACAGAAAGCGAAGAAAGTCTTCACATGAGATCACTTAAGGGTGTGGTAAGCACACTCGACACCCGCGAATTGAGTAATTTCTCAAACAGTTTGCGATGAACGCACGATTGATGGGAGAATGAAATTCGGCGTATTTCGGTGGTCTAAATAAGATACCCTAATGTTGTTTATTCTTTCGTTGGCACACGTGCCAATCTTCGTGGGAGTACAAGTATAATAGAAATCATGTCGATTATTTTGTATTCTATCAGCGATGTGGAGATTTTTAAAAGTTACATCGGCACGTTCATTTTGTTGTTCTCTAATTTACTGTACTGACTATAGAATAACGTTGATTCGACCTTTTTTTGTCTCAATCTTTCGACCAGAAATCAGTTATATATTTCTGATTTCTGTTTTTGAAGCCAATGAGGAAGTATATTCGACGAAAATAAAGGTTTCAGTATGACAGGTTGTGGTAGACGGTGGTTAGTACAACATTTTCAAAATAAATTGTAGCAACAAATTCGAATCTAAAATGTATGCAATATCTTTCAGTTGTCTTCCTGTTTTGTGAAAAAGAGTATCACGTAAAACAAAATCTTTTCAATTAACTTTTGTAAATTGGCGACCCTGTTCACCATACTAAAGAGTTTTCTAATAGAGATAGGTTGATAACTCCAATACTATGGCGGTCTGTTGTCTTAAAATCACCATGGATGGACATGTCTTTAAGCAACACATTCGAATAATAAAATCATGTACCCAAAGTGTTCTCTTTAGGAAAAGTTGCGCCTGAGTTACGTACATACAATGTAGCGCACCAAATTGTAAAATGCGAGATGGCACTTTTGCGTTTGCAAAATGGAAAACGCGAAAAAGGCGAATGCACTAAAAAGTGATAGCCAGCATTTATTGATAGTAAATGTGAAACTAATCAATTTAGGTTAGTGTTTATTTAATTTAGTACAGTGGTCTCTTCATAATGTGAACTAATTAAAACAAGGCGTTTTTGGATTTGAAAGGAATTCGCGTTACTGGAACTGTTTTTTAGTATGTACCTAATTACCCGGTATAATACGCTTTTCAAATTATTAAACACAATACAAAATGATTTTAATTTCAATGTTTATTAAAACAGGAGATAAACGACAATAAAATAATTTTAATCATTTCAAAAATAAAAAAAAAACAAAAATATATCGGCATTTTTTGGTGAAATATTTTGTTATTTTGGACTGGCAAATAGCTTGACTTAATCTTTCTTTTGTAGTCGCCCTTAACTTAGCATACTGGAAATTTGTGTTTAATTTATTTTGATCGATGTACTAGAAGCGTATTTTTGCACGGAATTGCTTGCGAATTAGGCATCTTGGTAACAGCTGGCGTAACTTCGTTGTTCCATTCCCCGAAGTGTCTTCAATTTGTTCAGATTCATTAATAACTTCTACGATGACCCAGTTTCTAACTTCTTCATCGCAACTGCCGTGAGAGCCTGCAGGAGAATCCGAGACAGTCGACATTGCGTCACACAAGTACACGGTCTTCCTCAGATCACAACTTGGTGATTTTGCATCGTAGCTTAGGCCTGCTTAAAAGCTCCGACCCGAAATACTTCAGAAGGTCGGCGCGGTACAGGAAGGTCGAGGAGCAGATGACGCACTTAAATGGAAGCTGACCTTAATAAATTTAATGTGCGGGACAAGCAGCAGTTTAGTACGTGAGGCCCTGCTCCATTTTGGACTGTAAAGCCACCCACCAGATAGAAAAGGATATGCTTAAGCCCTACTCCGTACAAAATTCTACTGAGCCTGGTAAACGACCATAGACAACCACAACGGAGCTCAAAGCCTACATAGCCCATGCCATCTGTGATATTCAGCCTGATTTATGCGCCAGAATCATGGAAATTTTGATATTTTGGATGCGTGCCACACAGAAGACGCGACATCGATATGACCTTTAAACCAATTAAAAACTCCAAACATTAGTTTCCCATGGTTTTCCTATTGCTAGTGAGCAAGGTCTCTATCCTCTCTTAATAAGCCGAAGTCTTGTATTGTGATTTATATTACAATACATTATATTGAGATAGAACAACGAAATATCATTGAACATGAATGTAAGAACCGGCTCCCAAATGAAACACGTCGTCCACGTGACTGTTAAGAATGCAGATGTTTTCTCAGAATAAAAACACAAGGCAAATTCATACTAAATCCAAATTATCGGTCTTAAAGTTAGAGTGATGATAGCTAGTTAAAAGTTTGCTCACCTCTAAGCTTATGCAAGTTTGAGCGCCTAAACTTAGATGTAAAAGGTCTGAAACTCGAATGTAACTGCGGCTCAATATTTTCAATTATAACCGTGGCAATTCGTTAAAAAAACGAGGGTCTGAGAGTTTTGTAATCATTTCCAGTCGGCCTAGTTTATTAGCCCTTCACTAGAGATTTTAAATAACTTCTTCTTTCTTTGAAAAAGGCGTTCCATTTCTTTCAAAATGGGTTTCATTTCTTTTTTTACAAGGCGTGCATGTGTCGTAACACTGTTTTTTTTGTCTTCAATGTAATCTTTAGTTTACTTTGCTTTTGTTTATTACAGTCAACAGATAACTACCAAACCTGAATATCTTACAGATATACAGATGAAAGAGCGTCAGAGGAGCAAACAATTTTAAGATGAAATCATAAAGACATGGTTATTATTCCCTACTGGCCTTAAGCGATTTCGGAAAGAGACTTCGAGTTTTGTATGGATATTATTATATGCTGGCCTTTGGTTTGCAGAGTTTAGACAATGATACAATGTTGGATTTTGTTTGACTAAAGTATGACTGACTCGGATTTAAGTGCCTGATTAGACCTCAAAGAAAGTCATTTCTGTAAACATTAGATTGTGCTTTCTAACACATGTTTAAGATGTATATCAGCAAAACATTTCGAAGAGTGGTAAATACTCTCACACTTTTAGGAGTCATACCCACCAGCAAAAACCCGACAAGATGCGACTTTATTCAAAGTTGTTGTGTAACTATAGCTAGGCTCAACCGCATACCGTCACATTCCATGACTCACCAGTAACTTGCACAAGTCCAAAGCCAAAACAATCGATGGACTTTCCTCCGCTACACTCACACGTCAATGGCTATTGACCAACAAAAAGTTTCAATGTCACACGCTTCATTAGCGCCAATAAGTGCAATGAATGGTAATCTATCTTTGATTTTTGCAAGCCCACACACCAAAGCGGAGTCTAATCCAGCGGTCGTTGCACCACAACAACTCATCCGCTGAGTCAAAAAGTTGCACAACGAAACACAAAAAACCTGGCACGCAGTGAAAGAGCTCCAAATCACTGTGGCAAATTGCCAACAACATCCGTGATCATTAGCCCCCGCTTGTCGTCGTGCTTCAAGCTCCAACGAAATGGAAACCAAACCCACACACCGACTGCCTTTCCTTACCTAGGCCAATACGTGCAGACGTTACAATTGGGCCTGTTACGCTTATAGTTTTGTGTCGACAGAGAGGCAGCCGGCCAGGGCACCGCCACCGACATCATAAGCACGTCATTAGTTTTCCTTGCTGGTTCGCCACATGAAGCACGGACAGTGCTTGGATCGGATCCATGAATCCAGCCATTTGCAACGAAGCGAGCGCAAAATGAAACAGTTCCATCGCCCTTAGTGGCGTTGCATGGCGTGGCGTGGCACGGCGTTTTATCGCGAATCTTTGGCCTCGCTCGGTATGCAGTGTGCCGAGCTCGCCGAAGTCGAACTCAAAAAAACGGATTACATTAGTGAAAGTGAAATTAATGGCGATGTGAATGACTCACAGAATGGGATTCGGCACCGTTGGTACCAGAAATTTGTAGGTTTGACTGTGCCACTGCGTGGTCCAACTACAATGACTATGTATGTATACGTCTCTCGAATAAGGCATCCGGAACTGAGTGAGAATGAAAAGATTTCTTTTCGACCAGTTCGGTTCAGAAATGGCTAATTAAGTCTTTTTCTTCTTTCTTTCTTTTTAATTTTGCTGCTGTCGTTGTTGGAGATTGTTGTTTTTATCACTTGATGTATTTTTAGATTCAATTTCTCGGCGTGCAGTTGTTCATGATCGCGTCACCGGCACCGCATGGAAGGGGGTCCGAGTTAATGAAGGGAATTATTACTTTTATGTTTTGTTAGGCAGTCAGCGGAGTCGTTTAATGCAATTTTAGTGCTTATGGAAAATTTAAGTTTCAGGCTTTGCTAATGGGCTGGAATTAAATTTAGGCAGCTTGCATGATTTCACTTGTGCTTTTGTTAAGTGGCTTAGTGTGTTGGGAATATGAAGATGGGTGTGTTGTTTAGCCTTGGGCGTGAGTGGAGCTGATGGTACGTAATGTTTATTAGAGGTCTTGAGATAGGACGATCTTGAAGGGACAGGTGACGTCTGTTTTATGGCGTTGGGCTATGTGCGATTTCTAATGATTTATTCCTTTCGATTTCTTTTTATTTTTTAATTGAAAATTATAAGGCTTTTACGGTCAGTGTAACGTCAAGAAGATGTAGCTTATTCAGGATTTATTTTACATTGCCATTAACCAATTGCTGGAGGTAGAAATTAATTTCACTAAATTCAACGTCTAGACTGGGGGACTGATAGTTGTTTTGTTGCAGGCATTGAGTAGAGATGTTATCGTATTCACGTAGAAAGAGTGAATGCTAAAAATATTGCTTATTGCCTTAGTACTTGCTGGAAATTTTGTTTAATATCTATACTAAAAAGAAAAAAATGTCGAATCGGTAAAATCGACAATTCAATCAAGTTAGGGTTCTGTAAATAAGCTGGAGAAATCCTTTTTCCGAAAGGCAAATAAAGTGCCGATATCATGTGCGGTTCTGAATTTTATGCTCTTATGTTTAGAGGAATACAATTTTAACATATATATATATATATGTATATACATATATGTATATATATATACATATATATATATATAAATATCTATTTTTTTTTTTTTTCATTTGAACACATGATAAGATAATAACATTTAAAATATCATGGATGATTGGATGAGGCATCGTTTATATTTTTTTTAATTTGTAAAACTGCATAAATGTTCAAAAGCAGAGAAGGACCGAATTCTGAACCCAACCAACACTTTTGGTATTTTTGTTATCAGCTGACGTACCACAAACAAACAAAATAGAAATACAGAAAATTGAGGCTGGTTCTCAGTAGTTTTCAAAAATTTTATCTTTACAAAAAAGTTGATTTTGATCTTGAATGATTGTAGCCTCCAACCGTGGAGTGAATCAGAATACTAACTAAAAATGATTTGAAATGTTGGAATTATTTATGATTTGCACAAAACGGTGTGCTTGGTGTAAGAAGAGACTAAAACGATTACTTGCAGCTCAAACAATTCACACCACAAAAATTTTTCACGGCCCCACATCCAGCGAACCACTGACAATCCTCCCGGAGTACTTCTGTCATTAAAAGCTTTAGTGATTCGCTGTCCGGAACGGCATTAAACAGTAGATTCCCTCCACACGTGTCAAAATTATAACACGCACAACACAGCGAAGGCGTGGAAAAATCTAAGTTCTGGCCGTGTAGGAGCTGTAACGCAGATTATTATGAGCTCAAACAATTTACAGATTTATTAAGGCTCGCAAAATCGCAATTTCCAGCAAACCACACCCCATGACGTAAGCAAATGATTTCGATTTCACTCGGCAAGGGCCTCACATTCCTAACTAAGTTATCATACCAAGAAAGTGAAAGTGAACGTAAACATTCGAATGGCTCCAAAGGACATTCACACAAAACCGCGTTTATTGCAATTTGACGAAATCTAACTTTGTCAATCAAATTTTCGACTGACGGTAATGGCAAGTTAGCAAATGAGCTATCAAACCCTCTTAGATACGCTTATGTTGCAATGAACGTCAATTGTGCGTAGCCGTCTACCAGCAGCTGAGTCATCAAACAAAGAGGCCCCCAGTACGTATGTTGAATACAAAATAACAACAAATCCCGGATCATATTGTCACATAAGCTTCTTATTACTTTTATATACCATAATTGTTGTAATTTTTTTTTAGATTTTTCTTTGAAAGTGAAATTTGTTGTCTTCGAGCGGTGGCATAACTTAATTATAGGACACTAGTTGTGGCACGTACATAGTGTGGAGCAGTAGAACATCGAAAAAAGGTCTATGAATGTATCTTACCGATATGAGTTGGATGAATGATGCATGAAGGGAAAATTGTTAAAGTGGAACTCTGCGAGCAGTGGTTTTCATGACACAGTAACGAAGACATTTTTATTTATTTTTTTTATGAGCGATTTATTATAAACTACTATGAATGATGTGATAATGCATAACAATCAGGTTTTTTTTGGTAAAATAAAAGAGAGTTCAGGTTGCGTAATGTTCGTTTTTTCTTCAGTAAATTAAGTTGTTTGTAGGAAAGCAATTAAGAGATAGTTATAATTGATGTATAACGGGAAGTGAGTTTTCAGTTAAGAGAATTTGAAGTTAATTAAAGGCGTCTTACTTTAATTAACTTACTGGAGGTGAGTGTATACGCTTAGGAGAGGTGGAAACTAAAAAAAGAGGGAGGAGTAATCGACGCATGTTGGGATAAAAGATTTGAGCTTACGAAAGAAAGATAATTCTACTTATTTTATTCTGCCTTTGAA
Source organism: Syritta pipiens (assembly GCA_905187475.1). Lineage (NCBI taxonomy): Eukaryota > Metazoa > Arthropoda > Insecta > Diptera > Syrphidae > Syritta > Syritta pipiens. The sequence goes on along the minus strand of LR994574.1, from coordinate 31,320,082 downwards.
GTCTACTTAGATGTCTAGTCGTATCCTGTGATAAGTCACCGACAACTAGCAAGGCTTGCTAAGAAGTTGGCTCACAGCTACTTATAACAACCATATCGGTAGTAAACTCTTGGCAAATGTGGCCTAGATTGGATAAGAGAAGGAAAAAATAGCTACTCTCGTTCACCAGAGCTTAGCAGACTAGTACGTGTCCTAATTGGTCACTACCCCTTTGACAATGACGCCAAAAGATTGGGTAACGATTTCTGCAGAGGCTACAGAGATGAGGAACAGACCCACCTCACTTTCTTAGAACAACCAACATTCACTAAGATTGGGAATTATATTCTGGGAAAGTATTTCGTTGAAGATTTGTGTGAATTGGCTAATGTGGACGTGAAATGCATTAGTGAATTCATAGACAGGACCAAATGGGCCTAGGTCTATCTTAAACAAATATACCATATTCTACAATACGCAGCCAAATAATCCTCCTGACTTACATTTTTCGTGGGAAAACGTTAGACAATCGACATTAGGTTTTGAACTAGCCGTATGAGTTGCAGTACAATGGGTCAAGCTTACCTACCAATTTTGTAAGAATTGTGGAGAGATTCTAGTAAAAATAGTTTCCTAGTTGATCGTGTTGAACATTTTAAATTTTTGATTTCATTGCTAAAGTTGAAATTAAGAATGGAAACATCTGCTAGAACCACACAAGGAGTTTTGCATAACTTTCCATTCAATCTCAACAATAATCTATGTTTTCACCTATAAGTTGTTTCACGTGGTCTATAGTCTACCATGTTCGGTAAGCCTGGAACTTTATGTTGGTGGTATGCGGCAATCAAGTCTTACAGGTTTTATGTGTTCCAGGTGCCATTAGCTCGGCTCTAATTTCGAGTGGCTTTATAATCCTCCAAGCAGCACAAAACTTTCCAAATACTCCCACTCGACCCTACACTGCACTCATTCAACACATTCTAAGTCTATGATAAACTTTTAATTACAGTTCTGGTACAGACACCGGATATAGGTACATGTATCGAAAGTACTCGTGCCTACTACAATTTCTCGCTCCTGAAACCGATTGCTCTTTAGCTTCACGTCTAGCGAATGTTTTCCTTTTTTGTTTTTGTTTTCTGCGCCTGGTCTCGTCTAGAAATTTTACCTTTCACCCAAAAATCGTCAGCGTCGTTTTTTAATTACTTCCCACCACCAAAACAAAAAACCAACAAGAAAAAAAACTAATCCATTTGTTTATGCACAGATTCATTCATTAAATTCAACTCTTTAACTTTGTTTTACACTTTCATGCAGATGTGAGGCGATATGTGAAGAGATTTTTTTGTTTTGTTTAACGAGATTCGAAAAAAAATACGTTTCTTTTGTTAAACTTTCACTATCACCGTAATATTTTTAAAATTTATTGATCCACGCTTTAATGAGCCTGGAAAGGAGGGGAATCACTACCTTGAAGTGGCATCTGGCATCTCCTTTGGGTCAAAGTTGTGTTTGCTCCCGCTGAAGAGCCAGTTGAAATGTGTGATCACCCCCCTAACGGACGGGCGAAAAAAGTAGCAAAGACGCCTAACTGTGCATCGGTTCCATTTGATGGAGTTTTTGGGCCACAGCGGCAGCCACGGCCGCAGCACGTTTCCTTGGATTGATCTGAATTTGTATCGTTTTTTGCTGGCCTACGTATAATTGATTTTGATTTTCACTCTGCCGGCTAAAAACCGGACGAGAATGAAATACATTTGCAAATAAAATTCGCGTTGTATGCACAGTCGCTTAGCTGCTCAGATCAGTCTCCATCACGGTCCTCGAAACGAGTGCTGTCGAAAGTTCAGACGTGAGAGACTTTGACCGGCACGCACGGAAAGAAGTCTGTAGTACTTTTCACTTTCGATTTGGTTATGCAAATTAGCCTAGCTACGAACAGAGCAAGAAACGGATATACTGTCACCCACTTCTGGGGGTGACTGGTAAAAAGGTGTTGACGTTCTGCTGGCGTGTACCTAAGTGCGATGTGCTTGTGCTGCTCCGATTGGTGATATTTCAATTAAAGAACTCGGTTCGGTAACTTTCTTTCTCCAATGAAACATTTATTGTCTGTTACGCAACATTGATTAGGGTTCTGTGGTCACTTGCTTTAAATCTCGGAAGTTTGAAATCAGAAAATAGATTAAAGACCAACGGTAGGAGATAAGAAAAGGCATTTACATTTTATGTGGCCACTATGGGATGGCATAATAAAGACGAATTAGCGTGGTTTCTTCTCTGATGAGGTTGTCTATGGTCTTGACGCGCCGATTTGAGTTTCACCGCTCTTCTGGATGGGATGGCATATTCATGAATATATGACAGTTAATCATTTCTGCTAAGGGGAAAGCTATAAACAGATTGAGATGTCGTTAATAGCAGAGCAGCGTATTAATTTTGATCGGAATCACGCTTTTATTGTTGGCGAACAGCTTGCGTGTTTTGTATTTTTGATTCGATTCGACTGGCACTCTGACGAAAATATTCAATCATATAGTGATGTAGAAGACTAATCTTTCTGGTTAGATTGTTTCCCGTTTAGGCTTGATTTGTCTAACGTTTTGGAATCGGAGTTTTCTTCAAGTAATAAACACTGAATGGGGTGGATGTTGAAATAAAATAAACCAAACAGTGAGCAAAGTAAAGGGCGATTTTTTAGCTATTATCTTTTTGGCAACACTGGCTTAAACAGCTGACGCACGTTTCGTGTTTTGTTTCACTGTCAAACATCTTCAGTTTGGTCTATAATTTAACCATGAGTCTTACAAACGAACAACGCTTGCAAATTATTGAATTTTATTATCAAAATGCGTGCTCTGTTAAGAAAGTTCATCGCGCGAAAAATTGTGTTCAGCGACGAAGCTCATTTTTGACTCAATGGGTACGTAAATAAGCAGAATTGTCAATTTTGGAGTGAATATCAGCCAGAAGCATTGCAAAAGCTACCAATGCATCCAGAAAAAGTCACAGTTTGGTGCGGTTTATGGGCTGGTGGCATCATTGGACCGTACTTCTTCAAAGACGATGCGAATCGTAACGTAACTGTGAATTTTGAGCGCTGCAGTGAGATGCTATCCAACTTTTTTTTGCCCAAATGCAAGAGCTTGACTTGCATGACATGTGGTCTCAACAAGACGGTGCCACATGCCTTATTGAGGACTTATTGAGAGGCGAGTTCGGTGAACATTTTATTTCACATTCGGGACCAGCCAATTGGCCGCCTAGATCGTGCGATTTAACGCCTTTACACTATTTTTTGTGGGGCTATGTTAAAGCTCATGTCTATACAGACAAGCTCGCTTCAATTGATGCATTGGAAGACAACATTGAAGAATTTATTCGTGAGATACCGGCCGAAATGTTGGAAAGAGTATGCCAAAATTTGACTAAGCGGATGGACCATTTGAGGCGCAGTCAAGGCCAACATTTGCATGAAATAATCTTCAAACATTAAATTATATGGACCGTACTATCTATTCAAATAAAGATTTCATGCATTTTTCTGAATTTTATGTGTTTTTTTTTTTAAACTTTCCTTTTTAAAAAATCACCCTTTATTAACAAATTTTCAATTTCTGTTTGTGTGGAATATGACATCCAATACGTGGTCCAATTCCCCATGGCTCTGTTATATTACGCATTAGTCGGCTCAGCCGAATTTGAGCATTAGTCTGGGTTATGTTGCAAAGAACCGTAATCTTCTCCAAACCGTGCCACGGAGGCATTGATAGGTTCTGTTAGTAAGATCTTCGCAATTTTTACTACAGAAAGTGCTTCTACTCGTTAATAATAATAATAATTTTCCAATTTAGGCCGCATGCAAACAATTGACTTATCTACGTTCACCAACTTTAAGGCCTTGTGTTAGGATTAAGCATGGATGCAGGCTCAAGTCTCGCTGCGGAATTTGTAAAGTTAAAGCTAACGAAAGGTTCTGTTTTGTTTCACTTCGGGAAATCGACTTATAATATATTATATTCCATTTCATTTTAACGTTTCGGATCAGTTTTTATTCGTTAGCACAGAAAGAAAACAACCACCAAAACTTTTATTTAACCCTTTTATGCCCGAATTAATTTGGCATAAAACGGTCAAGGGTTTTTTGAGTGTACCATAAAACCAAATCTGCTCCAAAGTGATCACTAGCAATACTTATAATAAAATATTTACCAACAACCTTGCAAAACATGTCAAGTTTTTTTGGCTGAAATAAACCGTCTTAGAGAAAAATTAAGATTACCTTTCGGCATCAAATAAAAAGTAGAATAAAGCAGGTTGTTCTTCAATCCTATTCCTCTTTCTTACAACACTTACAAAGTTGTGGTATACTAAATAGTACATGTACTCCGAAATACCTAAAGTGGAAGTTTTTCGAGCTCGTGAGATTCAATGAGCTATTCCATAAGACGGGAACGATATACAGCTTTCTTTAAAAACGGAAAGACAAGTTTTTCGGTGATATAATGAGGATCTTAACCATGTTAGAGTAGACTAGAGATTGAGGAGATTCCACCACCTAGAAATTTGAGATTCAAGATCTTATTTCTCTGAAGGGAATGTGATAAACCTAAAAAGTTTTTCATTTAATCTATGTATTCTAAAGACCTTCCAATAGGGACTTAACAATTTTGTGAACGCACTAACATCGAACTATTATTGTCAATTTATTCAGCAAGCTCAATATGTTCATCATCGTAAAGTACACGAACGAGCAACATCTGCAAATAATAAAAATTTTCTACCGAAATTCGGAGTCGATAACTGCAACTTTAAAAGCGTTATTTCCAATTTTCGGTCGAAATTCGCGCCCTAGTAGACAAGTTTGTCAATGAGCAAAATTTGCGTTATTGGTCGGATGAAATCCATATGTGCTTTATGAATTAACACTTCATATACAAAAAATAACTATTTGGTGCGGTTTGCATGCCGGCGGCATTATTGAGCCATATTTTTTCGTTGACGATAACGAATGTGAATGGCCAGCGTAATCGCGCCATGATTACCGATTATTTTTGATCCGAAGAAGATATGGACTTGGGTGACATGTGCTTTCAATAGGATGGCGCCACAGCCACACAGCACACCTTAAAATCTATTTATTGAAGAGTAACTATAATGAGCGTGTTATCTTAAGAAATGGGCCAATCGATTGGCTGCCTCGTTCATGCGATTTAACGTCTCTAGATTATTTTCTTTAGGCCTACGTTAAGTCATTTCCGCCAACAAGCGAAGGATGTTGATAGAGCCAACATTAAACGTTTCTGCCGACATGTGTGGCCGAGACATTGAAAATTGGGTCCAACGAATCAGCCGCTGCAAACGTGCCCGCAGTGGCCATATGAACGGAATCGAGTTCTATTCATAAATGTTTTGATTGTACTTCAAGCCGATAATAAAGTTTTTGAAATATCTCAAATGGTTTCCGTTTTATTTAAAAAAGTTGTGAAGCCCTTATTTAAAAGCCCTTTATTAATCTATTATCTATTCAATGAAAAAAACCGGTCAAGTGTGAGTTTTACTCACCCGCCGAGGGATTCGTTCGCACAGATTAGTAGTGAGTTAAAGCATTAGTTGGAAAATAGCTGCAATTCAATTTTCTTTTCATTTTGAATGAAAACAAACGAAAATCCTTTCCCATTTCCGATTCCGTCAGCTGTGTGAAAATTGCTTGAGCACAATGTTAAAGCCTAATCAAAAGAAACAACAGCCACTTTAAAGTGAAAAACCAAAAGGAAAAACCATTTTTATTTACTATCTGTTTTTCCTATCACTCCTTCACAATTACTGACTCAAAGGTAAGTTTTCTTATGGAAAACAGCAAAGCTACTTAGCAACATAAAATACATCGACTGCTGAGTTATAAACTCATGCAGTTATTTAAGGGATAAAAATCAAAATTTGCATTTTTGCTTTTAATTTTGTAAAATTAGGGGAATTAAAAATTGTTGTAATTGTTAATAACTTTTCACATACCCAATTGAAGAAAAAAGTGCCATAGAAAAAAACCACAAGTAGTACGAAAATCATATGTACATGCTTTTATTCTGCGCTAAATACTGCACTAAACGACGTTAACAAGAATACGATTTTCAACAAAGCTACTTACAAAAATGTTCATTAACTTTGCGTTTTTGTCTCCAAAAAGTATTAGCTCACCCTCACAATAGTTCAGTTCTAGGTTCATGGAACATATTATTGGTGTAACTTTTTTTTATAATAATGTGTATTGATCTATTTGGCATGGAATCCTACAGTTTTGAGATATGCCGAATGTTATTTGCTAACATTCAGTACACCCATCCATTAAACCGATTTTTATGTCAGTTTAGTTTCACATTTCACATTTTTCCTTGTATTTCGCTCTGAAATGTCTCGAACTTTTTGTTTGAACTCATATCTGACGATTGTAGCAGTATTCCCATGTATTTTGAGGTATGCGGAAATAGCCACAGTAGTTTTAATGAATGGGACCAGTTCATGGATGTTCTGAATGGTAGCATATCACATCTGGCATACCTCAAAGCTATTAGAGTCCATTCTAAATAGAGCAATACACGTTATTTTAAATAGAGGCTGGACCAATAAGATGCTCCAAAGACTTAGAACCGAAGTATTATGAGGGTGAGCGAGTCCTTTTTGGAGATTAAAATGCAAAGCTATTGAACATTTTTGTAGGTAGCATTGTTGAAAATCATGATACTGTATTTCCGTTTATGTAATTTTACTCAATACCTAATGCAGAATGCAAAAAGCATGTACATATCATTTTTGTACGACTTGTAGTTTTTTTCTATGACCATTTTTTCCATGTATGTACAGCCGAATCAGGATAATTCATACCCTGATAAATCGAAAGGTCAACAATTCATAGCAAACTGCTCGTCCCTTAAAAAATCGTCGTTAATTCGTAAGTTTTTTATACATTTTGCTCCCACGCGAATTCTTCGCTTGTTATTAGACTTCATACATTTTTGCTGTGTATGTAGACATTTTTGACTGACTGTACCTATGTATACATTTTGGTTATAAAGCTTTTTGTATCTACTGTAGATGAAGACTCGTATTTTGCCTTAATAAATTCTTAGATACCGATTGCTTACAATACCTATAGGTGGCCATTTCCAATTCTAATGAGCACAACGATTGTTTTTTTTTATGTTGTAAGAAGTCGTTATGATCAAAATGTGTGCTTAGGGTGATTGAATGGATAGCTCCAGCTCTACCTCACGGTAAAATGTTGATTTAATTAACTTCCACAAATGCGAAAAAAACATTTGTAGCTTTTTTTATAGTGAACGTTGAATACTCAATGTCAAACCAGAAATTCGCATACCAAATTTGAATTCCTATTTCTCAAGCTGTCGAATTTGTCACTTCACTTTCCTCTCGACTTTCGAATCAACCACCATCTCCGGATCATTTCGGTACTCGAAAAGTGCTTCGCCAAAACTGTTGACGGGCCCTCAGAAAAATTTAGACCCACAATCAAATACAAACTATTCTACCAAACAGCGAGCAGAAAGTAAAAGTTCTTTAGAACCATTATTATTACGAAATGATGTTCAAAAAAGAACCCGTATAATGCCCACCCAGCCCAGACGCAGACAAGTGCCACACCAGGCCACCACTTCACGATGAGGCCATGACCTATAAACGTAATTTGAACTTTTTTTGTTCGTCTGTTACTCATTCCCATGGCTACGTGTTTTTTTTTTTTTTTTGGAATCCCAAACGAAGAAGAAAACAAATCCGCCAACACAAGTGAAAGTGATATGTCGAATGGAACTGACTCGGCGACCGTTATAGAAACGATGATCGGGTATTGATGGTCATCGCAACACTATTAAGCCGGAACCCCTAGCATTCAGATTACCATCACCCTGATGAAATCCGATCCGAGCTAAGGGTCCATCGGGCTGCTAACGCACGTCCGCCTTGCGGTGATTCATTGAGGCCATCGCCGTCGTAGTTGTCGGGTTGCAAAACTGCAAAACTTTTTATACGTGCGAGCCAAAAAAAATCAGAGGGACGCCTGCAAGCACGCGTTACCTAAGAGCCAACCCAACGACGACGTCAGACTTTGCCTTGTAACATATACAAGAAGTGACAAACTTTTGAGCAAACGCAAACAGCACCCAACAACAACGAGCATCACGACTCGACGGAAAGAAGCACAAAAACTCATCCGCACTCTTCGGTGGTGGTGCTGGTGCTTGTCTGCCACTACTACTGTTGTTGCTGGTCGCTGTGCCTGGTGCCTGGTGCCTGAGTCTTGTGTGTGCGTTACACTGTGGTAATTCCATGTTATACACACTTCTCTCTCTCTCGTTTGTGGCAATGGGTTCCGATTGAGAAAAAGTGCCATGCAAAGTGGAGAAAGGGGTCACAACTTTCACGCGATATAAAATCTAGATACTGATTCGGGACTGCCGCATTTCCATGTTAGCTTCGGATCTGGTGAGAGGTTGTGTGTTGGTTGTCAATTCTTTCTTTTCTTCTTCTGTAAGTGCTTTTCTATATTTTAACACAAAATTGACAAAACAAAAAATTTAAATCCATGTCCTTCGACAAGAGAGAAACATATACAAGTGCATCTAAGTGTTTGAATTGACGTGTGCAAAAAATTAATACAACGAAAAAATTAAAAAGAAAATAGTGCAAAGCAATTGGATAAAGCAAAGGAAAAACCAAGCGAATGAAATTCGTTTCGAAATACTATACAGTGTGCCATTTTGGATTATTTTGAATTTTTTTTTAAGAATTTTGTGGATTAACACGAACCAAGGATTAAAGTGATCGAACCTCGAAAGCTCCCAGGTGAGAGATTTAAGAATGCACCTAACAAAAAACAACAAATGCTTTACGACAGGGGTAATGCCACGAGTGAAAAGACTATAGAATTTCAATGAAATTTGGGTCAGTGAATTTTAAATCAGAAGAATATCATTGGTGAGCCAAAGAACCGTATGTCGTCTGCCGTGTGAGTTTTTGTGTTCAAAAATGGGGGAAGTTTTAGAAGTGATGTCAATGGAATCGGCGAGGTATTTCGGAAGATTTATCGTTTGCGATTTTGAATAATAAACTAAGCACGAGGTTTTGTTCGATAGGAAACAACGTGGAGTTCAGAGTTTTAAATTTGTTCGGTTGTACACCTTTGAAAAGATTTATTTTTGTGGAGTTAAATGACTTGTTCTTGGAATGTGCGTTCGAAACAGCATTTAGAAAACTGATTAGGATAGTTGATGACCATAACTAGATTGAACATAGAAGGCAACTTCAAAATATACGTGTTTAGAGCATTTGTGTACGTTGTTGATCCAAAGCTATGGATTTCATGTGTATTATTGCAGATGGTGCTGTTACCATTGACAGGTAGAATAAGTAGAAAAAAACATTCAGAGCTCTCAGGACCTTGTTTGCTTGGAAGTTTGGCTGTTTATTTTAATTTCTAAATATTCTTAATTTGACAAACTGGCCAGGTAATTACTTCCAACAGCAATTGTTCCCCTCTTCTTGATATGTCCTTTATTGCATGACGCGTTATTCTATGTTAGCTATTTGAAGGCAGCTTAATCAGCTATAATAAGCTATTTCATAGCTGAAATGCATTGTTCATCAAATTATGCTACGGTATCCCTTTTCCAAGTTTTTTAAAGCTCAATCCTAGCAACCTTTTATGTTTGAACCATTTCATATATAAACGCAAAACTAAAATCTGCAAAAAATAGAATAAGTAATAAATTTATTGGTATTTTAAAATACACAAGCATTCGAAATAAAATGCAAGAAGAGCTTGAGAGCAGATATTTATATACCCATACCATATTTTTTAAAAATACTCTGATCCTGAGTTTTCATGAGTTCATGAGTTTTAGGAATCCAATATTGGAATTTCGATAGTGATCAAGTGCACTTTTTATAGAGGCTTTAAATTCTATTATTTGGCTTATTAACCTTTTTTTTGCTTCGTTCTCTTCCTTTCCGATGTTGATTTTTTTTTTAAAGTAAGGTATGATTCATTCGTATATTTTGAATTTCAATTGTAAAGCTTTGCTTGCATTAAATTTGGTGTTTTATCTTAGCTAAAAGGCGTAAATCGAGTTGTCTTTTTTGAATGGATTTCACTGTAAGTTTCAAACTTACAAACTTGTATGTTCACAATTTAAAAAAGTACTACTTTTATTTGTGCTCCATTTATTATTTTGATCTAGATCAAAATTAATGAATGCAAATAACAAACAACAATGCATTCTTCACCCACAGACATGCCCCTGAATACGGAACAAAAAAAAAAGATATTAAAACAAAAATAAATAATACCTGCAATTAATTTCATGTGCACCGCACTAATAAAAGAATTGTGCACACAAAAAAACGGAAGAAGAAAAACTTTCTTCCATACATCTCACAACAATGCGCCATGACACGATGCGCGCTCGCGCATCCAATGACAAGTGCAGCCGGCAGTGCAGTAGTCTGCGCTCCGATCGAGAAATCGTCAGCGAAATGAAGAAAAAAAACTAAACCCTTTCTTTTCGTATTTCCGACCCCATACGTCTTCTTCGGAGTTGTTGAATGTATCTCAAGAGTGCACAGGGGAATCAAGACGAGTCTGACGCTGAACTGCTGATAGAAACGACGATCTGCGGAAGTACGCCTGGCCGCTGTGGCTGCGAGTGGAGGATCAAGTCTTTTCAGTTGTTGTTTTTCTCACTTCTGCGATATAAAAATGGAAAGCACTTTCTTCTTGCTGCAGCTCTTCGAACACAAAGATACATACATTTATGCACACCGTGACCATGTGGAAAAGTGCACAGGGTTTCGCATGAAACTGGGTCAGCTCGTTAATGGCTTCTCAACATCGCAGAGTGCGTATATAGATTGGCGTTTCGTTACACACAGGAGGCAGGCAGGATACGTTTTGATAAAAAGTGCAAGCCCTTGAGTTTTTACTTTCGTTTCTGTTGTCAAACCAGTTGTGGCAGTTGTTCCTGTCTTTCATGCCCGGCTGCGTTGGATTTCCCTTCGGGGCCAGTTCAGTTCGTTGGACAACTCTTTTGTTCCCCCTGCTGATCGAACGACACAAAACAAAAAGAGATAATTTTTTTTTGTCCGAAGCAATTATTCAACTGACAAATACGAACGACAATCCAATTACGGAAAACACTTTCCCTATCGTTGTTCTGTTTTTTCGTCGTGCCCGCGTTTTCCATAAGTGGGCGCCGTGTCTCGTCCAGCGGAGATACTGCGAACGAAATTTTCACCATATGCAGGTGACAACTGACACCGCGCTTACCTCCTGGCGTAGTTTAAAACTAGACCAAAGAAAATTAATTGCTTACCTATTTTACATAATTTTAGCTTATCTCCTTGTGCTTGTTGGCAACAATTGGTGTTGCTGCTGGTGCTGGGGCTGGCTTTTTGGGTGCAAAGCATAATTTAGCGGCTTATCGCTCGGTTAAGTGCTATTTTCTCTCTTTGATGGGTAAAAAAATAAAAATGAGTGCAAAGTTTAATTTTTTGTGCACTCGGGAATTGGCAATATCAGTGACAGCGCCGTGGAGGGATTGCGTAAAACCTTTGAGTGCTCGGTGCTGATAGGTGTGGCAATTTGCCAAAGAAGTTTTCGTTGCACTTGTTTGAAAAAAATTTCACTTTCACTTTACGTAATGGCAGCTGCTTTTTGGCGCTGAAAAGCACCCAGCATGACCACAAAAACTATTCATCTGTCATATGAGTTTTTATTTTTTTGAATGATTGATGAATTGAATGATGCTTTTTATTTGGTGGAAAAATTGCTTACTCATAAACGGCTGAATTTTTTGCTTCCTCATGAAGCCGCCTAAAATGAGAACAATCGACAATTGTTAAATTACATTTAGTTTGCATGGTGGCAATGTATGTTTTTTTTGGTACTTAATAAGCTGTTTATTTCACCTAATGATACATACTTGTAGTTCTTGGCATGATATAACCCCTTGCCTTAAAAGTCACTGTTTGAATTAAATTATGTACTGAGCGCTTGGTATTAGAACTAAAACTTTTTTGCTGTATCCCATTTAGCATTCGTTGCACCAGATTTATCCTTTTCGAATGATTTGCAAACTGTTTAGCTGTTTAACACTACACTTACTAGATGAACAAAATAACTGGTCTTGCAACTTCATTTTAAAATTTCTAGTACATGTAACTGTTTCTTTCTGTAATGATATCATGGCTTTGGGAAAATTGGCAAGCGGTAATAATGAAAAACTGCTGGTCATTTACGTTGGATTTACGAACAGCGTTTGTCTATAACTGGTAAAGAAGTTACATGTGATACAAAATGTTATAAGCTATATATTGTTTGTCAACCAAAAGGCTCAATTTTCACGAAATAGCACGAAGACCTCTTTTTTACTTCAAAGAGGAATTAAACTGTCAATGATGTGGTTCAACGACATAAACGAGTGGTGAAAAACTTTGTCAATTAAACCTGTCACGTCATTTTCATTTAGGCTGACGCAAATTTGTATTGTAGGAAATCTACGGACTTGGACTGGACTTTACCAGCTAAGGAATCCAAAAGCGTGGTTAATTCGACGACAAGTTTCGAATCTATGAGGTTAGATTTTTTTTGAATTTATAGTTTTACATCATTTGTTGTACAGGAGTTTCTTCTATTTTCACTTTATTTTGACTGTTTTTAACTGAAAATTATTTGTTAGTTTAACTAACTGAAAACATATTTATTTGTTTTACCCAATTCTGTTCTTTGATTAAATTAGTCATTGGGCTACAATCAATAAGTTTTTAAATAAAATGTCGTAAGCCACTATTACTTCACTTATTTATCCTAAATATCATGGTAGTTCACTTAACGCGGCTTGTCGCGATCGCGGTTCTCCGTCCTCTGCCTGTCCTTCCATTAGGACATTTATACTCATTGGCCGATAAGTGGTCTTTGTCTTATCGGCAGGATCTGCGTCTCGTCACCGTCTTATCGTCTTTCGTCTGTTTTAGTTTATTGCGGTCGATGGGAAAACCCAGCCGCCGTCTAGTAGTCCCTTGTCGTCGTGGGTTGATAGGATAACCAGCCGCTGTCTGGTTATCCTTTAATTGAGTGGGTCTTCGGTCTACCTGTGCTCACAAAAACTAAACTTTTCTATAATTTAAAGAAAAGTTGTCTCTTTAAATTATAGAAAAGTTAGCAATACTTTGCTAACTTTAAAAATAAGATGCTACTTAATATTTACACTAGATATTTTTAAAGCTTTTGGCATGATGCTCTTTTGTCGACAATCCGTGACTCCGGTTTCCATGAATTGCTTCTTCTGTGAAGTCTAGAAATTATCTTTCGAACCATTGAATTCAAGTTATTTGGACGGTTTACAGTTTGATGTTCACCATATAAAAGCTGTTGTTCCTCTGATCTGTTTCATTTTTATAAATGATTTCCTGTCTTCTACTTCTAATCTAATCCGTCACTTCCTTGATGACAATATTCGTTTCAACACCGCACTATGTTGTAAACCGAACACTTCAGATTACTCTTAAGCCCTTTAACGCGTGCTAATTGTACAAAAAGATGCTACTTGGCCTATCCTATGTAAATATTTTTTCCCTCTTTGATTTTAGGGTAAGACTCACATTACATGTATATGATATTTATAACGTCAGTCCAAGTTATTGAATATTTTTAGACTTTTACCCTTCCATTATGCTGGTCTAGCCTGTTTTCAAAATTTTTCTTATGAAGTTTTCTTTTCAGATGAATCTATATACTCTTTATACAAAAAAAAAAAAACGGTTCAACTTGTCGCCTACAACTAGCTCAACAATTTAATGAGGGCAATTAGAACGAAAGCTCTAAAGGAGCTACTAACAAATTCCCAAAATTCAGACCCAGATTCATAGTCTCCCTAGGTCACACCGTTGGACAAACTAAAATCGATTAGCACCACGAGAATACTTTCCCTAAAGCAATTAACAAATTCGCACCACGAACATTCAGTTTTCTCGCCTCTCATCTTCCGTGATTAAACTTAGAACAAAACCGAATACCTACCGATAAAATCAGTCATATCCATGAGAAAGCGCTCATTTTATTTAATTGATATAATAACGAGCGTACAGCTGGTGCGTCTCCGAATACCACCGGCAAATACACGCACGCAACTAGATTCCCAGCTAAGCCAGCAGAATCCATCAACAAATGGAAAGAGAAAGGCCAACCAACAGCAGCAACGGTTTGGCTCCGGCGCAAATATCAGATATACGACCATTCGCTTGGCTAATTATCCGCATTTGGGAGGCTGCCTACTGGCAACCGCTGGCGCTTCCCCCTCGAGGCGACAAATATAAAATTCCGAACGACTTGTGCACCGTGCCGCTTTGTTGACATCTTCTCCGAAAGAAACTGAAATGCAGGCCCATTGGCTATAAATTAAGAAAGCCATCGGATAATTGTAAATATTCGGAGCTGATTTTTTTATTTATCTTTTTTTCTCTCAATTTATGGTGAGACGACATCAACATGCAATATGTGCGCATTAAGTGCAGTAATGATAAAGAAATGGAGAAATATTGGTGTGAGCTTCGTGGTGGCGGTTTTCTTTTCATTTGCCAGTTAGATACTGGTTCACCTAGTTTATCACATCGTCTTCTTCTTGTCAGAGATGCTGCCACAGGAGAAACCTCTGCCAAGACCAAAAACAAAACACAAAATGTATATCTGCCTCTTAATGTACGGTGAAAAGCACCAGAACGGCAACAACTGCTGCGTAAACTTTGATTTGGATTTTTAACTTTTTTCTAAATCCCAGCTTGCACCTGCTCAGCGGCGCAAAAAAAAATCTAAAACACTTTCACATTTGGTTTTTTTTTCTTTCATACCAAATCCTATCCGAAATAAGAAAAGCATTTGGGCTTGTTTTGAGATATTCTTTTTGGCTTAGGGGTCTTACGTAAGGCTGGAACAATCAGTTGAAAGATTTCACTTAGAGCACCTTCGCGAGACGGTGTTTATTTATTCGTTTTGTACGGTGTACGATATTTTTCTGTGCGCTTTTGAATTTTTAACGATTCCATTGTCTGAGCTGGGCTTTTTGTTTTTCGTAGCAGTCGTTGGTCAGAGCATAAATTAGTGGCCTTAATCGGTTGTTTTTTTTTTGAATTGTTTAATTTAGGTGCATGTTAATTGTTTTTAGAGAAAAAGTGTCAAATGAAAGACGATTAACAGTTAGATGGGGAAGAGTTTCTTTTTCTGTAATTTAAGAGAAGGTAAAGATATTATAGCAACGTGGGAGAAGGTTTTGTAATATTCAGTTAGTATTCTCCATTCTGGGCGCATTTGGCATGCACGTACCATCGAACGTTCTGGCCAGAGATTTAATTTTTAGACGTCTTAATACACATGGTCAAGAAAATTAATGTCATAAATTTAGTTAAAGCTCTAGACACATTTTATGTTTAAATTCAAGCCTTCAATGCTTTGTGCAATATTTTATTTTCAACACAATGGAAAAAAAAGATATTTTAACATTCGGCTGTACAAAAATCTTGTTTCATTCGAATTGAATTGGCTATTGAATTTGAAGCATAGTTAATTTAATATTTTGCGTATGCAGTACAGAAAACATAATTTTATAGTGTCAAAATCAACTTGCGTCGTAGATTAATCTGAGATATTGCAAAGTGATCGTTCCTATGCTGGGTATCCCAACTTTTTTTTTTTGCTTATCCGTATTTTTAATTGTTTGTCTGTTACCAAACAATTTTTTTCATTCGCCTTAGTCGTCAAAGATTCTTTCAGTCAACATAGGTCGGCGAGAAGTTGGGCAAGTAGATTACATCCGCTTAAAGTATGTGAAGGATTCAAAATCTATGGAGTAGTTAGCAGACTCGATTGCTTTGAAAAAAGAACATAACATTAAATTGGAATGCGCACATTTTGTTCATGTATAATAATAAAGTTTCACCAACGAAATAAATAAAGAACCAATGTTTTTTTATGTGCACATTTTCTGTTTCAACGAAGTTGACAAGCACAAAATGCTGTAAGCACACGTCATTTAATTAGGGTGCTTTTGGTTATTAGGAATTGATTATGCGACTTTTCACTCCTTTATTCGTTGTCAATTTCTTTAGAGACCGTAAAGAAGTGTAGTTCTTTTTTTTTTTTTTTAAGGAAATCATGAGCCTGTACTTTCGTGAAACAGATCTGGTTGCATTCTAATAGATGAACAATTTTGAACTGTAAAATCATGTTAAAAACGGTTACAAATATCGAACGAATCATCGTCTTTTCGATCCGACAATACACTCTGAAATACATACTTTTGACAAAGGCACTGCAGAAATCGCTGCGTCAGAATACATAAAGTGTTTGATTCCTCAGTTTCATATTGCGTGTAAAAATGATGAAGATATCGCAATTTGACGCGGCAATCTTAAACAATTTGCATACAGATTTGCAAAAGGTCATCATTTGAAACGCGCTTATGTTTCCCTTGGCAGAGTTTTTATGATTACGTCGTGCGAGTCGCTCATCTGATTCAGTCATTACGAACAGTTTTACAGATGTCTTCATATTCATTGCTAAACACTACTGCCAATTGGAGTAAAGACCTTGTAGATCATTTCCTGCACTGCATCCACATAGCCACCTAAATTGACTAACATCCATAAAACTGCGTAACCAAACTTTACATCACAACCAGCGAATTCTATTGTTTCGCCAGATAATAATCATTAACAGCTCAAGCGTGTGCCTCATTTACATGAAAATCCTTCGCTTTTTAAGTAACTCCCCAACACCAGAGGCGGTACTCCAGCTAACTCAACCGGCAAGAGAAAGATCACTGTCACAACGGTCTTCTAATTAACATTTCATAAGAAATTCCACGGAATTGAATTTCCATAAAACGTATCTATCTCTCCACTTGAAGTTCGTCTTCTCCAGAATGTTGGTAGAAAGTTGAATTTTTTGTTTATTATAAATTTAAAAAGAAAATGAATTTCCAAAAATTAAGTTGCTATGTCTTTGAAAAGATATGCACTTTCTATTAAACGAAATATTTTTGGTGCGGTGCATCGGAATCACTCTCACTTTTTAAACAATTGCTCAGGGAAAATCTGAATCTGCATCAGTGTTGCGAATACTCTTATTCCAGGTACTTTTTGGACTGGAAAACCGCATTCCAGCTTCGACAAATGTAGCAGCCCGAAAGAAAAATGGAGAAAATCATTGTCATCATACTTGTTTTTATTTTATAAATGCAAAAAAGTGTATCTTAGTTGGTACTCACTCTGACGGTCCATCCATCCATGGCGGCAGCCTAATCAAATGCGTGCACTGCCGCGTTTTCTTTACACTCTAAATCTCAAATCTGGAGAAAGCGGTTTATTGTATCTCAAAGATACTTTTAGATATCTTTTCTTCTTTTTCTTCTTCTATTCTTGGCATTCGCTTTAGATTGAGGAGAAAAGAAGACGAATGGAAAACAACTCGCGTTTTCTTAGCATTTTATACGGCATCAATCTCAGAGATATTGCGCCTATGATTTATTTTTCCTTTTTTTCCTTCAGAATTGTTAATGGTTCTGGTGTGGAGTGCTGCAGACAAATTTGATTGCATTGTGCCAACAAGGTACACCACAGCATTGCTGCACCACATTGCTCCCATCTAATATTGCTTTGTGGTTAAGCGATAAAATAAATTGATTTTTCGGTAGTTGAATATTGGGGTTTATGAAGATTTGTTCAGTGAAACCGATGATCTAGATGCCATAAAAGAGGACGTTAGAAGAAACCCCGTCGAATGGAAAAGACAAATATGATTTATATTTTTTTCTTTTTTGATTGAAGAAAGTTATACGAATTTTTTGTGGTTCTAATCTATTACCAGTCGTTTAGTAGGTGGTTAGACAAAGCAGAAAGTGTTGGTTGAAGGTTGAATCACTACCACAATTTGGCGTTTTCTCATGAGGAATGAAGATCAGCTTTATGTTAGTGAGTCGGGGACGTGCTGTTAGCATCATGAACTCTTATAACTTTGAGCGACTTTGATAAGCATATTCACATAAAGTTCGAAATTAGATAATCAGCTACAAGCAAAAAAAAAAAGTTAAAAGGCAAAAAAAAAAAAATAGGTGTGGACCTGATAGGTGACGTTGCTGTTTGAGAGTTTTATTAATATTCGATTTTCCCCATACTTTGGCTATGTATCACAATTATTCAAGATTGCAGGACTTGTCTGAAGATCTTCTTGATCTGCAGTGATTAGGTCAGTTTTGTCTGGAAACCTCTTTTTCCTTAATTCACGCTCCAAAATAATGCAAGGATTTTCTTTAAATTTTACGTCTGATGATTGAGGAGACGTTACACCTTGTTGGAAATATACAATAACCATTCTTTTTTTAATCATGCGGAATGCTTACAGTAATTTTCCTGTTTGAAGGAAAATGTCCACTGAATTTCCAATATGATGGGGCTTGGATCAAAATATCAGCGTTGTAAAAGAAAGCAATCTTTTGTAATGCAATCCCTGAATTCATGGAAAGATTTTTATGATTTATGATTCATTCAATTGACTTCATTTGATGACTGAGACTTCGGCATTGAGATCCCTCATTCTTTTTGAATTCTTGATTGGTGCAATCTTTACGACCAATCTATTGATTGCAAATCAATTGAATGCAACTTCAACAAAAAATGTTGCAATCCCAAAGACTTCATCAAAAAATCTTGCAATCCTAAAGACTTCATCGAAAAATTTTGCAATCCCAAAGACTTCAACGAAAAATCTTGCAATCCCAAAGACTTCAACGAATAATTTTGCAATCGCTAAGATTGCAATGAACATTTTTGAAGTCCCAAATATGTTAGTCTAAAGATTTGCATTCAATTGATTTGCAATCAATAGATTGGTCGTAAAGATTGCTCCAGTCAAGACTTTAAACAGAATGAGAGATTTCAATGTTGCAGTCTAGTTGCAAATTTAATTTATGAATTGAAAAATCAGAGATATGAATTCAATTGATTTTTAAAATCAAAAGATCGCAATCTTTTACATCTCTGCAAAATATCAATAATCGCTATTGCTAAATATTTGTGTTTTGTTATAATGAGCTGTAATGATCTGATTGCTTTTGTTAAAGTCTTAAGGTTGATTTATGATTACAAATTTCGATCAAATGTAATGCAATTATATTTTGCATTTATTGGTATTTATTAATAGGTTTTTGGTAATTAGTTTCCACTAAAAGATTTTGCTCAAAAAGGGGAGATAGCAACTGGACAACACTCAATCCAAACATACGCAACTTAGAAATACGGTTTATTCAAATTGAAAACATGCAAAACAAACTTGAGACCGCGAAGGCAGTGGCATTTTAAAATCTGTCTGAGCATGCACAACTCAATCGTTATAACTAAATTGACAAAAAATTGTGAGCACAGGTAGATCGAAGACCTACCTGACATATTAAAAGTTACTAAATAAAACATTGTGGCTTACGGCAAAATGGCCATTTTAAATCCATAACCAGCTTGAAATCTTCGCCAAAAAGCCAGTAGATTGCAATGGCAGTTAGACTTCATAGCAAAACCGCTTAGACATCTGCTTCAGAAATGCCTCGTCTAACAAACAAGTTCACCAAACTAGGCTACACTGTCACCGCGTTCTATGAGTCATGCAACGTAAAACCAGAAACCACTCATATCACTTCACAAAGCGTCCATAATTCCCTTAATATTTTTCTAATGACCAGCACTTCATCATAGTGCCAGCACTCTCGAATGACACACAATTATTTCTGACACAAAAAACAAAACTTCCCATAAAACCGCAAAAACTGGTCTGTTTACTGTGAAACTATCTCAGCCGAAATTCATCGTATCTCGTAGCTCTCCGTCAATTTTTAATAAGACACAGAAAAGGCGAAGAAACCACGACAATCCTAATTGCCTCGATCTGTAATCGTATTAATAAAATTCAAATTGCAGCAACTAACTGTTATTAGATAGTTTTATGGTCTTCATTAGGCGATTCCCGTCGAGGCGTCTACCAATCCGTCGAAAACTTTCACTTCTTCTTGCGATCTCTGTTTCGACGACGATCATTGAACGACGGATGTGCAGAATATAGGATGTCTTAGGCAAACTACAAAAATAAAAAGAAAAAACGTAAATTGAAGGATTAAACTGTAGCATAGTTTCGCTCTATACCAAATTTAGTGTCAATTAATTAAAATAAGTCTAGAAAATTGTTTCATTTCGCAATCCATGAAATTCAATTTGTCCTACATTAAATCGATTTCGATTTCGCTTTCGATTTCATTTTTTTTTCTCACTCTTCCAAAGTGCATTTCATCAAGACCCCAGCAGAGAGTAGCCACACTCTTCGTCAATGCGTTAAACCGCCAAACGTCTGTAATTTATCTCTAGTGACGGCGTATCGTTGCACTAAATCTCCCAGTGAAAGATACACAACTTCAGAGTGTAAACATAAATTTTGTGTTGCCAGTTACCACGATCGCTCGAATCCCTAATATATGCTGAGATACATGAGTATATCTGCAGTGGACGCCAACTGGCGAGTAACTTTCACTTACATTAAATGAAAACCAACAAAAAGTTCCGTTTTATTATTCATTTTTTTTTTCTTTCTTTCATTGTTCTTCTTTTTCCTCCTCGCCTCGGTGGGATACAAAAAGAAACAAAACGAAAAAACCGGAGGTACTCCAGAAAGTAAAACGTCAGGAAAAACAAAATCTACACAAACTAACGAACAAACAAGAAAAAAAAAAAAAGCGGAAGAAACCAACCGCTCAAACAACGGATTTGTGCATTCGTCGATTGCCTCTTGTTGCTCTGGTCCTCCCCCCTTTTGTCGCTGTCTATGAAACTAATATCTGCCGGTGGATGCACATCCATGGAGAAGTGGTGTCTAAGTGCTCAAGAAATGGAGAGCCAATGTCACTGCTAGTGGCTGGCTAGTCTGGCGTGTTGTTGCCTTACTATAGTTGGATGGTTCTGTATCAGTAGGTTACTAGCACACTTGCTTTGCGCTGCTTATTTGGTTCCTTCTGGTATTTGTTGCCACACAACATAGTGAACCTGATGGTCAGTACACGCATACACGCATAATCGACGCACGCAATTGACCGGCAGCGCTTAGAATTGTGGTGCAACGGGCTCCATATTAAGTGCTGGACAGAGCGATTAGCTTTTTCAACGTCTCCCGACTCTTTGGCGAACATTCATTCATTGAGATAAATTCTCGGTTCGGTTTGTTTAGTGTGAGTTATTCTGCTTGAGAATTGAGTTTATGAACGCAGTCTGTCTGGTTTCATTGTTTTAATGTCACACGCAGACAGGATTTGTGGGCTTTCTGTTTTTTTTTTTTGTGTGAGTCTACTTCGGACATGGTTCAGTTTCTAAGTTTGTTTGGTAAAAAAAAAACAAATTATGTTACAACATGGACACGAAAAAATAAGTTCAGATTTAAATTTTTCAATAATTCAAGTTAAATAAAAATTGTTCAGGCATTTCGCTTCATCACGTTGTCGTCTAAAAAACTTCACCCCCAAAACAAATCTTAAAATATGAACACACCAAAGTTTCAGCCTAGTTGGGTCGTCTAAAAACGATCGTGGTTTTGAGGCTGAGTAGGTCTTATTTTAATTTGCGCCCTTCTCAAAAATTATAATACATGTTAATTATGGAGTTCAAATACATCTTTAATTCGACTTGGGTATTTTCGACTGGTGTCGTGTTTTTCTGGTCCTAATTGACCTAACTTAGGACACCTTTACTGCAACTGCACTAATATTTTTGAATTGACAGCGAATAAAATTCATGTTGTATGCAAACAATGTCGCAAACAATGGGACGCTTTCGTGTATGATTTTATCATTGCAACTATATGCAACTAATGTGTATTACCTACCTACCCAGAAGTCGGTTAATTGGATTGGAGACGCAACTGCCAGCATCCCGAATTGTTTTGACAGGAAAAAATCTACCGATGAAAACTAAACTTAAGCAAGTGTTTTCAAATCCCCATCTCCATACGTGTTATTTAAACACCGCGCCGTTCATTTTTCAATTTTAAAAATGTAAGTTAGAACAGCAGCAGGACTAGTATAGAATAAGATTACATACTCTTTAGAATTCGCAGACAAGATCTAATACGGTAACGAGATCTATTTTTACTTATTTATTTAGCAAAACGTGATTGCGTGAAATAAATCATTTAACTCTCATCCTCGACCGTTACTTTTTGAATCAGAAATAGTATTATTTCTGCAATATCTTCTAAAATATGAGGCATCATCATCATCATCATTGGGCGGCGTAACAGCCCGTTTAGAGCCAGAGCCTAACTTTTTCGCGCCGCCACTGTGTTGTGCGCGTTATAATTTTGACACATGTGGAGGGAACCTACTGTTTAATGCCGGTTCCGAACGGCGAATCGCGAAAGCTTTTCATGGCAGAAGTACTCCGTAGGGTTGTCAGTCGTTCGCTGGAGGTGGGGCCATGAAAAATGTTTGTGGTGTTTTTTTTTTTTCCCGAGCTGGATTCGAACCCGGGTACTCTTACTCAACAGTCCGACACACTAACCGATCGAGCCAACGGCGCCGCCATAAAATATGAGTATGCACACTAGTTTTTGTGTGTTGTTTTTGTTTATAGAAGTTGAAAGATTTAGTTTAAGAACTAAGAAACTCCTACTAAACTAAGAAATTCCGAAACGAAATTTGAGAGCTTTATCATTGCGTCGCTTGTAATACAAACTGGGTTAGAGGAGAAATCGGAGGTTAGAAATAAGGGTGCTAAGAATTTAGGGTGGTGTGAAAACGGAGTCCCATGCCTGAGTGAGAAGTTTTGTTGAGTGTTAGATTAGTAAATTATTATTATTAGATTAGTGAAACTTAGAGTTTGTTGGCATGCCGTTTGTAAAGAAAAACATATAAAAGTTGTTACCAGGTTTTTTAAGAAACGGTTTAAATTATCCCTGAATTTGTGAAAGAAAATTGTGCAAATCGAACTTGTTGGAACATTTAAAATGAGTTATACCCAAAGATTCAACGCTAATTCTTAAATGATTTCAGGGGTTGCCTTGTAGCCTAATATTTTATATGTTGCAAGTTTGAGTTGGTGTTTGTTAAAACAATGTAAGCAAAATTTTTATTTTTTTAAAAGAGAGACAAAAAACAATACATGTATTTTGTAGAACAAAAGACCACCCAATGTCGAGTTCACATTAAAATGTGAATGTGTTTCAGGTATCAAGTTTTATCGTTTTTGCACTCAACGCAAAGTTGTACCTATGAGCAGTGCGTAGACGTGCGTAGACGTAGTAAAAGTAATTTTAAAAAATTTGTCATTTGTGTTGTTTTAACAATCATCGATCTCAACTAAAGGCGTGAAAACAAGATCATGAGCATCCTCTGTGTAGTTAGCTACCAATTCATGGCCCATCAAGCCAATATATTTCAGTCATTTCCAATGGCTGTCATTTTCTAAATACACAATTGTAAAAATCTTATGAGTAAAATGTTTAAATCTTCTCCAAAATCAATCACTTGTATATCATTCATTAAAATACATTATATTTAAAAATCATAAAAGCAAATTTATTATTTCGTTGTATTTATTGTTATGCACGATAGACAAAATAGAAATGTTTATAAAATATAATTTTCCTAATGTTTATACAACAAAATAGAAAGAAAAAAACTCTTTCTTTAGAATACAATACATGAAGACTATATCAGCCTACCGTGCTATTCATTTACTTCAAAACCTGGGTTTAATTTAACAAATGAAATATAAGCGTGTTGTTGAAAGTAGCTGCAAAGCTCGAGAGCAGCTAGTTTGACAGAAATTGCGTGTTAATCCAAAAGAAAAAGATGTTAACCATGTGCAGAGAAACACGGCAATCGGCAGATACCACCACCACCACCACCAACAAAAACAACGAAAACGCATCAAAAAACGAAAGAGAAAGAAAAAAAGAAACGCTGACAGGTATCTTCAGAGAAAGAGTTTTGCTTCAAACTTCAGCCATCAGCTAGATTCGATTAGTCGAACGTTAGACTTGGTTAGATCGGTTACTTGGCACAGCGAACTACTGGCCTGTTGTGTTTCTCGATCCGTTTATCACGCGTCGCATTTATCATTTTTGCTTTTCCTCAATGTGAACTCAATATCAATACCATTTTTTTTTAGTGAAGTAGAAAACATTTATACATTTGGCATTCTTGTAAACAATTTAATTTAAAGAGAAAAAAAAATTATAAACGAAAAAAGCCGTCGAAGTGAATGCAAACAAGACGCGAGATGACTGAAAATAGAAAGTGGTTCCTCCTTTAGTGGTAGAAGTTTTGTAAGTGAAACTTCAGTGAATCTGTCGATGGCACACTTATTAATTAACACCATTAAGTGAAAAGAATAAGATTTTGTGTATTAAATTAAATTAAAAAATTAAACGTGACTACCATAACTCAAAATTCTCTTCCTTTATTTCAGATACAATCAAACGAAACAAGTGAAAGAAGAGAAACATTTAATATTCAACCGTCTGTGTTCGGATTAAAGGATATTTTTTTGGATAGATACAATAAAAAATTAAGTAAACAAATTTTTTTTCGACAAATATGGGACGTCACACGCGGCACCATCTGCTCGCGACCTTTCTGTGTTTAGTGTTTATATCAAAGGTGAGTCTGTGAAGAAAAAAATAACAAAATAAATATAACTGAATTCATTTCCCTGCTCAATCCCCCGAACCTCAGTTATAGCAGTTTTTTTTTCTTAGTTCTTCTCTTCGTCAGTGATGTTAATATTATAAACAGAAGATATTATACGCTTTCTGACCGTTACCAATCTCGCCAACAGCAGATACTAGTTCGGATGCAAAAAACCGAAGAAGAAATGAGAGAGAAAAAAAATTGTATCTAAAAATTAAGTGTGTGGCGATTGCAAAGCGCGGAGAAGCAGACGAGAGAGAATAAAAAAATCCAGTTATGCTCTGATTTGTACTAGTTTCGACTTTCTTTTGATAATGGAGTTATAGGTGATTTTATCATATAAATCGACGGTGTGGTGTGTGCGGCGGGGATGCGGCGATGCGGCTGGCGATGAAGCACGAAGAAGATACTGCACTTTGCAAATAATGAGTTGAGCACTCACGGTAGCTGTGTGGCAATTATGTATTTGTTCCGGGAACTAATAGTGTTACATGAGAATAATTGATTAAATGAAGGACGCTGTGAGATGTTTTGTTTGCCAATTGTATGCAGTTGAATGCTATTTTCTTAATTTACTTAAAATTATTCTGTATCAGTTGCAAATGTTCTTGAAGCCAGTCGATAATTGCTGTTTTATAAGGTAGTGGTTGGTTCTTTTCTGCTGAAAAATTCGAAATTTTACAAATTTTCGAAAAGCATTCATAACAACAAAATCTTAATAATGTAGCAAAAATATGTCTTCATCAGTAATTGCCACCAAACTAGGCTTAATCGTCAACATACAAATTAATCACACTGTCTAAATCCGTCTAAATAGTTTAAAATAAAAGGTTAGAAAGTATTAATTATATCAGCTTTTATTTACTGCAATAATTTCAACAATGACGATATGCACCTGTGGTTTAAGACTCTGGAAGGACTATTTCGAATTGGTTTAAAAAACTACTTTAACAACTACTTTGTAGTTTTTTCTTTTTTCTCAAACGAATTACCCTTTGAGGATGTTGATGTATAACCATGATATAACCAGCGTCAACCTATGTGTATGCATGAAGTAACCTTCCCATAGTACCGAAGCACATAGGCACTTCCGTGGCAGCAGCGGTTTAGGTGACATTTTTCCACACCTCCCCCAACTCTAGTATCGAGGCAAATCAATGAAATCGACAACAGCATGGTTTTATTAAGCCCAGCTGACCATTTTCCCATTCATTTCGAAACTTGGGACGTCATTTTTATGCCAAAAATGTTTAGCTTAAAACAGAGCTTATAAACTACCAACTACTACGAACAGTGTGAGCAAAAAGAAAGGGCTTTATTTTTTATACTTGATGTCTGCTACGGCAAAAAATATGTTTTGTTTTCTTCTATGGGCGTGCGACATCTGCGTCGTTTATTATCTGTGCTTGAATAAGCGCGAACGTTTTGCTATTTTTCCGGATTTCGGCTACTAGCCAAGCAAAAATTTGTTCTTCATTCGTAAGTGGTATTACAGTGGAAACAAACAAACCTAATGCAAAATGTGATGATCACAAACGTAAGGTAATCGTTTAAACTGATTTTCTGTCACGTGTAGTTGCTTGCGATTGTTTTGATGTGTATGGTGATAAGATGTACGGTGCCAGTAGGAATAACCGTCTATTCGAGTTAAGACAAAATTGAGATTATTTCGGTTTTTACGTCATAGAATCTGAAATGCTCTATCTTGATTAAATTTTAAAGGAAATGAAATGAATGTTTATTCTATACAATTTTGGCTACTTCATGATATTAACTCGAGTCTTCAGAAAGGTCTTAATGCTTAAACTTTCTGTTTAAAAACGTGAAATATTAATTTAAGCGGTTATTTCCTGTAAGCACAGATATTAATTTGATGAACTCTCAGCTCTTTAAAGCATATTATTGCCTATTTATTTTAACTAATCACCTTTTGATTCATTTACAAATTTATAATTTTCGACCTTTAACTTCAAAGCACTTTGGAAGGTTAAGACATTTTTTTTATCTTTGAAAAAATTATGGGCATTGCTCTTGAGCGCCAAACTACAATTTGTCGCATGTGGATATTTACATTTCGTACTACACAAGAAAGTAGGGCAAAACATGGATCGTGACTAAGCATTAGGCTTCTAGAACTAAAATTTAATTGACAGCGTGTTGATACACTAACGATGTATCAACATCGCGTGGGTTTTCAGAAAATAAATTGACACCTCGCTTCGTGTAGGATGCACGAATTTTAGATGATAAATTATTTCGATCACAAATTCTCTCGATTGCATATCAATTGGAGAAAAAGTAAAATGAATGAAAAAGAACTAGAAATGAATATTTAACACTCCAGGCAATGTGCTCCGCTAAATAAGCTAAAAACAAGAATACGGCGGAGTTTAATCAGGATCGTTGATAACTCACAAGAGGATCGAATCGAATATTTTGAGACTCGTGAAGATATTGTGTTATCATTTTTTTTTTTGGCTCGAGATAGCTTTTCTTCATTTGCTGTTTTACTCGATCTTTCATAGTTAAATGTAACCTCAACAAGTTTTTAAATTGGTTTCATTATATTTTCATAATAAGCATGATACGGGTCCAGCCTTAGTCTTAATTCACACTATGATAAAATTATTTAATGTCCGTTGAATCAGACAAATTATTTAATGCTTTTTCACTTACATTGCAAATTATTCAGTATCTTTGGAAATAAGTCATTGCAGCCTCTTATAAATATTGAACAAAACACTAGTACTATTTTTTAACAAATCGCAGCTAAAATGTTACTTGACCCTTAATTGAAGTTGAAGCTAACTCAATCAGACGTTGGCGACCATTTGGTAGATAACTGGTACATAAAACTATTCAACTAGAATACATGGCTAGCATATACGGCTGATTTTCACCTCCTATAAGCCACTGCGCTTTTTACTTAAATCGAATCTTTCGATATTTGGAAACAGACTAGCAGTAAGCACTAAGTGTCTTCTGTGTGTATTAAAACAAACGGGTACAAGCTCCTTTAAAGTTCCACAGCCATGCATGTGGGAATACGTTTATTTCTATTCTGTTTATTTATTTCAGACACAGCTGTCTAAGAAAATACCACTAAAGAATTTATTTTGCAAGTGATTTTTAAAACTCCAGGCAAACTCCGTTCCTGATTTTAAGTTCTTGCTACTTAGAAGTGAAACTTAGTCAGCAATTCTGCCGTCACCTTTTGATTTACTTAACACATTGCATTATTCCGCGATAATTGCTCCTAAAACGATATTAGCCACTTTTTGAATGTTCTTTCCAATGTCAAAATTGTCCATCCTGGTAAAGAGAACCTTTACGAATATCGAATATTTTACTCGCCAGGTCAAACTCTATGACCCATGCAACTGGTTATTTTTCAGAATAAAAAAGCAAATCACCAAGGCCTCGCTACACCTTCACTTCATGCCAAAGAACGATTTTCAATTCAAAGAGGAGAAAGCGTTAAATCGCTTTTTTTTTCAAACAGAGAGGCACTCGGTTTTTTCAATTGAGCGAAGAGGCACTTTAATTGAATTTCAGTTCGTAAGTGAATTACGCAACCGGCTTAAAGGGGATCCTCGGCATATGCTCATTAAATAATAAAAGCTAAACGCAAACTCACTCTTAAAAAAAAAAACACGCCATATCAAGTGTGTTAAGTTTGTGTGAGGCGCGTAAAAATTTGACGCGATGTGATACGAAATGCGATGCGCGGAGCGTATTTGAAGGGAAAGTTCATTAGCAAGATGCGACCGCCGAAAGAAAGTCGTCGCCGGCACTCAGAAAAAGAAGAAGATCTTTCGGAGATATCTCTGCTGTTTGTGAAAACAACAAAAACAGGGCAAATAAAATTACCATAAAGTATTTGACTAACATTAAAGCCGCGTTCCATTCCATTCCATTTACTGATGAAATTCTGTTTGGTTTGTTTTCAGAATGTACGGTGTGATGGTCCACATGTGGACTCGGCATCGCTGCCGCTAGAGCACAGATCGGTGTACGGTCCTCCACCACAGCAATCACCTTCACCTATTTATGGAGCGCCACAAGGCGGACTCCTGGGATCCGGTGCTAACAATGAAGTCTCAGACGAAGCCTGGCCACTGGCGGCCACCAACGACAGTCCGCAGATCAAGCATCTGCAGGTGCAGTGCGAGAAGACACACATGCGGGTGAATATCGAATTCGATCGACCCTTCTATGGAATGATCTTCTCGAAGGGCTTCTACAGTGATTCGCACTGCGTGCACTTGAAGCCCGGAACTGGCCACTTAAGTGCGACATTCGAGATCTTCCTGAATAGCTGCGGCATGAGCAGCTCTGCGAATCACAACGCCGCTGGCTTCGGTGCCCCAACTCCGTCGGGAAGCTACGTGGAGAACACAATCATCATCCAGTACGATCCGTACGTGCAGGAGGTCTGGGATCAGGCTAGGAAACTACGTTGCACGTGGTACGACTTCTACGAGAAGGCGGTCACGTTCAGACCGTTCCAGGTGGACATGCTGCACGCGGTGACTGCTAACTTCCTGGGCGATAATCTCCAGTGCTGGATGCAGATCCAGGTCGGCAAGGGACCATGGGCCTCCGAGGTGTCAGGCATTGTGAAAATCGGACAGACCATGACCATGGTGTTGGCCATCAAGGACGATGAAAATAAGTTCGACATGCTGGTGAGGAACTGTGTGGCGCATGACGGTAAACGGGCTCCAATTCAGTTGGTCGACCAGAACGGATGCGTGGTTAGGCCGAAAATCATGAGCAAGTTCCAGAAGATCAAGAACTTTGGACCGTCGGCGTCGGTGGTATCGTTCGCATACTTCCAGGCGTTTAAGTTCCCTGACTCGATGAACGTCCACTTCCAGTGCGTGATTCAGGTCTGTCGCTACAACTGTCCCGAGCCCAAGTGCGGACACGGACCAAGCATCGGCGGCGGTGAATACGGCCTACCACAGCTAGGCGGCAACGCACTCTCGGCTGAGTATGGACCCCCAGATGGCTATGAACGTGGAGATTTCGGACTCGGCGGCCTCCCACCAGCAGCCTACCCAGACCCAAGACACCCTGCAGATGCCACTGGAGCATATTCCGAGAACCAACCCGACGTAGTGCCCTCGCCCCAGGCTCAGACCTCAGCTGTGACTACATCCGAATCAAACTCGGCCAGCTCGCCACCGCCACAGGGATCCAATGAGCTTCATCTGCCTCCCCCACCACTGCCCGGACAGTCCGGCTACAGCACAATGAAGCGAAAGGATGACATCGACGGTGGCAACCTGGTCTCGCTGGGCGGACGGCCCCGATCGGTAGAGGGACTGGACGATCTCCGCGGAGTTCGACGACGTCGCGACACTGAGTCTATGGACGTCGTGATCAAGCCGAGGATCTACAAGCGTGACGCCCAGGAGATGACAGACGTGAACACCAGTCGAACGATTCAGGTGGTCGCTCCAGGCGATGTCAACTTCGCCCTAAACAGCAACTCCAACAATGAAACCGTGGTCATTCAGTCGGCGAGAACAGCGGACGCCGAGACGATCTGCATGTCGGTGCCCAGCTTCGTCGGAGGCCTGGTCATGTTGCTACTCGTCCTGGCCGTAGCATCACTAGTCGCCGCCTTCCTGTTCGTTCGGGTACGGCATTTCGACCGCAAGGGCGCTGGCATGGCCTACGTGAACTAGGGCCCGCCGCCGTTTCAGGCATCCCACACAAACACAACAACTTTCGATTGTCAGAATAAACCAAATTACTAATTCTCTCATCTCTCGACGACCGGACCGCTGACGGTCTCTGGACATGACCTTCTTCCGGACGTCACTTTCACCCCACTACTCTACGTCTATTTATTTGCCTATTTATTTATTTTTATTTTTTACTTTGTGCTTAATTATTTATTTAACGACTTTCACACTGAAATTATATCCATGGTTTCCATTTATGAAAAAAATGTTTGTAACAAACTTCAGTTTCTTCCCGGTGACCTCCGGTTTGCGGAACAACGGTTTTATTAAAAAATTATGTCAAAAAGAAAAAAAGCAAGTTTTTGGAGTTCTGCTTATTATACATTAAAATATTCCAGAAAATCAAAAAAAGGATATCAATTTTTTTAAGTCATAAGAGAACGTGTATATATTTAATTTATTATTGTTGTAATAATAGCTCTGAAATAAATTTGTATTTTATATTAAAGATGTGTTTAAGCTAAAGATTTCAATTGAACAAAGGTGGGGGCGACTTATATCTTTAGCTCAAATATATTCAAGATACATTTTACAAATCAAACAAGGTTTTGACCTAGTATTTCGAAAACCTTCAAACAAAAATCAAAAATTAAATTACTTTTTTATAATAATCATAATCAAAGTACAGTCGAATCCGTCTAAGTCAAATTTTCAAGGGCCATCGATTGTTTGGAGCCCAACCAACAACACATTGAATAAGATTGCCTAGGTAAACAACCACATGCACTTTTTTCTTTGACGTGTTTGCACTACAAGAATCGATATCAAATGAATGTTCGCGAAATGTGTTCGTGTCGTCTAGGGCCATCTTGAGAGAGTCAGAAGATGCGAGTGAGCGTACTTGATACAAGTTGTGAGCGGACATTTTGTTTTGTTTATTTTACAGCCAAAGAAAAAAAAACTTGACTTAGAGGTATTGAAAATAAACCAAGGGTCGTACGGTTGTATTCGAGTAAGAGGGATTTTTGACTTAAATGGAGTTCGACTGCGACAAACTTTCGCAGTTTGTGTCCAGTGGCCTATAGGGAGTATGTACATTCAAGGTCAAAAGAAAATGTTTCGATTTTGGATTTGATTTTACTTTTAAAAAGTTATATTTATTCTCTAAAAAGGTCAGAAAAGGGAAAACAAGAACAAAAGTTTAACAGAAAGACAACCAAAATTACTTCAAATTTCTAGAGCAAAGCTGTCCAACACGCGGACGCATGTAGCCCAAAAAATATTTAAGGTTACTCAAGCATATCCATTTTCCTGAGAAATATTGTTTGCGTTTCTGTGCTACAGGTACCAAGTAACAAACAACAGAACAGAAACTATTTTCAGAAGAATTGACGATCTTGGTAAATCTATCGAAAACGATTTGAAAAGTAAAGCCTGTGCTTTTAAATTTTATTCTTGGCCATGGATGAAAGTACTGATTCTACTGATACGGCTAAGTTTGCCATTTTCATGAGAGGGATTGATAATGAGACTGAAGAAATGGCTTCTTTAGTGTTATTAAAAGACAAGACAAAATCAATGGAATAATATGAAACAATGAAATGAATTCTTTACCACTGTCTAACATATTAGGGATAACTACAGATGGTACACCAACTACGATCGCTTAAATTAATTTTCAATCAATTTGTTAATTAAGACGTTGCCATTACTGTCGAAAACTCTCGTTTGATAAAATATCATTTTATACTATAAAATATACTATAAAATATCATTTTATGATAAATATCATTTTATACTATAAAATATCATTTTATACTATAAAATATCATTTTATACTATAAAATATCATTTTATACTATAAAATATCATTTTATACTATAAAATATCATTTTATACTATAAAATATCATTTTATACTATAAAATATCATTTTATAGTATAAAATGATAAAATATAAAATGATATTTTATCAAACTATTACTTTATTATACTATTATTTTATTATACTATAAAATGATATTTTACCAAGAAGATTTACACGGAAAAGCTTTTAAAATGGATAATAAATTTCAAGGAAATCGGACCGATCTACTGAACCCTTTGGCGATTGCGAACACGTGTTACACACACAACGCATAAGTTTACATGAGAGGGACAGGGAAAGCACCATCGCACTTTTCGTAACGCTCTCGTCTCATATAAATCAGTTTACTCCCAGCCCGAGTAAAGATGTTTTATTTCAAAAAACGAGTGATGTTGAAATTTTTCATTTACTCTTTTTTGCTTTAAATGTCACTTACGATAATTTGGCGATTAGGGCATGATATTAATTAAATTCGTAATCGGCGGTCCATATGCGTTATAAATAAACGATGCCAATCACAGTAGTTGCAACAACAACAAGAATCTGGCTCTCAACGGGTCGCTACCCCACCCAACTATTATTAAACTATCTAAGCTATAAGATCAAACCAACGTCAAATTTAAAAGAAAAACTGAAAAAAAAAACTAAGAACTTCATATTTGGTTCCCATCTCCGGAGATCCACGATGATCACGCGAAGGACCTTTCTCTCGAAACAACCAAGCAGGTCCTCATCCTTTTTTGATACTGTCCAAGCCTCAGCGCCATAGAGGAGGACTGGAATGATCAGGGTCTTATATAATGTTAGCTTCCTTGTCCGAGATTGGCAAGAGTCACTCTTCGCTTGATCTCCGAGGTGGTGTCGTTTTCTGAGTTAACCGCGGAGCCCAGGTAGACGAAGTAGACTACCTACAAAGAAAAGGTAGTCAGGGGACTACCTCTTAGTCATACCTGCCAATATTGACGCTTTGTCTAAGGTGTCGGTGTTGGGTGTCCTTCTTTGATGACAGCATGTACTTCATTGACCGCTAGACCCATCTTGGCCGCTTCTACTTCAATGCTCGCGAATGCCTCACAGACAGCTCGCTGTGATCTGCCAATTATGTCAATGTCATCGGCATACGCGAATAGTTGTACGGACTTTTGAAAGATTGTGCCTCTGGTGTTAGCGTGGGAGTTCCGCACAATGCTTTCAAGTACAATGTTGAAGAAGTCGCATGACAGCGGGTCGCCCTCTTTGAAGCCTCTTTTGACATCAAAGACGTTGGTAAGGTCGCTGCCGACCCTCACGAAGCAGCGAGCTTTCTCCATGGTCATCCTGCAAAGTCGGACCAGTTTAGCAGGGATGCCAAAATGAACGTTGTGTTTATTTTTAGAACGCCTCTACTGAGGTGTTCCGTTTTGATTTATGGAACATCTTTGCTGAAGTGTTTCGTCTACTGGTACCAATCTAAAAATCAGCAGAAACGATTTTTGGTCGAAACCATTAACTTCGACGATGGCCGAACTAGCTCAGAGTCCCCAAACGCAGTGGCTTTAGCGGAACTGGCGGGTGGCGGATTACTCGTCCTTCCTTCGTCTGGATCCGTCGTTGATTGCGAAGGACCAACTAGTGAGGCATCACAGATTTAATTCGTCCTCCGTACATATTAAATACACCAATGTTGGAGCAACCATATAATTTTTGTTCTCTACAGCGGCATGATTGTAGAAGAAATTTACTTTACGATTAGTACACTGTTGATCTCTGTTTTTTCGCCCTATGAATTCTTAAAATACACATGCAGAACGTTGTTACGATGCAGTAATGCATCCAACATCTTTTAAATCCTTCAGAAGCGATGAAATGAGAAAATGATTAATTTATGTACGCTTCAAAAACATATCAGTGAATGCGAATATCATATTTAAAAGAAAAACTTACCTGCGACAATAATATGCAATAATACTCCTAGAGTAGTTCTGTAACGAAAAGTGTTTGCAATTCGCCGTTCGCAGCCGCTGAGAAAAAAGAAAAAGAATTCTCTGCATTAAAAATATAAAAATATCTAAGGAAAAGTTATGAAAAAAATTAAAAAAACAAAACGATGAAAAATTTAAGATTTAAGAAATAGTAAATCCAAATAAAGAACAAAAACATGTCTTGGTCTTCGGTATAGTTTTTGTTTCAGTGTGCAATTTTTTTGTTCTTTCGTGTGTAATTTTTATGTCGTTGGGTAACAAAGTTACATCAGCTCTTTTTCATCCCTTTGAATTATTTTTAAATTTGAAATTAGCCTTGATTTGCCGTCACTATTTTCATTTCGGGTGGATGGATGGATACATGCTGATAATTGAACATTATCATTCCTGTAGACGGAAGAATCCTATTCACTCAATCTTGGTAGAAAATAAGTTCCATTAACTTAGGGTAAAAATTAGGGCCGTAAAATAAATTAACCCGGTGACTTTAAGTCACTGTTTAAGCTTCGAGTTCTTACAAATTTTTGGAAAGTAATCATGTATGCACTCATTGAATTTTTTGCTCCAAGCGAGCGCTACGTAGAAATAAAAAAGAATTAAAAATGTAGCAAACGTAATTATCATCATCACTTTCCACCTATTTCACCCGGGCAGGTTAGGATTAAACTAAAAAATGCTACGAAATAAACAAAAAAAACCAAGGCTTTTGTTTGATAGTTAATAAAAAGATTGTTAGTCCGACCATATTGGATAGGCTGGCTGTGGCATTTCACTCCGATACGCTATCCCACTACTGCTTACCACGGGGACTCTTGGCTGCTGGCTTTCGCCCCTGGCCCGGTTCATCCCTCCTTGGCCAACCTGAATACCTTGGACTCCTCCATGGCACCCATATTGATGGCAAGCTTAGTGCGGACGTTCCGTCAACATGAACTGGCCCACAACACAGAGCTCCCATCCTCAGACCGTCCCACAATCACACCTCCGAGAAGCCGGATTACAGGAGATGCCAACCTCCCAGTCGGAAATGGTTGGTATAAATTGTAAGTACTTTTTAAAATTAGGTCAATCTGTATTTTGAAATTTGGTGGATGTTTTACTTTTTTTACTTTTCTGGTTGATTTGAGAAGGGTTGGAGTTGTAGGAAATGTTGATTTAATACACATTTGACGAGAAACAAATATATTGTTTTACGCTTACTTCTTCTATTATTCGCCATGACACGTGAAAACAGTTGACATTTGTGAGGTTTCGCCGCTTGTTAAGGTTGTGATACTTGCTGGGAAGAAAAATGTACTCTGGGTAATGTGTGTTAATACGTTGGCATTATCTAGCTGCACGAAGTTGAAAGAAGGGCAAGTCGTTTCTTAGCACGTCCTTATTACTAATTCAGTGGCTGAAAATTTCAATCATCTCCCTAATTTGATTCACGCAACCACAATACAAACAACAACTTTCTTAAACCAGAGCAAAGGCTGGCTTCTTGAGTTTGATAAACATTTTTTATCGTCTCCAAATTTTTTCAACATTTTATTTTGATCTGGTGCATGCTGCTACTAGAACGTCGCCTCCAGCTTTGAAGACCTGTGGCTTTGTTGCTCTTAGCCTTTTTAACAGTTGTGACGCATTCTTCAATGTTGGGAGGAGGAACAACTTTATTGCCTGTTCTTTACCACTTGCCCGTGTTCATGCTCATTAAGCATCTGCTGGAAATGCTGCTTGAAAACATCTACCATTTCTCCCAAGACAGATTGTTCTTATAATTTCGGAAAGTCTGGCCTATAGCCGCCGCTCTTATCTGATTTTCGTCCTTAAACTTTTCAGTATCCTTAAGCTGGGAGGCTGAGGAGTTCCTCTTTTTTCGCCGTAGCGTCTTTTTCTTCTCCCCTTTTCTGGCTTCTCATTCCTCGAATGCAGCTCTCGTTTTCCTTTGCAGCGTCTTGCCGGTTGCTCTCTTCTGATTAGACTCTCCATCATACTAAGGGCTTCGTGCCAAGGAAGTTGGTAGCCCAGCGTACACTCGTCTACTTCTTGGATAGCAGAGCGGCAATGCACTCACATGTTGTTGGCGTTGGCCGCAAATTGAATGCGAGATTTGTGGGTGAATAAATAAAAGTTCAAAACAGAATAAACGGATGGCAAACGAATGCGCCTTCAAGCTCGATTGAATTCATTTCAATGACGAGTTGCAGAATTGACAGAAGCTTATGTTCACATGACATCGAAAGATCATTTACTTTTAAAGCAAAGAGTGGACATGAGTTCCACACAAATAATCTCTTTTGAACCCACTAAAACATTATACAGTGCCGTTTTAAAAAGAATTACCTAAACTTCTTTTAGACATTAAACCCTCAACTGTAAGCGCTGTACAGCGACATGTAATTGGTTAGAAGAGGCAAACTACAGCGGCTTAGATTTCCAGGCCATGTA
Source organism: Syritta pipiens (assembly GCA_905187475.1). Lineage (NCBI taxonomy): Eukaryota > Metazoa > Arthropoda > Insecta > Diptera > Syrphidae > Syritta > Syritta pipiens. Next base: position 31,283,365 of record LR994574.1, on the reverse strand, counting down.
GAGTGCACCCCAACTTATGTGACGCACGCAAGTGACGAGAGAGCTCAATCAACTTGGCGTGCGGAATTGAAAGTAGCTTGCAAACAACCGGGCCACGTGCTTGTGGTTGAGGCCTAGGTTCACCCGGGACTGTAACGTGACCTACGTAAGACGGGCGAATTCATAAAACCAACACTACGATAAAGCAGAACGCAATGCAGGACTACAGTAACCAACCCGACCTGAACCGCCCGCAAGAGTCACTACTGGGAGCTCCGTGTGAATGGAAAAAATGTAACGAGTGAAAAGAAAACACGAAACAAATTAAAAGCAGAAATTTCCTGCGAGTCTAACAAGTTTATTTAAAAAACGCCTTAAAATGTATTTACAGTCAAACAAAATACCTTATACGACCCACGGCCTACACGGCCATGCTCTTGGCCTTCTTCTGCGGATTCTTGCCCTTCTGTTTCTTTTGGGCGTTCGGTTTGCCCCCCTTCTTTGTCGAGTCTGCCTTATTTACTTCCGGCTTAGCGGTCTGCTTCGGCTGATTCTGAACAGACTTCCCGTTTGCTGATGGTTTTGACTTCTTGACAGCCTTCTTCGGTTCAACCTTGATTTTTTTCTTGGGAACTTCGCTCTCGTCGTCACTGTTTCGCTTGCAGCCAAGCGACTGCTTGGCCTTCTTTTCTTTCTTCACCTTTGGCTTTGCATTTCCCGCGCTACCGTTGGTCTCTGGGGGCGGCGCCAAAGGACCTTTTTTGCCCTGCAGCGCCTTTTGGGCTGGCTTCTTCTTTTTTTGAACATTGAATCGAATAAGGAGCTTGTTTCCTCCTAGAGTCAGGCTCCTTTTAACGTTCGTTCGAGCGTCCGCTGTCGACGGAAGTGTGACGGTGGCGGTGGAGACACCGTCGAACTTGCTGGGAGCCGGCTTGATCTGAATGTCAACTGCATTGGGGAACAGTTGCTTTACCTGGACCGATGACGCACTCTTCGGGATGTTGTGCACGACAATTGTTGATGTGAACTCCTTCTGGTGGACAGCCTTTTTGCTCTCTCGCTTGAGTAGACGCTTGGCACGCTTCCTCTCGATTTGCTTCACTTTTTTTTCGGTCAACATCTTCACGAAACCTTCTTCCTCGGTACGTGGCAAGGAGACGACCAGTTTCTGCTCTGCGCTCTGCTTGCTCAGTTTTTTGAACGCCAAATCACGGTCCTCCACAGAGGCGAAGTCCACGAGGCAGAAGCGGGCGTGCTTCTGGCGTGGCTTGTGCGCGGCAACGATCAGGTCGGACAAAGCCTTGGCCTGGGCCTCGAACTCTTTCACATCTTCCGGGAGCTTGTTGTGGAATCGAATGTAGAGCTGCTTGCCCTTGCGCTCCTCGTACTTTTCCCTTATTTTTTGTGTCACCTTCTCAAAGCCGTCTGCGCCGGGCGTTACCTTATTCTTTGGTTTGGAGACGATGTCTTCATCGTCATCGACATCGTCCTCATTGTCGTCGTCTGACTCTGTTGAGCTGGCATTTATGTCCGGCACTTGGCCCATTTCTTCCTCGTCGCCGTCACTGCCTTCCCCCTCGGATTCTCCTGCTTGCGATTCATCCTCTTCCTCGGTAACGCTGCCAGCTTCATCCGAATTGATATCTTCATCGGATGACGATGGTTGTTCGTCCAAGAATTCTTCATCTGTTGATGACATTGCTGATACGAACACGAATTGATTAAATGATGCGAATATTTTTCACATGAAAGTTACTTACTTTTTTCTGTGATTATATTCTTGGTTTTATTACCCAAAGCACAGGATCAACGAGAATTAAACTTCGAGTCACACGTGCAGTCGGCTGTCAAAAATTAGAATGCTAAACAACTCTCCGAAGTGAAGCACTACCAAATGAACTTGCCGATCTAGTACGATATTCTGGGCTTACACTTGAAAGTATGATGTAGTAGCTACAACGATTTATGATCCAATTTTAAAGTTGAGTCGACCATAATATCAGAATCACAAATGAGCCAATACAGATACCACAGACAACCTAATATAGACACCCAACTGAACAACGGCTATTTCCCCTCGTCCATCGATGAATTTGACAGTAATTCACGAATGTAGCTGAAATACAGGAAGCATTTTGATAGTAATTCAGGAAGCACCGAATACTTGCTCATCATTTTCACGCACATTTGTTTGATTTGTTGTTCAAAGCTCTCACACGTATTCACAGACACAAAATGTTATAAAAAACGATGTCAAATGAAACTTCTAAGTTGGGTATCTGTCACAAATGAGCCAATACAGATACCCAACTTCTACTTCTCTTGCCCCTTGATTTTAATTGACAGCGTTTGTGCGTGAAAATGATGAGCAAGTGCTCGGTGCTTCCTGAATTACTGTCAAAATGCTTCCTGTATTTCAGCTATATTCGTTAATTACTGTCAAATTCATCGATGGGCAAGGGGAAATAGCCGCTGTACAGTTAGGTGTCTATATTAGGTTGTCTGTGATCAGAATCTTACGCACTTTTAAAATTCATGTTCTCAGAAAAGCAAATAATCCTCTATCGGGTAAGACTGTCTACAGATGGCCTTTGATATTTGGCATCCAGAATCAAATGGATTATTTTTGTTTGCTCAACGTAGTAAATTCGACTTAATTTTTTCTCACCTGGTGGTCATTCCTGACAAAATGTGTGACCGAAAATTTATACCTAAAATTCTTTTACTTGGAAAATTTAATTCAGATTGATCTGACTAGATTTTCTATATTGTCCATTAGAGGGATCGACTTCTTTTCAGTAACCAATTCCACATCCATCTTCCACAAAACTCAAGCATACTTCTGGGCGTAGCTCCTCCTCTAGTACAACTAATTTGTTGTCTCTATTGGGCTTCCGAAATGGGTTCCACAAAGTGCATATCTGTCAACAAATTTTCGGTGACATTCATAAATTTTTTTTCCGTGACGGTTGTAATTTTTCCTGCAAAAGTATTAATTTTATCAAAGAACCACAGAAAAACGCACTCGAAAATGACCATAATCGACAATGTACGCGACTGGTTTACCTCGGAAACAGCTCGCAATAAAAACGCCTCGATATTGGCTGGATTTTTGGTAAGAAAATGTAAACTTTTATGGCTCCTTCTGAGTCATCCTTTGTTGATTTTTTTTCTTGGTTTATTTTATCTCTGCCGATCACTGGAGTAAGAATCCAAAAATTAGTTTTTTGCAGGATGGTGGATCTTAATTGATGCAATGTCGGTGGATAAACTACACCAAATCACCACGGGACAGGTTTTCATTGGGATCTTCGGGACTGTGAGCTTCTTCATGGTCAACGTCGTGAAGAATTCCCACGTAATTTGATACAAAAGCACTCAATTGCGTTCTTTTCAACTGCATGCCATTGTTTGTTTGCAGATAAACGAGAACTCAGATGAGTCTGGAGCAAGGATAGCCAAAATATGGCTCCTCATCGGCTTTGTGATGGGTTTCGCTTCAGTCATCGCTGCTGTCTGGGTCATGATCGATGATTTTATTAACAATCGTAAGATAGATTGGCTCAGCCGGCCCTTGGTCTTGAATTAATAAAAACCCTCTTCAATTACAGCAAAGAAAGAGAATTGGCAAGGAGTTGCTTTACTGATGCAGAACGTCATGATACTCGTCGGCAGTCTTGTCTATAAGTTCGGCCGCAACGAGGAAGACTGGAATGACCCATAAGAGCACCCGGGTTTATAAAATTCTAGACATATACTTTTAGTTTATATTTCTCCCCTTTTGTATGTGTAATCAACCACAGATGAAAGCGCATATTTATTTGCAAACCTGCATCTCAAAGAAATCTTTTCAACAAAAAAAAAAAAAACAAATTTTTGTTTAGCAAAGTAAATATACACAGAGGATTTTAAGTTAAGTGTAAAACTAAACATAACGAACTAATAAATTCAACTAACCATTTTCTAAAAATTTCGGCTTTGTGAGTGTGGAAAAGTTCTAGTCGTTGGTTTGGTTTTGGCCAAAGGTCTATTGTATGTGTCAGAGCTATGTCACGACAACAGATGTCGTCCCTTTTCTGCGTTAGGCACGTATCTACAAAACATAAATTTTTCTGAAATTAAAAAAAAATCGAATGGTGTTCCTCTAAAGCAGGAGTGGCCAAACTATATACCACATTCAGCATTTTCAGACATCTCATGGTCATGTGCCACAAGTTCATATAAATTAAAAAAAAAAACAGTCAAGTGTAAGTTTTTCTCACCCGCCGAGGGCTTCGTTCGGCCGCAAGCAGACAAGTACTCAGTCAAAGGCCCACAGCCACACTTAGGCCAGAATAGGCCGATTGTGATACCACACTGCGGAAATCCATTCCGCAGCCTAATGGAACCAATTAGAGCTTCTTACGAAGTTACGGATCGGATTGATGCTGATTTTACTCAGATTGCTCGGACTGTCAAGGAAGTGCTTGCCCAGATTAGTTCCTCTACGAAGCGCCAAGGTCTCGCATGAACATAAGAGATGAAAAGTCATTGGCAGGGACTTCAAGTCTGCTGGCATATTTGCCGATGGTGCAGTGTCCCACAATGACGCCTATCATGACCCTTATCGCCGATCTGTCCACCCGAAGGAGACAAGTAGTGCGTGTAGCATGCAGCGCGGGACAAATCTGTAAGGTGTGCGCACATGTTGAGCCTTCTTGCCACCTGTGATTGGTGGTCTTAAGGCTATGAAGAAGGCTAAGTGTTTAATTTGGTTGTAATGGAATTGTGGTGTAATGGAATTGTGGTCGCATGCATAGCGATTGTGTCAACTTGGCAATTACCCTGAATGTCACTATGTCTATGCACTCACATTAGGGTACTTTAGGGCGGTCTTAGAGGTAAAAGTGACAGTGACATCACGGGATTCAATTGTGGCTTCACTGTCTGAACAAATGATGATATCCCACTTGGATTGTGTTTTAGCCAAGAGAGAGCTTCCTTTATTGTCATAGTCTCCGCCTGAAATACGCTACAATGATTAGGGAGGCGTAGCGAGATATTTAGCTTTAGGTCTCCGGAGTACACTCCCGCATCTACTCCCGACTCAGTTTTGGATCCGTCCGTGAAAAACTTTAGTGGACCCTGCCGCTTCGCCTTTTTGACCGTCATTGACCATCAAAGTTAAAAAAAAATAGCTTTTTTCTAGCGTTTCCTTTAATCAACGACTAATTTCGGAAAATGATCACTACTTATTCTTGGGTTGCAAACAAAGAATTAAATAGTTATAGGCAAATGTGTAAAGGCCACGCCGAAATCATTCCATAAGAGTGTCGTTATTTCTCTGGAACTGAGACTTAAATTGTTGGTATATATTCATATTTTTTTCCAAGTCAAGACAATAGGAAGCACGCATTGACCACATAGCCTGAAAGTTTGGCTACCCCTGCTCCATAGGGAACAATTCTAAAACTAAAAGTATTTTTCATTTACATTTCACTTTTATAGTGGTGCACAGTTTGCATTCTCATTCAGATATAAGTACATGCACAGTTGAAAGATCTCTTTACGGTAAAGAATATACACTAGCTACCTTCCTAGACATAGAAGCAGCTTTTAACAACGTATTCGCTGAATCAATTTACGTTTCTTTGATAGAACTGGTCATTTATAACCATAGCACTCAGCGGATTATTAATGTGCTCATAAATAGAATCATACAATCGTCGCTAGGAAATTGCCTAATAACGAAATTTGCCAACAGGGGAACACCGCAGGGTGGTGTTATCTCACCCCTACTCTGGCTGATAGTGTTAAATAAGGTACTGTTAGAACCTTATTTATTTCCCTACTTGTCTAACTAGATAGGGATAGGATAATAGGAAGGTAATGGCGTATGCGGATGACTTGGTGATACTGGTATCAGGCAAGTTTCCCACGGTGATTAGTGAGATCATGGAGTTTGCGTTGAGGAAGGTTAGTAACTGGATTGCAAGCTGCGGCCTAGGCATTAACCCTGGCAAATTGTAAATGATTCTGTTCACCAGGAAACACAAAATACCCACTTTTAAACTCCCCCGCCTAAACGGTCAACGTTTATCACTCTCAGCTAATGCTAGGTATTTGGGAATCTATCTAGATCCCAAACTTAGCTGGAATACCAATATTGAACAGCGGACTAAGATGGCGCGCATAGCTTTCTATGCCTGCAATGAAACTTTTGGGAAAAGGTGGGGTCTGAGATCGGACCTCACACGATGGATGTATACAGCCGTGGTTCGTCCTATCCTGACATATGGATCACTTGTTTGGTGGCCAGCTCTTAAAAAAAAAACATAGCTTTATTAAGCTCAATAAGGTACAAAGAATGGCATGCATCATGCTCCATCTGCAACCCATTGACCTTCATATACAAATGTAAGCAACTTGTTGGTAAATAAAAGAGTAACAAAGCACTTTTCAATAATTTATTTCCAAAACACGATATTTAAAAACAATGATCCTTTCTACTTCACACCTCGCGATCGACTGTGTCCCTTTTTGGGTTATCCATCTCTTTTGTTTGCTGTCAATACATAAACAGACGGTTCCTTTATTCGGCATGTGTGTATATGTTATATTGGATGGATATGGGATGCCACACAAAGTATATCTACTCAGACTGCGATCAGACTCAGAGAGTCCCGCATGTGGGCATGTGGGAGACCATTTGGCCACAGCTACATCCTGGATTCGATACCTAGAAAACTCCAAGAATCTCAAACGGACTACACTCCTTCTAAATTAGACTCTTTAAAATATGCCGACGTACTTATCTCTTCTAGAGCAGACTGGGATAGCGAGCGTATAGGCTTCACCCCGGATGTAAGTGCTTACACAGACGGTTCAAAGATGAAATGCGGAGTGGGCGCGGGAATTCACTCGGACACTCTGAACATATCTGCTTCCTACGGACTTCCAAATCACGCCAGCATCCTCCAAGCGCAAATCCTGGCCATTAGGGAGATGTGTCATATACTTAAGTCCCACCCTAACACAACACCAAGGCTAAGATTGGCGATTTTCGTTGATAATCTGCCATCAAGGCTGTTTCGTCAATCTCCACAACCTCAAAATTAGTCCAAGAATGTAGTAACGAGCTGGTCGATATCGCCGGAAAGTTCGAAACTACCATTGTATGGGTCCCAGGACATACTGGCGTCTATAGTAACGAGAAAGCTGATGAACTGGCCAAACAAGGTGCCGACCTCTATAGTTCGCTAGCTAAGAACTCGGCAGAGCCAGAATCATCGACCCACTTCCTCTGCTTCTGTCCAGTGCTTGCCACGGCAAGGCTACGGACTCTAGGCAAACCCTTCCTTGAATCTCATTTAGCTTAGTAAAGCTAAGAAAATACGGACGAAAAATTGCATCTTCATAATTTCTCTGTCGTCTGTTAAAAGCCAAAACGTTAGTTTGCTTAGGGGGTGCTTTTGTTTTGTCCCAGCTAGCAAGTACCCAGCTACCTTTTTACACGGATTCTTCTCACACATAAGGGTTAATTATTTTGTGGAGATATCCTTTCTATTTTTAAAACATTAATCCCTAAATTTAGTTGATTTCATTCATCCTTAGTCCCATCCCATCCCATCTTCACTTCATTCTTCCTTAGTACAGGATTTCGCCCGGAACCTCTACAACCAAAAAAGCTTGTATTGTATAGAATATTTTGACAAAATCATATAAAGGGTTGACAGCTGGAACATCATTTTTAATGAGTGTAGGAATTGACGACGAGTCTGAATTCTTAATGCTTTTGACAAATGACCAAAAGTTTCTCCTACCGTTGGGACATTGTACCATTTTTTGCCTCGACTATTGTTCAGGTGAGAATTTTTCACATCTGATACGAGCATTGCAGTGATGGATCGTTTAAAAATTTACAGTTTTCCTTTAGCTTTATAAGTCCAAAAGTTTAGCTCTCTAAACCTTATGGTCTCTTTGCAGATCGAATCATACCACGCGTTTGCTTTAGATTTCTAGGAATAAAGGACCTCATTCCCAGCAAAATGACGATAGTGATCCTGTCAGCAGCGGCATCCATGTCGCTATCGAGGAAGCATAGGGACTAGTTTAAATCCTCACAGAAATCACTCAGACCGGTCCAGTTGGCTTTTTCGTAGAGCCATACTGTTCTTTTTGGATTTTTTTGTGGGGTGTTAGCGAAACGCTAGCTGACACTACACAATGGTCGGACGAGCCTAGAGGCGATAATATGTCGATGGAATATTTGTCAGGATTAGATATCAAAAACAAGTCCAGTGTGTTAGCGGAATGACCTGCAATGGAAGTTAAGTTGTTTTATCTCCACTTTCGGGTGTTGCCTGGCTTGAAAGTCGAAGCTAATTCGAACTGTGGATACTAAAATCGCTAATCTGTTGGAAATTGGAAATTGGCCGTGCCAGTTGTGGTTGTTGTTTTGTTTGGGCAGAATTTGCTGCTAATGCTGTTGCTTTCTGGACTGTGACTGGACAGTGATGTTTTAGGTAAGTGTTTGCTGGTGAGTTAACCACAGCTCTTTATTTTTTGTTCTTTTCGGTTTTCTGGCTTAAAGCGCCTCTATTCTTTGCATCAGTTGCTTTTGAGCCCAAGCAACTCTTCATTCTCGTCACCCGAGCTTGTTGATGATAGTTCGTCTAAGGGGCTAATTGAATAGCGGCTCTCTACCGTCAGTTATGGAGGAGATGTCATCACCTGACCATTGCCTGCTTCGCCTTTTTTCAAGTTAGCTGCTGTTGTTATCGCTGTCGCTGGCGCCGTACCAATCGCTTTGTCATGCAGCTTTTCTATCGAAGCTGTACGGTGGTGCGGCGTTTTAATAGGTTTGCCATCGGGTGCAGCTTTGTTGCCTTTTCCCTGCTACCTCCTTCACTGCTTTTATTGCCAGTTCGACTCTCCTTTGTCCGCCCTTAAGGGCGCGGACCACTCGATGTCATCCATGCCGTAGTTTGTACACTCACTCACTAATGATTTCAGTTTTTAATTAAAAAAAAATTCCACTTTTGTTTTTTTCCCACTTGTGTTTGAACCTAGGCTCGTCACTCCACGGCACTTAATACTACCGCAGAGCAAACTTGCTCTTTTTGTTTTGGTGTCTCTATATGCTCTTATTTACTGTTATGATTTTTCTCAACAAACTTGCTTAGTACATTTATTAAGAAAAAAATAAAATACAGTTCAATTAGAATTAAAATATAAATCAATAAAGCTTAAATACACGTGTGCGTGAAGGCTGATCGACAAAAACTGAAATAAGCCGCGTGATCAAGGAACTCGGCGAGGAAAGAAACTGCACTCATGGTGTACCCCAGGGATCAAAATTCAATCCAGTTCTGTTCCTACTCTTCACGGATGCACTTCTCCGATTTTTCAAGTACAGCACAGCGTTTGCATATGCAGACGGCATAGCTATTGTTGTTAGACACAGGTCTCTTGAAACTGCAGTTTCTTTGATGCAGACAGAGTTCAATGAAGTCTCTAAATGGTGTCATGACTGTGGATTAGTCATCAATGCAAACAAAACAAAGATTATGCATATCTGTGCACCAAACAAACACGATGAAAATATTAGTACTTTCTTCTGCAATCCAGAATGTCTGATTTCAAGAAAAAGTGATTGAATTAGTGAAATCGATCAAATACCTCGGAGTCACAATAGATGCAGAACGAGCATATTAATAATGTTAGACTAAGTATATAGTAAGATATACAACAATTACGAAAAACGACAACTTAGCTACACTATACCTATACTATATATTCGAAACATTAAAAAACGTGAAAAATCTAAAATTGTTCCTTTTAAGTTAAATCTAAACTGAATGTATGAATTGAAACTATTATTATTCTTTTTCTTTGCGTTCTAAAGTCAATATTTAATGAATATATATATCAATCTATCTATATCTACATCTTACTGAATCCATATCATTTTATACACCAAGATTAAATTAAAATTCCAATCAATTCGAAATGTGAATCCTAAATTGTCAACAATGTCAGCAAAAGCTTCGTGGGTAACTGAAGTGGTTCTGTAAAACGTTTAATATGTAAATAAAAATAAAAATTACAATTGACAAGGAGAAAAAAGTAAAATTATTAAAAAGTGCTTTTAAAGGTTCAGGTAATCTTCACGGTTCCACTCGCAGTTTTAGGGTTGTTTGACATCGGCTCGATCGGTTAGTGCGTCGGACTGTTGAGCGAGAGTACCCGGGTTCGAATCCAGCTCGGGAAAAAAAAAACACCACAAACATTTTTGACGGCCCCACCTCCAGCGAACGACTGACAACCCTCCTGGAGTACTTCTATCATGAAAAGCTTTGGCAATTTACCGTTCGGAACGGGCATTAAACAGTAGGTCCCCTCCTCATGAGTCACAAATTATAACGCGCACAACACAGTGGCGGCGCGAAAAAGCAATGCTCTGGCTCTCAACGTCTCAAAATGGCACTAATTGTAGATACGCCTTAATCCCATCCCGCAGATCCCGTTGTCTGAAAAAAAAGCAAAATACAAGAAATTATGTAAGTCAGTCTAGTTATTAATTTATTTTAAAACAACTTTTCAATTCCAAGGAAGTACATTTTCGCTTTCTCCTTATTAAACGAACGCTACCATCCCAGAAATGCCAAAAAGAATTAAAGGTCCACAAAGTTTCAATACTGGCACTTCTTTACACCTGGAGACACGCACACCGCCAAGTTTAAATCGGTTTTGTACTCTGAAGCCCACAGGAATCCGGCAAAAAAAAGAAAATTCAATTCTCTGTGAGTGTTTGAGCGGAAAAGTGTCGGAAAGGAAACTTTCCTTTTTCTTGGCTCTGCATCCTTTGAGCGAGCGGGCTTCATTGCGTACCTTTAAGACTGGAAGCCATAGAATGCCGGTAGCGGTGGCAGCGTACAAAGCTACTAAAACGCCATAAGCAAATTTCCCATGGGTACGTGCGAGAGGCACGAGCAGTTTCACTTTCATTCCGCCAAACTCGTTGTAACTGCTACCGCAGCGAGCCATTCGAAGAAAGGATTTTACGTGAGTTCCCGGTATATTCAAGTGTATCGGCGCGCGACAACAAATGACGTGTGACCTGGTGGTCAAATATTTATTGCAAGGCCGATCTAAGGAAGGTGTGCCCACATACTCGGTGCCACAGAGCACAAAGAAACCAGAATCGGATAATCCCATTGTCAATGGTGCACATAGTCGGCCGAGGGGGACCGTTTCAAAACTCAATTTTCGACATCAAGTGAACTAATATGAAAAGCAATAAATATAGAATTGAGTTATATCCTGATGCTGGTCCGAAGGACTCTCTGGCAAATGCAAGACATGGGGTTTGGATGAAAATGAGGATGAGGACGAAGGATAAATGGTATTCGATGAAAGTCCACAGTCAGAGATGTTTGCTTTTTCGAAAGCTGTTCACTTGGGCAATGGAGTTCGAAGGAGCCCGAGGAAATCGGGGATGTGTTGTGTGCTCCTTAATACCCTCCATTCTACGATTACGATTGTTTGTATTGTGTGCTCGCATGAAGCAAGGCGTAGAAACTGAACTATGATTGCCGTTGCCATCGGCGGGGATTGGGGTTGGGGTGTGGAAGGAAGGATCTGTAATTTTATTTTCACTTTTATTAGATTAGACATGGATGGCGGATTTTAGTTTGCAAGCAGTGGTGCTTTAGTTGAGACGGAGGTAGTGAGAGTGGCAGCGGATATCCAGACGTTATTAAAGGAAGGACTATGTGAAAAAGAGCTTAAGCTGAGAGGAGTGCAGCAAGGCGAGGTATTCAGAGAGATGCAATCGAATAGGACTTTTTCTATCTTCTGAAACGAAGCGTATCTGGGTTCGAATCGGACCAAGAGCGACACCAAGAACAACATTTGCAGCTCAACTACTAGGAAACAGAAGCCAATTCGCCGTTCGACCCACATGCATCAAAATGTTAAGAATAATAGACTTCAAATTTCGTACAATGATGACATCAAAAACTGTGTGCGCCTTTGACACCTATAGCCTTTGAGGAAAGGCTATATTCGCAGTTAACTCTCTTATAAAACAGTTAGTTTACTCAGTCTAGCTACTATGAATCTTTTGGTGAGATCTGGAGCCGAAATTTTTGCAAGTGAACCTTACGAATTGAGTCGTTTCGTTTTTAGTTTACCTAGGAATAGAACAAGTTTACTATATACAAAGGTTAACATAAATGTGCGCATGCAGACAGCGATACCAGAACGCTGATTTTTTGTCGGAAGATGATAGCCAATGGGAAAGTACCATGTCTGAAGCGTATTCTGTTCTACAGCAAAAGTACTCAGGCGGTTTTTTACTGCCAAAATTTCGTTGTGTTAAATTACTGATTCTGTAAACCATGATTTATAGAGTTTCTGTAGAGGCTCACATAAGACTAAGACAAGTGATACACATTAGAAGCTCTAATAAAATCAAGGGTAGAATCACCCATGTTATAAGCCCATGTATAAACGTTACCAGTGATAGTTAGGGGAACTACAGCTTATCTCTTTAGTGAGCACGCTGTTAAAAGAAACAAGAGTGGACGTGTGGTCTTTGACTTTGCAAAAAAAAAAACATATTTGATAATGCGTTTTTAGTATTTAAATCAGGATTAGGCTATAGAGGAGCACATTATTTTTCATATTGTATTAAAGTTTCATATGTAGGAAATCATTTTCTAAAGAAACAATAATACATTAACTTAAAAACCGTAACACCCGATACCCTCTTTACATGCACTCACACAATCATTTTAAATTACATAAGGAATAATCGTATAATATCGAAAGATCATACATTAGTTAAGTTAGTGTTTTCTAGGCTAAGTACTTTCTGTAAAGTGTAATTTTGTTAAAATAAAACGAAGATTGCAATAAAACGAATTTAGCATGTACTGCGCAATAACTGATATTCACGCGGACGAAGTCGCGGGAGCAGCTAGTAAGAGATAAAAAAAAAAATTCAGAGATGTGTCCATTATGTGGACACATAACATTTTTGATGATGTTGTTGCTATTATTTTCTTTAAATTTACAAATGTGCATGAACGCGCGAAGATGCGAACTTCAAGATTAAGTTCTGAAGCAAAGGCTAACAATTAAGCCTTTAAATGCAGATAAACAAACATTTAAAATTTTATTACACGGTATAATTAATTTGGGGAAAGATCTTTTGAAAGAATATATTCAGCAAACTTTGATACTCCAAACAGATGAACTATTTAGACATTTTTGTGTACATAAGGAAGATACTTTATTAAAATTACTACAACTTGTATCATGAGGAATATTACAGAATACATTGTACGTCTTCAACAATTTGAGCTCAGAACTGATTTTGTCCTTGAACAAATGACAAAGGTGTAGAAATGATAAATGACAAATGTGTGACAAAGGTGTAGAAAAAGTCTTGCTGGAGGCGGCCGTGTTAAAGAACTTATGTTGAATTGCAGCTGACACGGAACTGTGACTGACAGAGTTTTCATTTTACTTTTCGATAGTAATTAACATTTTTTTTACATTTGTTCTAGCAAGTCAACACGAGTCACGTAGGTCACGCTAGTTTATAAAAATGCAATGTTTACCCAACGACCGTAGTTCCTGTCTGCCTCCAAAGGAGTACATTTAAATGTTTCGCTGACAAACAAAAAAAAGACCAAAATGCAATTCAAACAAAACGTATGGTATAATGTGTTCAGCAGCGCACTAAACGGTCTCAACAACTTTCCGAAATATTAAAAATTCCATTGTCGGGCCATGTGGTCCACATCCGGCCAGTGGTGAAGTGGCAATTCGCCGACCATTTGTGAATTGCAATTTTATTTATTGCTCCCTTCCCGTGCACACTTGACGCCTTATTCATATAAAAACCTAAGCACAGTGGCACACGCCAAACTCTTCGTGAATTACATCGGCGACTTTATTGACCTCTTCCAATCAAAGGCTTATAGCCCACTCTCGAACGAGTGCCCCTGTGAGCATCGAAATTATTGCCAGCGGTTAATCTTGGAGCCGTCGACTCAAAGGCACTCGCTGCCCGGCCAAGCACGAGACACGAGATGAACGACGTGTTTCTGTTTCAGACTTTTAATTTATGTTTCAATTCCAATTAGGTGGGAGAAGTACGGAGCGGAATTTTTATACTTGTCGACAAGAACTGGAATAATTGGCTTTCTTCTTCTGAAATTGGATCCAATAAAAATGAACATTCACCACCCCTCGAACCGACACACACACATCCATATGTTCAATAGGAGTCAAAACTTTAAGAAAGAGAAGTCATCGCCACAGTGGCCGCCGCCGTCGTCCTGAAGCTGGACACCCGCAGCATCAACCGCATCCACAAAGAAGTATCCTCTTACCGCAGCAGAGCAAAACACAAAACAACCACCGCAGCGACATCGTCTGCAAGAAAATCCATGTGGCCCCTTCAACGCTATCGCCGTCACCGCCTCCACACCCTACCTCTTCTTCGCCCTCACTCTCGCCTCAATGACTTCGAGAAACGAGAACAACCATCAAGTCGATGGTTGAAGTGTTCGCCTAGCTCGTTGTGTAAATTAGTAACAACCACGTTAAAACAGGAATCTACAATTGGCTGGAGGGGATGGAAATGTATTGTTCTAACATAAGGACCATTAAGTTCTCACGTTTTACGATTTCATTTTCGTTGTAGTGTTGTTGTGGCGTTCCGGGTTCGTTCATTCCTTCATTCGTTTCTTCGATTTTTTGTTGATCCTTGCTGGGGAGGAAGTGTGCTTATTCGATATTTTGTCCTTTGATGGGATTCAATGTTGCCAACTGCACAAGATAATGTGTCTTTATTGCAAGGTGTAGGGTTCCGGAGGCGAAAAAAAAATCTATTTAACCATTCTCTGCAAGTAAGATGAAATTTATTTCTCAACAAAGTCATCGTAACTTCGTCTTCGATCATAAGGTGGCTTCTTATCACAGACAACCCAATTTAGACGCCCATCTGGGCAGCTGCCATTTCCCCCCGCCCATCGATGAATTTAAGAGTAATTCATGAATGTAGCTGAAATACAGGAAGCATTTTGACAGCAAGTCAGGAATCATCAAACACTAACTCATCATTTTTACGCACATTTGTTTGATTTGTTGTTCAAAGCTCAAATAAAATCAAGGGACAAGAGAAGAAGAAGTTGGGTATCTGCATTATCTCATTTGTGCTCCTTATATAAGAAATGCCATATTTGTTGCAATTGCATATGCAAAAGCAATGTCTGACTTTATGATCTTCTTTTACAGATCTTTTCGAACATCTTCAATTTGTGCGTGGGAAATTTCTATCGCAGCCCTGTACTCTTCAGCAGATATTTTTCGAGTGAGAACTTTTACATAGTCCTTACATTTTAAGAAAGTTGACGATTTTGCATAATTTTCCACCACTGTAAAGTGAGTTTTTCCATAATTAGGGCTTTACTTTGTGATACCAAGTATCAGATATACAGTAGATACGAATGTTGGAATCAAGTTGTTTCTTCCACTCCGTGCCTAGGACTTTGATGCTAATCAGTTGAGATCGATTATTTGTTCGCTTGCCTGAGAGCATGACAAAATCCTTATTTGATCCTAACAATAAGAATGTCGTTATGAACATCTTTGAGCGCCAGAGTTGCAGTTTCCACTCTTTGCAACACGTTTACTGAATGTCTAAAGTCCTCCCCAATCGGACAACATGAATCAAACTTTTTCTTTTGGAAATCGACATGTGACGTCAAAAAAAAAATATATATATGCTCCTCAACAGGTGTTCATTGCATCGTCTGCAAAACGAAACGTTTTATCAAATGTTTCTAATCCAGGTGGCTGCACGAATTGCTAACAAATTCATATTGCCGTTCTTAACCTTTCTTTTAGATGATATTGGACATTGTCTCGGACGTGACAGGAATTTTTTGGGCATAAAGTTCGATGTCATGATGACTTGAGAGCTCTTTAACCCGCTCGGTGGTCGATTTTTACCCTTCAAAGGGAAATGAACTATCTAACTGTAGTTTAAGGAGATGACGTCTTAACATGGGTTTTTATGGTGAATTCACAAACTCATATGCATGCAATGATTTTACGCATCTGCCGCCAGCTTTAGAGATTTGTTTTTCCTGTCTGTTGGAATTTTATTTGTGAGGCAAGTCTTAGGCCACGCGCACAGTGAAGCGAGAAAGCAATGCGATATGAGAAGCGATGTAGTGTGCAAATTGGAAGCTGTTCTATTGCTGTAAGAGCTCATATAAGGTTAGGTTAGGATGGTTGGCTGGGGCAACAGAGGCGCAACCACTCTTAGCCCAGACTAGGCCCATTGTGATACCACAATGCGGAGATCCATTCCGCACCCTAATGGAACCAGTTGGAGCTCCTTACGAAGTTACGGATCTGATTGATGCTGATTTTACTCAGATCGCTCAGACTGTCAAGGAAGTGCTTGCCTAGATGAGTTCTGTTACGAAGCGCCAAGGAATCACATGAGCATAAGAGATGGCAGATGGTTTCCACCTCCTCTTCATCCGGGCAACTTCTGCAAAAATCAGACTCCAAGTCTGCTGGCATGTCTGCCGATGGTGCAGTGTCCCGTAATCACGCCTATAATGACCCTAATCGCCGGTCTGTCCATCCGAAGGAGACAGGTAGTGCGTTTAGCATCCAGCGCGGGCCAAATCTGGTCAGAAGAGTTTGGAAGCGAGAAGCTTGTGATACGTTTGCGAGAGGTTGTCAGTTGTCGCATTGAAAATCGCTCCACTGTGCGCACTTGCATAAGACTACATGGAAACAGTTTTCTCGCTTTCTCGCTTCTCGCTTTCTTGCTTCACTGTGCTCGCGGCCTTAGATTGCGGATTGCTACAAGTAACTCAGCAGTCAGCCCACAGGGTATAAAAGGGCCGAAATTCAAGAAAACTGTATTAGTCGCTCTGTGCCAATTGAGAACTAGTGTTAAAAAATATTTAACTTAAATTCGTCTGTTTTGTTTTATTTATTCGCTTGTTGACTCACTTTTCAAGATGAATTGTATAATAAAGAGTGCCGAACAAAAATATTTTCACAGCGATCATTTCTGAAAGAAACCACCTGGCATTAAGAAAAAATGAGGCAACAGTGATTCTTTTTTTACAGTTCTATTCAACACAATATAGACTTTAATTTTTGCAATCTTTTCGTCTGATATGATATTTTTGAATAACAAAAAGAGAAAATTGTATCGCATTTTACATGAACAAGTATAGGCCCACTTCATTGCCAACGCTTTCACCCAATATTGAAAATGTTAAGCTGGGAAAATATTGTTATTAAGTGTAAACATTGTAACTTAAATAAGTTAAGTATTTATCTAAGTTTTTAGTTGACTCTGCTGGAATTTGATCCCATTCGTGCACTAAAATCGATTTCAAAGACATGTTTTTTAAACTTTCCTTTATGGACCAGCCTATCTAAATATTCCCACTAAAATTAAAGCCTAATTGGAGTAGATGATCATTCATGTGCCCTGATGTTCAAAAAAGAGTTATTCCTTAACTTAACTGTATGTTTAAAAGTTTCATTCATTGCAAATTGAAAGCAAGAGAAAAAAAAAACAGATGGAGGTAAGTGAAGGAGTTCCATTTGGACAAAAATATTTAAATGATACGGATACCAATGTCATTCAAATTGATTTTATCGGTTGCCATTTTCATAGTATTCAATTTGTCTTGAATCTCTGCAAGTGTAGATAAGTTACAATAGCATTACCGACATTGGGATTCATTACCTGTTTTAATAATAAAAAAAAGATTATATACTTTATTATCAAAAAATACTGTTTGCTAAGTTGTGTTTTAAAAATAGTTCTAGTGCTTTTAAATTGTTACGGACCTTTAATTAAAACGATTTAGATTCGAAAACAATTCAAGGGGTATTTTGTTTTAGTCGCGGACTAAAATAATACCCTCTGTGAACTGTCGAATCACAAAA
The DNA here is from genome assembly GCA_905187475.1 of Syritta pipiens. Lineage (NCBI taxonomy): Eukaryota > Metazoa > Arthropoda > Insecta > Diptera > Syrphidae > Syritta > Syritta pipiens. The sequence goes on along the minus strand of LR994574.1, from coordinate 31,265,398 downwards.
GCTATCTTTTTTTGGGTGAATTTAAATACTTTCTCGAAATTTTTCTTTACGTAGTTTGTAATAAAATGTTGGTTCAAATTCTTCTAGAAACCCTCTCTTAATGTTTGCGTTCGGATTTTTGACCTATATGGAAAAAACTAAGGGCTGATGATCTGTATAAATGCTAAACTGATTCACTCCATACAAATAATTACCCAACTTTTGCAATGACCAGACATGACTAAAAGTTCTAAGTCATAGAATGAGTAGTTCAGTAGCCGATAGAATTCGAGAAATCGGCGGTGAAAGGAATGCTACAATTGTATGAGAAAAAGCATCCGTCGTTAAATAAAAGTTTTCTGAAATGGAGATATGAGAGGAAAACGTCTTCTGAGGCGGGGATTAATTTAATTTCATCAAAATCGATGTCAAGTCCACTTTTTTATTTATTATTGACTAGCAACCCGTCCTGGCTTCGCGCAGGCAGCACTATATCTAAAGTTTCTTAGTATTCGAGCAATGGAATACCAGAAAGTGTTATTGAATTTAGAAATAATTTGGGGTAATGCACCGCTTCTTCTACATCTAAAGCGCGGTCAGTTAAATAAGCATAGACTTTGCTTTCAGTGAAGCATAGACTTTGCTTTAGTGCGTCTTGTTAGACGTTTTGTGGAGCATTGAAGTCTCGTCCTAAGCTACTTAACTACAATCCATCGTCAATTTACCAGTATTACTCTACTTGGAAACATTGCAAGCACTTGAAACATCGGTACTACAAAATTTTAATGGAAGTTTAAAAGCAGAGTTAGCAGAGTTAGTTCCTGCGCCATCTAAAAGTGTGGGTTCAATTCCAGACGATGCCACAGCAAAAGCAGTCTTCCCGCTGCCTCCAGTAGCATTCAAAAAGAAAATATTCCCCTTGTTATTGTAGACTAATAGCATAATTAAATCATTCTTCAATAAGTCAGTAATGATCATAGTTTTTTTCTCGCATGTATTCTGCATGGTTTGATGTTATATGGCTACTTGAAATAAAATTCCACAGAACATACAGTCGAATTCCTCTATGTCGAAAATCCCTCTAAGTCGAAAATCCTTCTTACCCGAATACATACATACATTTCCAGCCTTAGTCTACTTTCAATACCTCTAAGTCGAGTTTTATTTCTTTGGCTGAAAAACAGACAAAAAAAAATTCCCCTCCCAACTTGTAGCAAGTACGCACACTCGCATTATCTGACTCTCCCATTGGGGTCCTAGACATTTCGCGAACATTCATTTCGTATTGATTCTTGTAGTGCAAACACGTCGGAGAAAAAGCGCAAGTGGTTGCCCTTATTGTTGTTAACCTATGCAAAAAAGAGAGAGCAGACGAAGTTCACAGCAAAAATGAGAATTTGCTTGCGAACAAATCCCTCCACGCGAACATCGCGAGCGAGCATTATCGTTGTCGAGAGCGATATGTACTCGTATCTGAGATGCATTCTTGCTTCATTCAGCGTGTGTATTGGAAGTTTACTTTAAAAGAGAAATATAAAGACGTCTGTCAGTATAATTCCAATTGTAAATATTACAGTCCAAAATAAAGGATTTTCAACACAAAAAAAAAGAAATATGAAACACTCTAACTTGAATTTCCATAACTGCCTCTAACCCGTGAAAATTCGACTTAGAATGATTCGATTGTATGTACTTTGATCAATGTTCCCATAATCGGATGACAGTTGTTGTTGTCTGCGGATCTTCAATCAAATTTTGCGGTAATTTTGCCATGGCAAGAAGGGTTCAGTAATTTTACACAACGAAATTATTAAAGTAAATAAGTGTCCTTGTTATTTTCCTGTAGAACAGAACACGCATCAGATATGTTATTTTCCCATTGGTTATCATATCCCACAAAAAAATACCACGTTCTTTCATCGCTGCCTGTATTTCTGATGTATACATTTATGTAAACCTATACACATACATATATCCATTTTTCACATTTCATATGCCTCTATCCGTACAACACCGTTTCCGCGCGATCATCGTCATGCCAGCTGTGTGCAAATTTGAGTTTAGCAAATAGGGGTTGAAATGAACATAGAAAACACCACTGAGACTCGCGTCGATTTCAGCCAAAATTTTATAGATTAAAAAAATCGTTTAATCAACGATTTCTCGGATTTCACCAACTAATCGATATTTTTATAGCTATTATTTCTTAGTGCTTGCTCCGAGATCTATAAAACTGCGTTTTTAGATTTTCGAAATTCGCATATTTACGTTTTATCGTTTTTGGCCAAAAGCTCCAAAAGTATTGGGGCTAGAATGCTGAAATTAGTTTTTTTTTAATTTACTCATGGAAGCCGATTTTTTGTAATTTTTTCAGATTTTTTGACAAAGCGGTGTGGAAGTTACAGGGCGGATTGGCTTTTCGAAATTTTTCAGAACCATAAAATTGGTTATTGTGAGTCTACCTTAAGAGATACACATATGGCACCACTGACTTTTTTTTAGAACTTTTTAAGACGATCAATTTCCCAGTACATTATTTTTTCGTATCTTTAACTGTTTAGACAGCGCCCGCCTTAGAAGTTTGCCAGTTCTCGACTTTTTTTACTTATCTCAATATACCGTTAGCTTGTTGTGCCTAAATGTCTATAAAATGTAGTCCATACCCATAATAGATACCCAACAATACTACTGGTGAAAACCGCATGCAAATCCGTTCAGTAGTTCCTGAGATTACACTCCCCAAACATTTTTTTCGACTTTGTTTTATAATATTTATAGAAGATATGTACCGATATTTCCATTTTCACCGTAAAATAGTTTGTAAGGGGTTTCGTGATTTGAGCATAGTCTTCTGTAATAACCCGAATGGAAATACCAGAGTCTATAAATAGTTTTAGGAATTTCATAACTGGCAAAAACTTGTACCTTTTTGCGATATGTTTTTATACGTTTACTTAGACAAAGTGTACAAAGCATATTGCATACTTTTAATTTAAGAAACAAATTTTGCTCCGGCTCAATGGGCTTTAATTAAACGGACTGTTATTGGTGATTAAACTGTTTAAGTAGAGAAATGCGGTTGAAACTAAACAATTCGAACTGCTGAGAGAACTAGAGAGACTTGGCAGGCTGTAAACTAGCGCAAGCTGCATGCGTGAGTTATTAAAGCAGTACTCGAGGTCGAAATTTGAACCATAAGTTGACTTAGGTGCATGAAAGACTTTCTTCGCTGAACGCTGCTTTTCTGTAATACAGTTGAATAACTTATAAACAGAGTCAGACATACTTACTGGCAAACCTAAACATAAACTTACACGAAAATAAAAACATTATACACAAAGAAGTATCTCTAAATGAATTTGAGTCCTTAATTTTTTTAAGTAATGTTTCTCAAGTCATTCCCTTTTAAACTGCGTAGACACCGAAAAATGCGAATGCGCACAACGCGCATTTCGACACAAAATATTCCAATCGGAAAACCACTTTTACGAAATGACGCTTATACCAGTGACGCCCCTTCAGTTTCTTTTTTAATTTTAATCTGCTTCTTATTATGATTCAATTTTAATATTTCAATGCAACAAATTAATTCGCATTGTCGTGCAGTGTAGCACTCCATCATAAATCACAAGTACACACCTCATCCCTGTTGCCAATGGAGCACAGCAGAGAGAAAAAGTGAACAAGTTGACAGCCAACCCTCTGACAGTGTTCTCACACAAATCGACTAGATCCCGACCACCCAAGTGTTTAATCTTTCGCCGTATTCGCATATCCCATAACATGTACCATAATCCTCCCGGCTATGAGTCTTCATCATCCTTCCGCCCTCACTCGCCCCACCCGCACTCAGCTGTCAGTCACTTTTCTCCATGAGAACAGCGCTTCTAAACACCAGCCATTGGTGAGATCGCAGAACGTAACGCTGGCTTTACACCGACGACGACACAAGGGACTCTCTGCCGCCCCGCCCACCAGCGCCTAGCGGATGGAACGGAACCAATGTTGACAGCATTCATGTTTAATAGTACAAAAGTAATAAAGCGTCGTCGGTCGTAGTCGCCACATAAAAAATGGTTACCTATCAAACTCAGTGCCTTCCACAGTTTATTATTGTGCACGGTCGATAGAGGGAAGGGAGGCGAGAGGGTGAATGGGTTGTGTGTATCCTCAAGCACGTTGCGACTGCAGTTTCCTTTCCTTCGACCTGTCACATTTGTTTTAGTTTATAATTTTTATTTTCTTAGAATTCACCCAGCTCACCGTTTCATGGCAGAACTCAGGATTCAGGATTCAGAGTTCGAGTTAGTGCATCAATTTCAGTTACAAGTGAAGGGTGGATGGACTTGGGTTTTCATTTTTTTTTTAATTAAAGCAGAGCGAACATTTTCTCATTCATGAGAACGAGAAAGATGTGCGTCAAAAAATTCGTGCTGCCAACGTCTTTAAGGGGGTTTCGGGGTATGATTAAAGGACACGTCAACCATCATCGTCGGGGACAATGCAATCGGCAATCTTGAAAGGAAATCTTTTTCGGTGGATGGAAGAGAGTATTGGTTCCTTCCTGTTGCCGGACGAGCGCATATGTGCTGAAATCACTGACTGACAGAGGACACGGCAGCAGGTTGTGTTTGTGTGTGTAGGAGTGCATGATTCCTGTTTCTGTTTCTGAAGCATCGTGATGAGTGGACAAAAGGATATGCTTCGGGGGTGTGTACCCTCAAGGAAAATCCTTTTACTGTAATTGACAAAAGGAAAGTTGACAATGTCTACTAGACAGCATCGTGCGGCCATTATTGTTGTCACCGCATTCGTGGTAAGCTGCATCAAAATATAGAGGTCGAGGAAAATGCTGGGAGGGGTGTCTTAAAAGCTCGTCATGCTCTGAGGTAATCGACGATGAATTTATGAACTCAGCGGTAATTTTTTTGATTATGGTGCGGCTTGCCCAGAGGTAATTGGGCTCCTTTCGAGGGTATTTGTATTCGAGTAAGAGATAACAATACAGGCGGTCAACCGACTTCAGCATAAAATACCATATAAACTTTGTAGATATGGATAATTTAAGGGACATTCTTTTGAGAATAAGATTGCATCATCAAGATTAAATCATTGCATAGACATTTTGAAGATTAGTGAGTAATCACAAAATAAAGCAATTTAGTAGTTCATCATTGGATAATAAGCGATTTTGTAAAATCACCCAGTGGGCGACTTCGTCCTAGACATAAGCTACGAGCTTTTTGGTCTAATAAGTGTCAAATAAGTGGCTTGTACTGGGCAAGACTTGAGGAAAACAGTTCTAGTCTTGACTCTTCAATTATCGCCATAAAGTACTCTAGAGTAGAATAAACTTTGGTAGCAGAAAACGACAGTTTAGTGATACTAGGAGAAGTAAGGCGTTAATGTTCTTATAAATGGAACTTCTTTTTCCATAAGCCAGATTTAGAAAGCTGCCCCAATTCACTTCTAATCTAACTGAATTCAGTCCCTTTTATCTTTTCTCATCCATTTTTCAATCCAAGCATCATCAAAAAAAAATGTGAACAAATTATAATTTCCGGTTTTGTAAGACACGCAACAGAGTTAAATATCCGTTTACAAAAAAAAGAAACCAAAAAAGGACTCTAATAAATTACCTTTCTAAAAGGATTTTTTCCTTGTTACCTGTTCTCCCTTTGCCGTCCATCACCACCCAGGCAACGGTGAGGATTAATTTTCCTTTCATTCATTTAATTTTCACCTTTCCCGCCACTGTTGCTGCTTCTTATACATACCTCAAGCGGCAGCATGCATAACATTACACCGGTGAGACGTCGGAGACGCCACGGAACCGAAAACATCTTTGAAGGAGCGCGGAAATTCTTCTGGCAGCAGGGATAGAGCCAGTTCACGAATTGGAAAGTGAAAAGAAAGCAAAAAAATGCGCGTTCTCATTTTATCCTTTCGGCACGTCATTTGCATACAAAGTGGATTCAAATAATTTTTTTGTTTTCTTTTTTTCTTCACTTGTTTCGTGAGCTCCTTTTTCAGTTGCTTTGACTTATTAATGGCTTGATAAATGGATAAGAGGCGATAATAGCGATAAAACACATTTTTGATGGTGATAGGGTTCAAATTTAATTTTTTGTTTGTGGGCAGGGTTGGTTAGGGCGGTATGTTGTTTTCTGATGAAGAAGTGGGATCATGAAGTAGTTGTTATTAAAACGCGACGTGTGCGTCACATTTTAGCATGCTTTATATAATACTATTTTTCGACCTCGGAAAAAAAAAAAACAACAAAAAAACAGGAAAACGTTATTTAGTGATTGTCGACTGTGATGAACCTCAGACGGCAGTATCCGCATATGTGTGGACCTAGCTTATCCAAATTGGCTCATTTCCCCCGTCACAAAAGATAACTCGTTTGCAGCATTCTTTTGGTCAATTGAACATAGACTTTTGTAAATCAGCCAATGAACTATACAACCAGGTCAATTTACCTGGTGCCAGCATTAACATTGAGTCAGTGACAGCAACCAAAAAAAAATTATGGCTTCTAGAGTTACGTAAGGTTTGACTATCACCGAAACTTTTGCTCCTGAAATAAGATAGGTGTGCATTCATCGAACGTTCCGAAACAACAATTCATTTTTATTCTGGCACACATACTGTTGACTGACGCAGTTCCAAAAATAATCGATTTTGTGATACGGCTACAAACAAAGAATAGCAGTGGCAGTATGAAATCCACAAAAGTCCAGCTTTAAAACATTAAATGCCAAAATGGTTTTTTAAGTATGTATTGCATATTTTGATAAAATATCAAAAAACTAAGCGTGCAAATACTTTTTTTACCCACTGTATACAAGTAAAACTATTTTTGTGTGTTCTATATTTTTTTAAACCATTTGATAACGATAATAATATATAAAAATTAAAAGTTTTAAAAATTTACGCGAATGATGTGTTTTTTAAATCTTAGCTTAGCCGACACGGGTGATCTTACTGGCATTGAACGTATTAATTAACTCTCTACTGCACTCACTATGTGCATTTTTTTAATTCAATAATACAATAAAACAAAAAATTGTGTAAGCTTTATTTCTTAAACTAACTTAACTTTTGCCATTTGTGACTGCTTATCCAGTTACGCATTTCTTAATTTAACAAAAAAACAAAAAAAAAAACAGCAATAAATAATAGAAATCAGTTCCATGTTTAAGAGTCTTGCAATATTTTTCTGACGTATGTCTCAATAATCATCTCAAAAATAAGTTTTCTTTTTTTTCTTATATTCTATTTTGATCCCAAAGTAGACAAAACGTTTTATTTGTTATTCTTTTATTATAATTCTACTCAGTCTCATCAATTCCAGGCACCTGCAGATGTTCTTTATTCTCGTATTTGAGGATTTCATCCTCGCTCTAATTTTGGTCACCAGGAAAACCATAAGAATATTTTTTCCATGGAAACCGATCGGAAAAAATAACTAATCATACAGGGCCAGAGTATAGTTTTTTCGCGCTTCCACTGTGTTGCGTGCGTTATAATTTGACACATGTGAAGGGGACCTACGGTTTATTGCCGGTTCCGAACGGCGGATTGCGAAAGCTTTCCATGATAGAAGTACTCCAGGAGGATTGTGAGTCGTAAGCTGGAGGTGGGGCTGTGAAAATAGTTTGTGGTGTTCTTTCCCCGGCCTGGATTCGAAGCCGCTTAGCCCGCTCTCGCTTAACAGTCCGACGCACTAACCATTCAAGCCACTGCAAAATGATTGAATATCCATATTTAAGCGAATTGATAAGGAGCCATATATGAATTCAACCAAAAACGTGCCGTGTCCTAAACGCAGCAGTCATAATTAGACATTTAGCACTTGAATTCTACTTACCAATATTAAATCTAACTAAAAAAAATAAATATGTAAACCTGTTGGATAGTAATAATTATTTTTTTAATAATCGAAGAAAAAAGGCACAAACGAGTTGTAATTTGCACAAGTATAAATTTATTGCGTTTGAAACAAATAAAATGCAAATTAAAGAATGTATTTAGCTGTAGAGTGGGCTGAGAACCAGAAAAAATATGTTCGCCCACTACACAGTTGGCCAAAACTCAACGGTCTTCGTTGACCTTGCTTACGATGACGGACGGGATGGACTGGTTGTGTTCAATGCAGCCGGTTCGACCGATCTCAAACAAAGCCTTTAAATTATTTTCTAGCCCATAATGAACAAACTACTATTTTTACAATAATGGGAATGAAAAAAAAAGTAAAAAAGCAAATGGTAGTTATAAATTTCTAGTAGCTGACGTTTAAAGACTGAAAGCATTATACGGTCGCTAAAGGGTTAAGTTATACGTGTATTCACGGTATGAAACTTTGTTTGTCCATGAATTAACTTTAACTTGAAACAAAAACGCATTCGTACAACGATAATAAAATATAGACAAGATTAACAAATAGAATCAATAGTATTTAGATTATTCACAGAAATGCTAAGACTGCTATATCAAATTTAGCACTATACAAAATCTCCAATCCTGAAAATTATTATTTCAACCATAAGCTGGATGGAATGGATTTCCGCCGATTAATTTAGTTTTGACAAAAGCGTGATTTACACGACTAATATAAAAGCGTTATTTTTGCGAATGTCAACCAAATATCCTGTCTGAAATTCCAAATATCAATTTTGAAAGAAAAAAATATGAAATATAAAATGTTAAAACACAAAAGAGTTTGTAATCGCAAAAGCAAATGATTTAGAAGTAGTTTTATATGTAAAAGGCGTCAAACAAGAAATGTAAATCCTGTTCCAAGATTCCAAATAGTAAGTATATAAGTTTTCTTTATGATCTCCAAGATATCGAAATAATATTCATTACTTTTTCTCGCATACACTGCATTCGACGCATCAAGCTACTACGAGGTTGAGTGCTGTTTAACTCTATTTTAAAGTCGATTACCCATTGGTTTGTCATCCTCGCCCGCATTTTACCGCAAATAAAGTTGAGAAAGGAAAAATTTCCATTCCGAAATGTTACCGAGAAGAAAAATATAGTCCTACGCCTTTGTCGCACCCGCCAGCTCAGTAGAAAAACTTATTACTAACGACCATGCAAACTCCTTCCAAGATCATAATTCAAAAACCTGCCCCAAGTTATCAAAGATGCCAGAAGCCTCACCTACCCACTGTAAGCCTCATTGATTTTTCCATTAAATGATGATATCAACTATCGGAAAGTCATTGAGTGGGTGAAGGAATTCGAGGAAAATTAATACGATTGCATACATTAGACGGGGAAGTGAAGCATGGGTAGTTCTGCCGTTAAAAATTTCGATTTTATGATTTATGAAAAAATTTTGATTTACTGGAGTTTTTTTTTCTGTGCCCTCCCATTTACCCCTATTTCAATTAAAGTAACCGAGTGTTTGAGTGTAAGACGAAGCTGGAGTGGATAGAAGTATAGACGAAGAAACAGGAAGTAGAAAAAGGAAAATCCTTTCCTTCGGGGCATGTTGCGCGTGTGGAAATTCTGGTCACGTTCGTCTAATGTCCGTCTTTCCACGCGGGGAAGTCGAAAAATCACGTAAACTCTCGACCAGATTTGTATTTCTCACGATTTTAAAATAAATTCTGCAAATAATGATGTCCTTCCATTTGAAGTGGCCCATTTGGTGGGGGTAAGACTAACAAGCATTAGTATACTTGTCTGTTGGGGTTCTGTCAAAAAGAATCTTGTTTTCCTATATTGAACTCATAAAAAAGTATATTTTTTTGAAGAAGAACTTAATATTTCGTCTATACTGGCTGCCTTCAAGCAGCGTGAAGACCCAGTTCGCAATTTCTGGTTATACGAAGCATCACATACTGGTGACTATACTCTCTGAAGTCTATATAGACCCTCGTGATTGTAGTGATATGCTCTAAGTGGATTAGGTGTTTCTGGTGGTTGGTGCTATGGTAGCCTAAAGCTTAATTTGGTGAGTAACGAGCTCTGCCTTCTTAGCTTTATAAGTCTTCATCATGTTTGTTTGTTTGTTCAATAATTTTCGTTGATAGTTTTCCGATATCGACTCCAGTCAATGACACTGACAGATTTAAGCTCTTAAGTTATCCTTAACCTGCTGAGATTAAGGTCCTTAAAAGGTTATGTTAAAGAGGAAGATTGCAAATGTTTTTAAAAAATCTGCCTTTCACAAAAATTGTATCCGGGCTTAAGAATCCTCCTCCTTATTTTGAAGAAGGGATTAGGACAGAGTTTATGTTTCCACGACCTTACCAAAAATACTAAACTATAGCAATAAAGTTGATACATCATCGTGAGCATTAAAGTTGAGTGAGCACTACGATCTTCCGATGAAACCGTGTAACATGAAAAGGTCTTAAAATGTGCTGTTACGCGGTTGTCCTAAGGAATTTTTTAATCAGACATTTCTATCATTAATTTTACCTAAAATGCCAACGAACTGTTCGTGCGAAAAGGAACTGTTCTTCCAGACTAAGGTGTCCTTAGCAAGTGGCATTGGGTGACAATTTAATTTCTGCTGCTTCTGCCGTTCCATCTTTTGTAGGAGTATATCATGGAATGCGAAAAAAGAATTTCTATAGAGTGGGGGGGTACCTTTGCTGAATTTATTATGGGGGAGGAAGTAAATATTTCTTCTGTGGACGCGGTGGGAAATATCTTTGAACTGTTTGTTTTTTCAACTTTGAAGGTTGTTTGTTGGGAATTGTCTACTAAAGGCCTTTAAAAAGGGTTGTACGACAGTTTTCTTAAGTTCAGTTCCTCATCAATGGCCTCATTCACAAAGATTTTTTGTATTGCAGATCGAATAGAAATTTGTCCCCACTCCAACGATGTCGGAAGTTCACACATCCCTGCCCTAGTAAGGATGAGAAATGTACTCGTTGCTGATGAACTAATTTATACTAAGCGGTAATTATGTAGCTGCTGTTTCTCAAGTACATTATCCAAAACGAAGGCAAAAAAAGTATTAAAGTAATGAGTTCTTGTAATTACATTTGTTTCGACTTGCGAACTTACAAGCCCACCCACCCTCTAAGGGAAAAGGAAACACTGACCAAGTTCGCAGTGCCCACTCCACTGCAAATATTGTTTTTATTTTTTTTCCTTACAGCTGCGTTTGCTTTTCTTTACTGTTTTTTCTTACATTTTCAATAATTTTTAGCGTTCTATTTTCCACGTCGACAATTTCATAAATGCAGATGGTCTGGCTCTCGTTGTCGTTACCAATTTGACCCACCGCAGTCGAGTGGATGACGCTGTGCTCGTGTATATCCACGTTGGAAACTCATTAAAACTTTTTACAGGCCATTTAAAAAGCAATTTGAATTTAGGAGTTTGAATCAAACAACAACACTAACAATAATAACAAAAACAGGAAAAGCGACAGGCAGCATCAGAAAGCGTTAAAAACGAAGAACACCGAAGAGTCCAACACAAAAGTTTCCAATGAATTTGTTTTGGGATTTTAATTTTGTATTTCTCTCACGCAGAAGTTACACAAGGACCAAAGGACAAAAACCATCTGCAGATGCATAATGGAAATAAATTTAATTTTCCACTCGAAAATTGTGAATTGAGTAATTATTTCTGTCACCGAGGAGTGACGTGGGAGTGGAAAGTATTTTTTTGCTCTTAGTTTCGGGACGTGCACGTGGATTTTGATAATTGCGGAAGCAAAGTAGACTACAGTTTGATTTGATTGACATCAATTGTTTAAGATAAGCACGACAGGTTTAATTGCATGCACACAAGACCGTAATTAAAAATACTATGCCAGCTTATAAAAAAGTGGATCTGCCACGTACAATCCTTTGTTTCTGCAATGTCCATTTTTAAGATATTTTTAAAAACTTTGAGTCATTATTTCAAAGTTTTTTTTTTTCTAATAAAGAAAAATTAAAATTGTTAGGAACAACAAACAATTTTCACGGCCCCACGTCCAGCGAATGACTAACAATCCTCCTGGAGTATTTCTGTGACGACACTCATTACACCCAAGTCGAATTTGCAATATCTCAGTTTCTTAGCAAAATAAAAGATATAGGGGTAGGTTGCGTGAGACAAAGACATCTACAAATGTGCCTAACATTTGTCCGACTCTGGAAGTTCCAACCAAAAATTCAGTTCCCCTTCTGCATGGTTCTGGATCAAACATTCTAAACACGCAGTTAAAAGTGAATTATTTAATTGAACGTCATTCTGACCAAACTAATAATTACTCCACTCTCCCTCCCCTCTGCGATTGGTGTAACGCCATGGATTCATAAAAAAACGCCACGCATTTGCGAGTGCATGTGTGCGGGTGTAGTCAGATAATTTGATTGCACGCAATAAATTCATTTTCTCCCTCTGACCGAGTTAAGTTAATAATGTTTTCATTCACACAATTCTCTAATCAAATTAAATCAAAATCGTAATGGAAAAAGGGGAAGAATTCCCATTCGACCAATAAACCAAATAAACGTGTACCTACCGCAGGCATTCCCCATCCCACCGCCACTAGCAATGTGCCGCACACACACACATGCTTAAGCTCCAATTGTGGATAGAGACTTAGTTAGGGGTACATGCCAAAGCGCACAGCTTCCTCGGTACATACCATCGGAGAATAATAAAATAGTTTCGAATGGGAAGAGAAATGAAAACAAGGAGTAGGGCTCATTGGATGATCCCATAAGTAATACGGTATATTTGAGGGCAATTTCAAGGATAACGCAGGCACTTTTCCCCAATGTAATCGGGTCAAGGTGTGGGGATTGTGCGGTGCTTTGTCATTTTCAATGTTTCAAACATTTTTAAAGGTAACGACGTTGGTTGGTATGTGAGCCTACTTAGAGTGGCGTGGAAGTTAGCTCGATGTTTGTTTACAGGTTTACCGGAGTCTAAGAGGACTATACAAAGGATTTTGACAGTCAGCGATTGTGGAAGAGCATTTGAAAATTCATATGAGCGCTACGCTTTGCCACTTTATAGCACTTTTTATCAATGTGGAGATGGAATTATAGCTTGTCATTCGCAGACTCTTCCAACATCATGTTAAACCTGTTTTAACGGGGTGCGGAATAATATTGTTTCACATTTTGTAAGGTTAATTTTCAGCTTCCATTCAAAGCTACAAGCTTATGAAAATTTTTTTGAAGCTCTCTTTGAATCTCCTAAATTTTATAGCCGCTGCCTACGTCGTCACTAAACGCTATCGAATTACTCATTCCGCTCAGAATTTAAGAAATGAACTTAATTTAAAATGGTGAAAAGAAACCTAATTATCTTTTCCAAAAAAGGCAAAGAGGCCGTTTTGCCCACAAAGAAGTCATTCTGTGAAATATTGATCAACGTTATTAGAGCACTCCTTGACATCGCATCATCAATAAAACAAAATAGTGTCTAAGGAAATTATAAACAAATTTTCTTAAAATTCATGTCTGTGCAATAGCATATTTTAAGAGTTTCGTCAATTTAGGCGGAGAACTGGTAACTTCTCCAGCAAGGGACCATTCCTAAAGCGACTAAGCAAAGTTGTTTATGTACGACATTTACTTAGCTTAATGAACGGACCTTTTTCGTCGCATCAAAACTCAACAATTCAGTATGAGATTCAGTGCATAAGTGGTATGCAAGCTTTTCTGATTTAACTAACCCTGAGTAAAGCACTTGTAAATTTTGAGTCCCATCTAGAATTTATTGTAGTCGTAGTAGAGTTAGGCCGTACTTTAAATATTTATATAGAAATATAAAACTAAAAGGAGTAAATCTTTGCAAAGTACCAATTATTGGGCTTTCAGCTATTTTGGTTTAGAGATGTTGAAAAGGTTTCCTACTAACTATAGATTACAAATTCACTAAATATGGATTTAGATTGCAATTTTTTTTAGCAATTCGACTTTCCGTTGATGGATGCAATTCATGATGCATGAACTGACAGGTGTTTATCTTAATTAAAAACAAGAAAAAATCACTCAAACAGGTCCACCTAAGTCTTCCATTTAAATCAATTCGATTTCCTATTCGTCCTGAGGAAAATATTCATCTAAACATTTAGACATCAACAAAATCAATGTTTGATGAGACAATACCGCGTATTAATCGACAAATTGACGTCGACAAAAAAGGATATGGATCTCTATATCAAGCAGAGTCCTGGGACGAGATACCAGCAGCCTCCTGTCTATGCCGGACACAGATGGACGATTGTCCGATGTATCGTGGAAAAATTTACATAGCAAAATATTGAATTGAAAATTGGATATTCAGGAACGAGCCTGGCCACCACCCAGACCACCCTCTACACTCGGTCTTCATAAAATTCCAGTGGCAATTTGTATCGAGTCCTTCATCAGAAAAAAAGAACCATGCTTCGCTTGGAGAGCCAAAAACTAAAAAAAGAGCAACCGCAAATGTATCATCGATATTGTCGAATCCTTTGCATGGAGTGCACTCATGAATATTCAAAATGCTTAAATCTCGACGTGTCCGCCAACAACACCTACACCAAGGGATATTTATGTTTCCTTTCTGCTTCAGCCACCAGTCGAGTGGCTCGTGTTCTATGTATGCTGTTTGATTTTCTAGGTTGATTTTTTTTTTCATCGAGCTTCAATTCTGGGGGGACATGTTGCTGGTTGGGAATGAAATGTTAGCTGAGGTTTTAGAAATACAACAAGCTGATGTTTTAAAAAATCGGCAGTTTTATGCGTAATCAGTTAAACGATTTTGGAATAAAGAAATTAAATTTGATTGGCGTTAAAAAATTTTCGTCAGTTAAGCCACTTGAGGAACGCGGAACAAGGGTCATGTTGAGGGTTATGCTTATAAATGCAAAGTATCACGATAGAAAGAAAAGTAATAAGATCCAACAAGGCGACCTAGTAAGTCAGCTATTCAGTGGTGATAGATTTTATGGTAATTTGCCTTTGGATTTTCTAACGCAGTGAACCCTCGTGATCTTAGACCTGTCAGCCTACTTTTCAGCAAAAGCTGATTGACGCTTACATCCGCTCGCACATCGGTAATGGCCTGCAATCAAGCTCTCAACACCGAGACAGCCTTACACACTCTCGTCACCACGATTAAAAGACCCCTCGATTTCAGACAGTGCACTTTGGTGGCATTCTTGGACATTAAGGGAGCTTTCAGCAAGATTGAGCATGGAGCAAACCTGCGCTTCCTGGCAAGTCTCGGAGTCAAATCGCAACTTATCAGACTCATTGGGCACATGTTGACAAGCAGAGTTATCAACTCCAAATTTGGTGATTCTGTGATTCGTAGATCTGTCAACAGACAACAGGGGTGCTTTTCCCCTTCTATGGAACCTTGCGGTCACTGAACTGCTGTTGTCACTGGAAGGTGCAGGGTGCAGGGTGGTAGCCTATGCCGACGATGTAGCCATAGCGGTCTCAGGAAAATTCCTCTCCAGGCTTAGGGACGTTATAAGTAGCACTCTTTCCAGCTCATCGCCTGGACCAGAAAATGTGGACTCGGAACTAACCCGCAGAAAACAGAACTGGTTCTCTTCACTAGGAGATATACAACATTGACTCTATCACACAGTCTGGTGTGACGCCTCTAATTAAGGATAGTGTGAAATTTCTGGGTATTATTCCCGATAAGAAATTAAGATGGAAACCTTTAGGGTAATTGTCCAGCTGACGAACTCACCAGGCATGCGATCATAATTCTATTACAATCCTGAAAGGAATTACCGATAGCTACAATCAAATTAGCCTTAAAATACCAATCACAGGTGGCAAGAAGGCTCAACATGTCTACATTCCAAGCAAATTTGGTCCGCACTGGATGCTAAACACATAACCTCCTCCGAATTGGCAGACCGGCTATAACCGGCGGGTTATGATAGGCGTCATTACGGGACACTGCACCATTGGCAGACAAGCCAGCAGACTGGGAGTCGCTACCAATGACTTTTGCAAAAGATGCCAGGATGAGGAGGAGGAGGAAAGCATCCCACCACATCTAGGCGAGAACTTCCTTGATCCAGATCCAGATCTGTAGCTTCGTAAGAAGCTCTAAATGGATTCATTAGGGTGCGGAGTAGATTTCAGCGATGTGCTATCGCAATGGGCCTAATCTGGCCTAAGTGTGGCTGTGGGCTTTAGTTGCCCCAGCCAGCCACTCTAACCTAACCTTACCTACTAAAGCAGTTTTACTCCAATGTTTACTTATCTGCCAATACTTGAATGCTCTTTGGTTGATACTTTAGAATCTTTCTTCATTTGTTCTAAAAATTATGCAAAGTCAGCATAATTTCTTTTTGCTTTCGTTTAAGATCTCTAATATACTGCAGTTCGGATTTGTGAGGATGAGTCGGTCAGTGGGTCAGTCAGATTTCTCGTTGAGATTTAAAAGTATTGTTAACATAAACTTTCTGCGATTTATTTGGATTTTGATTTGTAACAATAATTATCAACAAAAAATTCGTCAGGTTGCAATAGGTAGTAGTATGCACGTCTGCAGTCTGTCAGATGTTAAAGTTTATTAAAATACGCGGCGACCAGCAAAAACTTTGAACCAGACACATATTAATAGATATTGAAGAAGCCGCCTTGAATATAAAATCCTATTACCAACTACTTAATCTTCCGTCATTGGCACTCGTTTGCCCACCAGTGCGACGGCCTCTCTTCAAAAGCTCGAATCCTCTTTTAATTACCAACGAAAAACTTTTAATGGATTTCATTCAAAGCCGCAGGTAATTTCTTAGAACAGATGAGTTCATTAATATTTAATTTAAACCCACCAACATTCCGCCAAGAAATCGCCTCAGCTCGGCCCGCCCTCGAAAAAGAACGATATTTACTCATGTACAGCCGAATGCTCTTCATCACACAGAGCAACAGTTTGCCAGTCAAGGAAAAGTTAAAATCATCATTTAAGTTGATAAATGGCCAGCAAAGAGCTCTCGAATTTGTATCCTCTGCTCCCCCACCCCTCTTGAAGAGCTATTAAGGCTAATTCAGACGAAAAGTGAAAAAAGAACGAAGTCAAGTAGAAGTCTTGCTGTGGTCTGCGTTATCCTTGAAGGATGCAGCTACGGTGGACGTTTTAAAGTGCAAAGCAAATGGTTGAAAGAACACGAGCAATAAAAAAAGGGAAATACCAAAGGACTCTTCATAGAATTTACAAACCGATGCAACAGCAGGAGAATATTACGCTTTGTGGAGCCTGATGATGGTGAAAATGTTTTTTCAGCGTATTTTTTTTTCTTCCAGCTAAAAGTCCTGCGACAACAGTCCGAATGACTCGGACTGTGTGACTTTGCGCAGCGAAATCCTTTTTAAACATAATTACACTCGCCAACGGAACTTCGCACCGCGAAAAGGATAGATCCGTTTTTATGTGTGCTTTTTCTGTGGTTAGTTTTGGAGTGAGCGACTGAATTGCAAGGCCGCTTTCGGTAGTCACCGTCGATTTTTTTTAAGGAGAAAAGTTTGAAAGAAAATAACGATAAGGTGCTGCCTAAAATGCTAGGGACATTCGACTATAAACCAATGCACTTCAAATAGAAAAGGCTGAAAACTTAAAATTTGGGCGACAATTCCTTTATTTGTTTAATATAACGTGCAACAGGAAAGTATGGCACGAACAAATATGAAGACAATGTAGAATTGTAAGAATGCTCCATTCAAGTCCGCAAATTTTGAGAGATTTTCATATTTTACCTCTAACAGGATACTTTTACAAATGAAATTGCGAAGAATTTAGTTTATTATGTTTTTTTTTATTTATTTGCGATGTTGTTTTGCGAATTGTTTTACTCTCGCGACGAAAGATTCTTTCTGCCGTCAATAGATTAATATTTAAGATTTGAAAGTAACAGAAACAGAAATAAATAAATGTGTTGTGACTTAGGATTCATACAAGAAACCTAAGTTCAGTGTAAGTGAAACTTGCAATTAGTATAACCTTAGGTGTGAGTTACAGTGTTGAGTTACAGTTACAGTGATACGACATGTGTTTTGCTGTTTCTTCCTCCTCGTTACACATTCGGCAGGTTTCATCTTGTGTTATGCTAACGGTTTAAGGAGCTTGTTGATCAGGAAATGTGCAGTAAGAAAGCCTGTAACTGTATAAATCTGACTCCTAGTTGTTTCGTTTTTGTGATGGAAGTAGTTTGTGGATTGCCTGTTACCTTCTGTTTGTGACACTTCTCTTCCCATTTGCTGATCATGCGAGACGTGTGAAATTTCTTGACTGCACTTAATAGTTGAAGATTGATCAGAAACAATTTCATCGAGCTGTGAACCAAAAAAAAAAAGAAAAAAAATTAGATATTTAGAAAGCAAAATAATAAAAAATGGGTCGTCCGTCAGGTCCATCACCTGATTAGATGATCCGAACATATTTTGGTTGCAAATGTTGGAAACGTACAGAATATTTTAAATGTATTTTTTGTACTTTTTCAACTTAAATTTGTTTTATCACCTACAGATGACATATAAAATGAGTTCTCTTTTCATTACGATATTTGTAGACAGTGTACATAATGGTAGGTCACTCTCTTCATTCCAACTACTATTAGTGGACATTAAAATATTCTAATATACAGTAGAATCCCGATTATCCGGACTAATTGCTGTCGGTAGACATCCGGATAATCGAAGATTCGGTTAATCGAATGTATGAAAAAAATCAATTTTTGCATATTTTGCTGCATACTACCTAATTTAATAAAATTTTAATTTCAAAATAACAAAAACTAAAAGGTAAAGTACAAACTTAATCAGTTAAGTTGCGTTAAATACATTTTTAGTAATCGTCATTTGAGTTTTTCTCTTCATTGCTGCTACATTACTAGTTCTTTTAAGCTGTAGGAACGTTATAGTATCACACGCAGTTTTTCGAACTAAAGCTGTTTTTAGTGCTTATGGAATTTCAATCTATATGTACTTTCTAAATCTACGTTTTTTTCTGTCCATCTTTTTGCTTTCTTATGGTAGTTGCATGACTTTAGTCTTTGTTGGCTGGTGTCAGCTTTTTAGTCACTTAGCTTACAGTCAATTATCCAGACTAAACTAAAACTAAAACACTAAACAGCAGTCAATTGTAAATCATAAGATAAAGTGAGTGATTTGAATGACTAGAAATGTTAGAAGACTGAAGAAGAGTCAATAAAGCAATAAACCGTTTCATTCCGTTTTTTCTATAAAGTGTAAATTACACTTACAAAAAACATGTACTCATTTGTGCACCTCACTGTACATTCCAGACTTTTTTCAGATTTTTAGACCAATCTGTCTGGAAATGAGAGGGGATACGCCTTTTTTTCGACTTTAAAGCTTAATATCTCGAAAACTTAGCTTCCAAATGAAAACTTTATTTCACTTTAGAAGACCTATCCGATGGTACCTCACTTAATAAATTCCCGTGAAATTTTTCTCAAAAAAACTTAGTAATTAATTTATTTTAGTATGAATAAAAAATCGTACACGATTTTTGGATAATTTTGGGGTATTGCGATGAGTTGCCCCATAACTCCAATTTTTTTTTAAGGATTTTATTCCGGTTGAAACAAGACGCAAGTTGGTAGTGGCATTAATAGTCCCAATTATCATGTATGCTGATGTAGTCTACAGCGCCCTTGACTCCCTATCACAGCACAAGCTACAAGCAGCTTTCAACGATGCGGTGCGCTATGTATATGGCCTTCGTAGACACGACCATATTTCTGATCACTGTAAAAAGCTCCTAGGATGCACTCTGCAGCAATACATCGATACAAGAAACTGTATTTTTTTACATAAAATCATTTACAATAAATGTCCGACCTACTTATTTAACAAACTCGTCTTTAATCGTTCAGTAAGAAACTTAAATATCGTTCCTTTTCAACACCTATATTTGAACTCTAGCCGTTTATTTTTCATTTATGCTGTCAAACTATGGAATTCACTACCACCGCGAATTAAATTCATTTCGAACCACGCAAATTTTAAAAGTGAAGTCCTCTCGCATTTCTCATCCCCAACAACCCATTCATAACCCCTCCTCTGTTCCCTAAAATCTCTACCTTTTAAATAATTTAAGAAATCTATTTATGTATATTATTTATCTATAAATATTATAAAACAAAGTCGAAAAAAATGTTTGGGGAGTTTAATCTCGGGAACTACTGAACGGATTTGCATGCGGTTTTCACCAGTAGTATTGTTGGGTATCTATTATGGGTATGGACTATATTTTATAGACATTTAGACACAACAAGTTAACGGTATATTGATTTACGTAAAAAAAGTCGAGAACTGGGAAACTTCTAAGGCGGGCGCTGTCTAAACAGTTAAAGATACGAAAAAATAATGCACTGGGAAATTGTTCGTCTCAAAAAGTTCTAAAAAAAAGTCAGCGGTGGCATATGTGTATCTTTTAAGGTAGATTCACAATAACCAATTTTATGGTTCTGTAAAAATTCGAAAAGCCAATCGCCCTGTAATTTACACACCGCTTTGTCAAAAAATCTGAAAAATTTACAAAAAATCGGCTTCCATGAGTAAATTTAAAAACAAACTAATTTCAGCATTCTAGTCCCAATACTTTTGGAGCTTTTGGCCAAAAACGATAAAACGTGAATATTCGAAAATTTACATAAATGTACACATTAAAAATACAGGCAGCGATGAAAGAACGTGATATTTTTTGTTGGAATATGATAGCCAATGGGAAAATAACATATCTGATGCGTGTTCTGTTCTACAGGAATATAACAAGGACACTTATTTACTTTGATAATTTCGTTGTGTAAAATTACTGAACCTTTGTTGCCGTGGCAAAATCACCGCAAAATATGATTGAAGATATGTTGTACCGCAGACAATAACAACTGTCATCCGATTATGGGAACATTGATCAAAGTACATACAGTCGAATCATTCTAAGTCGAATTTTCACGGGATAGAGGCAGGTATGGAAATTCAAGTTAGAGGGTTTCATATATATTTTTTTTTGTTGTTTTTTTTTTTTGTTGTTGAAAATCGTTTATTTTGGTCTGTAATATTTGCATTGGGCGGCGTAACAGCCCGTTGAGAACCAGAGCCTAGCTTTTTAGCTGTGTAATGCCGGCTCCGAACGGCGAATTGCGAAAACTTTTCGTGACAGAAGTACTCCAGGAGGATTGTCAGTCGTTCGCTGGAGGTGGGGCCGTGAAAAATGTTTGTGGTGTTTTTTTTCCTCGACTTTTTCCCTAAACTTCCAATACACGCGGTAAATGAAGCAAGAATGCATCTCAGATTCAGATTCATTTTTCAGATTAAAAGCCGATTATTTGTGTGTGCGCGATGCGAATAGAGATGGCTCTCGACAACGATAATGTTCGCTCGCGATGTTCGCGTGTAGAGCCATGTTTGCAAGCTAATCCTCATTTTTGCTGTGAACTTCCTTTGTATTGGGCGGCGTAACAGCCCGTTGAGAGCCAGAGCCTAGCTTTTTCGCGCCTCCACTGTGTTGTGCGCGTTATAATTTTGTCACATGTGGAGGGGACCTACTATTTAATGCCGGTTCCCAACGGCGAATTGCGAAAGCTTTTCATGACAGAAGTACTCCAGAAAGGTTGTCAGGCGTTCCCTGGAGGTGGGGCCGTGAAAAATGTTTGTGGTGTTTTTTTTTTTCCCCGAGCTGGATTCGAACCCGGGTACTCTCGCTCAACAGTCCGACGCACTAACCGATCGAGCCAACGGCGCCCTGTGAACTTCCTTTGCTCTCTCTTTTTTACATAGGTAAACTACAATAAGGGCAACCTCTTGCGCTTTTTCTCCGACGTGTTTGCACTACGAGAATCAATACGAAATTAATGTTCTCGAAATGTGTTCATCGTCTAGGACCCCAATGGGAGAGGCAGATAATGCGAGTGTACGTACTTGCTACAAGTTGCGAGGGGACTTTTTTTTTGTCTGTTTTTTAGCCAAAGAAATAAAACTCGACTTAGAGGTTTTGAAAGGTTTCGACTTAGAGAAATTCGACTGTATGTTCTATAGAATTTTATTTCAAGTAGCCATATAACATTAAACCATGCAGAATACATGCGAGAAAAAACTAGTCTACAATAACAAGGGGAATATTTTCTTTTTGAATGCTGCTGGAGGCAGCAGGAAGACTGCTTCTGCTGGGGGATCGTCTGGAATTGAACCCACACTTTTAGATGGCGGAGAAACTGCTAACTCTGATTTTAAACTTCCATTAACATTTTGTAGTGCCGATGTTTCAAGTGCTTGCAATGTTTCCAAGTAGAGTAATACTGGTAAATTGACGGGGGATTGTAGTTCAATAATTTAGGACGAGGCTTCAATGCTCCACAAAACGTCTAACAAGATGCACTAAAGCAAAGTCTATGCTTCACTGAAAAAGTCATACTTATGGCTGCACATAAAAAATCGGAAGAGATAACACATCACTTTCCAATAATATGCTTCAAATAAGACCAGAAAAGTTTGAAGTAAGAAATGGGAAGGCAAATTTCAGAAATATCTTTTGTTTTGTTGCCGAATATTTTAGAAATGATTGAGAAGGTATATTCGGATATTGCAAACTTATATAATAATTCATTTGGTTTGAGGGAAGGGCTAATTTGTGGCAGACAAATAAGCAAGTCAATTAAGTTATTGATTCAGTTCTTGCCAAATGTGATTCATCATCAAAAGTCTATTATTTAGCTGACCGCGCTTAGATGTAGAAGAAGCGGTGCATTACCCCAAATTATTTCTAAATTCATTAACACTTTCTGGTATTCCATTACTGGAATACTAAAAAACTTTAGATATATAGTGCTGCCTGCGCGAAGCCAGGACGGGTTGCTAGTAAGTTATAAATTTTCAAATTGTATAGTTTCAACTAAATTTGTATCTAAGTACTATAAAAGATAATAATCTTATTGTACATCCCTTTTTAGTAAATGAAATGAAATGATTTTTTTATTCTAGAAAATAAGGTGGGGCACACAAGTCAGTTTTTGGCAGTTTGTTGGCTAAAAACTTCTTACCAATAAGAGTAAGGTGATTACCATAGCATAACTTTTTGATCTAACTATTCAATGATACCCATATCAAGGAACTAATAAAAGAAATTAGTTTTTTTTAATTTAGTATTGGTACTTGGTTTTTTGCTAATATGACATTTTCTGAAATTTTTTTACCTGGACTTTCTTTGGTCAAGTGAAATACATCTTTTGTCTAAGTTTTATTTCTTTATTCTTTGTGGTTCGCCAATTACCAAAATTACCAATGTTTGGGTTGCCTAGACAGATCTTCAGTACAAATTTCATCCCTTAACTAGAAAGGACTTATAAGCTATAGTCAAATATGTAAAAGGCGACAGACAGATATCGATAGTTAGATATCGAAGTTTAGTTAGGTTTAGTAGGGCTACAGCCACATTTATTCGATTAAGCAAGCCAAAATCTTAATCTAACTTATAACTTAACAGAAAAACTTCACCTAACCTAAACATTAGCAGAAAAGCATGGTAGTTTTAGCGATGGGATTGGGTACGCGAAGAAGACGAGAGAGAGTAGCGGGAGTGAGGCTAAGGTCAAAGGTAACCACGCTATTACGCAGCATACGCGTAATCGGTTCATTTGAACCGTAGGAGTTGTGGTGGGAGGGGAGGTAAAAAAGGTGCCACGTGGGTTTGTGTTGAAATGAATGGACATTAGGATGTTGGGGCAGTCAGTGAGTCCTTTTAGGAGACGGAGAATAAAAAGAACGTCGGCGGAAAATCTGCGAGATTTGAGTGATTTTAGGTTGAGGCGATTAAGCAGGTCTTCATAGGGAGGAAGTATTACGGGGTTATGCCAGCGAAGACCACGAAGGGCAAACCGTAGACAACGACGTTGAATACTCTCGATCCTAGCAATATGAATACTTTGGTAGGGAGACCAGACTTGAGAGGCGTACTCTAGAATAGGGCGGACGAAGGTTATGTAGAGAGACTTGGTCACATATGGATCGACGAACTCTTTTGACCATCGTTTCACAAAACCTAGTGCAGAGTGGCTTTGTGAATAATTTGGTCCATGTAAGACCGGAAGTTGAGTTCACTGTCGCATTCTACTCCTAGGTCACGAATTGAGTTTACGCGGGAAAGTGGGTCACAGTGAAGGTAATGGACTGTCATTTTGAGATGTTGAGGACGAGGCAATTTTTTTTTTTTGCACCAAGTTGCTAAGCTAATTGTAAGCCAAGCTCCAGAGTGAGCAGACGTGTTCTTCACAGCGGTCCGAGCAATCAATTACCACTCAAATCAAATAAATAAATATAAAAATAAGCTATTCAAATAACGTTAACGTTAGTTTGTATTTTAAATTAGAATTAAATTTAATTAAATTTAATTTAATTTAAATTTAATTTAATTTTTATTTTTATTTTATTCCATTTGAATTTTTTTTTTTTTTTCCTTTTATATTTTTATTCTATTTTATTTCTATTTTTATTTCCTTTTATTTTTGAATTCTTTCTTTTATTATATTAAACTTTAAGTTAAGTCTGAACCCTAAGAGTGGGAAGATGAGTGTGTTGAGATCGCCCCCAACTGGGCGCGATCTTAATGCCTTTCCGGAACTCAGTTTCCAACAAAATATTGCCACGATGATTGCAACTACAGCAACATCAACTAGCGTTGTAACAACATTTGCCTCGGCATTTGCAACAACAACAACGACTTTAAGTTCTGGACAAGTTGCCGCTACTCCGCTTATCACAAGCACAAAGGTAACAACAGAATTAAGCAAAAGCAATACTCCTACAACCGTTGTAAGCCATGCACATGAGAGCAACCTAACCCCAAGCACTAGCAGCAAACGTGCGCGAGTTTCACCTCACAAAGCAGAGGCAAAAACGAAAAAACCAAAGACGAGAGAACAGCCTACACTGAACTACTGGCTAAGTAAACCTAAGCAGGATACCTCGTCCAACCGCTTTGAGCTACTAGCAGTAGAAGACGACCAATGCATTAACGACATCAACGACAAAAACGACAACGAAAAACAAAACTTAACGACCAAAAAAATTAATAAGCCCCCCCCAATATATGTACAAGAGGTTGAGTGCGTCCAGACCCTAACCAGGGCTCTTAATAAGGAAGCAACTTCAAATTATGAACTCAAAGTGCTCGCAAAAAATCAGATACGAATACTGGCAAGCGAATCAATTTATTACACAAAAATAATAAAAATGTTGAGACAAAAAGAAACCAAATACTTTACGTTCAAACCCAAGGAAGAAAGGGGGCTTAGAGTCATATTAAGAGGAATGCACCCATCAACAGACTTAGACGATATAAAACTCGAACTAGAGAAACTAAACCACAAGGTCATTAACATTCACAACATTCAACAAAAAGGTACGAAAATTCCCCTTCCTCTTTTCACAATCGAGATCGAAAATAACAAAAACAATAAAGACATATACAACATAACACGCCTCCTAAACTGCGTAGTCTCTTTCGAAATACCGCACCATAAGAGAACTATATCCCAGTGCACAAACTGCCAGAAATATGGCCACACTCGGAACTTCTGCACAATGGACGCAATCTGCGTAAAATGTGCAGGAAAGCACAAGACTAGCGAGTGTAATATAACAAAGGAAGAAAAAAGTCCGAAATGTGCCCTCTGTGGAGGAAACCACACGGCAAACTATAAGGGATGCGAAGTTTATAAAGCCCTCATGATTCAACGCTTCCCTCCATTGAGACCGAGAGAAAGCACGAACATAACAAACCAACCAAAGGTACCACAAAAAACAGCTAGCCAACCAGCAACAGTTAAACCAAGCATAAGCTACGCAGACGCTATCACATCAGACCTGATCAGTTCCCCAAACAAACAATCCTTACAAACGTCAATAACCCAAAGAACAGTTGCTGAACAATCACAAAACACTAACGAACAATACTCCTCCGACATAAAAGAACTTAAAGACATGATAAAGCAACTAGTAACACAAATGACCAACATGCTAAACCTCTTAACATTACTCATCACCAAACAAAATGAAAGTAAACAATAAGTGCCTTAAAATGACTATTTGGAACGCTAACGGACTTCACCAGCACTATATTGAACTGAAGCAATATTTAAAAGATAACGAAGTTGACATCATTCTTATTGCTGAAACCCATCTGACGGAGAAAAAGCGTTTCCACTTCCCTGGGTATTCAACTCTGTGCACGAATCATCCGGATGGAACAGGACATGGAGGATCCGCAATCATTGTAAACAGCCAAATACAATTTATTGAGCTCAATAGCTTCAAAACAGACTATATTCAATCCACATCAATTCAAATTCAAGACGCACATGGACCAATGGTTATATCCTCTATATACTGCCCACCAAAACATAAAATAACTACTCCACAATATGACTCTTATTTAAAATCATTAGGTGGCCGTTTCCTTGTGGGAGGGGACTTTAACGCTAAACACACAGACTGGGGATCAAGACTCGTTAACAAAAAAGGCAAAAATCTTCTGGACGCAATCAATAGGAATAAGTGCAAACATGTAAGCACAGGTGAACCAACATACTGGCCCACAGACACAACGAAGAAACCTGACCTTATTGACTTCTGTATCGTAAAAAACATCAATTGCCAGAACTTGGAAATAAAGTCTTCTTTTGACCTATCCTCAGACCATTCCCCAATTATTTTAAAATACTGCACGAGCCCCAAAAAAGTACAAGCACCCACTAGGCTGTACAACTCAAAGACTGACTGGGCTGCATTCCGCCAATATATAGACACGTCCCTCAAAACAGACATTCCCCTCAAACAGAAAGACGACTTGGAAAGAGCAATTATTTACCTAAATGACCAAATCAACGAAGGGGCCTATAGAGCAACGCCCTCTATAGGCACAGAACCCCAAGGCGTTCGACCAACTTCTACGATTGAAAAGTTCATAAAGACAAAGAGAAAATTAAGGAAAAAATGGCAGTTGACTCGAGCACCCACTGACAAGACAAACCTAAATAACATAACTAAACTACTAAAACTTAAACTAAAGGAAGCTCACGAAAGTAACCTCACAACCTACCTTAAGAACCTAACTCCAACATCTACGACAAACTACTCATTATGGAGAGCAACCAAAGATATGACAAACAAAATGCAACACCATCCTCCAATTAAAAAAATTGACAACACATGGGCTAGAGATAACCTTGACAAAGCAGCTACCTTAGCTAAATACTTTGAGTCAACATTTACAAACCCTGAAGGAGACAAGGTTTCGGCACCACCACTCGAAAACATACAAGACACTCAACCTATAAGAAAAATGACTGCCAATGAAATTGAAACCTGTATAAAAAAAGGGATCAAGAGTAAAAAAGCACCCGGTTACGACTTCCTAACAGGCAAATTGTTAAAAGAGCTCCCGAAAATAGCCTTTATTTTCGTTCGGAACCTATTTAACGGAGCAATCCGGCTTAAATATTTTCCGAAGCTGTGGAAAGTAGCTAAGGTAATAGCTATACCAAAGCCTGGAAAGGACGCCACAATGACAACATCCTACAGACCAATTAGCCTACTTCCAATCCTGTCAAAAATTTTCGAAAAACTCCTCCTCAAAAGACTTCTACCCATTTTGCATAAATCAAACGCTATACCAAACCACCAGTTCGGTTTTAGACGACAGCACTCAACAATCGAGCAAGTACATAGAGTGACAAACAAAATATCGGCGGCACTAGACGAAAAAAAATTCTGCGTTGCAGTATACCTTGACGTGGCTAAGGCTTTTGACTCGGTTTGACACAAGGGACTATTGGTCAAACTTAGTAAAGTCGTTCCTCAGGACTTTTTTGTACTCTTAAAAAGTTATTTAGAAGACAGATGCTTCTACGTAAGAGTAAATGACAAGTGTTCAAACATGCACCCAATAAAAGCTGGAGTGCCCCAGGGAAGCATCCTAGGACCAGTCCTGTACCTCATCTTCACTGCAGACATCCCTACCCCAGACAGCGAAACGGCCATGATTGCTACTTTTGCGGACGACACTGTCCTGCTTAATACCGGACACGGCCTTTCAACTGCGACCTACCAACTACAACAAATACTGGACAAAGCGAATGCTTGGTTCACAAAATGGAACGTAAAAATTAACGAAGAAAAAACGATACAAGTCATTTACACAACTAAAACGAAATACGTACCGCTACCACTTACAATAAATCACAAAAATATATCTATCCAACCAGTCGCTAAATACTTAGGGATCCACATAGACAGTAAATTGACTTGGAAGCTACATATCCAACAAAAACAGACTCAGATAAAACACAAATTTCGACAACTTTATTGGCTTCTACGCCCCCAATCAAGTGTTTCTCTCAGAAATAAACTACTTATTTATAAATGTATTATAAAACCAATATGGACGTATGGAATTCAAATATGGGGAACATCAAAAAAAAAGCAACCTGTGTATAATTCAAAGACAACAGAATAAAATTCTAAGGACGATTACCAACGCCGAATGGTATATCTGTAACAAAGACATTCATCGCGACCTGCAAATAAACACAATTGACGAAGAGATACAAAAAATAAGCAAAAAACACTTGACAAAAATCTTGGCACACCGCAACCAACACATCAACCTGCTCTTCGACGACGAAACACTTAGAACGAGAAGATTGAAACGAAGAAGACCTATTGATTTGGTTCTTCAATAAATATAAAATACATATATGTAATATATTTCATGTTGTCTGCAAGTTTACTGTATTATTGAAAATGTTAAATTATAGCGTATTGATGTTTTTAAACGTTTTGCTCGAATTGCTTACGCAATTCCACAGGTGACGAAAATTCGACACTGGTCGGAGTCACATGTTTTTTCCCTGTATAAATTAAAAAACATTTACTTAATGTCCTAGAGACAGGTGTAAGTATTTATTGGGATTTATAAAAAAAAAAAAAAAAAAAAAAAAAAAAAAAAAAAAAAAAGTTGCTAAGCGATCAAGGTCACCTTGAAGCTGATTAGAGTCATTGGGGGAAATTGTGAGAATAAAAAGGAATGGACCGAGGTGGCTACCCTGGGGGACACCGGTAGGGGCAGCAAACGTTTGAGATAGAGCTGATCTAAAGCCGGCTTGGCAGAAGCGAAAGAACGATTTCGGGTCGTTTATAAGACTTACTCGCATGTTATCAAGATAACGCTGATAAAGGGTATGATAAAGCTCGATAAAATGAAGATAGGTATCTAAAAAGGTAGAGTAGTCGGATGGAAGACGGGTACGGAGAAAAATAGCCCAAAGTTTGTTTCTCTTATTTCGTAATGAGCGAAGTATTCGGTTTTATCACGGGGGAGATAAATGGTGCTTCTTAGTGCGAAAGAGGAACAAAGAGGGAGAAAGATATAGAGATTATTGACAGCTAAGGTAACATTTAAATTTTCAAAAGTAAGGGCGCTATTAGTAAGATATTCGGCTATTTTGTGAAAGTTGGCTTTGTGGAAGTCGTAGGAAATGTTACGGAAGGGCTGTAAGTTTTGGTAATAAGAAATGTGGAAAAATGTGAGCGAAAGAGGATGATGATTATCGATGGCAGAGACGGGTAGGGAGGAAAGAGAGATGGAGGAGTTATGTATGTGGATCGAGGAAAAGGCATTCTTTTGAAGAAATTGGGTTGGAGGCTCTGAAAGAGCATTGATCGTCGGAAGGGGACCAATGTAGATTAGGGAGGTTAAAGTCACCTAGGAAAAGTATGTTATCATGGACTTCAGACAGACTGACGACGTGATCGATGGCGTCGATACAAAGCTGATAGGATTCTATAGGTTGCGAGGGATATAGCAGCTGAAAATATGAAAACATAATCCCATAAGTGATTACAACCCTACAAACCAGACGTACGAGGGAACATAGAAGTGATTATTCGAGGGGTTTATTTTACATTTGGAAGATAAATGTAAAAACTTTTGAAATGTCACACTTTATGTTTCCGTTTGTAATGATGAAAAGTTTTAGGTGGAGCGACATAACCAAGCCTTTGTGTCATTGTGTTTTGCACAGTTCTGTTTTGTCTTAGGTAACTTGTTAAACCATCCAACATATAAAAACTATGTAGGCGGTAGGCATTTCATTATAGAAAGCGTATAGTATAAGAAGATTTTTAATATTAATTTTTTTGTCAACCTGGTAGACGGTCATAGGCCAAACCCAATACCATTTAGATTAAGCGTTGATTGTATGAAACTTATATTAAAATAGAAGTCAAATTAACTAACTATTGTTGCTATTTGCGAAACTCTTCTTTGAATCAAATTATTTAGTCTGCATAAATCTTTGGCATCTTTAAATTAGTATTGTAAGTACATGTGGCATAATTTTATAGGAGTTGAAGACATTATTTAAAAGAAGTTGTCTGTACCACCATCAACTGAAAACTGTAACAGAAATTATGGAAGCGCTTACTATTCTCCAGCTTCATCAGATAAACTTGAACCTTGCTGCCGTTACTTGACTTGATGAACAAAAGCAATCGCTAACTTAAAAACTCACCCCGGCGCATTCAACACTAACTTTATCTATGCTATGCCTTTCTGAAAGGCTCCCTTCTACATAAAGTTGGTTTGCCGTGATATCACTGCATTCATTCAACCGTAAGGTCATTTTTTTGTTTTCTCTTTTAATAAAAACAAACGCGAAAGTCATTTCCCCTTCGTTCTCAATGGCGGAAATTAAAGCCCCGCCATGAGCGAGTATCATGATTTTAGAATCTAATTAAGACCAAGAGAGAAAGCAGAGCCAGTTTCTGGGCTCAGTTTTATTGAAATTCGGCCGTTTGTTTAATATAAATAAAGTAATTTACACACCTAAAACAGCCTGTACAAGTCCTTGAGCAGGACAGTGTTTCCATTTAATGACCGGGGTGGTGTGGTAATTAGAAAATTTCAATGCAAAGATGGTTACGAAAAATATTTCCATTGTGCTGTTTTCATTTCATGAAATTAACTCTATTTGTGTGAAAACAGACCGCTCATAAAACCTGAACTGGGTTAATGATCCAATCAGAGACCGTAAATCAATAATTTTCGCTTGCAGCAGAAAAAAAATATTCGTTTACACGACGCTTTACAAAAATTTGCATAATTAAGACATTCTGAAGGCTTCGTGGAATCGATTTTCGCGTAAATCACATAAAATCGGTGTACACAGATATGGAGGGAATGCAAATTTCGTCATTTTAAGTTGTTTTTTTTTTCGCACATCTGTCTGGTGTAATTCATCACTGCGGCTGAGCCAAGAAAGTGATTGCCAGTCGCAATTTGCGACAGACGTGTCCTTTTGGATATGCATGTTCTTTACACTGAATTTTATGCAAAAAGACATGGAAAGTCAAGTTCTAATTTAATATTTTATTTTTGTTGTTCCCATGGCTAAAAAGTAAAATTAAAGGACTTAGTGCCTCTATGTTCGCAATCATAAAATGGTAACTGATTTTTCAATTACCGAATCTAATTTGAATGCGACAGACCTGTGCGAGACATACACCACTTTCGCACAGCACAGGGTTTAAAAAAATATGCAGTTGTTATCATTATAAATGCGTCATGTTGGCGGAAAATTTATCAATTTTAAAAGAGTACCTTAAAAACAACAATACTGCGTGTCGTATTGAACGTATTTAACGCTTTTATGGCAAAAGAAATTGGAATTGTGCTTAAAGTCGCACTTCAAACTGAGTTCTCTTCACTTCTTATTGAAGGTGCAGCAGAAAATGTTGAATTGTTTGAATTATTGAAGTGTGTATTTTGATAGACCAGCTGATTACGTTCCTTTTTTTTAGCTTCTGCAAAAGCATGCGCACTTTCTGCCACCATTTTGGGGTGGGTGAAGCTTGAAGCAGTCGAATAGGTTCCACAATGCTTCGTCAACAATGTTTCACTCGGGAAATGTTGCTATCGCATGCTAAGAAGGATTCCAAAAGTACAAAGTGAGCTTCATATGAAAAACAGCACTTATATATCACGTATTATAAAAAAATAATCTCGGCTTTTTCAAGCACCCTCCCATTTTGCCTCCGATAAGGTTGTATCAAGGTTACAATTGTGTGCACATGGACGACGCCAGAGTTCAAAAGTTTCTTTGACCGGCCTTCTTTTGAGTTGATATTAGATGTGTACTGACCCGATTCTACCTGAAAAGATTTAACAGGTTGATGAGTACCCTATTCGGTGTATTTGAAGCAGTGCAACTGCAGTGACAAGAGGGTTTTTTTTTTTTTATTAAATTAGATTCTTCAACAAGAGAGTCTTATTGAAGATGATACATGCAGGAACAAATCTTACATTAATAAACATAATTTCTTTAAATTGCTGTTGCTAATAGCATGAATAGCTAAAATGCAAAGGTTTTTTTTAGTGCCAAATAAATATCAACCATTGATTTCCATTTGTCTTTAAAAGAGAAAGTTCATTGTTCCCAATGAAGTAAATTACATTATTTATAAAACTATAAATTATATACGAGTTTGGTTTAAGGAAAACCCGCACCCCTGTGAAGAAAAAAAACACAATATTACTGGTGACTAAATTTTGACAATGGTCTGAACTGGAAATTTCTTCCTTTTATTATTGGAAAACTTATTTAATGTCTTAGGACAGCATTTTTGAAGAGACTATTTCTTAAGGGTTAAAACAATTGCAGAAAGCTACTCATGTATGGAATGAAGTAAGAATCGGTGAATTAGTTTCGCTGGGACTCGAGATTTTTTACTATATTTTTTAGTTTTTCAGTCGAGTTAATTTTTGTCCAGTTGATTGTTCGTGCTAATAATAGCTTATAAGTAGATTGCTGTGCTATATAAAAAACGAAACATGCAGTAGTCCCAGATGACCTGAGCATCTGTTGGTCTATCTTGCTATTCTCTTGACGAAAAAGTCCTAGAGTTGATCACATAGAAGCCATATAAGTTAGTTAGTTTAGTTAACACAAAAACGAAAATATTTTTACGTTAAGAGATTTTAAGTCTGTATGTAATATATATTTTTAAAAGTTCTGCTCCATAATACATTTTCCATAGCAAAGTGCATTGTTTTGCGGACTTGTACATTAGATCATACCCTCTGTTACCGTTTGAGATGGCCATCGCTTTCTCAACCGAGCTTCCCGAGCAACCTGAACTTCGACTAAGTTGCGGCGCGATTTCGTAATGGGGCATGAAGTGAAATACGTCCTCTCGCTCTTAAAGGTTGCAAAGGTCGCACAAAAGAAAGAAGAGTTATAAGACAATGATTCAATACCTTACAGCTTACACAGCCTTTACTGAAGAAGATATCAAAACTGTCCATTAAATTTACAGATGCAATTGGGAGACCCTACATTTCCACCCCATCGAAAAAGTCGATATACTTCTAATCTTCTTAATATTTTTTATGATCTTGCTTTAATGATGATGCAAAAGCGAATATAGGCAAACTGATATTGTCTTTTAAGTCTGCTTAGAATTAGAATGCACTTCCTGTCACTGTGAACATAGTGAAATAAGTTGTGCTCAATCTGGACAGCTTCGCTCCTCTTTCACATATTCGCATGAAGGACTCTATTCTGCTTTAAGTTCAAGGACAGCCTGACGGTCCACATAACCAGCTAAAGAATTAAAGTACCTCGACTCCAGAATTAAACAAACTCACCAGCATCCTGTTTGTTAAACGGCTTTCCACCCTTTTTTGTGACTGGACATATCCACTGGGACGGGGTGTGCTCAGAAACTTTTGTGGACCAATTTACAATTGGCATCTGCCAAAAGGCTTTCCGACACTGAGTCCCTAATGCAACACACACTTCCTAATGGAATGTCCATGGGCAATTTACTTGATCCTCTTTTGTACAAAACGCCCATACGCCCACCGTTCAGGCCTCGTTTCAAATGGAAATTAAGAATTATAGCTACTGGAAAATTCAAAATAAATTCCTTTCCCCATTGAGCCAACTGTGTAACGAAGGGAAAACTCATTTTCTCAACAAAAAAAAGTGCCTTGATTTGAAATCAACTGTAGAGAAAATCTGGGTGGATCCTAAATTTCCACAACAAGTAAGAAAAAAGAAACTCTCACGCACTTTCCCACCGAAAACGTGGATGAAAAACAAGGATTTTCATCGATACCGTCCCAAGGTTATTCGCAGATATCGCGAATCCTTATCAGAAAATTATGATTGGCCAAGACGAACACTCCCAACACACACACAACAGGAGGGGTCCGTAAAGTTGTGTTCCTTTAAGACTACAACACAACGGTGTCGGTTTTTGGCGCACATGCTCCTTGGTCTCTACACGAGGCACAGGGCAGTAAGCGAGGGAGTATCGTGTCGTTACGAGCTAACTGGATGGAGGGAGACTGCTGGCGCTATGACTGCGACGACTGTGGCTGTGTGTATGTATGTGTGAGCTTGAGGATAATTGTGTGGAAGCGAGTAAATTTAGTACAAATTCAACATCAGTGGAGAAAGGACGCCGCACCTCGTTACTAGTAAAGAAACATGTTACGGTTACGTTCCGTTCGACGTTTCACATCGTTAGGGTACACACACACCTTGTGGGATGCGGGCGCTGGTGCAGCAACAAGAGGAATGTTGTCCTTCGGTCGGATAACACTTTCACTCAATTTGACTGAAACTGAAAATTCAATGCAGAAGTTCAGGAGGTGGGATGGTGGGAACACTTTTACAAGCACTTTTTGAACTATGTCCGAAACAAGGAAACTTTTGAATATCCTGCGGGCTTTTCACTGCGATAAATGTTTAATTTCATGGTGCTTAATCTTTGTTGCATTTAATGCAATTCCTTTTTTGCTGTGTTGTTTTTTTTTTCTCTGCTTCGTTCTGTTCTCGTAGTTGTATCGCTTAAATAGCAACGAGGAGCTGACTGCCGTAGGCAGTTAGTTGTTAACAAATTCTGTTCGCCCAGTTGAAACTTTGTTGGGTGGTGGGTGATTTACATTTTTACTTTGAACTTTGAACCAAAGAGAGTTGAAAATAGTTCCAATTGGATTTGAGTTGATGAGGTTTTGAAAGGTGGTAGTGTCAGGTCTCGTGACGTCAGGTAGAAGTAGTAACTATGTGACTGTAAGATCACCTTAGTGCTAGCTTAAGTATTGGTACTCAAGATGAATGTATGGAACGCCAGTGTAAGAAGAAGCCATAAAAACATATAGAAGCAAATACGAAGAATTTGAGAAAAAATATTAAAAGTTAATTGTAAAATATGATAGTGGTGGTGTGTATAGCCGAATTCGATGTTGACAACCTGGTCTCAATTAACAGGAAAACAAATGAAACAGATTGCCTTCACATTCTGAGCGAAAATTCGCCACGGTTGTAATATTTTGATAGGCAGGTTCGAAATCTGTAAATGTGGAAATGCCTTTTAAGTTGATTTTGAATTGTCCAAAAAGTTAGTAAAATCAAGATGATTAAAAATTATTTTAACACATTAAATATCACGCCATTTACGAACAAACTTAGGGCGCCATTTACGAGCAAACTTTATACTCACTTTTCAATAAAGATAATGCATCAAAAAAAATCTTTCTACAAGTTATCATCGCAAAACAAATGATTTATTTTGTTATTTTTGATGTACAAAAAATAAAATAATATAGACTGGCGAAAAAAAAAAAAATATGGACTGGCGAACATTACCCCTGAAACAAAATCCATTTAAAAAAAACTTTTTCATAATAGTTACGCTAAAAATTCCAGTACAGTGGTTGATTACACTCCATAGTAAGACGTTGCTGTAAGAATGTAATGACGTTTTACTTGCATTACCATACAAAAATTGAATGTAATGTATCACAAGAATCGAATTTGTTTGATTTTCTTTCAATGTGAGCATTTCGAGAATGAAACTAGCAATTAAATTCCAAACACGGTACAAATATAAATATGCAGTAGTCTATCGATAGTCTATTAAAATTAAAACACGGCATTTTCAGGTTCTTGAGGCACTAGCATTATTTTTTTTTTTTGCCTTGAGGGCGCCTCAATTGCCTGATAGGCAGATGGAACAGGCCCGTTCTGTTCCAAGTAGTGTGAGACTTTCAACCACTAAAACTACGTCTTGACCTCTTATCCTTCGTTACTCAGAGTGGTGCCGTTTTCTTCCTGCAAAGGAACCGCCTTTGTCATTTTCTTCAGGTGCCCATTCAAAGTTTGCATGCCAAGTAAACTCGCAAAATACGGTATCAAAGCAAGCTCATGCATTAAATGCGTTTTATTTGAATTTCCAAGTTTACCTTGGGAAAAAAAAACCAAGGAGAACGACTGGGTTTAGATTGAGTGTCAAGTTATCGTGAAAGAAATATTACCACAGATAATTTTTTTACAACCCAAAACGTGGCGCTATAATTAAATAACTCTGGTTGATACAGTGCGAGAAAATAGAAGATTTTAGCCAGTTTGGGCTACATCAAATAAGCTTCGCAAATGTCCAGTGTGCTCTAAAAAAAAATTCTTTTGCGGAAAGACAATAATTGTGGAATATGAAAAATCAATATTGGAGAACATCACAAAAAGATTCCCGAAATCATAAAATTTTATAACTCAACAAAGGTAGGAGTTGATACGCTGGACCAAATAGTGAGAACATACACCTGCAAGCGTCAAATAAACCGTTGGTCAGTGGCTTTGTTTAGTAATTTTGTCGATATCTCTGCCCTAAACGCGTATGACTTGTGGGCTGAGGTTCATCCAGAATGACACCGAACAAAACTACAAAAACGTCGCCTACTTTTGCTAGAATAAGATGAAAGCCCTGTTCGACCGAAAATTGCTAGACGAAGTCGGCTACCGAAATCACGAAATGTACGCGATGTACAAAATGAGGAAACTGGTTCATCAACATCGTTATCTCAACCACCAAAAAAATAAAACTCTCGGAACGAAGGCGTTGCAGCTTTTGCACTCCTAATGCCGATCGAAAACCATTTATGCATTGCATGACATGTAGTAAGCCTGTATGTAAGCAGCATAGCCATGAAACAAAGGTAACTACAACATATTGTAGCCAGCACAAGCTAAGTTAATTCTAAAATAGAAAGTTATATCCACATGTATTATATAATTTTCCCCCATTTACTCAAATTACAATATCTTCTTTTTTTTTGTTTAAAATGAAAAATAATTCTTTTTGAATGTTTACTTTTGTGAATATTTGTATGATCAAAAATAAAATAAAACAAACTAATATTTCTTGTTTTTTCAATATCTATAGAAAATAGACCCGAAAGGTAATAAGTGTGATTTTTTTCTCAGGAAACAGAAGTGTTAAGCAAAATTACAAAAAAATTGTAATTGTACATTTTTTTGGCTAATTGCCAACATTTCAGATTCATTCTTTAATTTTTGTGCCATGAATTCCTCCATGTTCCGATTATGTCTTTTTATTTCATTCTTTACTGGCTTGTATAGCTAGAAGAATTTGGTTATTTTGATCAGCAATCTTCTCAAACTCTTCTGAGTGAATTGTTCTTTCTGAGTAGGACTCCTGATGTGATTGCATAAGGGATGATAACATTTTGTACATATGTATGTTCTTGGATGTCAACCTGTTTTGCTAAAAATTGGCTTTAGCAGAGTGTCGTTTTTTAAGGAGTCTGTGTGGCATCAACTAGAAACTCCTCACAGTCGAAAACTTCCTCGCTATGTGCATTTGGTGTCTCAACCAGAGTAGTTGGAGCAAAAACGTTTGTTTGGACCGCCACCTGTTGTAGTCAGTTCCTTTTTGTTTTGACTGAGTTCTTTCTTAAGGTGAACTTTGTGGTCTGTCCAAACCACAAACGGACCGGAATTCGTTAAACAAATATATGATAGTAAACCAATTAAACCAATTCTTGAATTACCTTCATCGACTCAGCCATTTCCTTCAATGGAGGGCCTAGCTCATTTAAGTTTCGTTGCAGATTTTCCCAAATATTTTTAACATCTTCTGGTGGTCTTTTAGTCATATTTCTTACTACGTCGGGATATTTCTTCATCTCCGCAACTAGCACTTTAAACTGCTCCCTGTTTGTAGTTTTCCTCCTACAATTTTAATTGTTATATAATAATAAATACAACAAATAACTTACATTTTTAGCACCAAACAACACAAATCAGCAAACTACACAAATATTATTTATTTATTTATTTATTTTTTACTAACAACAAAATTTCAAGAGCACTAGCAGCAAGACTATCGGCTCTTTGTGTAAAAAAGGATATTTATAATTTGATTTTTAGAACATTAAGGATTTTGTTAATTAATTCAATATTTTCTACGTTTGGAACTTTTAAAATTTCTAAGATATTTGAGTTAAAATTAATACTGTTTTTTATTACGCTTAAAGAGAGTAAGCAGGTGCTGAGTAAGTGATCGATTGTGGTGGTGTTATGGCAGGTGCAGGTTGGATCTTTTTTAAGGATATCCAATTCGGAGTCGGATAAATTTGGTTATCATAAATATGGGAACATTTTTCGGGTAATCTGAATGCAATTTGTTGTGATTGTTAGTGGTGATTGTATCCGTTCCACTCCTGTTACTACAGAAATATCTGCAACGAATTTGAAGCGGATTGATTTGTACGGGAAGATTCGATTCGATCGAATTTGATGATGACGTAAATCTCAAGTCATTACCGATGCGTGAACGATTCACTTCAAACGGGTTTCGGAATAGGAAATTTTCGATTTCGGCGAACAGTTCCCTCCGCCGGATATAGGAATAGGGGCGATTGTTACACTTTGTTCTTTAGTGTATATGAAGTGTATGTATACATATCGAAAGGGACCTGTGAGTTAGCATATAAATATTTCTTGTATCCGAAGTTCAGTTAAGATAAAAACCGCTTAAGAAAAAAAGGTTGTGGTGGTTTCAATTAAGTGGAGTCGACTGTGGTTTGATTAGATCTTTTTATTGGGTTCGCCCTTAACTTCATCAAACTGGAAATCAACGTTTAATTCATTTTGATCGGCGTATTTTAGAATACGCCGGGTGAGTGTACTTGTTAAAATACAGGTTTAAATGTAATCGAAATAAAGTTCTGATTATTTGTTTGTGACATATGTCAAGATATTCCACTTCTTTGGGACTTAAAGTTTTCGACAGATGAAACACAACAGCACGCGACTGTTGTTGCTGTCGAAACAATTTTCTTAAGTAAAACTCATACAGAACAGTTCTTCAATTCAACGTTAACAGTTTCTTTCAGTTCATGTTCCCTTAGAATGGTCTACGTACGTCTGCACAACCCT
Source organism: Syritta pipiens (assembly GCA_905187475.1). NCBI lineage: Eukaryota > Metazoa > Arthropoda > Insecta > Diptera > Syrphidae > Syritta > Syritta pipiens. Next base: position 31,226,160 of record LR994574.1, on the reverse strand, counting down.
GGTCCTTTATTCTACAAAATGAAACACTATCCAAACTCATCCTGCGGTTAGCCATAATCCAACATCGGAAAGTCCAATCAAGCACTTTAAATCTCACCCCCTCGGTCCACTTGTCCCAACCACAAAGTAGTATTAACTCATTTACAATAACCCTGTGTCTCACACAGGCCATTTATCAGGGACAATTCATTAATAATTCACGCACTTTGTACATTTCTCAAAATTGAATGCCCCCTCCGGTCAGCAGCAATGGCAACAGCAGCAACAACAACTAACACTTTAAATGTGCGAAGCCCCATATCCATAATCCTATTCCCCTTACCCAGATTCTCGACTCCAAACAACTACTGCACAACCCGCACAAATTGTGCAACGTTAGCATGTTCTTCCTACACCGCCTGCACACACGCCTCTGAGATCGAAGTACTGGCCACTGGCAGAGCCTCAGCACCGAGTCCACTAGAACCAATAAACTGTAAAATAATTCCTCACAAAAATGCCAGAACGTAATTAAATTATGAAAGGGACACATAAGACATAATAAGTCATAAATCAAATCGCATTCCCCGGGGGTCATTTGACATAAGGCATGTTTCGGAGTGCACCCCACCCGATAAAACCAAAACACCGAACCATGGTACCACCTTCGCCACCCCTGGCTCCACCACGACGACGACGACGTCGACGTTGAAGGACATGTGCGCCAGCCCGAGTTGTTGTCCCATAAACACTTTCGAAAGTTTTATGGTCAAATGGATGTGGAGGGCGTCGGGAGTTGTGTGGGGTCTATGTGACCATCGAATCGTTCGTCGGTCATAAGTGTTTGGTTTGCATGTTAGAAGTTGTGCATCATCCCCAACGCTGCGCTGGTGCTCGGTTCCTATCGAAACAATTCTGCCGGAGAGAACCAGTGACTGGCAGACGTGTCTCTGCCAGTTTCAATGTAATTAACAACACATCCTGTCTGTGAAATTGTAACTGTAATTAAAATATGAGATTCATCACACTCCGTGTGCTGCGACGATGCGATGTCCTGCTGAATATAAATTGAGATGGAAGGCCCGGCCAGTGGTAATGATTAATTTGTTTGGATTTTTGCTATCGTTTTTTTCTTTTTTGTTTTGTATCGTGCTTCAGATTTGTCCTGTCGAGTGGAAGTTTTCCGTTGCAATATCCTTGTACGAAAAAATAAAACGTGAAGCAGAAATCTGGGTGACCTCGTTCTGAATGCAACGAGCTGAGCGCGACAGAGAAACGTCTCCTTCTGCATCCCTTGTGAAATCTTTTTTTCTATTCATTTTACACACACATGCGGCAGACGAAGGGAATTACTACATTAAAGGCAATCAGGGTGGCTGCTTTATTATCCTTTGTACTGCGTTAAATTGAAATTTAATATTTAATTCGAGAGAACTGTGTGTTTTTCTTTTCGCTGTGTCCTTCGAATCAAGGCTACGAATATTTGTTTCGTTCCTTATGACTGAGAGAAGGAAGGAGACCTCGTTGTGATGAAAGAGTGGGGGACAGAGCGAGTCTTTAATCTGAGATAGGCGTCCTTTTTACTGCAGGATATGTAAACATCGCGAGGCTGATGAATCAGTATTTGTCGGCCGATGAAAAATAAATTTATTTTAATTAAGAAAAAAAAAATCAAAGAAACGGAGGCAAAGTATTTGACTCTAATAATTAATTAATGCCCAGTCTCACAGTGCGGACTGGCTGGCTTAAATTTCCGTTTAAAAATTTTTCGGTTTTACAGTACCCGTTTAAAAGTGGAGATTATCTCGACGTTTAAGTAAAACGGCGAAATTCTCCCGTTTCAACTTCGGTTTTAGTAGTCGTGCCAGTTGCGGTGATTCGAACCATTTTTCAGATTAAATTCTTTTTTTTTTTGGAGGTTTTTTTCAAGTCTCAAAGCAATTTTAGATATTAGAACCAAAACACGTCAAAGGTCGTAATTTGGCATTTCAAAACCCTACAGTTTCCTTAGACACAACTTCAAAAACTATGTTATTTTTGACTGTGAAACCAAACGAGTGTAACGAAAAGGTTTAACTCATTTTGGGATTTAGCTAAACTCCAGTTTAAACTCTTACTCTGGAACTGGACATAAGTGTTTCTTGTAAAAAAAAAGTCGAAACTAGTTACAGCGACCATACATTATGGACACGACTCTTATACAGCGGTAAAAGCTATAGTATTTTGTTGTACTAACCAAATAGCCGATTTATACAGTATACTAGCAACCCGTCCTGGCTTCGCGCAGGCAGCACTATATATCTAAAGTTTTTTAGTATTCCAGTAATGGAATACCAGAAAGTGTTAATGAATTTAGAAATAATTTGGGGTAATGCACCGCTTCTTCTACATCTAAGCGCGGTCAACTAAATAATAGACTTTTGATGATGAATCACATTTGGCAAGAACTGAATCAATAACTTAATTGACTTGCTTATTTGTCTGCCACAAATTAGCCCTTCCCTCAAACCAAATGAATTATTATATAAGTTTGCAATATCCGAATATACCTTCTCAATCATTTCTAAAATATTCGGCAACAAAACAAAAGATATTTCTGAAATTTGCCTTCCCATTTCTTACTTCAAACTTTTCTGGTCTTATTTGAAGCATATTATTGGAAAGTGATGTGTTATCTCTTCCGATTTTTTATGTGCAGCCATAAGTATGACTTTTTCAGTGAAGCATAGACTTTGCTTTAGTGCATCTTGTTAGACGTTTTGTGGAGCATTGAAGCCTCGTCCTAAATTATTGAACTACAATCCCCCGTCAATTTACCAGTATTACTCTACTTGGAAACATTGCAAGCACTTGAAACATCGACACTACAAAATTTTAATGGAAGTTTAAAAGCAGAGTTAGCAGTTCCTCCGCCATCTAAAAGTGTGGGTTCAATTCTAGACGATCCCCCAGCAAAAGCAGTCTTCCCGCTGCCTCCAGTAGCATTCAAAAAGAAAATATTCCCCTTGTTATTGTAGACTAATAACATAATTAAATCATAAACGATTTTTCCCCTTTTTAGAAGACACTCGTTTTGACTCACTTCCATAAATCAGTAATGATCATAGTTTTTTCTCGCATGTATTCTGCATGGTTTAATGTTATATGGCTACTTGAAATAAAATTCTATAGAATATACAGTCGAATTTCTCTAAGTCGAAACCTTTCAAAACCTCTAAGTCGAGTTTTATTTCTTTGGCTAAAAAACAGACAAAAAAAAGAAGTCCCCTCGCAACTTGTAGCAAGTACGTACACTCGCATTATCTGCCTCTCCCATTGAGGTCCTAGACGATGAACACATTTCGAGAACATTAATTTCGTATTGATTCTCGTAGTGCAAACACGTCGGAGAAAAAGCGCAAGAGGTTGCCCTTATTGTAGTTTACCTATGTAAAAAAGAGAGAGCAAAGGAAGTTCACAGGGCGCCGTTGGCTCGATCGGTTAGTGCGTCGGACTGTTGAGCGAGAGTACCCGGGTTCGAATCCAGCTCGGGGAAAAAAAAAAACACCACAAACATTTTTCACGGCCCCACCTCCAGGGAACGCCTGACAACCTTTCTGGAGTACTTCTGTCATGAAAAGCTTTCGCAATTCGCCGTTGGGAACCGGCATTAAATAGTAGGTCCCCTCCACATGTGACAAAATTATAACGCGCACAACACAGTGGAGGCGCGAAAAAGCTAGGCTCTGGCTCTCAACGGGCTGTTACGCCGCCCAATACAAAGGAAGTTCACAGCAAAAATGAGGATTAGCTTGCAAACATGGCTCTACACGCGAACATCGCGAGCGAACATTATCGTTGTCGAGAGCCATCTCTATTCGCATCGCGCACACACAAATAATCGGCTTTAAATCTGAAAAATGAATCTGAATCTGAGATGCATTCTTGCTTCATTTACCGCGTGTATTGGAAGTTTAGGGAAAAAGTCGAGGAAAAAAAACACCACAAACATTTTTCACGGCCCCACCTCCAGCGAACGACTGACAATCCTCCTGGAGTACTTCTGTCACGAAAAGTTTTCGCAATTCGCCGTTCGGAGCCGGCATTACACAGCTAAAAAGCTAGGCTCTGGTTCTCAACGGGCTGTTACGCCGCCCAATGCAAATATTACAGACCAAAATAAACGATTTTCAACAACAAAAAAAAAAAACAACAAAAAAAAATATATATGAAACCCTCTAACTTGAATTTCCATACCTGCCTCTATCCCGTGAAAATTCGACTTAGAATGATTCGACTGTATGTACTTTGATCAATGTTCCCATAATCGGATGACAGTTGTTATTGTCTGCGGTACAACATATCTTCAATCATATTTTGCGGTGATTTTGCCACGGCAACAAAGGTTCAGTAATTTTACACAACGAAATTATCAAAGTAAATAAGTGTCCTTGTTATATTCCTGTAGAACAGAACACGCATCAGATATGTTATTTTCCCATTGGCTATCATATTCCAACAAAAAATATCACGTTCTTTCATCGCTGCCTGTATTTTTAATGTGTACATTTATGTAAATTTTCGAATATTCACGTTTTATCGTTTTTGGCCAAAAGCTCCAAAAGTATTGGGGCTAGAATGCTGAAATTAGTTTGTTTTTAAATTTACTCATGGAAGCCGATTTTTTGTAAATTTTTCAGATTTTTTGACAAAGCGGTGTGTAAATTACAGGGCGATTGGCTTTTCGAATTTTTACAGAACCATAAAATTGGTTATTGTGAATCTACCTTAAAAGATACACATATGCCACCGCTGACTTTTTTTTAGAACTTTTTGAGACGAACAATTTCCCAGTGCATTATTTTTTCGTATCTTTAACTGTTTAGACAGCGCCCGCCTTAGAAGTTTCCCAGTTCTCGACTTTTTTTACGTAAATCAATATACCGTTAACTTGTTGTGTCTAAATGTCTATAAAATATAGTCCATACCCATAATAGATACCCAACAATACTACTGGTGAAAACCGCATGCAAATCCGTTCAGTAGTTCCCGAGATTAAACTCCCCAAACATTTTTTTCGACTTTGTTTTATAATATTTATAGATTATAGATAAACACAATGGCACTGAAAATTACAATCCTATATAACTGGGACTAGCTTCATCATGGGTACACTTTACCCAATATTTCAAAATATTGCTTCAACCTTAAATTTCAGAAAACATTTAATTAATTAGAATGAATAGCATATACAAAAGAAATCTAAATAGAATAAATAATGATTTTTATTTTAACAATTTTATCGAACAAAACAATTACAATCTTCATATAGCACATAAAATAACTTTATTTTCAATGAAAATTAATCAAAACTTCAACAAAAAAAAAAATCCCTTACAATTTTTAAATAAAACAAAAAGCATTCTTCTAAAAAAAATAAGAGTTTAATAGCTTTCTTTAAGAAATTATTACATCATTTCATAGCAAACAGTGTTTACTTCGTAGCTTTGTGCACTTGCGTTTATGATTAGTTCAAAAATCGTGACCTAAAAAGGTTCGTCTTCTTCACAGTCATCCCCAAAAAGACCACCGGCACTCTCTTGTAGATCCAAGATGGCCGATATAGCATTCCATTATTAAAAGAAAAAGTCAATATTTGGACTCTCCGTTTGGATCTAAATGATATTCGTTTCAAAGCCACAGAAAAAAAAGAAGCCATCTTTATCGCTCAAAATAGTTTTCCGCGAAAACCATTTTTGAAATACTGGACCTACGATGATTGAAAATGAGAAATTGTAAATTTATGATTTTAATCTATCTTAGGTTAGGAGAACAAAGTTAATCGCATTCACTCTAATAGGCGTTTTGTACCAGTCAACACCTCAGACACTCTAAAATCACAGCACGTAAACCAAACTGAGAATGGAACAGGGAACGGTTGTTTGATGGATTGTTTACTAAGATTAGATTAGATTTTATTTTACCACAAAATTTTACAATTTATATATTATTTTATACAACCAATCAATATGCATGACATTGCCGTTTGCCTGATTGACAACTGTGTATTTCTTTATACTCATTTAAGAAATAATTCATCATAATAATATTTCATCATATAATATTTCTTATACTAAATTAAGAAATAATTCATCAGCCAACTCATACTCCGGCATTTCGTCTTATAAGAGTGCACGAGCTCCGGGTCACCGATTTTGATGATATTTGACATAACGATAGTTCCCCTATAGGATATGAATTTCCCAAAGTGAGAGACCGTAACACTTCCCCTTTTTCGATAAAAACGCCTCCAAATTTTCCCAATCGCTTTATATATCAAATTAGTACATCGAATTTTTGAAGCGGCGGTAGCCCGGTGAATGCGATCACTGCCTTCTACTCGAGAGTGCTGGGCTCAGTCCTCAACTGTGTCGCGGCTTGCTTTTTTTGTAATTTTTTTCCAAAGTAGTTTTTAAAAAAGGTGAAGCCTGTCTGGCGGGGCTAAGGTTGCGTGCAAAACGTCTTGCGATAGCATTTTTATAATAGTGGCAATCTTATATTTCTTTTCATGCATACATTCAAGTGCTTATATAAAAAAATCAGATTGTCGAAGACCTTCACGTTGACACATACCATTTTTAGTTGTACTTCCACGCCCAAAATTTGCTGTAGGCCTTTAGACTATATAGGGGAACTATCACCAAATCGCCAAATTTCACCAAAATCGGTGACCCGGAAATAAAATAATTTCCATACCAACTATATTCTTAAATGGGTTGAACTTGCATAGTTTTTATTCTGTGTTAGATCTCCATTTAAAAAGCAACTGAACATCACATCAGAAACTGACTGAGAAAAACTAAGTCGGTCATCGGTTCTAGAGGTTAGACCACTTTAAACACATATTTCTTCTAATAAAGGCTTTTGTGCATAATAGTTTTACAAATTGCATTAACAAATTCCGCGCTAATATTGATATGTCTACTGTCAATAGAAAAGATTTCATAAGGTTGACAGCGTCACGCTTGTTTGCGAAATAGTCTTTGGGTCATTCCACGCAGGATCGTCCAACGTTCTGAACGACTCCTCAACGATTTGGCTCAAAATTGGTAGAGTAAGTTATTGAAGTGGTTTAAGTTATGGCGCAAACAATTTTTGCCCAATTCAATATATTTCGCGAGTAACGGGGGTTCAAAAATTGGTAAAAAGTCAAAGTTCAAGATTTCTTTTAAATTCTATAGTAAAAAATGCTTGCTTTCGACCCCTCTACAAAAGCCCATAATCAATTTTTGACTCCAAAGTTATCGTGCTCTCCCCGACTTTTTTCCGTAGGAAAATGTATTATATATCAAAATATTTAGGTTTTTCTAAAAAAAATATTTTTTGGTCGAACCCATTGAGATCCCAACTTGAAATTTGGAGTGAAGATAGGTGAAATATTGTTTTCCAATACATAAAAAAACTAGGAAAATTAAAATACCTTTTTTTGAGATATTCAAGGATATGCGCCAGAAAGGACATGTTGAACCATCCCTCATCTTTGCAAATATAAATTGTGTGGATTACCTAAAAACTTTCTGAATTCAATAAGACATAATTCACAAAATTCTGATAAGCATAACCAAAGTTATGATATTTTTGAAATTTAAAAGAAATCTTCAAATTTTGACTTGTTACCAATTTTTGAACTCCCGTTACTCGCAAACTATATTGAATTGGGCAAACATGTTTCGTGCCATAACTTGAACCACTTCAATAACTAATTCTACCAATTTTGAGCCAAATCGTTCGGAGCTCCCCATATAGGCTGGGAGATTCGCCATGGAATTACCCCTTTATAATGATTCATTTCAAAGAATTTATTCGCCTCTAAATTTCTAACAAAACGCTATTGCTATTCTCACGAAATTGTCTTCAGTTGATTTTGAATCAAAAAATTTAAATGTTTTCTACAGAAGTTTTTTTTGTTGTAATTTCAACAGACGTACAGACCTTTCAATCGATTCCTGTGACATTCTTTAATAAGGATGCACGTGTTTAGGGAAAGCTCTTTTAATTACGTAACTAAAGTGCTCTACTTTGACTACTTTTCTTCTTTACACTTACGGTTGCCTTTGACCTCCCTTTTTTCTGAGAGTTAACGTCGTGAGTACTTCGGCTCCCTTCCATACCTACAATTCGGATCGTGACTCAAAGTCCCCACAGTTGAAAAACAAATAAATAAAAATAAATTCTTCACTTCCTACAAACATCCTCCACGCATTAACAGCGTGAGTTCTTGCGACCATTAAACTTTTTAATTATCGACCCTTAGCAGAAAAACAAGTTTTCAAAAAGAATTAACAATGCCTCCTCACTCTCAGACCATAAACGATGGCGGCTCCATCCGCAAAGGGCTCCGGGGCTGGACATTTTCCAAATCACGCTGTCTCAGAAGGATTATTCATAAATTTCCTTTTTCTACTTTTGTTGCTGCTTACTTGATCACCTGCTGTGCTGCGAAGTGATTTCAATTTACATGAGCCCTCTTTCGTGACAACAAGTTAAGTCTGTGTGCGTATCTCACACAAACGGACACCCACGGATCGATTGAAGGGGTGTGTTCCTTACCCCTCGATGTCTAAGTAATTTGTAGCACCCCCAGGCGGTTATAAATTTGGATCAATGACTGCTGCATACGCACGTTGACAGAGTCGTGTATCCTGCCGCCATTTACTTCCCACTCAATGAAACATAATAATTCTAATGCGTACTTAAGGACACTACGTAGATGTGACACCGTAAAGCTTCCTTTATGATTATTACCCAGGTCATTTAAGTCCAATTCCTTATCGCATAATGAGACCAATAAAATGACCCGCAACAAGCTGGAGTTTTATAAGAGTGGTTGTGCTTTCGACGACGTCGTCGTCGTTGCCGTCACCGGAAATGGGAGCGAAAGGACATCTGTGCTGTGATGGTTGAAAACACGACAAAGTACCGGTTTTATCTGCCCTTTTTAATGCTCGTCTACACTTAAGAGCACGTTGACATCAAATGGTGGTCGGAGGAGTGCGTCACTTTGGGTGCTGTCGGGGTGAACCCCAAAGTTGTCATCATTTGCGGGGTAAAAATTGTAAAGCCACGCAGACACACGGGAGGGGTGACTGAGTTACAACGCATCATATTCTGCGGATGGTCTCTTGGCCATCACACGGGACACAGCTAAAGGTCCCTTGGAAGGCTATTAGACGTCGTGTTGGTTAGCAATTTGAAATTTAATAGAAGAATTTAGTTTCACGTTTGCACTCCCGAAGGGGTTAATTACGAGCGTTGGTTCTAGCTCAGATTCGGCTGTTGAGACAAGACGAACTTTATAAAAAAAAAGCCCTTTGTGAGTGCAAGGGGGTTAAACGACACGTCCCATTGCACTCAGTGTTCTGTGTCACCATCAAAGACTAAAATGGAATCTGATACTCGACTTGGACGGCAGGGGACTGAAGTGCGGACTCTAAGTAGAAAGGTTCTATGTTTCAGCACGAAGTTAAGAGCATATGGACATACGATGTATCTCACATCGTAGGCAAGCCTAATAGTTATTGAATCCAGTGTGGATTTCGGGACGAAATGTCTTTTATTCCCGTTAAGCTAGATAACTAACTTTTAACATTTTTATTAATTGAAAATAATGATATCAAAGTTTGGCTAAGACAATCGCAAATGATATGCTTAGGATCATGAGATGTAAGCAGAAAAGAATGTCTATGCCGCTAATGAGCCTTCAGTTGACAAACGCAACTGTAAGTGGAAAATAAGAGAAGAATTCATTCCTTGCTCCATTCTCCTACACCCTCAAACACTCCAAAGTACAAGATCTCAATTATTTTATATTACAATATTTTTCACGTTTAATTGACCGCAATATTAAGCAGCAACTCCTGGAGCTCTTACACGCTCCTCTTCTCCTTGATGTTAACGATTCTTCACATGCAACAGCCATAGAGCGAGCACCCATGCCTAATGGCAACCGAATCGTACGTGATAAAGTGTCGAAGCAAAAAAAAAAAAGAATTTTGTAAATATCCTTTCACAGGCGCCCAAAGCGAAAGGGTTGCTTAAGTGCTCATTAGGTGCATCTTCTAAAATTTTCAAAATAAAAATAAAAAGAGCTTACAAAATGTCGTTTACGCTAAAATGAAAAAAATGCGAAACCGAGCCTGAAGTGAAAAGTAAAGAGAAAAGAATACGCCCATGTGATGCATTGTCTTTCCCTTTTCCTGGACATGAAAATGGTCTTTAAGAAACTTTCCATACCCGTCTCAAAGACGTCACCGACTCGAACCTTTCTCGAATCGACGAAGGGGCCATTGGACATTTTGTATTATCCAGGCGAATAATTAAAAAAAATAAAAGCGAAGATGTCCCGCGGCGGAGAATTAGAACTTCCAATTTTGAAAATTTTCATCTTCGCCACTCACTTGGGGTGGTGGTTGTGAACCATTACAACGTGATATGCCCGGCGGCCGATTAAAATCTATTGAGACCCACCATTTGTGGGCGACTTCCTCTTTTCCCACACCACTGGCGAAGTCTGACACAATGACGCAGTACGCGATGAATAACGTACTCTTGTACTTTGACAGGGTAGTAATGAGTTTGCTTAAATGTAGTAGATGTGGCATTCGTGTGAGTTAAGGAACTCCAGACTCAACGGATTACAGCCATTGAATTGACAGTAGAAAAGGACTATTTTGAATACCTTTTAAAAAACAATCTGGTTGGTTGTTGGGCTTGGACTGAATGGGAGTCCTTTCAAATACATGCGAGAAATTAAGGTCTGGCGTTTACGGGCTGTCACTTTAGTAATTTTAGAGATTGCACGCTGTGCTACTTAACCGCCTACATTTACTTATACTGACGAGTCGTGAACTGCGTGTGTAAACCCTTATGTACGTAGGCTAAAACTACAAGCGCGAGCCATGATCTAATGTTGGATTAGGCACGGCGGAAGAATTCACTCGATTGAATCAACGGTGATGCTGAATCTAACCTCTTGGACTGGTGTTCCTTCTCCCGGAGCTACTCTGACATATCTGGAGTTCAGGTCTGGGGGGAGGCTTCAGAGTCTCATGTCAGGACTCATGAAGTAGAGATGGTGGCGGAAGAGTCAGCGATGGACCAACGGCAGCGCTCACAACCTCGTACGGGGATACTGACACCGGCCTAGCCGGCCCTTTGTGTCCCAAGGGTACCTTACAGGGGCCTGGCCCTCCAGGTTGGGGGTTTCTCGACGGGCTAACTTCCCGTCAGAGTAAAAACACATTTAGTTGTGAAGCAACCCAATGCCTCGGAAACAATTGATAAACCTGTTGACGACCAACGCAAGAAAAAGGACAACGATCTTCGGATCTGCACGTGGAACGTTAGGACCCTTAACAGACCACGTGCAGCCGAACAACTAGCGGAGGCCCTAGACTGCTATAAAGCAGACGTGACCGCCATCCAGGAAATACGATGGAACGGGCCGGGCATAAAGAAGACGAAAAGCTGCGATATCTTTTACGGCGACTGCTACCGCAACAACAAACAGCGGATATTCGGATGCGGATTTGTCGTTAGAGGCAGACTTAGGCAAAAAGTCTTGGGCTTCAAGCATGTGAGCGAACGCCTCGTGACAATCCGGATCAAGGCCAATTTTGCCAACATCAGCCTGATATGCGCACACGCTCCAACTGAAGAAAAAGATGACTGCACTAAGGATAGGTTCTATGAGCTATTGGACCAAACGTACGCTCAGTGCCCCAAGCATGACGTCAAAATCATCCTGGGTGATTTTAATGCAAAGCTGGGTAAAGAGGGAATCTTCGGTGGTACAGTCGGAAAGCACAGCCTACATAACACCACTTCCGACAACGGAGTCAGGCTTATTGATTTTGCAGCGGGGCGAAATGTTGTGGTAGCAAGCACGCGGTTCCCGCACCTCAATATTCACAAAGGGACCTGGCGATCTCCTGATCAATCGACCACCAACCAAACTGATCATATTGCGATCGACGCAAGGTATGCCTCCAGTATTTTGGATGTCCGAACATTCCGAGGGGCCAACATCGACTCGGATCACTACCTTGTTGTAGCCAAGGTACGAATGCGGATATCCCTATCACCGTCAAGAAGGAAAAATACTGTGAGAAGGTTTGCAGTTGAAAAGCTACAATCGCAAGAGATAGCCAGGAACTTCTCCGATCAAGTCTCTCTAAACCTCAACAGCTGTCCTATGCCGCCAGCATCATGCCCAGAGGACCAGTGGCAAATCTGCCAGCAAGCCATCAGGAATGCCGCTTCTGATGTGATAGGTTTCACTCGCCCACCAACGCGAAACCCCTGGTTCGATGAGGAATGGCAGCGAGCGCACGCGGCTAAACAAAAAGCGTATGCGGCGGCTTTGCAAAGACGGACAAGAGCGGCTCGTGAGCTCTACGAGCAAAAAAGGAGAGATGAGCACCGGCTTCTAAGAAAGAAAAAAAGAGAGCATAGGAAGCGCGAGATCGAGAATATTGAGAGATATCATAGCAGGAAGGACGTTCGAAAATTTTACCAAAGTGTCAGGAGGACACTCCAGGGAAAACAGCTTCGAATGGACGCCTGTAGGGACGAAGAGGGCAATTTCTTAGTAGATACGCAGTCAGTGCTGAGGGCATGGGAAGGACACTTCTGCAGACTGCTAAACGGCGATGACAACCAACATTCCGCTGTCAGGCAGAGCGAACCATTCATCGTGGACGATGACGGGCAATTCCATCGTCCTCCCGGCCTGGACGAAGTAAGGATAGCCATATCCAAGCTCAAGTCAAATAAAGCGGCCGGTACCGACGGTCTAGCTGCCGAGCTCTTAAAGCAGCCGGAGATGACTTCATAGCGAGCATGCACCAGCTCATCTCCAGAATATGGTCGGATGAGTGCATGCCCGATGAATGGAACCTCAGCGTCGTATGCCCGATCCTCAAGAAAGGAGACCCTCTAGTATGCGCCAACTACAGAGGTATTAGTCTCCTTAACATCGCATATAAAATCTTCTCTGCCGTATTGTGTGAACGTCTAAAACCGTTTGTCAGCAATCTGATTGGTCCATATCAGTGTGGTTTTAGGCCTGGAAAGTCCACTATCGACCAGATATTCACATTACGGCAGATCCTGGAAAAGACCCTAGAATCCCAAATCGCCACCCACCACCTTTTCGTCGACTTTAAGGCCGCGTATGACAGCATTTTTCGGGAAAAATTATACGAAGCCATGTCTGGTTTTGACATCCCTGCTAAACTGGTCCGACTTTGCAGGATGACCATGGAGAAAGCTCGCTGCTCCGTGAGGGCCGGCAGTGACCTTACCAACATCTTTGATGTCGAAAAAGGCTTCAGACAGGGCGACCCGCTGTCATGCGACTTCTTCAACATTGTACTTGAAAGCATTGTGCGGAACTCCCACGCCAAAACCAGAGGCACAATCTTTCAAAAGTCCGTGCAACTACTCGCGTATGCCGATGACATTGACATAATTGGCAGAACACAGCGAGCTGTCTGTGAGGCATTCGCGAGCATTGAAGAAGAAGCGGCGAAGATGGGTCTAGCGGTCAACGAAGGAAAAACGAAGTACATGCTGTCATCAAGGAAGGACACCCAACACCGACGCCTCGGACAAAGCGTCAATATGGACAGATATAACTTCGAGGTAGTCAGGGACTTTGTCTACCTGGGCTCCGCGGTTAACTCGAGAAACGACACCACCTTGGAGATCAAGCGAAGAGTGACTCTTGCCAATCGCTGTTTCTTTGGGCTGAGAAGGCAATTGAGTAGTAAAGCCCTCTCTCGGACAACCAAGCTAACATTATATAAGACCCTGATCGTCCCAGTCCTCCTCTATGGCGCAGAGGCTTGGACATTATCAAAAAAGGATGAGGACCTGCTAGGTTGTTTCGAGAGAAAGATCCTTCGCGTGATCTTCGGACCTGTCTGCGTAGATGGCGAGTGGAGAAGGAGATTCAACCACGAACTGTATGGGCTGTACAGCGACATGAACCTTGTCAGAAGAGCCAAAATCCAGCGGCTTAGATGGCTGAGCCATGTAGAGCGGATGGACACCAATGCTCCGGCCGGAGAGTCTTCGAATCTACCACCATGGGGAATCGCGGCAGAGGAAGACCCCACCTCAGGTGGCGCACCCAAGTGGAAAGGGACCTCAACCAAATTGGCGTGCGAAACTGGAAACAGCTGGCAAAAAACCGGGCCAGTTGGAGAGGCATGTTGGTTGAGGCCCAGGTCCACCCCGGACTGTAGCGCCACCTAAGTAAGTAAGTAAGACGAGTCGTGAAGAGTCTAAAATTGTGTTGTACATTTTGTTGCTGATTTTGAATGGTGAATTGTAGATGTTTTTCATAACAGAAATACTGTAGGAGGATTGTCTGTCGATCGCTGGGCCTGTTTTGTTGGTGTTTTTTTAATGGCCTGATTAGAATGTTACTAACTACCAAGCCATGGCCTCCATATTCGTTAAAAGTAGTTCATTCCATATTCGTAAAAATGATTGTCTTACTTTCTCTTAAAGTACAAAGGATGCGAGATAAGTTACACATTTTTCGGAATTACTTTTATTACGTTTTTGAATGCTTTCTCGTCTCTCCTATTAAAAAATGAAAATGTCACATGTTGTTTTAACAATCATCAATTCAAGTAGCGGGTAGGTGAGAGTGGGGCACACTTGAAAATTTTTTGCTTTCGCAAATTTTACATATATATTCGATTTCTTGACCTGTAAATTTTACTAACATTGAGCAGTGATATTGAATTTCGATTTCAAATAATATTTAGTTAATTTAACAAAATATGTATATGGAATATTTTTGGTTGAAAAGGACGCTTTTAAACATCATTCTTTTTGAGAGTTGAAATACTTAAAACTATAAAAAAACGTAATATAGTATGCAAACAGGTCAAGAGGAAGAAGGAAGGAGGAAGGAGGAAGGAGGAAGGAGGAAGGAGGAAGGAGGAAGGAGGAAGGAGGAAGGAGGAAGGAGGAAGGAGGAAGGAGGAAGGAGGAAGGAGGAAGGAGGAAGGAGGAAGGAGGAAGGAGGAAGGAGGAAGGAGGAAGGAGGAAGGAAGGAGGAATTTACCCTTAGATTCATTCTAAAAAAATTTAAGGAACTATTTAATAAAAACAGAATTTTGTATCAAACTGCCCCATTGATACAGGTCGGGGGCAGTTTGATATATAGCCAAAAACCCAGTAATTATGGAGAAATCCCAGTTAATGCAACAGCGGTTTTTAATATTTTACCCTTATTTAAATGCAAATGCTGTGTGAGGATAACAGGGCCGGCCTGGAATGCAAGTGGGACCAAGGCGCTTTCGTTGGGAAGAGCGTTGCAATTTGTTGGCAGGATTTGCCACTATTCCTAGCAGTTTCTGCGTACATTATACGTCTGCAATATTTGGTTTTACCAACAGATGACGGTTTGTGGGAAAGTTTGTATCAATGTGTCCCAACTTTCTTCAAAAATAATCCTATTATTCGAATGATAATCCTATTAAGAATGACGATTAAAATACGACAGATACATGCTTGCGATCACATACATGTTGCAATTTGTGCTTAGTTGGCCAGTCCACTGCTTTTCATTTTAAAATAAAGTGCACCGTATCAATGTGCCACATTTATCAATGTACCCCATCTTCCCAATTTTTTATAAAAATGTATTTTTTATATATTAGATGAAAAACTTACCGTGTTTTAATTCCAAATATATTTAGTCTTTTTTGTTTGAAAATCGTGCACTAATTTGTTTTTTTACACACTTACAACTAAAAAAATACATTACCACTATAAAAAGCACACCTGTACATCTGAGAACCACGTGAGGGATCTAAAGATATAGCAGATATAGATACAGGGTTAAAATATTAAATTACTTTTAAAAAGCTACAGTACAATACAATTCTATAAGTCGTGATCGAATATGCTCCACTCCCCCCTCCAAATGCGGTTTTTATAAAAAAATTAAATTGATTACGTCCAGGTCACTGCCAGGAGAATTTTGTGCATTCATAAACCAGGAATGGAACCTGGAGTTAAAATAAATATCTTACTCTGTTGACCCAAGATGATAAATTAATTTCCTGGCAAAAATGCTTATAAAAAAGTGTCTTCTAGTAAACTTTGACACGTTAACCGAAAAAAGAACATATTTTGCTGAATTTTGTAAGCAACCAAGCAGCGCTTATTATATCGAGTGAGTAAAGTAAGACATAACAAGTAGCAAGTACTTAATCAAAGTGTCAAAGTACTTTTTTGGAGCAAGAAGTCGTATATCTGCGATTTTTTTAAAAAGTAATTCGCATTACTTCAAATGGATAACCAATTTTAATGTTCAGGATTTTTAAATTTTACATAAGAACGTCTTTTGACTATTTTTTTTTTTTTTTGAGAATTATATCTGTAATGAAAAAAAAAAAGAACAAATATAATTAAGCTACGAAGTATGCTTATGCGAACTTATTATATACAGTGGTAGACATTCTTATACACGCACAACTTCTTGCGAATATATTTTTTTTTGTTTTTTTATTTAATGACCACTTAGTAGATAAACAACAAAAAAATATTTGAATGATTTTGAAAACTTGTTTTTTTATCAAAATGTGGAAATTGTGGTAGACATTCGTTTATACGCACATAAGTTAGTATTGTTTTTAGTAAATTTTATTAATATTTATATACGTTTCAAAACTTCGTGTCACTTCCCTTGTTCTCTATGGTCGAAAAAATACTAAATACCAAATAATATTTGGCATTAAGTCGATTAGCCTGTACAGATTTTAGGGTTAATTTGCCAAGTCCAATGAATTTCACTTATGAGCTCGGACACGCTGTGGTTTTGAATGTATTTTACCAACGAGGATATGTTACTGCATAGAGTCCATTCAAGTAGTTCAATGTTGTTTTGAAGAAAACCTTTCTTTCGATTGTCTTGAAACATGAATGCGAGCGTTTTTTTGCTAATTTCTGTTTGGTTCTTTTCATGATAAGACTCTAAAACGTCTTACAACAACTTCGTATAATTTTTCGAATTTAGTTTTGTGATAATAAAGCAAACGGGAGTCTTTCCATCATACGAAAAGCTCCTCGTATCATAAAAGTTCCGCCCCCGAAATCTCGTTCAGATCGTACCACGATTTATTGGTTTAAGTTAGGCCAATCGCAACTGTAGATTTCGATCTGTCTTACAAGGGGAGCGCAAGGGTTTGGGGAAACGGATTCAACTGAAATTTGGCATAGTGATAGAATACCATGTGGGTGTACTATCTGTAAAATTTTAAAATGCAATACTCAAAAATAATCGAGAAATTCGCATTTTTTTGTAAGCTAAAACCTACTTGTACCTTATATACAAGTTAGGCTTTGCTCGATTTCGAAGAAGCCGCGGCCTGATGGGTAGAGGTCTCCGCCAGTAACCAAGAGAACACAAGTTCAAATCCTGGTGCGTGCACTTCCTTTGTTTTTTTGTTTCTTGTTTTTTTTTTTTAATTCATCGTATTAAAAAAATAAACAATGTACCATGTACGTTGTCTCTGACCCGTTACAATACGAACCATGTTTATATTCAATAACTGCTTTGCGGTTAAACCTCCAACGCGAATAGACGTAATTGTGCAGCTAATTTTAATAAACAAGAAATATTATAGGCAAGTAAAAAATTTCATAAAGCGATTACAAAATAGCGCTGAACTTCTTGAGAAGAACTGTGAAATTAACTCTAGAGAGGATTGCCTAAAAATTCACGCAATTGTCCACTATAAACTATCAGCGCCAATATTTTGTGATATGTTGAAATATGCCTGGTATGCCAGTGGACTCTGTGAAACAAGAAGCTTTTTTTCAAATGTGAATGAAGTGTGTTTCTCAACAGATTTGCTGAAAACACCTTGCAATTGTAAAAGGGCAGCATTTGTTTCTTGTTCTTGGTGTACACAAAATTTTTGTTTTGAATGTTTTTACCACAATTATCATTCAGGGACATGCACATCTATAGCAAGTAACATTTCGGAAAAACCTTAAAAACCTTGTCTATAAATATTCTTGAAAAAAAACATAAAAAAGATAAAAAAACACAAAAAAACAAAAACAAAAAACAAAGGAAGTGCACGCACCAGGATTTGAACTTGTGTTCTCTTGGTTACTGGCGGAGACCTCTACCCATCAGGCCGCGGCTTCTTCGAAATCGAGCAAAGCCCAACTTGTATATAAGGTACAAGTAGGTTTTAGCTTACAAAAAAATGCGAATTTCTCGATTATTTTTGAGTATTGCATTTTAAAATTTTACAGATAGTACACCCACATGGTATTCTATCACTATGCCAAATTTCAGTTGAATCCGTTTCCCCAAACCCTTGCGCTCCCCTTGTTAGTTAGTTTTTTTTTTTCGTTGAAAATGATTTTTGTTTGTGTGATAGATAAAGCATTTAAGACACTTGTGATATGCGAAAAGATCTAATTTTGTCAAATTTGCCAAGCTGATTAACGATTTTGGGTAACTTTATCATGAAGTTGATCTCTTTGTCGGCGTGAAAGCTTTGTTTTTTCCATTTGATTGGTGCCTCTAATGCCAATTTTTTTCTTTTTTGTACAAATCTCTTATGAAGCCTAAGTGCAATTTTCCTTTTTAGTAGGTTCCCTCCCTCAAAATTATGATTTTCTCTTTCTCAGTCAGGCAATGACTAGCAACGTTATGGAATTGTTTAGCTTATACAAGAATAAAAAAGATTGCCTTATATATTTGGTAAAAAACGTTTCACTCAACTTGGATTTACTAAAAACTTTTCTATTTTTTACTTTTTTACACAAAAAATCTTTATATTTGCTAAAAAATTTATTGACGATTTGGAATCCTTACATTGTTGGTAATATGATCCCAAATGTACTAGGTTCATATTTTTTTTTTTAAATCCAGTACTAGAATATTTATTTAAAAATTTATAAATGCGTATAAACGAATGTTTACCACTGTATGAAGTAAAAAATGGCAGACACCGAGACTATCATTGGACAAAATTTTATTCGACAATGCATCCAAAGAATTCAAACTCAAATCTATGCGTAACGATCAACTAAAAAAAATCTGAAGCCAACTACGCCCTCTGGAACGTTATGAAAAATTCGAAAAAAACTATGCATCAATCTCTAGACGAAATGAGCGAAGGCTCGAAGGATTTCGAATACATTATTCACAATACATTATCCACTTTAAAAGCTACCTTAGGGATCGTCATTTTGATATAAAATATGGACATCAATGTTCGAACATCGTAGAGATGTTTTAGGGCAACTCCTATATGTTAATATCCTAAGGCTGTTGCGATCATAATGGCTGCCTTTGCTGACAATACAATGCTGCTGATAGCTTAACAAAGCTGAAGTAGGACGTTGATGCTAGCGCTAAGTAGAGCGCTTGATGCTAGCTAATAGAATATTGTACTGCAAAAGAGGGGTTTATTTCGTCTAAAAATCGAACCGCAAGGCTAGAGTTTGTCAATGCACGCATAACCTGGTACATAACAAAATTTAAAAGTGTCTATTTTTCTGATGAGTCTGAATTCATTTTAAAAAGATCTGATGGATTACATCTGGTTAGGAGGCCAAAAGGTGATTAGAAATCTTCGTGCTATAGAAACACGAAATCAAGCTTTATACTTGAAACCACTTATACCAAATTGTTTTGCAATGGATGCTACGGACTTACGGGCTTAAAATGGGCTTTCTTTTTAACTGCTTACATTACATTACATTACATTCATACATTGGGCGGCGTAACAGCCCGTTGAGAGCCAGAGCCTAGCTTTCTCGCGCCTCCACTGTGTTGTGTGCGTTATAATTTTGTCACATGTGGAGGGGACCTACTGTTTAATGCCGAACGGCGAATTGCGAATGCTATTCATGACAGAAGTACGCCATGAAGGTTGTCAGTCGTTTGCTGGAGGTGGGGCCGTGAAAAATGTTTATTGTCAAACTTCCGGCTTCAAAACTCATCCGATGACAAGCAAATTAGCTTTTTCTGAGTGTATTAAGAAACAACAGCAAACAGTACATATTGCAAGTAAGCTATACATTTTGCCAGTTATAAGATAAATGGGCTTTAGTTTTGTCCACTAATTTTTCCTTGGATTTGTATTGGAATAAGAAAACAAATGACTGTATATTAAAGAGTATCATTTGGTGGACATAAAAAAGTGAAAGTTTTCAAAGTTGTTTAACGTTTTTCGAAGTTATGATTTTTCGTGCTATCGTTTCGGCCAACACTGTATGTAAGTATCTTATTTAGTACTGAATAAGTTTCATTTAGTAAACTAATTAAATTAATTAATGAGACTGAACACATTGAAAAAAATAATTGAATGTATGTACTTACTATGTCGTCTTGTTAAGGACGTAAGGTTTTGTAAATCGATTCCAGGCACATTTTTCACTCCATGACAATATGACTGGATGCAGAAGGACACCATCGTATTTTTCATCTTCCTCCTTAAGGGTGCAGATAGTGACTAGGATACTAATGATAACGGTACACAAGCAACCAAAAAGACCGTAATACATGTAGGTGATAGAGTAAAATGTATAGAGGATAGTTCTGAAACGAAAAATGAATTGAGTTCACGCAGAAACTGTAAGCTATGCATTGAAGCATCACAGCATTTCTCAGTAATGCTTAAGTAACGATTAGAGCTTCAGTATTAAAAACAAAAAAATTGGTTTTTACAGTGCTGATTTAGCATTAAACTCTCCTGAAATTATCGTTAAACCTAAGCAGAGAATTTTGGTGGCTAAAGTATAGAATTCATACCTGAGAAAGAAAATGTGAGTGAATCAATTCGAAATCTGGGATGATGCTGATTTTTACGGAAGATTTCGGTTGTTAAAGTCAGCGTTACATTTGGCGTTTTGTATATTGGAGGAAATACGAACATCCATCGAACATACATATAACAGCTTGGTGGTTGCTGCAAGGTCAATTTAGCTTCATTTCGAAACAAATTCTGTAATTTGTTTTACTATAAAGCTTTAGCTGCAGAATGTATTGCGACTCTATGCAAGTGGAGAGATGCTGATATCAGCTGCAGATTTTAGTGGAGTCCGTATCCGCTTGTACATTGATTATGTTACCAATGTATTTCCACTAGTCGCAGAATAAGCGAATAATGCTATGAAAAAAGTATTGATTAATGATTATTTTGCAAACATTTCCAATTAAAATTGAGTTCAGAAAATTTAATTTCAACATTTTATACTTTTTATTTTAATAAATTAAACACATAAGTACGACGTTTTTTGACGTTTCGAATTTGTTTTGTTATACATGTATAACAGAAAACTAGAAATGACTCACAATAGTACGCGGTTCTCCGCTTAACTAAACCGTCCTCAAATTATAACTGTGAAATCTAAAAACTGATCAACTTTCTCAAAGTTATTCTGGAGTTTAGCTAAGAAAATTAAGCCAGCACTGTGAAATCGGGCTAAGCTTTTGATTTTAACAATGTTTTCCTGGATTTTAACAAATTTTTCTTCAGCGTTGTAATTTTTTTGAGAACTGAAGAAATTATCTATTTTCGAAACCCGAAGTGATCGTCTTACAGCATTATTTTGCGAATTTAACTGGGCTTGATGATTTTTTTTGTCTGACTTTTTTAGTTTCTACATACACAAACAAAGCCTTACACACAACACATTTAGAAGCACAAGCAATTAGACAAGCAATTTAGAATTAAACTTACCCTTCTTCAGGCACGATGGATCTCGTGTAATTATTTGCGAAGCCCATAAAGACGTCATTTCTAGATTCAGCCATATTTTTAATCTCTATTCCCATATCTTTGCAGCCCTGTTGCACAAAAAAAAATAATATATTAAAATAACTAAGCGAAATTAGTCCTCATAGATTCGCGGACAACACATCACCTTTGTTGTTGTGGGCAACATAGGATCCTTCACATGAATTGATAAGCGGCCCACTGCCATCCAAACTACAAGGACCGTACCTAGAATTGATCCGACTACTGTCCCCTGCAGTTTACATGGCATAATTCATTACATTGTCTCTGACGTTTTTTTTTTTTACAAACCTTCGCATTGGCTATTGGTACTAACATGGCTAAGATAAAAATACCCAGTAGCGCTCCAGCGGTTGCAGAAAATGCCAACATTGACGACTCTATAACACCAGGCAGCAAGCCTATGGCAAACGCTATCAACATAATCACCAATCCGTTGAACACTACTAGTATTTTTATTGTTTTTAACTGTTGTACATCAGAAAGATTGTTCAGTCCTGGAATATAACGCAGGAAGTCTTCAAAAAGGACAGTCGCAAGCGCGTTTACATTCGACACATTTATACTAAAAAGGGAGTTTCCGACTTATATATGTTATGGTTCGATACAGTAATAAAGGATGCTGATGCTCACCAAAACACTGAGTTAAATAGTACTGCCAAAAATATACCCACACAGCCAGGAATGAATCCAAAGTGCCTCTGTATGAAAAACGGTAATATCTGGTCCATTTTAGTAATGTGGCCTGCCTCCATGATGTCACAATCTTTATATGTCGCATAAATACCCATTCCCACCAGCCAATTTAAAGAGAAAAAGACAATTGCCAGTGGAATATTAGAAATCATAGCTCTGGAAAAAAATCGAGATTTTGATAAAGATTGCGCTAAGAATTTACAAAGTCAGACTTCTGAACTTGCTCCACCGATTTTAAACTGAAGTATCGCGCCATAAAGTTTTGTTGGCAGCCCATCTGAGATACTGTGATGAACAGGTAACCCAGCCAACCTGAAAGTGTGTCCACTCGGTCGGTCATATCACCAGTAAAATAAAAAAACTTCAAGCGGCCTGGAAATGAAATGTAAAAAATAATAGTTCAAAAAACTAAAAAACACGCTTTAATCACCCACTAAAAATCGAAAAATAATCTTATCTTTTCTTTTGTGTCTAATGACTAAATCAATAAGTGTGAAGCAATTTTGTTGCATTGTCATGGTAGTGAATAAGAAGAAATGAATCAGCTTGATGGTGGCGGGTCAGGTGGGTCAGCTTTAAGTTCCAAGATTTATCTACATATTTTGTTACACGATGAGCTAATAAATTGTATTGGTAAAGTTTTGAAGAGCTGGGGCTTTTTGTGATTACACATTTCGAACGGAATAATTTGTTTATGCAGGAACCGAAGACGTTAAACAATAGCCACACTACTTCACTGCCTTCTTTGACTCCAGCGGTAACTGACACCAATGACACAGTTTGGAAATAAATTTGATCTATAATTTCGAGGATTTAAAAAAAAAATAGTGCATAAAAAATTGTGGTTGAAGTTTGAATAGATTACAAACAATTCTTCCACACCTAGAGATAATAGTCATCAGATCAACGCGAACGACAGAATTTTGAATCACCGGAAAAATTATATTTCATAAAAAGAAATAGCAAATCACGCTGTCTCATTAGAAAAATAGCTGATCAGGCGGAAAATACTCAGTGAAAGTCATCGTCGGTTGTTTCACATGATATTATATAATGAGCACGATTAAACTTCAAGATGTAGTCATACGTACTATAAATGCAGTAACAAAAGTAATAAGAGGCTTCTTCGTTCATTTACGAAAAAGTTATTTACAAACGTTTTTAGTTAACTCACCACTATCAGCGACCGCGGAGTAAACCGAGTCCACGCCCCCGGCCATGTAGGTACTCCTAATAATCACTGTAACCAACATAGAAATTATATAGATCGTTGAAATGACATCAGCATGGATCGCTCCTGTTAGTCCACCCTAACGAATAAAATTTCAAACGTACTGCAAATAAACTTAAATGTAAAATTTACCAAAATTGCTAGAGAAATGTTAAATATAGTCATTACTGAAATTGACAACCAGCGTGGTATATCTGTTACAGATTCTAATGCAACACAAGGTGCGTAAACTGCGATTCCCAGGGTCATTACACTCCTGCAAAAAAGCGTATATGATTTAAATAAGGATATGATTGAAGCTACTTCAGTCAATGACCAAAGCGATAAAACAAAAGAGCATTCTCGGTTTTTAAAATATATAACATTTAACCATACTGAAAGTGTAATATGAGGCTTATTAATTCATTCTATTGTTAAAGATTATTTCGGGAAGTTAGCTAGCTGAATTGCTTAGCCGTACTTGTGATATTATATTTTTATAATAATTTCATTCGTAACAAACCATGTAAACAAATTTTGTAAGATAAATTTGACCCACCCGATCAAGCTGAAATTTTGCATGGTTGTTTGCCAATGCATAGCGCAGGTGGTGTTCATGAATACCAGCAGCTTTTGCAATCGATTTTTGTGCTTCCGTATTTTTTATAAATTAATATTATTAGCCACTCTCTTCTGATTTTTCTTGTTTTTTTAGAAATCGTTACATTGTATTATATTACTTCAGACTGATGTCGTTTTTTACCCCCGAAAGGGGACCGGCTTTTTCATTTTCTTCATCGGATTAATTAATTACTCTTGCCGGTCAGGCTGTAATCGATCTTCGTTTGGGGGGATATTATCTCCTTCCTCTCTCCTTTTGGTTCTCAGCACTACTTCTGCGTATGCCGCGATTTTGGTCCAGTGGCTGCTTCTAGATCGCATATTTTCGATAACCTTATCAGGTGATATGCTGCCTATCTCCGCTTCCAACCTGGTCTACAGAACTGCCCACCTGCTGCATTCGAAGAAGGTATGGTAGTCGTCATCTTCTTCGGAGTCTTCGTACTGGCAGGCAGCACTCTCGTTCTTGTCCATCTTGTAGAGGTACCTGTTGAAAGCCCCATGTCCAGATAGCAGTTGGGTGAAGTTGACATCACTATGCCTCCGCTCTGTCCACGCAGCAAGATCAGCCGCGCTGTCCATCTTCCTCTAGTTTCGGCGTCCCACCTGGCTTGCCACCGCTGCCACCAACTTTGTCTTATAGTCGTGGACGTACTTTCGTTCTATGGCCAGTAGATCGATAGGGGTCACTCGTGCTATGACGAGAGCAGCTGGCTTGGATACACTGCGGTAAGAGCTGATGATCCGTAGAGCTTCACGTCGTTGTACAGCAACCATCTGTCTTCTGTAAGACTCCTTGTTAAGCGCATCAGCCCAGATCTCGCATCCATATAATAAGATGGAGAAGGTGATAGCCTCCACCTGGACATGGTCAGGTCTACGATATTCGCCATGGTCCGAGAGAGTCAGAAAGTCACTTTTGCCGCACGCCCTACTGCCACTTTTATTTGTTCCAGGTTGGAGAGCTAGCGGTTCAGGTGCATGCCTAGATACTGAACCACACCCTCTACGTTGATAAAAGAATCTATTGGGAAAACTTTTGCCGCGTTTTTATTGAAAAAGAGGGGAGTGTTGCGCTCTACCACTTTGGGAAATTAATATCCTATAGAGGACCTATCATAGGAATTTGATCCTCTATAGGAATTTTTATAGTGATTTTTCTCCGGACTGGATTTGAACCCGCGTACTCTCCCTTCACAATCCGACGCACTAATTGATCAAACCACACGCTCCTATGTTATAACAACAATTCCGAAACAAGCTCTTGGAAAATTGGAGCGATAGAATGTGTTACTGCTAAGCCAGCCGAGCAGCCACTTAAACAACGTTTTGTTCCGTTTGCTTTTGCTAATAAAGCCATAATACATTGAAAAAATGTATTTGCATTCTTAGAAAGAAATTTTTATTCGGCTAGCCTAATTGCTAAGTTTATAGTTAGTTTTAAATAAACCAAATTTTACTGAATTCGTAGAACTACGTTCCGAACTGCATTTCTCAAATGAAACAGCCACGAAGATAAAACAGCATAGCTCGGCCAACGCGTAAAAACACATAACTCTTGAGAACTCCAACCTCTATATTTCGCAAACCTCTATAAATAGAAGCATTCTCACAGTCTCCTGAAAAAAGCTCTGTAAGTCGAAGGAAACCTGTGTAATCTAGGCCCTCGTTAGTTCGAATTTATTTTTGTGCATAAAAGCATGAAAACATCTATAGTTCAGAATGATAGCTTGTTTACCTCTACCTCTTCGAGGTCCAATTAACTTTTTTTTCTTCAACAACCGTTAGTTGAAATACGGACGTATGTGACGGAAGTGAGCAATACTTTTTTCTGAAACTTTCGTAGTTCAAAAACCTCTGTAATTCGAAGTTTTTTCTGGTTAAATTTTGCATGTCAGATATGATACTTGCCTTGCAATAAATTGTAAAGATGCTATAGATCTCACTGCTTTACTGTGGAATCTGTAAAATAAAAAAAAATACTAACACTAAAAACAGAAAACGAATGCTGTATTGAGATTTTTTCAGTGTAGATTAAGAATTAAGGTTAAACAATTCTGTAAACGCGCTTACGGGCAAAATGATAAAAAAAAACAACTTATGTCAGTCAGCACCACAGACTGACATAAGTTGTTCCCCTCGCTCATCGATCAATTTGACAGTAATTCACGAATGTAGCTGAAATACAGAAAGCATTTTGGGAGTAGTATTCACAGACACAAAATGTTATAAAAACGCTGTCAAATAAAATCTAGGGGCAAGAGAAGAAGTTGGGTATCTGTATTGGCTCATTTGTGGTCAGCACCACACTAAAACCTCACTCTGCTGTCACATATTTATAAGAATTGAAATAGAGCTCTTTCGAAATAATCACTCCAACAGGTGAATGACCACATACAAATCGGACGATTTCACGGTATGAAAACGCTGTTGTAAAATGGTTAGTTCGAATACTGATTATCTAGAAGAGATAAAGCCATTTAGTTTATTGTGTTTGACTTAGGATTAAAATACGCATCGACCACATCAACATCACCATGCATTAAGGGTTACTCTGACTCAACTGAACAGCTTAGATCTGCGGTTTGTTTTTTTTTTTCCATAGAAAAACTAATTTAACACTAAAAAGTAAATAGAAAAGTAAACATTAAAAAAATTCAAAAATTAATAAATAGAAACAAAATCCATTTGAAAATACATACAAAACGAACTAATATGTAGTGTAAAATTCAATAAAGCAATTCCCATTTTTGCTAAGGCGTTTTTGCATTTTGAGCATATTATAACCGTCTGACCGACACAGTTGCTCCCGTCTGCACGGACGGTGAGTGGAAAAGAAGATTTTATTCCAAGTTATAGACGCTACAGCTCATTTCAAATACATCTAAGAAAAAGTGTTTAATTTTTGCTTGCTATTTGTGTTGCTATTTGTTACCGCACTTTTTCGAACACATTAATATTTCCCCTAATTTACACATTGGTCAAAGCTCCAAAAGTATGTTGATTAAATAGAAACTGAAATCTAATTATTTCATACTTCAGAGCCTTAACATTTCGTTCCTCGAAAATTCCCTCTGAACAAATTTTTGTAAAACATTTTATGAATAAAATGTAAAATAATTTTCAAACTTGGCATCAATATTATATCGTTACTAAACCCTAAAATAGTCCTCTACTCTGGGCTGCTAAGTGACATTTATTAGACATTATAGAGACAGACTTGGCTTTATGCTTACCTCATCTCCAAATATTGGTATATGGAGGTTATTCGCAAGTTGAAGTACACAGGAACGAAAACATAGCAAACGATTGGGTATGCGTTTAAAAGCCCGTAAAGAGTTTCCCACATCCCTGAACCGTAATAGTACATTTCTGCAGGAAAGCCTGAAAAAATTAAATAAGAGAAAATATTTCCAATTTAATATTATGATAAGGGTGGAATTAAGTGCTAGGTGTTTATTATACTAATTACAGTTCAAACTGAGTTATGGGCTTAACTAATTTCACTTTGCACCAACAGCTGATTTGATAAAAAAACCGTAGAGACGATATTTAAGCCGATATAAAAAAATTATAAAATTGGAGTTACCCAGAATTGTTCTTGGTGCTAAAGTTCCTCTGGCTAACGATATCATGACCGATATCATTGCCACCTCTCCTCTGGCGAATACGAACTCAGATTTTGTCTTTTGCCGTCTGTGATGAAATATTCGAGTCCATAATGCTCCAATTAAACAGAAAGTAGTGAATACACAGAAGAGGATGTAGTCCCATAAGCCAGCATGGTATTTAGCCATCTGCAACAAAAATGTTTTATTTTTTCCTTTGCACCACTAAATTAAAGCCAATCCAATCCTTTTATTAGAAGTCAGGAAGTACGAAACGTGTTTTAACCAATATTAAATAGGTAGAGCATATATGAGACATATTTATGGAAAGGCGTTAGAGTTGAATATCTTATGTAAAATGACTGTTCCTAGTACAGTAGCATAAATGGAAGATATGCAATACCTTGTTCCTAGCGGTTGACCTCACCTAATTCCAGATTAAGTTCACCGGAAGGGATCACCAAATGCCAATTAATTTATCTGTAACAAAATCAACCACAAAGAGTGTGTATAGAATTCAGCCTTAAATGAAAAACACAACATCGTACTTACATTGGTAATATATTCAGGATGAATGGAAACTTCCACGTAAGCTTCTAACTTATACAGCGTAACTTTTTCCTTAGAGTTTAGTACACAGCGGTAGAAATATTAAGCCTTCACAATTGATTAAAATGGAAAAGCTTACTATAATAATTGTAGTTATTGTAAACGTCGATGAGAATAAAGTAACTAGCGCTCACACTGTATGATTTGTTTGATAACTGCTGCTGATGGGCCGTAGTCAAATTTATGGTATGAAAGTTCAACTTTCTCAATTTTTCGACTTTCTTCGTCGTTAAGTGTAAACAGTTGTAGCACAATTTGTTTGTGACTTTAGAGAGTTAGCACGAATTTTGAGTAAAATGACCCATATGACATCAAAAGAAAAGGAAACGAATTTCGATTCACAACGAATTAAGCATCACAGATCTAACAGCCTTATCACAAATATATTAAGACTCAGCGATACAAAATGCCTCACAGACTCAGCTATTGACACACAAATTGAAGCGTGAAGAGGGCCGACCGAGCTGCCAAAGGAAAATAAACTTTTTCAATTTGCCGAATCGCTCATTTCCGGCCAAGTCGGCTACGTCTTCAACATCTTTACAAAACTGCTGCAATTAAATGTGTTCTAGTTTCCCCTTCTTATATTAAAACTGCGTTCGACCTGCGAAGCCAAACACGACGAAGGACTTCGAAAGGTAATTAGAAAGTAATGGTCAATGTAAAACCACCGCTAAATAAAAATTTTGCAACACTTCACATGGCCGCAAAACTACTCGCACCAAATCGATAGCGTAAACCTCAAAATAAGAGAATATTCGGCCCTCCCCAATGATGTATTCCCCCATTCACGCCTTTTCCCGACTCGTCCTGGTAGCACTCTAGTGAATAAAACAATTTTCCAGAGCAAGAAATAAATTTTCCCCCGAAAAAAAAGGGCGGAAAAGGAACGGAGAAGAAAATAATAATGAAATGGAAAACGTTTTACATTTCAAAGCAAAACAATTTGCCGGTTTTTTAGCTGCGTTCTTCGAATCGACTGACATGGGACAGCAGTCAGAGGTGCAGAGACCCCTTGCTTCCGATTGTGCTAACCTTCAATAGAGAGTAGTTCGAGCTCTGCTTGCCACACCAACACACACAAGGACGAGGGTGTAACTTCAACTGACACTTCCACTAGCTTTAAAGAGCTGTTGCTCCACAATACACGTCCTTTAGGATCGCTTTGTTATTATTCTATTTTCTTTGTACTACATCCGCTGTCTTCGTCATCGTCATTGCCGTCCTCGCCGTTGCTGTCGGTTTTTCTAGCAGAACACGATGTTATTCCTTCAGAAGTTTTCTTTTGTAGTCGAATTTTTATGTGTGAAAAATAGAAAATTAAATAGTTAGACAGCGGCGATAAAGGACGAAAGGAAAACGTATTCCTGTACTCTGGTGCAGTCAAAGGAAATCTATTTAAGTATAGAATCACATTAGCGCTATCATTTGATAGTTGTCTTTGTGTCGTGTAGCGGGATCGTCCGAGGGAAAGGTTTGAAATATTGGTGTCATGTGAGGGTGAAGAGTGCACAGTGTAGAGCAGTTTAAAGGCAATAAGGACTGCACTCAATGTGATATAAAACAAGTTTTTTCCGTGTGTATTTACAATTTTTTTAATATCCATTGAAAGCAAAAACTTTTTCAGCCTCACGTTGTGCCACACACGATCAAGTCGTTATGTGGAGAGAAATCAGGATCTTTTCCTACTATTGCAATATTACCATTTTCATAAAAATGGTCTTAAATATTTGAATATCATTATACTGCGGTCAACTTCTAGACAAAGCTTGAAAGCTTTGAGTTCAGAGCTAGCAAAAGTAAAAAGTTTTGACAAAAAACCGGCACATACATCCAACCAATCCCAGCCTATGCAACAGGTTGCGAACATTCTCCTGGATCCCATATTTATTCCACTTCAATCACAAGTATGGGGCGCCAATCTACTCATTTACCCCAGTGGTATGTGAATCAATTAGCCAGCTCCTGGCTCTCCCTAATTAACACCACTCCAGGCTATTTACATAAACTATAGTCGTCCTCTAAGAGCCCAACAATACAACAAATTACCACCAAGATTACGCATACATCACTTGACGTCAACAAAAGACCGCAACGATAACAAGCATAACAACATGACACAGCCCCCGCATCGCACAGTACGGAACCGCATCGACATGGGTGAGATGTGAAGCACAAGAACAGCAGCAGATAAGAAAGTCGTAAGCGACTGCTTAGGGCTGTCCTGCTGCTCCTGGCATCATAATTGGGCAATAATCTGTCTGCAGCATCTGTTGGTGTCATAAAAGCAAAAAAACAAAAAAAGGAACCCGAAGACACAGCTAGGGCACTCCAATTTGCAACAATTTACCCTTATAATCGATTCGATGCCTTAATTGAATAATAATCGTTCCGATAGATTCGAGTAACGACACACAGGGTGGTGGTGGTTAATTGCTGGCAGGGATCGGAAGGGATGCTTGCGGTTAAGAGAAGAATATTCATAAAGCCATTTATTATTCGAGTGAGCGACAATGGGGTTTCATCCTTTTTAATTGATAGTGTGCGATAGAGAGGAAGAGGAATAAGTCCTGCGGTGTACTCATCAATTAAGTTGATCTGTTTGAGTTGCATGTTGTCATGATTCATCTTTTTTTTCAATTGAAGATGCAATAAAATTAAATGACACAATCTCATGGTACACGATAAATGTGCACTTCTGTCAAATTAACTTCATCGCGGGCGTGAGTGTTCTATTTTTCACGTGATTGTCCCTTTGACAGCACGGTTTCGTAGAAACTTTCACTAAGAGGGTACGGAAATAGCTTTTCGCAGGTAAAAGACCAAATTGAATGAAATAATTATTTCAGAGAGAAAAATAATATAACGACAGAAGACGGCATTCTCGTCCACACACACACACACACCCTCAAGAGAAGGAAATTATTTGTGTTTCTGCTTGAAGAAGATCACAAAGCGAATTATCCAATAACAAAAGAACAAAACGAGTGACAAAAGAGCGAAAAAAAGCAAAACGAAACCGAATGAATTAGCGAAATGCAAAAGAAAAACTGAAGTTTCCTTTCAAAGGGCGTCGCAAGAGAACACGTAAAAATAACAAAACAAAAAACAAAAAACCAGCAAAGGTAAATTTAATCAGCAAATGAGATGATGACAATTTTGTTTGGCTTTGGTTGTGTTCTTGCATTCAAATTAACGACGAGTGGGTGGAATTCGGAAATTTGTGGTGAGACTTGAAATACAATCCTTGCACGTGTCAGGTAGGAAACGAGAAGTTTTACCACGAAGATGTAAAAAAAATATCCACAGATATTCACACGACAGTTGTTCTTTTAAAAGTGGTATAGAATTTACGTGAGAGACAGACATTAAAATTAAGAGATAAAGTTTGGACCGCAGATGCGCAAAAAAGTTAAGTAATATTTAAAAAAAAAAGTTACATACTAACAAAAAAGTTAGTGCCACAGTGAAGTCTTCCTGTTTAATTTAAGCAGCTTACTTTAACTGTTTTCTATTGAAATAATTTTTTCAATAGCAGACAAATTTGTTTAGTGGACACGAACAGAATATTTCTTAATTTTCGGAAAAAATTATGCCTTAAGAGGAACAAAAATTGCAGTGGTCGCGCTTTGGTACAAACCTGTTGCACTTTTAGATTTTATTTTTTGAAAAATATTCCCATTGCAATCAATTAAAGAGATATCGTTGAATAGGTCTTGTGAAAATAGTAGAGATTTCATTTACATTTTTTTAAAATAAAACTTATTTGATATTTTATTCTGTGGTCGTAGTAGCTACTTTGTGTTCGTTTTGAGCTTTTTTAGAAGAATTTTTATTTTGTAAGGAAAGATTAAAAAATCTATTCGGGGGAAACACTTGTTGCCTTGCCTTGCCTTCCACAACTCAGACACTTGTTGTGCTATTTAACAGACAAAGGTTATCAAAAAGGTTTTGATAAAATATAGTGTAATTTTGGTTCTCGGTTTTAAGCATTCTTACGAACGTTTCTTAAAAGGTCAGTAGCTCAAATTTACATAAGTCAAAGATTAAGGGACTTAACAACACACGCTTACTTTAAGGCTGCATATTCAATTTTTGCGGTGAAGCACACCAACGGAACAGTTTGAAAGTGAAATTTATATGAATCTGAAATTCCGTCTTTGAAAAAAGTATTAATTTACTGATGTAGTTTAAATAAATGGCAAACGAATCAAGTTCGACACCAAATAATAAGAGTACACTCTGATAGCATGAGGGTGAAGGAGCCGACTATATCTTACAGTAAATTTGCGGAAGATGGTGTAGGGCGTTTTTGCAATAAAATAATACAACAATGATCGTTCGTTTACTGAGTGCCGCTTTGCAATCGACGGCTCATTTTATTTGCTTTCAAACGTTGTGAACCTTCAGGTCCTTGACCTACTCAGTCGGTGAACGCACATACCGAATCGGATAGCCAAAATATCTCCAACTTTCATTATATTTGTGCACGAAAGTGCCCGTTCAAATTTTCCTGCTGATCTCATTATAAACATACTTCTTCCAGGCACCAATGTTTCTTCCGCGGCTTATAAGTCGAATATATCTGTTTCATAATCCGTGCGTTTGCAGAACTTTAATCTAAGAGATTTGGTTGAAATATAACTGGGTTTCTAGATATCAAGACCGGAACCTTTAAAATTCTAAAAAAAAAAAACGCGTAATACTCCTTTCATTTTTAAGTATTCCTAGTCACCAGTTTTAAATAGATACTAAAATAAAAGTGCTATAAATTGCAAAAGCAACATTTGACGTCTTTAACTGAAAACGACCAACCATTTCTTTATGTATGTCAATGCACAATTGATGCGCAAATCTAAGCTTTTATCTACCACATTCCTTTCATTTTGAAGGTAGAAGATAATGGGAGCATAATATTCCTTCGCTTAACAAGTTTTGTTTTTTACGACTGATTTTTGATTTTCTTGACACGTCAAGATTTTTCGTTACATTTCCGTATATACCACATGCCGGTGGTAAATGAAATGATCTCTTTGAGTAAATGTGTGAAAATCTTAATAATTTTGCGGAATGTTGATCTAGTTAATTTTTTTTTTAAGTTTTTTTAATAGCGAAAATCTATAGTATTCGCAGTCGTCTTTTGCACTGATCATTGCACTTACCGTGAGCACATTTCATTTTCTGTTTTACGTGTGTCGCTATAGCACGTTAATGGGCCCAGTTTCAGCTAAAACATGAAAAAAGTAAACTTTACAACCAACAAATCACCAATAATACGCCAAAGGTCGCCAGGCTCAATGCGCCATCAGCGCCAGCGTCCACATGAGCACAGGATATATGCCACTTAAAATTACTTCATTATTCATGTGGCTTTTATACGATGATATTCTCTGGCGATAATATAAAAATGTATCTTCAATATGATGACGTTCTTATTATTATGTGCGGAACGTGTCAACTACACTCGCCTCCTCCGGCATCAAGCCGGCGACGGAAAGTAGCACTTCACTTTGCTCTGCATATGTGCAGATCGAGCATAGTGTGCGTGTGCCGTTTCAGTCCGCCAGAAAATCGCTATTGAACTCTTTATGATTCACTGCCATCCCCAACAACAGCCACTCTTCTCATATGTCGTCTGATGTAAAGTATCAACAATCAACCCCTACCCGGCACAGAGAGCTCTTAAACTCCCTGCTTCGATACATTTCTGATGAGTTTATGTGCTGGGAGTGGGCTGCTGGCTGGGGATGGCGTATTGTTATTGAAAGAAGCACTCTCGAAAAATTACCCCGCACACACACACCCGCACACGACGCAGTTTTAATCCCCCTCATTACTTCGGGATTTCGTTCCATTCGATTTCCAATGACATGTGGTTGGTTGCGTGGCAATTCCTTCCTGTTTTTTTCTTTTACTTGATGTCCTTAATTTCGGTTTTCCATTTACCCACGACGTGACTAAACGCCTAATATCTTGGCTTTCGCTGCGCACGGGGGGCTGCGTTTTAAGATAATTTTAAGGATTTTAGTCGAAAAAACCATCGAATGAGTCTTGAATAATCAACTAACAGCTGCTCAAGTGATTGGCAGATAATGTAGATTTATTTTCCAGTGCTCCCTTGGGGTTGAGATGAAACGCCACAAAGGATTGCGCTCATCTGTTTTGCGGGCGAAATGCTCATCCTTATCTCAAGTCAATGTCAATAATTTTTTTCGTAATCAATTACAACAGGCAACAGGCGGGAAATCAGTTGTGGGATTTGGCAGATGCTAGGCTATGGTCTTAAATGCGCATCAATCAAATGTTTCCGTGACGTGCATCACCTGGGACTGAGGCAAATGCCTTCGCATTATTTGAGTGTGGGATCATCGCATGCAAATATAAAACAAACAGCTGGTCAGTTTAGTTGTGCGAAGAGTGGAACTTTTACGCGTCAGTATTGTGCAGGTGTTTCAAAAAGAAAATATTGACTTGATTGCATAGGTTCTTAATCAACATAAGTAACATGAAGTAAAGCCTTAAGGTGGAATTATAGGAAGACTGATTGAGTAGGAAATGATTTGCCAAGCATTTCAGGAGGAAGACTTTTTCTCTGCTGTTCAGTCTGCTTATGCTCTTTCCGAACGGTCACATTTGTCTTAATATCAAACCATGCAGTCTATTGAGCCCGCAACATGCTAAGAACAAGAAATCTATATTTGATCCACCCGCTTTACAGCGAACAAAGGTTAACAGGAACTTTCACTTAGCTTTTCATTGATTTTTTTTTAATACAATGCCTTCAGAAACTTTTCGCTCACCTACCCATTTAAAAAACCAATAACACCCTCTCTTATTCAGAAGGGGAATGGGAGTTGGACGACAGACGCAAAGAAAACCTTAGAGATCCTTTTGGATACATATTTTCCAGGTTGCTCAGTCGCACCTCCGTTGAACCTCGTAGTTCTTTAGCGAAAGACTACAGACCAGCAAGTCTTACTTCGTTTCTCCTGAAGACCCTGGAAAGGATTTTAGACTCACACATAAGGGAAACTATCTCCAGGAACTATCCTTCCTCGTCGCAACACGCGTAGCAAAAAGGGAAATCCACTGAGATGGCTCTTCACGAGTTAACGCAGACAGTTACCTAACCTATGACGGCTAGATAGCCCATTCCTATTACCAACAGTTGACGTGTCCATGAATTTTCGAAATAACTGATCTGACTAACAGCGCATACAGGGCCAGAGCATAGCTTGTTTGACACAAGTGAAGGGACCGACAGTTTATTGACTGCTCCGAACGGCGAATTGACACAGCTCTTCATGAAGGTGGGGCTGTGAAAATTGTTTGTAAGGTTTTTTCCTCGAGCTGGACACGAATACTCTCGCTTAACAGTCCGACGCACTCCCACGACGCACGCCACGACGCGGCGCACAGTGGGACGAATGTATGAAAAAATCGGCAAAAATCATATCCCTGGTTTGAATGGATGGATTCCAAATTTATTTTCGCAGAAACTTTTGTTACATATCTGTCCACCTAATGAAACACAATGTATAAGCACAATAATAAAACTAGCATATTTTTTTTTTTTCATAAAACCTATTTATGACAATTCATATACTAATTTATATGAATTTGATTAATTACTTTCTTTATCAGTAAAACTATTACTATTGTTACTATCATCAAGATAAACAGATAATTCAGAAATAAGCCCGTTTTGACCGTTTTGACGTTGGTTAATTTTTGGGTCTATATTGACCTTATTCGAAAAGTTACACGGGATACTGAATATATACGGATCTAACGCAATCTGACAATATTTAAATCAATCGGCCATGGTATTAGACCTGGAATACTTGCAACTGTGACTAAGTCAGACTTTCCGAATTATCTTCTGATTAGCTTCATATATGGTATTTAAGTTTGAATGATCGTAGTGATAATGTGAATGGTTCTGTAACAAAATATTAATGACTGATCATGATTTATCTGATAATTTTCCAATAACCTAAAAGTACGGTGGTTAATTACTCTTGGAATCTAATTTTTCAAAAAAAATCTTAGTCGTTATCGAAAATTGTTAGATATTGCAGAAAAGTGCCAATTATTAAAAAAGGCGCAAGTTTGCGCAAGATTTTTTTTCTAATTTAATTAATATACATACTCCTTATGATAAGACAAGAAAGATCCCAAGAGGACTTTTCGGTCTGATTACGAAAAGTTGGCTTAAAGTTTAGATCCATTTTTTTTAAATTCAAATTAGTCCCACATTCTAAGGAACATATTACACATAAAAACACAAAACGAAAATAAAATTTAGATGCCAAATGATATTTAAGACTTAAATTTTGCTGATTACCAAACATTTTTTTCCTATTCATACGCGCAACATACAATTTTGCCCATTTAAATAAATTCGCTAACAAATACATATTTCACGTTTTTTAAAAAATATTAAACATGTCAATGTTCACGGCGCTCTAACTTTACCATTAGTTTAGATACCAGGTTATTTTAAACGAAATTAGAACCTGTAGATATTTAATCTTAATTGCCAATTGCTATGGGTTGTCCCACTGTGCGGCGTCCACATTTAGCTTGACCTCATATTTTAATTCAAATTACTTACCTTATTTTTTTTCATCATAATTTTGTTCAAATAAAGTGGGGTAAAAGCAGTTGCTCTCAAAAAATAGAGCTGCTGGTAAAAAATTTAATTTAGTACAACTCTTTTAAATGTTTTTTTTTATTGTAGTTACTGCATTTCGGAATAATTCTTGTGTCATAAATTATAATGAGAAAAAGAAGAGAGTAATATCCCATTAGAAAAATTAACACTTAGGCCTAACCATTCATTCGGCATTATTCTTTTGACCGCAGTTGTATATGGATGAAACCGACAGAAGACTATTACACAGACCAAGGACTATTTCCTGATAAAGAACTCATAATTGTGGTACAGGACATAAGCCCCAGTGCCATCCAAATCAAAGTTCTTTCCCAAAAGTCCTTTAATCTTAAAGAACAACCATCCCCCGTACTGTCATCACATGTTACGACGGCTACGGCACGATGCAGAAGTCTGCTTGACAGCGAAAGACATAAAAATGTAGCAACGTCATAACTTCCTTTCGTCTGGTAATTATTCTTTTGGAATTTAAAGACATCCAAGCCATCGTGTGAGAGGGATGAAGGGGACCCCTCGACGTTGTTGCGGGTCTTAGCCGCCGACTGGCAGCGCGGTTCCGCCGTGATAATGCACTTCTGTCTGGCCTGGATGTTTCATCGTGTTGTTCATTTTTTTTTGTTTAGTTGGTTCCTTATTTATTTATTTTACTCCCCCCTTTCGATGGTGTCAGAGGAATTCAACCCTCGGGAAAGTATAAAGTTTATTCGCTAAGAGATAATAATGCACCGGATCAACTGCCAGGGAATCTGGGTGGGAGAGGGTCGAGTCGAGCAGCATGCATGGTGCCACTACATGACGGTGCCAACTAGTGCCAGGAGTAATTACGCTTAAAAATGACAGAAACTTTCCCTACCGCACACGACCATGACGAGGAGTAAGTTTCTTACTTTGATTAAACAAAACCGAGGCTAGGCAGCAGCAACGTCATGGCATTTGCCACCGATCCCGCGCACGTTCTTCGTCCGGCTTGTGTGTACCTCTGCATGGGGTAGATGGCGGCTGGAAAGATTCCAGCTAATGAGTCCTCAGGAAGTTGTAAAGTGGGTTCTG
This sequence comes from Syritta pipiens, assembly GCA_905187475.1. Taxonomy (NCBI): domain Eukaryota; kingdom Metazoa; phylum Arthropoda; class Insecta; order Diptera; family Syrphidae; genus Syritta; species Syritta pipiens. The sequence continues at coordinate 31,187,880 of LR994574.1, read as the reverse complement.
ATGAACCTGCACTTTTGGGGGTCGTAAAACGTTTGAAATTAATTTCAGTCTTCTTTTTTCGGGCTCAGTAATCAATTGGACCGGTCACGATTTTCGATTTCATTACTCACGCTTCTCCATGGCACTTTGAGGTAACTTACACCTGTTGGGGAGGGGAGCCTGATTCGTTGTAATTTATTGGTGCGTGCCAGTGGGGACAATACCTGCAGCATAAAATACTCAATGTCAAAATGTTAGTCGTCGGGGTGGTTACGGGAAGTGTGTACATGTACTGGAATCAGGGAAACCAATTTAACGTAACTGACAAGTCACGGAAGCTCCAGGAAGGTAGTTAGAAGACAGATACACTTAGTGAGCCGTGTAGTATATTGGAAAAAAAGGTTGCATTCAGCGTTTTTGGACCCATAACCGTGGATGGGAATGACGAAATGGGGGAAAAGTTAATTAATTCCTTTCAGTGTGTTTAAGGGGGGGACGTCAACGTTAGCGGGCTATTCTACGAATTGCCGGAAGTGTTAGGCAACCTTTGTATGTGTCTCCGAGACGTTTTGGCGCGTTTCCAAAACCTCTGAACTGTGAACTAAAGAAGTGTAGAACGAGCCTAAATTGAATGTTACGTTTTTTATTGCAGAACATGAGTTGATCATTGCCATGGGTATTTGTAAGATAAGTGAAAGACTTTAACGTTTTCTAGAATCTCGTTTCAAAGGTAAAACAAAATACAATCACTGGGGTTTGTCTGGCTATCATTACATATATTGGGTAGCGTAACAGTCCGTTGAGAGTCAGAGCCTCCATTGTTTTATAATATTGACACATGTGGAGGGGACCTAATAGTTAATGCCAGTTCCTAACGCCGAATTGCGAAAGCTTTTCTTGACAGAAGTACTCCAGGAAGATTGTCAGTCGTCCGCTGTAGGTGGGGTCGTGAAAAATGTTTGTAGCGTTTTTTTTGTACCGAGCTGGATTCGAACTCGGGTATTTTGGCTCAACAGTTTGACGCTCTAACCGATCGAACCAGCGGCGCCCACGTCTGTCTGGCTATCGCTTTTACAAAGCTAACTATTAATTTAAAATCCTTTATAGTTAAGAAATCAAATTTGGACTGAAAATGTATTTAAATAACTCAACAATAAATTGTGAATAAATTCGCACGAAACTTTTTGGTTAGAAAATCATTTTCCTCTTTCCAACTTTGCATAATGCAACTTAATTTTTCAACAGATTTTATTAAGATGAAACATAAATAAAACGCCGTAGAGAACAGCAATAAAAAATATAATTGAAATAACTCACTGGCACATCTTAGAGCCAGCCGAAGTATTAAATTTCCGTGAGCTGCATCTGGAAGTACAGAGTCTTACATCGGAAGACCATTTAGAATCCTTCAAAGTAAGCTTTCATATTTACCCTCACGTGTAAGTCAATTCTCCTAAGAGAATGTCAGAGCTATAAGGCCGCCCAATTAAAAAACCGAGCCTTCCCGTACCCGAAAAAGTCAAATAAAAATAAATTTCGAAAATTATTCTCCGAACCGCCGGCCATTGAGAATCTGTCGAAATTAAATGTGTATTAAATAGAATTTTTAATTGATTACAGTAATTATTGTGTTAATGATGGCACAGCGTATCGGAATTAGTCAGCCAGGCTACGAACAGCTTGTGGCGGATTAATTATGAAAGACTCACACACAAATTTGTTCCGTAAACAAATGCGACCCACGTGATGATGTTTTAATCGCTAATGAACTGCAGCTTATGGGATTAGTTTGTCAACAGTTTTCCGAAGCTATGTTTGAACAGAATCACCCCTTTGCCGACAGCAATTTGTGTCTGTGACTCTGCATTGACTGCCAGTGAATGGAAAGCGAGGGGCAAATTGATTTTGAACAGACAAATTAAGAGAAAATTGGCGGAAAATTATATTTTATTGAGGGAAAATTGTTTTGCAATTAAAGGATTACGATTGTTCCTGAGGGTGGGAGGCGGCTTTAAAAATTTAATGTGTTCCAATGGCGTCTCCTAAGTTGCCTGTGGGATCTTTGAATTTATTTTTCCAAATTGGGACAAACACTTCTCCCTTCACACGCACACACGCCCGACAAGATTTATTGCCCAAGCATACGTAAGCTCGTCTGGCGGCCCTTAAGTGTTCCATGTACACAATTCACTGGCCAGAAACTGATTCAATGGTGATAATGTGTCGGCAAATAACTGCCAAAATGTGAATTGCATACAAAAAACGAACTGCAAACGTCCTGCCCACCTACTCCCTCAAACGATATGGATACGCCTCAGTTCGCCACCAGCCAACGCGAATAAATTCTGCATTCATATCACTTTTCGCATTATAACTCCAGAGTCTGTGTCCCTTTTTATTGTTGTTGCTGTTTTTTTTTTTTTTTCACTTCTGGTCTCTCTGCCGGACCCAATGGTGTATTGATGGCGAGGATGTGCTGGTGTCGTGGTAGGGTTCAGCAACCCCTGGAAGTCGGTATGTTTTTTTTTTCTGTTTGAAATCCTTTCATTGCTCTTGGCCTTTTGATCCTGAATATGTGCTGTATTTACAATTTGTATAAAGTGATCCGTGTTCGGAAAATGTGTGCCGAAATCGCATCACGCCGCGGCCTCCATTAGTCGTGGCACTGTTTGCAATAAAAAAACAGCAAAAACTATCCAGGAGCAGGGTTTTATTTTCATGCAACATTCGCGCGACTTCAACACACTCGGACCGTGTTGATGGTATTTGCTTACGATTGGGCTCGTATATGCAAATGTCGGATGTCCAAGGATCGAGGGTGTCGGACCTCCGCCCTCTTTGACTTTTGTATGAATTTGTTTGTATTTTTTATTATTGCATTGCATTGCATATTAATGCGGGGGTCAAAAAGACAAACAGTGCAACGGACTGAATGTTAAGTTTGGCCGAGTACAGTGAAGGCGAACATTTCGCGGACTGGAATGGCGCTGTGGACTTCAAGGTCATTAGTGACAGACACGGGAACATGACGCGATTATATACGGCGAGAATAACAGAGAGATGCTTATCTGATTAAGTCCTTATGCATTCTTAAGCGGGAAGCTGTAATTGCAAATGTTCCTGCATGGCCATGCCGAAGCCTCTCCTTGATTTGCATTGAAGGCTTGTCAGCAAGCCAAACAAATTATGTAAAAATTGGATGAGGCCACTGTCAAAGTTTAGTTGTTGGCTTTATAACAAATTATCTGTCTATACAGCTGTGCACCGGGTGCTTTTATGGACAATCGACAGAGATCCTTGATCTATCGAACTATTTCTAGACACTTGTAGTTCTTACCGACTTATTAACATCAAAATACGCCTTGGTTTGAGCCCTTGTCGGTAAAGTTATTAGGTATCTTGTTGTTAGCTATAATCATCTAAAACTGTGAACGGTATATTCGAAAAAGGGTGACAAAAAATAAATTGACTTTCTTCACAGCCTGAGTACAACTTGTGATTTGTACAAATTTATAAAGGTATAACAAGTTTTGTACCATTATGCGCTTTAAATGATCTACCTTGCTTTGAATTTAATATCTTTTCTCTTCTCATTTTATTGCCACCCGAAGAATTGTAACACTCAAACCATCTTTGTCATTGGTTCCACAGACAATACTTCGAAATTCATTTACATTGCGAAATTCTGTACTTCAATCATATGCGCCACCACAGAGAACAAAAACTCAGGCTACAAGGATCTAATCCGATTATTCATCCACAAAAAAGCCAGTAACCAACAACAACAAACTGTCTGGCATGTGCAGGAACACGTAAACCGCATCCTGGCACCAATCTAGCTTAATGAAATTTTTACATCCTTTGTGCATGGGTTGGTTGCAATCCTGTGGAGGAACTCTATAAATACCAAAACACGCAATTATTTTCCATTGTAGCTGGCCGCGCTTACATCACACATCACACAGAGGACGACAACGGCGGTGGGACGATCAAAATTTATATTAACAGAAGAAAAAAAAGGAAAGGATGAACCCAGGAGGTAATCGTCATCGCAGAATTCAAAAACTCAACGAGTCCTTCAAGATGACATTTGCCGCACGTCACATCACCACAGAATTTAATTCTCTTATCGTGGTTGACAAGCAGCCGTTTAATGCAATTTCACGCCGAATTAAACAAATAAGCTTGGCATGGATGGGCGTGCAACAAGGACGACGGCGGCACTCACACGAGATGCTGCGATAAAAGCATTAACAATGATTACAGACAGATGATAACTGGGGCTGGGAGAAAACGTAGAACGCTGACGAGGAACGTTGGTGGTATTTGACAGAGATTTAGGGGCATTTTCCGGAAGATATTTCAGGATTTAATTATAACGCCATGGCCTTAACTTGAGAACATGATATCAGTAGCTGGGCTAGTACTCTCGATGGCAGTGAGTTGAATAGGAACTGAGATCTACAGTAAGATTATAATAGGAATGGCTGTGTGTTGTAGATTCACCAATCGAATCAAAATGACTAGTGTTGAAATTTCAATTTGAAATTCATAGTGCATAGCTATAACTAAAGAATAATTTTTGTATATTAGAATGAATACTATAAACCTCTTTTATTATTTTTTTAAAGTAAACAAAGAGTGGAAACCTCACTGAGTGCTTTTCTTAAAGACCAGTCGTTTTGACTGGTTTTGGCAGGTACATATATAATATTTAAATAGTTTGTTGATCTAGGGCTAAAATTCTGTAAAACTTAATGGTAGAGATAACGTACATAAATCGGAGATCTTAAACAAATCCCTATTGCGATGGTTTTTATTGAACGACACGAACTTACTTTTTAGGCGGACACAACCATGAGCGCCTTCTTTCCAATAAAATAATGAGGGGCCATAGAGGCATGCCAAACCGATCAAAATCGTACGGAGAGTGTCCGTATTTCGTCGAAATTGTCTGTTAAATTTAAAGTAAAAATACACAGTATGAATCAGTAACTTTGAACAAAGGCTCTAAAACGAGCTTCTTAAAACTTTCCTGATGGCATTCCAAGCAAACGGAAAATTTATCAGCATGCTGTATTCCTTATTCTGGTATTTCCTAAAAAATCGAACAAATTATTAGCGATTTTTTTTTTTTTTTACAAGGTACTAGGTTTGTGCATTTAAAGTCAGTCCAGAAGGCGCTTAGCTTAGTTCAAATCTGGGCAATGGCTCTTTCAGCTTTCTAGTTCATTAAGTTCAATGTTTAATTGTTAAACAAAAACACACACAAAGTAAAACACTGACTTTAAAGATTGATACTGAATTGCATTAAGGCATGTATTAACTTGTTAAATTACTGAGTTATGTTAGTTAAATAAAATGTAACTATTACATTTCACTCACTTGCTATAGTCTTTGTTGTATTTTTTTTTATGATTTGCATCAATGGATATGTAGTCTTCGAAAGATACTAGCAACCCACGTTAACACATGCACGATACGCGGGATATAATTCTCCTTTTTTCCTCTTGCTCCTTTCTCTCTTTTTTTTCTCTCCTTTTTTCCTCTTGCCTAGCTAGATGCCAGCTGTTGTGATCTTCTAAGGACTTCTTTTGTTCTACACCAGCCTACAAGGCATCGCATCATCTTTTCTTTCACCGCTTTTACTGACAGTCCTTACGACATCCGTCGAGACGTTTTATAAAAATGGATCATTTCTCTGTATTCATTATGTGTGATCACCAAATATCATTGTAAATTTATACTACCTAATAAATACATCTTTATCTTATCAAGAAGGGCACTGAGGTATGTTTTTCACAACCTATTGGATGCAATTCTGGGACAGAAAATGTCAACTAATTCCAAAACAATTATTGATTTATGTTTGCAAGGATCCAAGCAAATCTTATTTAGCAATATGTTTGTAGTCCCATCTTTTCTTAAATTGGGGGACCTTTCAACGTGGTCACTGTACCAAAACGTCCTGGGTCCTTATTCAAGCTCTGCTTTTTTGTCACTCCGCAAGGTATGCGATCTCGCTCGCGGTATGAAACTTACACGACAACTCCAAAATCGTATCACAGAAGTAATCAGCAGAAAAACAATCGCAAAATGCTCCCTCCAGTTAATAAAATTTACATAATTATTTTATATCGTCTTCTCCACAGCAACCGCTTTAAGACTCGCTCCACTCAACGTTGACTGTGCACCGCTTTGGGCAAACAACGTAAATTATGCAAAAGAAATGAGTTTCTTATTTGCTCTAAGAAAAATAAAAAACAAAATTAAACATCAACACAAAACCCACGTCGAAGAAGGAGAATACCCCATCCGAGTAACAAGGACATTAACACCCCGCTGCGCCATTCGAGCGTCACTCGACAATGGAAAGGAGCCGGCAAGGTAAGAGAGCTCTCTGTTTGCTTGCTTGCGTGGTGGTTAGTTATTTTCCGCCCAAAGATTTTCCCTTAATGATTTTTAACGCCAAGCCGGTCCTTTGGCACGTTCTTTTGTAGCCCCGAAGCTAAGAGAAGCCAATTTGCAGCAGCATTTTACTTTACACCTGTAAAACGCTTTTGCCACTCCCACCCGCCTGAGAGAGAATGGATGGGAAAGCCAAATAGACTCGCACTAGATTAGCACACACACATGCTTATACACACATATGTCCTGTTCAGGAATAAGCACTGCATCCTGTACTCGATTTAGTTTGTCCTTTAAAGCAAGGCGCGCAAAACATTTAGCAAGAAATCAACCACACACATTTTGCTCTTTCTTTTTGGAAATTAACTCCAAAGGAATTTGAAATTCAAATTCGAATGCCATTTTTGTAGGCCGTCGGAGCGACTACCATACACACGCAATGATTTATGCAAACATGTGAACTTTCATCTACAAATTTAACTGCTCCTGCTATTCTTCGCCAGTTTATCCAATTTGTGCAAATCTTACGAGCGACGGGGAGTGGAAAGAGCATAACGAATGCAAGGCAGAGAAAACAAAAAAAAAAAAAGAAGAAGGGGAAAACAGGATATGTTGCAAATCCTATTTGGATCTGTGAAATGTTTCCTAAGAAAATCTCTTTTTAGTTCGAGTATCCTTCTCGTCGTTTTTTATGTGTCTGTGCGAGTGGCGCCATGGATTTGTAGTGGAAACATGAATTCGCACTCTCGTGTGATTTGGAAAAGCGGATTTAATTTTCCGCTTTTGATTAAAGGATATTCACCTTTAACAAAAACTCTACAAAAAAATCTTCATTTTGGAATGTGTGCAAATGAAAACCGATGGGTTGAAAAGCTAACCGACATGGATGCTGGTGGCTTAGAAGTCTGGGCCATGATTTCGTGGACAACAGTGGCTTAGTCTTTTAAAATAGAGTACAATAGGACTGTTTTTTTCGTAAGCTAGCGAGAAAAGTGAAATACTGCTTGTCCGGACCAAGAACATGGTGTAATGTTCCCAATAACAATAATAATATAATGGACCGATTAAATAAATCCTCGATATTGATCATCAACCAATTTTGGTAAGCAGGAGGAGTCTCTAAATGCATCGGAATTTTCTTGGCAGTCCAAGGCGAGTATTGTCTTCATTACTGAAACACTCATTTTAAAAGTCTTAAAACCATTCCTTACATACAGTCAATGCAATATAAACAGACTGAAATTGAAACTTATATTTAAGTGAAGTTGACTAAAATAACTTGCTTGTTCTAAATGCAAGCTCGACCAAATGTCTCCTGGTATGTTGGACCCAATGCATAGGGCTATGCTATGGTGATGCCTTGATAATGATGGTAATGCCTTGTTTTTATCTTTAATATGAAACCTCAAATAAATATATGCTCATGTTACCTACCGTCCTTAATGTCTTCTTTAAAATAATTGCGGACTTAAACCAAAGACTTTTTTGCGCTTCGGAGTTAACTATGTTTGTCGCATCACTCAACCAATTTAAACACAGTTGTCTATGTCGAGTGAAGTTGACGAACGAAGAGAAACCTTTTTATTGATTTCCCCAAACCAAAACTCAGTGGACTTTAAACAACACATCCAGTCGTCGTGTTTTTAAATCCATATTTTTGTTTTCCGTTTTTTTTTTATCGACTACAACACTCGTTGCCCTCGCTCATATGTTCGCCGTGAGTAATGTTAAATTGTCTGCAAAATGTCAGCTTCTCAGCTTAGTCATGTATGAAATGAAGCACTTATCGTCAGCTGCTTAGCCCTCTCCCACCACCCCACATCCACACACATACATGAGATTCATATTTTACGCATTAAGTCGCCCGAGGTGGCACTAATGCGCCTCGTGAAAGGGATTTTTGTCGCCACCCACCCAGCCCACTTGAGTGGCTTCACGTTGAAATAGGAGACTGTCATTAGTTGCTTAGTGTGGATCGTTGACATTTGGACAGAAAAGTCTGTGTCTGTCCGCTGAGAAAGTGCATTTCTTGACCCTTTAACACTCAGTTATTATTAGTCTTAGTCGATGGCAATTATGTGCACAATCTTATGGCTTCAGAGGGTGCCAGACTCATGCCTCGTTTTGTGTAAATTAATTAGAAAAACGCTTCTTTAACCCACGAATGAATGAAAGAATTTACAGGATAAAGTGAGGCTTATCTCTTCTATGAAGGATGCATGAATGAGAAAGTGTTGCAATGACGATGATTCCTTTCAATAGAATAACTTTTCGTAATCATCGCCCCCACCCATCTTCACTGGTCGGAGTAACCTTTCATGATGAATGTAATTAACAGGCATGAAAGGATGGTGCCTGCTTGAAACAGGAAAACACCAGCCAAAGAACGGGTGTGAAGTGAAAAATGTACTTTTACAAAAAACAGATTTACCTCTGAATAGAGATCAAAACATTTTTCATTTAGTTTTTTCATGCTGAGCGGTCAAGACCATCATGGTAATTAGCTAAATGCAGAGGCTTCAGAAAAATGTGTAATTAGCCAAATGGATGTATTGAAATATAACTTTTTTTTTGGAGCAAAGAGGTTTTAAGTCGGATATTTAGGAAATTTTCAGGCCACACTTTTTTGTGGTTGTAAAAAATTGTTATGAATGTCTATTCTGAAACTCGAAAAAGTGTGTGGTAATTCAGTGCACAATCCCAGCAGAATTATCGTGGCGAGAGATTTTAAAATTACTCAAATGAGAGAGATCAACTTAACAACAGTTTAGTAAGACCTGGGTTGGCATATTTTGCTTACTGTGAAAAAAAAAATGTAAATGCACTAGAAGCAAGGAGCGTACTTTATGTATCTATAAAAATTACACCAAGACTGTTATAAAACTAACAACTTCTGTTTAGCAACAGCTGCTGAGAGTCCTCTTCCTTCAGCTCCTCGTGTCCATCTTCATCAAAGTCAAGGTTTAGTCAAACTTAAAAGGAATTCTGACACTGCCAACTCACAGCACCATTAATAACAAATTTAGCCATGTCGGTTAACATTTTGAAAAAACAAGAAAATATCTCCAAACAACTTCTCGGCAATTACCCCAAAACAAGCCACACACTCTCTATCTCTATTGAGGAAAAATAACTTTTTCGAAATCAACTTATCTGTTGTCGTTTTCCCGTCAACAACACAAGAAATTATTTCTTTGCAGACAAAACGATAAAACGACAAAACGACCGACGCCCTCTTCCATCGCGTCCTTAGGTAAAAATTAGTTAAGGACTTTACCTTGTTTGTAGCTCTTATCGACAAATCAAAATCAAATAGGAGCAGCATTTAGGGCAAATACAATTTGAGAAAGAAACTTTCGAAAAGGTCTTAACACGCGTCACCCCTCTCCCGACCAACAACCAAAAAGGAGCACTGATAGCAAAAGGATAAATCTATAAATCATAGTACAACCGAAGTAAGGGGATGAAAAATAAAATTTTCAAGTTTCTCAAACAAACTTATCCAATAAAAGTTTCATCGACATTGATTCGCCCAGGACAACGTCGTCGTGAGAGTACAGAGTCGAGCCAGACCTTTGTCGCAAGAGTGGGTGCTGCTGCCAGCACGCCCTTCCCATTGTCAAATGCAGAAGAAATGATTTAATTTCTGTTGCTTCCTGATGTGATGATCCAAGCAAGAGAGTTGTTCTGTCAAAAGTTTGATGGCGGGAGGAAAAAGTCAAAAATCGATTAAGGAGACACGAGTTCAAGGGACGAGCTTTATTTATTTGAAAATATCTGTTGGCCCACCACCCTACGCCCAGTGACCCACTGAATGACTTGTCAAAGTTGGCTTCTTCATTGTTAAAGGAGAAGAAACTCTCCTCATGCACAGGATAACTGCATCATCTCGAATTACCAATTTAATTCGCTTGTTTATATCTCTTCATATACCGGGCCGTTATTAGGCTGGTGGAATGGCCGGAGGCGGAATAAAAGCCCCGTAAATCTTCAAGTTCTTAGTGGCCTCTTAAAACACTGAAACTCCTTTGCCAACTACTTAAAACAGAAGTTTAATATGTTTTGGTGGAAGAAAAAAAGAAACTTCTTCAACTGCTGTGTGGGACACTGTGGAAGGACTTCGTGGCCAGGTCGGGGCTTGTTGGGGTCAGTTCGCGAAGTTGAAAGTGTTGCTAGTATTTCTTTTGTTTCATATTTATGTATGGGATGCTTAAGAAGTTTTTGTTTTGTTGCTGTTGTGAGTGCGGCAGGGAACAAGTTTGTGGAAGGATAAAGGTTCAAATAAAAACGAAACAGAACAACTTTTGAGGATGCAATACATTATGAGGGTTAGTTAATCAGTGTCGCTGCTGTGGTCATGACCATTCATTTTGGATTGAGTGCAGCGGATGGGATTGGGGATCTTTCGAGTTCTTCTTCTCAGATAAACAGCGGTAAAGGAACAAGTTCGCCTTCATAGATTTTGTGAAAAGATTTAAACACAATCTAGAATGTAAATATTTAGACAAAGTTTTCATTTCAAAAACATAACTTAGCAATTGCCTTTGGGAACAGCTATCATCAACTCGGATTGTTCGACATATGACAATCATTATGGAGAGATCAAGAACTTGAATCCACTATCTAATAGATTTACAAAATTGCTATTACACTAGCGACTCGATTTGCATCGTTAATTGGGGCCAGAAACACACGACTCACGCAGCATTAACAATTCCCATGCAATGTAATCTTGTAATTGCCGTATTCACTGAAATAAAACACAATGGGCCAACCTTTAGCCTACGCGCGTCGCGAATGTTCGTGACAGCCATCTAAAACGTAAGACCTATTTTATTTTGTTAATTTCTCTGAGTGTTATTCTTTGGCCACAAGGAATAACTGTTTAAGTCCTTTTTCTTCTTTTGTTGAACCTTAACTTCTTCTTCTTCTTGAAACTCGTGAATAATACGAAATAGCAAAAATTGTACCGAATAAGCAAGTGGTTATCGCCTGAGACCACAGATTTAATCCTAATCTACTATTGAAAGAACGAAGCTCTCAACGCCTGAGTTTTGAGGAGCTATGGAGAGCAGCTCCTTGTTTGGCCAGTTCGTCGACCAATCGTTAGCGCAAACGTTAGTATGTCCTGGGACCCAGACTATGATAACTATAAACTTTTTGGCGACATCAGCGAGTTCGTTACAATATTCCTGCACCAATTTTGAGGTAACAGAGGTTGACAGATTGACTGTCAACGAAGATAGCTAATCTTTGCATTGGCATTGTATTCGGATAGGAATTGATCTGGCGGCACTCTTCTCTAATGGCGAAGATTTATTCTGTTCGACTCTGCTGCACTCTTTTTCGAGCAATTACTTCATCTTAAAAATAATTGAATTCAGCACGCGTACAATCACCTTTCCCTTTTTTTTATGTTTAACCTTAATAATTCTTTTTATCTTTTTTAATTCCCACTGTTGTTACAAGTCAAAAAGCATTCTTATGAATGTATTGCATATTTCGAAACGCAAGACTGCGCATCGTTGGAACACGATGAGTGAACACATTTTAGAGTGAACAACAACTCTGATAATCTGTTGAAAGAGCGATGAAAATATGATTTCTAATTAAAACAGCAGCATGAAATGCTCGTTGTTGTGCGTGATTTCGCGTTCTGTACCATCAACCCCCAGCTTAGATTACTCTAACCCCTTCTAAAACCAATGACATCAATATCCTTCTAAAGATTTCGACTCATCTTACAAAGCAAACAAACACACACACGATGTCAAGAGCCCTTCAATTGCGTATTTGACGGCCTGGGTATCTGTATGAACAACTCGCCTCAATGAAGTGGTGTATATTTTCAAATAATTTATCATTTTGCAAACGCAGTCGAGTGGTCCTTGAGCTCGCAAAAGCACACCGGCGCGTCGCCCCGCTATAACTCATATTTTATGGGCTCGGGTTTTTACAATTCACATCCGAAAAAAAAATTCCCAAATACTACTTGAAAATATTTTTTTTTATGTTTCGAAACAAAGCAGCGAAACACTCCCACCCGCAGGATAAGTCCGGCGGTACACATTATGCAATTCCGAACGCCTCCCGTACCACCCAGTGTGTACCCAGTAAGTGTTTTTGCGGTAGACAAGTCGTAAATATTTTCTATTTCATATTTATTTCATTGCCATAAAAATGACATATCCTGCAATGGCTGAGCGTGAAAAGAAGCGAACTCTGACGCAAATGTAAGTGGGACAAATTTTAATGAGCCCCATAAATTCCGCAGGATCAATTTTTATGTGTGAAGTAAACCAAATGGAGGCGGTTATGCCTTTCAACCCCTTTATGATGCAGTTAAGCGTGTTCCTTTATCATTCAATTATGAGATTATGGTAACTCCTCTGGTGGTCTTGGTATCAATCAACAGAACGTTCCAGGACCACTTTCACAAGATGAAATCAACTTAAAGCAGGCGGACATCCGGTGTAGGATTTCTTTTCTTATTTTTATTCTTCTCGGGCCTGACTTTCATCTTTTCACCGGCAAGGACCTACAGCAATCAGGCAGTACACCGTTTGGAGTTTCTTTTTTCATTCTTCCGAGGATGGGGCACGTCCTTTAAACGACAAATTTAGCGAAGCGTTTATTGAATAAAAGTAAATCTGTGTTCGGAATATTAAATCGGCCCCAAAAAAGAACGTAAAAGAAGTGAATTCTCTTGTTACTTGAGAAATTATCGGATTTGTACTTTCGACTGGAGACTTATTCCCGTCCGGGGTGTTAGAGGTATTTTTGAATTTGATTTACTTTTTCGTTGTGAAGATTTATCTAAGAAGCCCTTTGGTGGAGTGAATTGCTTTAAGTGAATATTGATTTGACTTACCTCCTCGCTGGTGGTTGGTGCGGCGTTGTTTGCAGGAGATTGGAACTGCCGTGTGGATGGGGTTAGTCCGTGGGATAAGCTTCCAGGATGTTGACCTTGTCTTAGATTTAGTCGGCGATCACTACTCACGCGATTTCTAAAAAAAGTTTTTATCCATTTTTTCGATGAATATGAATTCAATCAAATAAATATTTTTCTGTTGGTTGTCGACCAAATAATTTAGAGTAGTCCTAAGAGTATACCATATGTTGACATCTTTAATTATCAGTGTTGGATCTTGATTCTATTTGCTTTCAACTTTAAAAAGAAACGATATAAAAATCCATAGTCTGCCGCAATACACTGTGAATGTCTTTAATGGAATGGCGTTTAAGGTTTACGAGCTTTGCTACTTTTAGACTATTTCCTGAGATTCAAAGTACAAATTTGGCATCTGCTAACTATGCCTATTATGGAAAAACTGGAAAACTATGCTGTGTCAAAAAAAAGAATAAAAGTAAATATAGAAAAAGTAGATCATATCTGTGTATATTTTATGTTTGATCTTTGATGGTTCATCAGATCCTGACTAACAAAACTAGTTTTTGAAACTTTTGCTTTTGACTCATTATAAAATAACGATGTTCATTTTAGCTTGTGTACTTGAAAATTACAAAAGCATCTATACTACTATCTAAAAAAGCATTTAATCATTAAGCATTAACTAAAGCAACGTTCATTCAGCGTTTTAATCATTTAGGTACCCAGTTGCAATCGACACCGTCTTCGTACACTGTGGAAACTTGTATTACCAGCGAGATTACCAACTTCCCGACGCTACAAAAGTCGCACCAAATTTAGATCGATTAATTAAAATTCAAAAAAGGTTGTATTAAGAAAAAAAATATTTTCTTTCAAGGAACCCTTAAAATTAAAACACCCTTTATTTTTTAAAACAAATCAACGGCTTTTCATATGAAAAAAAAAAAAAAACGGTCAAGTGTGAGTTATACTCACCCGCCGAGGGTTTCATTCGCAAACAGATTAGTAGCTTAGACTTAATATAAGTCTAAGAAATTAAAAAATTAAATTAGTTAAATCAAATTAAACTCAATTCACTGTTCATTTAGTAAAATTTGTCTCTTCATTTCGAACGAAACACAACAAAAGGAAATCATTTCCCATTTGCCGATCGCGCCAGCCGTGTAAAAATTGCTTTGGTGCATTTAGGGGATGAAATGCCGCAAGCGACACTGAGACTGCCTGAGACCGATTTAAATCGTTAGTATCTCGAAAAATTGTATGAACATTATTTTTTTTACATAATATTTTATTGTTCTTTCCCCCAGATCTACAAAATGGCGTTTTCGGATCTTCAAAATTCGAATGTTGTTGTTTTTTGGTTTTTGGCCACTATCTCGAAAACTATTAAAGCCAGAGTTCTCAAACCACAAGATAACATCAAAACCTACATTCCAGATTTTTTTCAGATTTTTAGACCAACAGGTGTGGAAATGAGAGGTGGGGGGGGGACGCCTTTTTTTCGACTTTGAAGCTTAATATCTCGAAAACTTAGCTTCCCAATTAAAAGTTCAAAATAAAAACTCTATTTCATTTTACAAGACCTATGGTGCCTCACTTAATATATTCTCGTGAAACTTGTTTCCAAAAAAGTTAGTAATTAATTTATTTTAGTATGAGCAAAAAATCATACACGATTTTTGTATAATTTTTGGGTATTGCGATGAGTTGCCCCATAACTCCCATTTTTTTCAGATTTTTTGGTCCAATATTCTAGAAAATAAGGTGGGGGACACGGCACACGGTGGAAGTTTGTTGGCTAATAGTACAACTTTTTGATCTAACTATCATCCTCTTTCCAACGATACCCATATCAAGGAACTACTAAAAGAAATTTGTTTTTCAAATTTAGTATTGGTGCATATGCAATTTTCTTAAAATCTTTTACCTGAACTTCCTTTGGGCAAGTAAAATACATCTTCTGGTGAAGTTTCATTTCTTAATTCTTAGTGGTTCGCCAATTACCAAGGTTAGAGTCTAATGACAGACTGACTGACATTTTCATAATCGGGACACTGCCCCTTTTCCAATGACACCCATATCGACCGTCAAAGTTAATAAAAGTTTTCTCGGGCGTTAGTATTAGTACTAACGTTTTCTTTAGTCTACGACTAATTCCAAAAAAATGAATGATTTTTTTTTGGGTCGCCTGGATGCATCTTCAGTCCAAATTTCATCCCTTAACTATAGAGGACTTATAAGTTATAGTCAAATATGTAAAAGGCGACAGACAGACAGACCGAAGTGATTCCATAAGGGTTTCGCTATTCCTTTGGAACGAAACCCTAAAAATGACTTGTTTTCTAAAAAATTATGTGCCGTTTGTCGTAATACGATCTTAAACATATGGTGCCCAAAGTCAACGAACTCCTGTGCTTGTGTTTCCTACTATTAGGATCTTGAAATTTCTTTCCATAAATTTTCTAAATTTAAACTTGCGTCTCGAACCATTCACCCTCACATGTCTCTCCACCATCTAACGAATTAAAATTTTATCAATGCAATAAAAATTTCGTATCATGCGATTATCGATTGTCAAATGACTACGATGATGATGATATCGATGGCGATGACACCAATTTGTATGCAGGCCGCGAAGAAAATTACTTTTTCGCAAGACCCACCCTCACTGGTCGTGTCGTCGCATCGTCAGGCGATTGGGGAGTCAGACCGCGCTAAGAGTCGCGCTACTATAAACTAGGTTTATGCCATAATCTTATCAAAGCCAATCTCTTGCCGTGATTTCGATTTCTTTCCCAGCATGCCAGCACATGGCATTTCGATGGAAATTCCACTGACACGTCTGCTGCTTTGATTGAGTGTTAATGCGTTTTCCTCGATCACACAGACAGGATGTAATGGGGGAAGTCATTGAGCATTCACCGCGCAGCGACCTCATTAAACGCCGTGGATTTTTAATTTGCCGTCTGTGGGTGTGTGCGTGGTCGAGGGGATCAACGTGTTATGACACTATGCTGTGACGTTTAATTGGTAACAAGAGTCGTGATGGGAGCTCCCCTGAGATGAGAATTGAAACGGACAATAAAGTGAAATTGAGATATCACAGATTAGGTAAAGTTGAAACACAGATTGCATATAACATCACGTGCAGCTAAGATAAAAGAAGATTGTGTTTTTTAGTTCAATTAAAGAAACTTTAAACTTGCTTTGTTTATTGGACCATTTTCTACGTTAAGCAAGAAGATATTTTAGATTTTTATTAATTTCCTTCAACACCTTTTCAGCTTTCAAAAGCAACCTCCAACACATAAATTTATTAACATTGGCGAACTCACAAGACTTTATATGGAAAGAAAGAATTGAGGATGATAATCTTAAAATTTGTTGTATCATAAATGTCAAGGTTGGGTAAAAACATCGCTTAGGCTCTCCACGTTGTTGGTTTACATGTCGAACAATGGTTTTTTGATGGATGTGAAGTTTTCTGTCAGTTAAGAAAATAGTGCTGGCAATTTTATACTACTAGACTAGATGAGTCATGAGGGCTCTAGTGTAACATCAATCCGAATTTTGGAGGGCTAAGCAAATTAATGTTTTTAACTGATTGGTAATTTGCGGATGTATGTTGATGGCCAGATCTGTAAACGAAAGATTACAAGAAAAATGTCGTTGAAGTTAATTTTAGTAGATGAATGGCATAAAATTCTTGTCTAAAAAGTTAGCAGAAAAATCAGTAAGATGCTTAATATACAAACCCTATTTTATGAGTCTTTAAATGGTTCAAAAAATAGTGTACACTTTCTTTTGACTCTGACTGTAATTTATTGATAGGAAATTGCGTGCAATTTTTTCAATCATATTCTTCATTGTGAATATCAATTAATTTTGTTTACTTTTATTGTGACCTGATCCTGGGTTTTAAACCCTTTTACATTTATAAACTTTCAAGTTATGTAGTGAAGTTTTTCTTTCTCAATCGCAATCACTAAAAATAAAAGCAATTAAGGACTGTTTATAAAACAAATGTTCATAAGAACTGATGAAAGTAAACAGCAGACTTTTTTGGGTAAAAATTAAACTGGGATAGACTTTTTGCTTATGTTTATTTATGAAAGACGGAAATTTAAAATTTTAATATGCCAGTTGTTCATTTCCAATGCGACAAATGGTCAGTTCTGTATGATTTAAAAAAAAAAGAAACTAGATGCTGTACATGCTGTACACATCTTCTATAATAATTTCACGCATAGAAAATTGAAAAAAAAAAATTTAGCGCCTTAGAGGTGACGAATCTTAGGGACTTAAATAGTTTACACGGTTTTATTTTGGGTAAGTGAGTAAGTATCAATCGAAGAACGGTAAAACAATTACTATCAGCATGTAGTTTGAGTGTCATGGAAGATCCAAATAAGGTATTGAAAGCACGGAAGATGTTCGGGATGAGGACAAGAATTTTAAACCTCCTTAGTATCCTTTTTTTTGCTAGGTCAAAGACTTTTCGCCATTTGCTTAGTCAATAAACAATTTTTTACTTCATTGTGCTAGAAAGAGCGTTAGATATAAGACGTTATTATAAATTAGCAGTCAACAACTAGTCAACATCTTACCGAAATCTGCTGAAAGCAAATATCACTTGCCACCATGAGTTTTTTTAAATGTCAACCATCACTGAGTAGGCGCGAATTCTTCCATTTTATTTTATTCATCAAGGCATCTTTAGAAATAAGAAATATCCACTGGTTTTTACCTTTCAGAGCCCATAAGCTTGAACAACTCAATCACCATGAACCTAATCACAAATTTGATAGTCAGGTAAAGGACTCGAGTCTCATTCTCGACTTTTAGCCCATCTTCACTACGAATTTCTAAATTTAGTGACAAAATCTAAGATTGAATTGGATGCATCCAATTAAATAAACAGTTCCACTGAAGAGCACCGGGTGTGTACATCGGAAGAGCAGCTGAAGAGGGCGTAGAGTGTCCGGCTCTTCGTCAGCGTTCGTGAGCGAAATTAATTTTGCAAAAATGGTTTTGAACTTTATTGTTGCAGTGTTTGGCGTGCACTCCAAACGCCGCTACTGCATGAAAGAAGATTCGTTCGTCGTCCATGCGGCAGCCTTACTGCAAATTGTGACCATATACGATGATGTTTGCACGACAGACAAAAGAGAGCGAGACAGCGACACCGGCAAATACATGGCTGCTCCTTTTTTGCTGGACGAAGGTCCTTGCTGTGGTAACACGGTTACAGTGTTTGGCAGAAAAACTCATTAACTGAAACAAGGTAATCGGGTTGAAGTACACAACCACAAAAGCAAATATATTTTCAGCCTCTCAGTAGTAGTAGTTGGCCATCAGTGATGATCGTGTGAATGGAACAGGGCCCGTGTTTTTTTTTAATTTTCCGTAAACGCTTCATTTGGGTAATTGGGTAATTTTGTTTTTTGGAAGTACTTTCAAAATCATTTATGTCCGAGTGCACGCAATGGTATGAGTTCAAGCAATTTCTAATTAGCAAAGGCAAAAGAACAAAAAGTGGCAAAAGAACAAAAAGTATGCAATTGTTCACACATAGTTCAAAAAGAAGTGACAAATGCTTAAAATGCTTTTAAAAGGTATGGCATTCGAGACAAAAAGAATGATGCATAACTAAGTGATGCATAAGAACTGCTTTAAATTAGTGGTATTGTAGAATTTGTTCTTAATCGAAATTTTTTTTTCTCTCTTCAAAATTGGGTTCCCCAGATACGGCTTTAGTGGAAATTTCATCCCTTAACTACGAAAGATTTAAAATTGATTGGTGGCTATGTAAAATACAACGGGTACACTAAAAAATATAAAATATAGTCTGCAAGTCTGGCGAAGTTTTAGTGTACTATTTATAAAACAAAATTTAAATTCGACTTATTACAATCATTACAAATAATGTATGTCTTCTTCACTATACTGTTTTCTTTGCCTGCGTTATGCACCCGCTTTACATATTTTCGTTTAATAGTAAATACATTTTCTTTTCAAGCATTAATTTTTCACACACTTTAAAAACAAATTCGAAAAAATGAACAGAATTCCATAAAACCATACACCAATGCCACCACTTTGTTGTGACAACTTTTTGGTTTAATTGTTCGCAATCATAAATTATCGTCGAATGGCATCTGGACTGGACACATATCCCTGGAACTCGGACCCGATCCAGCGCCACCAGTTACCCAGGGTGGAGTGGTAAACTTAATAACTGTGCGTTAAGTGGTCATCCTGACCACATTCGATTCAATTAGGACCGTCGTTCGTGTGGTGATGATGGTATTTTGCCCGACGCTGCATTTATGCAGCCGAGTTGACCTTCAGATGCAACGATTGCGTATAATTTACTGCTGTCTATTGCGGTCTTTCGCTGGTGTATCATTCAAATTTAATTCTCCTCGTTTTATCTATGCGAAGGACATCATCTGAGAGAATGGTTCAATGTCAAAGCGAAAGGGCGGAAAAAATGTCGGTGAAAAACGAAAATGGAATGTAATAGGACAAAAGTGAATGTGTTGCTTAGGATGCAGAGTATCGGATTTCAAATGTAATTCGGTACAAAATTTAATTCATTCCGCATGACAAAACTAAAAATCAAATTCATATCGAACGGGAACTCTTGTGTGCTCTTCTGTAATCGATTTCTGTAGTTTGTCGAGTTTTTTTAGAATTCACTTTTTTTTGAAAATTTAAATATAAAAAGTAAGCCTTTCACTTGACAATTTTACGGGAAGAATGAAATTGGTCCGGAAGATTTTGACCGCAAGGAAATAGGTGAACGTTAACCCGGCGGGGAAATAGTCTGCTAACCGATTGAACTTCGGTTGAAGATAATAATGTTTTCTGTTTTTGTGTCACGTATGTTTTACGAATGTGTCTGTTAACAAACCTTACCAATAGTCATCAGTGTCTTATTCTTTCAAACTTATGACTAAGTGAAATTATTAGCAGGGTTCACATCTTACGATTTGCTTGATGATATGCTTGACGATCAAAATGAATGCTTAACGTTCATACTGCGTGACAGACTTCATTTGCAATAAAAATTTTGAAGCATCAACATGGGTACGCCCGCTCTTGTTGGGGTTGTAATTAATAATAAAATAGGGAAAAACACAAAATACAAAATTGGAAGATGTACTTCCATACTTCTCAATCAACACAAAATAATTTTTCTGATTATTCCTGCCGCTTAAGCTCGATGATCACTCTCTGAAGTCAAAACAAAAATAAAAAAAATGCTCTAAAGTTCTACGACACCACCTTACAATTTATCATCAAGCATTCGAAAAAGTTTAAAAAATTGAACATCACATCACAAATTTGAAGACAAATTAAAAAGCGTTAACACTCTACAATTTGGCCCCATCAAACATAGTCATCAAGCATATATTGTTATATATCGAGCAAATTGTTAGGTGTGAGCCCTACTATTAATTACAATTTTAACTTGAAATGATCCAAATTGTTTGAAATTTCAGAAAAGTTGTGGAGTTTATATTTTTAGAAAGTATTCAGAATGAAATATTTAAGGTTATGCTCCTCTTGTTACGTACATATTCATATCTCATAAACATTATAGTTAGCCAAATCAATTTTCACTCCAATTATACTTGAATGAAATGCACTATTGCTAAAAAAAACCTAGTGGCTTCACAAAAACCCAATTGTATTACATTTTTCATAATATTAGGTGTACAACTGGAAAGACGCGCATTGTTACTAACTTCATATGTATTCACACGCGCTATTTTTTTGACAGTGACAGTTATTGTTTGTTAAAGAGCGTCGAAAAATCTAGTTAATTCCATCTGCCAAAGTATACACAAGTAAATTTACACAAGTTTTGTTTTCATTTTCAAATAAATGGTTTTTTAACAAAAAAATACGCGTCTTTCAAGTTGTACTCCTAATAAAATTATGAATTAAATAGTTAAGACTTTTACATTATAATAAATTTATTCGTTTTTTTGATATTTTGAGTAAGTTATGAACATTTTTATCGGTTAGTGCGTCGGACTGTTGGGCGAGAGTGCCCGGGCTTGAATATAGCTCGGGGAAAAAAACACCACAATCATTTTCATGGCCCCACCTCCAGCGAACGACTGACAACCTTCCTGGAGTACTTCTGTCATGAAAAGCTTTCGCAATTCGCCGTTCGGAACCGGCATTAAACAGTAGGTCCTTTTTACATGTCAAAATTATAACGTGCACAACACTGTGGAGGCGTGAAAAAGCTAGGCTTTGGTTCTCATCGGGCTGTTACGCAAGAAAATGTATGTATATGAACATTTTTGTTGGAAGCACGCCTCGTTCTTGGACGTAATTCACGAAACTACTTCTTAGCTATGTTGTAGGTTTTGCTTAGTTAAAAGCCGTTTGGCGCACACTCAGCATCAAATTCAATTGTTCTGTTGACTGTAAGAAACCGAAGCAAAATACGGTTTTTCCTGTATTTTCTATCCTATTACAATACCTGGTAATCGAGAGCACAGAGTCTAAGTAAGTACATGTTTGTCTTACCATATTCCAAACATAATTTATTGTAATCTTTTTTTAGATAAATTTGAAAATTTGTTAGTAAATTGAGGTTCAGTTATAACTTAACAGTCTAGCAACAGCATTATTGCCTATGCACAAATCTTCTTTCTAAAGAAATGAAACAATGGCAATGTTATTATGTATTTAAACTTATCTCCTGTTCCTTATTTTATAATAGTTTATTTTAAGACAAATTTAGAAACTGTTTTTTTCAGTATATTTAAATTAAAGCAAAGGGAGAATCTAGAACTTCTTTACAGAACTATGACTGTATGTTGTGTATCTTGGAAACTTTATTTGTTTGTGCTTCTCGGTGAAAAATTTAATCATTTGTTACGCACAACCTTTTCCCTACTATACGAGTTTGCAGACAGCAGCACAACTCAGAGACTGGGCATGTCAGGTAGTCCCATATATCGACCTACTCCAGTTGCCCACAAAATACTGCAAGGGTAAATCTTAGCTCTTTCGTGAATATTCTCCCCAAACACAACAACAAAGCATCCCTCAACGCATTTCTTTTTTTTGCAAAACTTTTCTTTTATATCACCGACGTTCATAGAAGAACTCAAACTCAAAACCCACTCCCACTCTATGATAACCAGTGTATTATTTCCAATACATTCCGTGGACCATTTTCCAGGCTGCGAGAGAAAGAGCGAACGATCTGCATTTGAAAAGGTTCTACTGCTCTATGCGTCCTGGCAAAGGATTGTATAGCCAAAGCTACTGCAAAATTTGATGATGACCAAGCACTAAAATGATTTCGTTCACAGACAGGAATGGCAGGAGTCTGTAGCTGGTACATTTGTTTGGATAACGTTTTGATTTGGAATCACCGGTACACAAAAGTGAATAAAAAGAGAACGAGAAGCAGGGCTAAGCCTGTAACAAATGACAACGTTTAGAGCTGCAATTAAGTGGCGGATTCATGGCATCGTTAGCGTTTTAGAAATACTTTGGAGAGATTCATGAATCGAAATACATCGATTTGATTCGTGAAAGTTTGAAGAATATCTCCTATATGAAATGTAGGTATTAATTTAGCAAAGGGCAGGGAGAAAGACTACGAAATACATACAGTAGCTTAAAGTAATAATCGGTTTCATTCTTGGAACTCCAAAATGTTATGTTAGAGAATTACAATTAGCAATTTGAAAGCCTGTATTAAGTAAGTAATTTATTTAGTTACAATTTACAAAATTTTCACAATTGGTATTCGAATTTATAAGATTTGCCTTAGTCGTCAGCTCGACTAGGCACTTGGTAGTTTCATAGCTTAAAATCTTAAAAATACGTCAACATAAAAACCAAGAAAATAATTCAAAACTCAACAAAAGTTTATGTACCAGATTTTTGCTTGTCCTATTATTCCATTGAGCTACTGTATTTGAATTGTATTTCTTTTTTTGGTTCTACAACAAAAGTAGCGCCACAAAAAATGCTGTGAAGAAACTTTATAATCATTTTCATAAGCAATTATAGACTCAAAGACTGCTTCAATAGGGATATGATTAAAAGCCACAATGTACTTTAGAGAGAATTTTATAGCTCGAATTAATTTTAATCGTATTTGATAGAATGAATAGTTTTATCCATATGGCCTTACGATTTTACGTAAGGAACCGCTCTATTAAAACATCAGCTTTAAGCTTGATTCATTTTATTAACCATTTAATTTCAGCTCTGAAGCGATTAACATCCGAAAAAAAGTGTATGGCTTGTGGCTGTATGGTTGCATTGAATGGGGATGAGCGTTGAGAAATATCAGATCTTATTAAACAGCAAATAAAAAAATGCTGTACCACAACTAGTGGCAACCAGGCTAGTGCCACAATTTCAGTGAGTTATAAAATTTAAAACCAAATATAATTTGCTGAAAGCGGGAGAAGGTAGAAAGATAGATTATAGAGATTTTGAGAAATATTTAAGAAATTAAATTAAATGTTAAGAGTGCCTAAAAATAAAAGCAAGTTTCTTTCTAGTTTACATAATAGTCTCTTTTTCCCTTGGGTGGTGTTAACAGCCCGTAAAGAGCCAGAGCATAGCAATTCACGCAAAGACTCTGTTGAGCATGTAGAAGGGGATAATAACTTCCGTAAAACCAACCGAATCAATTATTTTTTTTTTTTGGTTAAAGATGCAATATTTATCTAAAGAAATTCATTTTAAGCTTTTATAACATAATTTGAAAAATACAAAAATTGAATAACCTCAAAAACTTTATTTTTTGCCTGGACAAAAGTATTCGTCATTTATGCTACATCTCAGTAGATTTGCACAGATAGATGGAAATTGATGAAAGTTCTTCCCCAATTTATTTTCATTTTGTAAGTTCATTTATTTTTAGGCATCTTCGAATAATTCAGGTCCAAGAAATACCATCATCAGTGATCTGCGGCGGGGTCTTTAATGTGGGGGGATGTAATGTACAATATTCATAGGTGCACAAATTCTGCAATATGTTATCATTATCCCACTGAAAATAATAATTGCTGCATAAGTCTTAATTGTCGCTACTTTTCTGTAAATCAGTTTTCAGGGTGTTTTAAAAAACTGTTTTACGATTTTCGTAGATCTATATTTTACTCTGACAAAAATAAAATGTATTTCTTCTGATTGCACTAAGCCAGAAAAAAATCGGTTGAAATTGCAATAGCTGTATAACTAAAAAAATTCACGCCATGTTCGCTAATAGCTTCAAGATCACCACAACTTTTTTGTTGGTTTTCAAAGCCCACCAACGATTGACACTTTTCATCGAATTTTAATTTTGCCACTTTATCCTGCACACCAGAAAAAAGAAGAATCACTGTTGCTTCCCAAGAGCCGAGGTCTTCCAACGACAAAAAAAAATTGATTGATGCTCTCCGATTTCCAGACAACGACGTTCGATGTGTTACACGTCCCCACTCGCGTTCGTGGTAACATATTCAACGTTTCTTTTTCCTACTAACTCCACCAGCAGCATCAGTTCAGGTCACAGAAACCACTATCCCATTGACTCCGTTCGACATTTTCTTTTTTTTCCACCCGCATCACCCCACCAAACACACACACAGAGCAACCAACAACCTCCACTTCAAAGACAAATGGCCGGTGTCGGGGATGATCAATGAAATTAACCTTGTTAGGGAGCTCGTTTGTTTCAACTTCACTGTGTATGTAGTTTAGCCGGATACAAATGTCTGTCCATAAATCAGAGGGGTTGTCGCAGGATGAGAGCTGAATTCAATTTGAATTCTCCTGAGACAACATCGACCGGCGACATCAGAAGTTATGTGGAGCTTTAGTTGCTATCGCGTGTGGATGTGGTGGGAGTTTATTTGATTTTGATTAAAAAATGCGCCTCGATAGGAGGTGCTTTGTAATTGAAAGGCAGAAATAAGAAGAGATCGAGAGAGAATTTTCACGACGATGATTTACCACAAATTCCCGTAAATACGGATGAGTCCGATTTTTTCCTGCGTCGCAGAAGAAAAATTTCCAACACTGAACATGAGCGGGAGAGTTTTGTGGGGATAGATAAGCGCAGCCCTGCTTCTTAAAGTGTAATTAATGAAAAAAATGTGTGATTAAAAATTCCACAGCTTACCAGACTTCTTGAAAGTGAGTGGTGTGGTCAGAGGGCAGACGTGGATTTATTCACCCCCACATTGCCATAGAAATTAATTCACGCCGTAAGGATGTGGATGCGCGAGGCTGACTATGCCACAGGATTTTTCTATTTTTCTATTATTCTTTCACTCGCACAGTTAGTGGTGTTTAAGGGGATAATGGTAGTTCTACTTTGCTTTCGTTTTGCCTCATACTGCGGCTACTATTTTACAGAAATTTTCGTTTTTATGGAAGGAAGCTAAAAAGTTTCTTTTC
This sequence comes from Syritta pipiens, assembly GCA_905187475.1. Classification (NCBI taxonomy): domain Eukaryota; kingdom Metazoa; phylum Arthropoda; class Insecta; order Diptera; family Syrphidae; genus Syritta; species Syritta pipiens. Next base: position 31,162,160 of record LR994574.1, on the reverse strand, counting down.
AGTGATGCCAATTAATTGAAATCGGCTTATTCTTCAATCGTCTTTTGCAAAATGTTAACTTGATCTGATATTTAAGTTACTATATAGTAGCGAATATGTTACGTTTACGAAAGTCTTTACGGAATATTTACTGAGGCTATGTTTTCATAAGCGAATTGCTTTGAAACGAATTGCCCCGTGATCATCTTAGTCATAACACTCAAATTCATTTGGCTACGTCAATGACGGTATCCGCATTTTTAAAGGACCATGTCCCTGTGCCATACATTATGACTGGGGCTATCAAGGACTTATAAGACCTTGAAACCTAACCTAAGGTCTTATATGAGAAACTCAGTGCACAAATCGATTAGCTATACTTTTTGAAAAAAAATTTAAATTTTAATTGAAACAAAGCACTTTTGGTCATTTAATAAAAAATCATGTATTTCAGAGACAAATGTAAACTATTTTTTTCATCATTTCTCAAATGTATGTTTTATAGAACTAATCGATTTGTGCACTGAATGGCTCATATTTACTTTGAGAGGCGCCTTTATTTTTCAGCTGGCGTCTAAAGACGCAGTAATTAGCCAGAGCTTTCTTTCGTATTGTCTCTGCGGTCACGTCATTTGCGGAATTCATTTTGCAGCCTATTTCGGAATCCACTGTACTATATTTCGAGCGAAATTTGAAAATTCACCTTATTTTTTGAACAGTCCTCGTATCTAAGGGATTAACCAGCATGCTCCGTCGATGTAAATCCCATAAAAAATCTTTGGGAAATCCTGGTGAGAAGAATGTACACAGACGAGGGCGTTCGAGCCATTAGCAAAGCTTAATCAAACTCTCAGGAAGCAGTGGTTAGAAATGGATCCAGAGATTTTAAAAATTGCAAGCCAAGCATCTATCCCTACCAAAGGTGGGAAAGTGTCACCTGTGTCACCACTACCAAAGGTGGTCAAATTAGTTATTACTTCACGTTTTTCTTTTGACTTAAAATTACTACATATTGCCGGATGATTTATACATTTCATATCGGTATCAGCACAAAATGTACACAACTTTTGATTGATGAAGTGGCATCACTGTCCTCCCCCAAAATCCCGCCAAACCGACAACTTTCTAGTCAATTTATCTCGAACACTAAATAATTGCATTGAATTAAATTTAAAATACTGTCACTGTTTGATGCTTGCCGGCAATTTGTTGCGCGTTTAAATTTATGTAAATTGATGCGATTTGCCTTTATCTGCGCCACAATAAATCGGTTCAATTGTGAGTGAAGTAATCGAACGAAAGATGGAAGTCCTTGTCATGGAATATTTCAACAATTTCGGGACTTTCGAAATAATTGAATCAGCTCAGCCGCTCGGATTAAGTTTGAGCTCTTTATAAAAAAAACAAAAAAGGCAGCCTTGTGCAGCGGGGATTATGATTGTTGTGATAAATAAATACAACGAAGCCAAACACATCAGATGCAAACCAACGATTGTTGGAACAAATAAAACCTCTGAGGCAGCAGTAATGGGTAACGAATGTATTCAGTCGAGCCCGGTAAATATTTGTCCTTCTAATTAACTTAATTCACTTTGATTTCCATTTAATATTACCCCAGTTGTGTTTGCCCAAGTCAGGTACTTCCATCATCATCTTCAGTCTTGGGCTGGATTGCATCCGGAATGAGTCGTCGTCCTCCGAGGAAGAGGCTTTGAAGGGCCGCCCAACAATTGATTTGCTCCGTAATGTGTGCACAGAGATACCTACTTACTCTTGTTATAAGTGCGTACGTGTGCTAAAGACGAGCGGGCATCTCTGCTGTTGACACTAATCCGTTGCATTGTTTACTTGGAATAGAATCAAACTTCCAGATTAGTTTGACTCCGGAATGCGTCTCGGTTTGGTTTGTTGAATGGGGTCGGGTGTGCTTCGTATATTCTTCTGGGCCTTAAAGGCCCGATGGATGTTGGGCTATGGACTCCGGCCTACGGCCGACGTCAGACATGGAGGACGGCGTGCAAAAAAAGACATTCTATTCCTCTATCTGGACTTTAATGAAATGCATCGCATCGTCCTTACACCACACAAAGGATTTTGGTGGGTGGAAGAAAAAGTTTCGCGCCACACAACTGTAAGCCATGAATAATGAATACCTGAGTAACTGCATTCGGAGTTAGGAGCGATACACACTCGTTCGGGGCATTTCGTGGCACTTCCTGGTTTTGTCCATCCATTCGCTTTTTGATTTTTTGTTTTTTTCTTTTTCCCATATTTTTTTTTTTTTTTTTTTCAGGACACTCTGTTGGATGGGGGCTGCGTTTTGATGTGCGATTGTAAAGAATACTCGAGCGGATTTTGTTGGTCGACGGCGTTGGTTGTATTCATTTGTCTGGCAGTGCCATGTTAGGAGAGTAATTTACATGAAATCGAAATAAAAATGAAAATTGCGCGAGAGAGATATCAGCGCTGGACGCTTAAACATTACTGAAGTCTCGAAAAAGACTGTGGCGGGGGGGTGAGCGGGGAGAGCGTTGCGCTATTTGTTAAATGCGAGTGCTTTCATTAGAATTTGATGAATTTTAGTCGGGAGAATGCTGAAAATAGGCACGCAGCCTTTTCGTTGGCCGTGAATGGCCAGTGAGTGACTACGAATTGGATGGAAGTTGAAATGTAAGCGCCCAGCAGGCAATGACCACTGTGTAAGATCAACACCCTTCGTTCGAAATCAAGTTAAAAAATTCGAATAAAAATGTAGCTTAGGTAGGTAAGTTGCAAAAATCAATTACAAATTAAAAGTTAAGTCAAATAGCTATTAACTAAACATACCCGTTCGACAGGCCGGACTAGAGAACACCAAAACAAATTTTACGCAAAGATTTAGTAATTCACCTTTCGGAATCGGCAATAAAGTAGAAGAAGTTGCATAAGATTCAATTAAAGTCAATTACATAATTACAAGCTGAAATTGAATAAAATTATAACAGCATTTACAACTCCAGGAGAATTTTCTAGGTGCTTAACACCTTAGTTACATACACAAAAATTATCTACCCAGTCAAACGAACAGAATTTCTTGGAGCACCAATGTTGAGAGGATCAAACAGATACACAAAAACCAGCAATAGAGATGTTTTTGGAGACCTGGCTTATTATTGAATTTGACATATTCAATAACATTTGTTTGACGTAGTGCAACTATTCCTACTTTACTTAACACTTTATATTTAAGAAGTGGACTATCAAAATGTTGACATCCTAGTCACATTAAAAATCAAAGCGCATTAAAACAATAGAAAGAAATATCATAGCATTCTTAATAACTAACTTTAAAAGTGAATGGCTCTACTTCATTCCAGAAAGTTAAATTTTATGCGTAGTTTCTTGTGGAGTTGTTGCTTCAAAATTATAATAATGACGATGTCTTCGGAGTCCATTGCTTCGATTTTTAAATTTCACACAACCAGCCAAATCTCGCCGTCGAAAATATCGCTGTCGTGCACGAAAACAGCACGCCACCGTAAGAGAAGCGGCGCACAATAGGACCCGTCTTCGGAACAATTCCAAGAAAGCCAGGTCAGGGTAGCAAATGTCAGGACTCGGGGAGGCGTGATCAGGCGTCCATTGTAATATTAGCAGTTCACCTGAGGACTGTTGAAGACTAGATTCTTTCAATGCGACCGGTGTTTCGATGAACTATAAGAACAAACATAGTTTGCAAAATGAATGTAAAGTGAAAATGTAACGTAAAAATGAGTTGCGGGCACCCGCAATGTAAAGTAAAAATGTATATGTAATGCCTATTGTTGAAATATATGTAATGCATTCTGTTAAAAACAGCTAAATCAACAGCGCGTATTTTTTATCCCACAATGTCTTACTTTTACGAAAAAATGTATTAGATTCGCTTTTGCCTACCATTTAGACGTGAATATAATCCGTTCCAAGCTACATAAAACACTTTATTTGTGCCAGGTGATTTTTCGCACAGTTAATGATATTTATTTGGGTATGCCTGCTGCAAGATGACGGTTCTTACCTAGGATCGTCGAGCGGTTACCGCTTATGGGAATTCCTTAAAGAATACGCACGGTGCACGTCAAGGGTCTAGCCTAGGTTGCCTTTTATTTTTGTATGCTTAAGAGCTGTCACTCGTCGCTTCTTGTTTTACGATCGAAATGTCGCCGACAACACCCAAATTCACCTAATCTGTTTACCGTAATGCATTGAAACCTCTTGGCGTTCGGCATACAAATGCTAACCTGGATAAAATATCAAAATTGTCACTGGAAAATCTCTTACTATTTCCAATAAATCCAGGACGGCTGATAACATGAATTCTCACTTTGGGCACAAATTCTCAATTTTTTGGAAATACGTTTTAAGTTTTTCCTAACTTTGGTCAAGTATAGAGACATGGCACTGACTTTCTATCAAGATATCGACTGGCAAACAGCTGTCAGTGTCAAAAAACCTATGACTTAAAAAGAAAACACTATACCTATAGTGCACTATATGTTATCCAAATGCGAAATGCTTTTATACACATAGTAGATTTCTTAAAGGCAAAGCAAATTCAACTCTAAAAGACGTTATGAAACCCTTTACTTCACAAGCAGCCATATTTGGTTTCTGATCTTAAAACGAAAGATACTAAAAATTCACAATCACCATTGGAAAAATATCATTTTGACCGTTTATGTAAAAAACAATATTACAAATTGAACTTGGGTGTGATGGGTGTCCCATTTCTTTTTGGTGCACTGTAAAATGAAAAAGTTTGGTTTATTTTCTTAGTTTTACAAAATGCAAATTAAATTTTTTTTTGTCATTGGAACATGGTGCGTGCAGTGGAGGGTTAGCCGCATCTTTAACCAATTCCAACAAATTGTAAACGTAACTTTATACCGATATGTGATCAGCAATCCAAAAAGGCCGAACAAAAGAATTTTCAGCCAACACACAATTGTCTGGGTTTGTCTTGCCACAAACACACTTATGGAAATCCCAACAAATGTCAATAACAAATTTCCACATCAAGGATAGACACGTTCATCAAAAGTATAAACTTTTTTTTCGCACCGGACTCTCGTAGTTGAAGCGTTTTTTCACACCCGCCAGCCGCTCATACGTCAAAAATTTAAATTTATTCTTCCGCCAGGGACACATTACCAGTCAATCCGCACAAAGTCGACATGTAATCGGGGTGTAAAAAATGACTGCACACAGCAACATGTGTCATAATTGATACTCTCTCACACTCTCTTATTCTGTGCTTTAAACCTTAGTATGTGTGTTTGCCATTGATTTTCACCGAATAAATCGACAAAGAGTGACGGTGCTCCATCGATCCACATGTGAGAAGCCGTGCCCCAACATCCCCCACCCGCCCCTCAGTGCGCACGAAGTGCATGCAACAGATTGCCGAATCGGAAATAAAGTTGACACATTTGCATACCTAATAAAATTTTCATGTGGAGCTGGTGTGTTTTCTTTTTTGTGCTTTTACTGTTGTCATTTTTATACGGACGCCCTTACACCCACCATCGATCACCGCCCACTTTGTGGAAGCATTTTTCGGGCGCCAAGTGGAAGCGTGTTCGTCTTCTTCCTTTTTCTCGGATTCCGTGTGCAGTATCACTTTAGTTAAATAAATTTATTGGAATTTTATTGATGTTGACTTTTGGAGGTCGCGCACGAGGACTCTGCGGGTGTGGGTCGGCGGGTGGAAGTAAGCCAAGCGCATAGAGAGGATTTATATGTTTCTGTAACGAATGTGAAATATGTTGACACATGGTAATTGAATTCTGACGTGCTGTGTTCACGGAACGACGACCGGTGGACGGACGTACGGTTTGTTGATGGAAATAAAACAATTAAATTGAGAAACTTAATCGAGGCGTTGCGTTGGTTGACGGGCAAATGAATCAGAGCTGAAAAAAAGCTTTGCTTCGGTGTGAATGTTTTTAAACTGTACATTTGTATGAAATAGAAGTGTGTTGCACCAGTGATTTGCAATTTGAAGGACGGATGTAAAATATTGTTGGGAGTGATGACAGAACTTAAGCACACTTATTGTAAAATATAACCACTCCCTAAGAAACTGTGCCCCAAAACTTCTAGGTCTCATAACAAGAAACTATAATCGAAAATTTGACGAAATGTGCGCATGACAAACATCATCCACAAATAAAAGTTTCAATCGAGTAACTTGCGAAAAAACGGTGAACACTGTTTAAGATTACTGTGCCGAGAAAAAAAAAACAGGAGTGTAGCATCAGATTTAGTCCGTATTTTATTATAAGCATATCAAAGAAGAAACTAGTATGACAACTAAACACTTCCGTGTCGCTTTAGTAAGGAATTAACTAAATTAGCAGTGTCTTCAGCAGCAATTTCACGCCACTCTTCTCTGATGACCTCTGTCAACATTCTTTTATTCCTAATAGTGTTTTTCTGTATATTACGCTCCAATAACGCGCAGAGGAGCTCTTCGGATTCAAATGCGGTGATTGTGGCGGACTGGAAACACTTTAAAAGAGCTACAATCTGAAAACTTCGGCCATATGTTTCGGGTCGTTCTTTTATTGAAAGTAATACTAATTTTGCAGCCCCAATACTTTAACTCTTTATGGTAGATTGCCTTTGAATGAGTTCAAATATGCGAACCTGTCCATTGCAGATTCAATAAATTCAAAATTTCCGACCCCACCAGCTGCCATGCACCCCCACATTATTACTCCTCCGCCAGCAGGTTTAACTGTAAGTACGAGATTCGTTTAGTGCTGTGTCCACAAAATTGTCCGTCCCTTGACGCCAAATATGCAGAACTTGGTATCTTCAGAAAATAAAACTTTTTGTCAAAACTTTGGAAGCACGTTCACGTATCGATTTACGAATGCAATGTGTTTGTGACGATTTATCAGAGAAATATAAGGTTCTTTTCGAGGAACCTTACCATGATAGCCTGTTTTTCTGAAGATTCTTTGGGCTGTGGAAGCACTTATTTTCTTCTGGAATATTTGTTCCCGCATTTTGAGCTACTTGGAAAGCAATTATTTTAGGATCTATCTTACATTTCGACACAATATTTTTTGCTTCTCTTTGAGTTCTCTTTTCTTTTGAAAAGTGCTAGCTATTCGGCGGTAATTTTGGCCTTCTTGATGAGGTTTTATAGTAATTTTTCTGTTGCCTATGTCTATCTTCTTTATTTGTGCCAAATTTTCTTATGAAAACACACCATGGTAGTAAAAAATTATAATAAAATGAAAGAAAATGTCATATTTTCACAAAATTTAAAGTTTCTATACAAATATACACCATACGTTACTAAACAAATGGGAAATCGAAAGACGAGCGTAACTTTAGACGCCTGCAATTTTAGGTGTCGTCAGTTAAAAGTGAAGTTATCTCTGCTTGCGACCGAGGCTGTTCCTTCAATTTTGGCGCATGCTTATTGTATTAGTACAGGAAATATATTACTAAAAATTTTTAATTTTTTAAATAATTTTTAAATTTTAATTTATCAACTTTTAAGTATAAGGTGGGGGGTTGTGGGCACACGGACAAAAAGTAAAAAGCACAATAGACACGTCTTATCGTGATGTCTAAGAATGTAGTTGCAGCGATAAGATATTCGGTTAGGTAATGAATCGTCGATGTGGTCCTCTTCGATGGTTAATATACGGTGCATATGACCCAATTGAAGGTATTCCAGCATTACATTGGTATACTTTTCCTTTAAGGCTGGATTTTTAAGAAAGGTCTTCTCTAGTTGCAGCTGACGATGTATCGCTACCGCTCGTGATTTACCTAACACCGCAGAGTCGTCCATATAGGTCTTAAATGGTATACGGACCGTAAATCTTTCGTGTTCATCGCGACGATATGTTTTTTGGAAAAAAGATTCACACCATGCTTCGTCGGAAGTTAATTGACGCTTATTTGGTAGACTTTCTAGCTCAAAGAATTGATGGATTAAAGTATCCAGCTTTGATCGTAGAAAAAAATTGGAAACTCTTATGGTAGTTGCCTCTGATTGTGGAAAGTGGATTGGGCCCCAAATGACCCATCCTAGTTTGGTTTCTTGTCCAATGGGGTCTCCGTCGGCTCCTCTGCGAATACCGCTCATGATGATTTGTGAGTAGGCATCGGCTCCTAGGAGGATATCGATCTTTCCTGGAGAATGATACGAAGGATCGGCTAGTGGTAGAGCAGTGAGATGAGGCCACTCATTTAAAGGAATTTGATGTGCTGGTAGAATACTAGTTAATTGACATAGAACGAGGGCGTTAACCTGAAGCGTGAACGTGGGATCGGTTGGAGATTGAACATGTAATTCAACACAATGGCGGGCAGTTTCTGCGGTCGGCCAAGTCCGCTGATATTAGCTCTGATGGCTTTTCGTGGCAAACACAAACATTTGGCGGCTTGTTCAGTGAGTAGAGCAGCTTGAGACCCGGAGTCCACCAACGCACGAAAACGATGAAGGGTGCCATCGAAGGCTTTCACTTGAACCACCATCGTAGCTAACAGGACTTCACAATCACTTGCCTCGGAGGGAGATGAAGGGGTAGAAGGCTTGACATGAAGGTTTATATGTGTGGTTTGAGATTTCACGGAACTGGCTTCAATCTTGCGATCGTCTTGTTTGGGCGCCGGATGCCAAATCGGGTTGTGAAGTAAGGTGTGATGACGTTCATGACACTCGTTGCACGTTCGTGGGCTTACACATTTATTAGTTTGGTGGTTATAGGCCAGGCAATTAAAACAATAGTTTAGGTTTTTAATTATCTTTTGTCTTTCAGTAGCAGATAGGGATAAAAACTTTGCAAACATGACACTTAATATTAGAAGGTTGTTTCTGATGTGAAACGACTTGGCGGTTTTGTTACTTACCGACTGTTGAACTGATGATGATGAACTGGTGGATTTTCCTTTCGGTAGATGTCGAGAATAGAGGTTGGAGAGCTTTTCGTTTGAAAAGCGGTCAGGAGTCATTTCATCGATGGTACGGATGCGAAGTTCGATGCACTCACATATTTCTTTAAATGTGGGAATTGTTTCTCGTTGGGCAGATGATTGTATCCAAAACTCGCGAGTCACATGTGGTAACTTTTCCGCTATATAAAACACTAGAATAGCTTCGAAATGTTGTAATTCAAACCCTAATGATTTCAAAACACAAACACATTCCTTGCACACGTTAAGCAAATGAGTTAAACTAGCGGAATTTTCTGAAGTGATTTTGGCAATCGACGAAAACGATTTCATGTGCTTTTGAAACAGAATTCGCTTATTGTCATACCTGTCACACAGCAGCTGATAAGCCTCGTCGTAGTTGGCAGCTGACAACGGAACCTCTCCGATAACTTGCAGCGCATCTCCGGTCAATGAACTTCGCATGTAGTGGAATTTTTGGATGTTGCTTAGTGTGCTATCTTCGTGAATCATTGAATGGTATAAACTGATAAACGAAGACCACATGTTATATGTGCCGTCGAAAATGGTAATATTGATTCGCGGCAAACTGATATGGGCGTTGTGGGTCGGAATGGATGTGTTCACTGTTGGTGCATTAATATTGCAATTACTTGATGATTCTTCAGCTGAATTTCCATTTGTTGGAGACAATTGAAGTAGGTCACTTTCGATTTCCCCGCAGGCGTCTAGATATAATTCTTCATACCTGGACATCAAGTTCAGATCGATATATACCCTCGTTGTATCGTCTGCGGCGCTGATAATCAACTTATGATTAGCCTTGAAGTCCAAATAATGACTTTCGAGAATGTTTAATCGTCGCTTGTAGGATGCTGATGTTCTCCTTTCCTGCGAGGACTTACGATGATTGATGATGCTCTTCTCCGTAAGCTCGAACAAATCCTTCTGCTGGCTTAAGAGTTCGGCGGAGGATTCTGCCTTCGATTCCTCGGGTGTTGTGGCCATTAATGTGGCTAGATAGTTAGGTTTAATATGTTAGAAGATTTAATGAGACCGCGTGTTCCCGGGTTTCGGCACCAAAATGTTCGAGCTCGTTGGCGTTATGAACAAAAAAAAGAAGAAAATAGACACGGCGGCTCAAATGCAGAATTCACTATTTTATTTCCAAAGAAAAATTTAGAATTTAACAATTACAAATTGATTAAAGATTAGAAGGAATTTAAAGATTAAGAAAAATGACCACATGGTATCGAATTCACTGGCAGAATGAATGAAAGAAAAAATTCAAAGATGGAATTTCCGGAAAAGTGGAGATCTGTCAGATCTGATGGAGATCTGTCTGGTTTAGACATCGAACAATGAGTTTATTATTATGATTAACTGACTGTTAACATTTTTTCCAAAAATACCAAAGATTTGTCTACATACGATGATTACATCGCATGTCAAAACTGCAAAAATCATACGACTGTACAGGAATGAACAATTAAGCTGTACTTTTACATAACATAGTTTTTTTTTGAAAATCATAATATGTACATAATGTCATTTTTTTGGAAATCGGTCAGAAACAGTGCGGCCGGTAAGTGGAAAACAAAATTTACAAACAATACGATGTCTTACATAAGTGATGAAATTTTCAAAGGAGCGTAGATTTATGGCACCTAGTGTACGTAGTATACGATTTCAAATTGATACTTTGCCTGATTTTGCCAATTTTTTAAAACTTTTTTTCTTAAATGACGTACGAACGATCAGCTCTAGTTTTGCTGTAGTTTCGAACTCGAAGGATTTGTTTCTAACAAGATTTATTTTCTATCATGGAGTCGACAAATCACCGAAAACTGAGACATCGATTAGTTTTCGTATGTATGCAGCTAAAGAATAAGGCCGGCCAATAAAATCGATTCAAGAGAGTTCGGAACGATGCATCAAAGCGAACAATGTAAGAAAAAACTGCTGGGATTTGTAGCAAAGATGAACCTACGAGCTTTTGGGCTATTCAGATGCATCCAAAAATAGTAACAACGCATTGTTCAGATGTCTGCTCAAGAAGCTCTTTCAGCAATGGTACAAGTTAAGCTTACAAGGTTAATGTAATAATAGCGAGCGATACCGGAAAATTTCCTTCTTACAAAGGCTGAAATATGTAAGTGTTATCCTAATAGGGAGTACTTCTGTCATGAAAAGCTTTCGCAATTCGCCGTTCGGACCGGCATTAAACACAGTATATCCCCTCCAAATGTGGGAGGTGCGAAAAAGCTAGGCTCTGGCTCTCAACGGGCCGTTACGCCGCCTAATACAATATCCTAATAGGGAGGCGATTAAGATCACCCCAACATCGGCAGAAGTAACGCTTCAAGCTTTGGTGGATCACACTGTAGAACGCTTGATATTAGCTCAAAAAGATGTAATGTTTACATTAGAAGGCGAGCTGTTAAGCAATTTTAGTCTGATTTCAAAATGAGGTTTTGATGACAGCTCAGGGCACAGTTGCTATAAACAAAAAGCTGATGCAACAGATGCTGCTGATGCCAGCGTGTTTTTAGCTTCGTTTGTGCCCCTTCAATTGATTGGTGGAAACTCCAACAGAAAAACGGTAAAATGGCCTTCATCTAAGAGTTATTGTCGTCCGATACGAATAAACTGTATAAAAGAATCAATAGTAATTTCATTGGCCGAAAAGTCAAATATAGATAGCCAAATTGAAAGATTATACCCTTCTTTAGTAATCTGCATCGCAAAAAGAACAAATAAATGTATGTTATTGATTTTTACAATGGCCGAGGGAAATGTTTGCAGTGCCTTCTCTTCTCAGTGATGTTACATCTGCGGTGCACGTTCCAAGGATTTCCTTCCACAAAATGATGTCGAGTCGAGTTTGGTTTGTCAGTTCTTAATTGTTGGATCCGCACTTTTGAGTGCCTTTTGCATGTGGCCTACAAGCTTCCTCCACATGTGTCACAAATTATAATGCGCAGTAGAGGAACGAAAATACTAGGCTCTCGCTCTCAACGAGCTGTTACGAACGAACAGGGTCTCTGTGCCCTTTCAGACGACGCTTGTAGTATATTTTACAACCTTATAGTTGACGCGGACGGGTTTTAGCATTTTTTTTCTGTAAATAAGCAATTTGTTTTCCGTTGTTGATTTGGATTATTTTTTCCAAGCCAGTACATGGTTTTATATTTTATTTGGGACTCTTCATTTTTTCTTTTGACGTGCTCTTTCCACTAAGGCTTTGCACCGAGAACCGGTATGGTATATCACTTCTTTTTCTAAAGTTATTTGAGTCCATTTATAAATACGGGCAAATAATTCGCGTTTTAATATATGAAATTAACATAATGTTCTTTCGCAAAAGGTGAAAAAATCACCTTGAATCATAGGAACGCTACCCAAAGATATTTGAATTATCAGAATCTCCTTACATAGAGTTAAACCTTTTGTATATACTACATACAGCTGCGGTCAAAATAGTAGCAGTGCATAGCAGTAATAGTGTGAGAGAATATTTTTTTCTTGGAGATTTTGGGAATGTTCTTCTACTTTAGAACAATAACTAAAAGGAATAAACGATTTTTCAATTACTCCAGTCATTAGCATGATATTACTCAAGTTGCAAGAAGGTGTCCTTCAGAAAGCAGAATTGCTATTGTTTTGACCGCAACTGTAAATAGCAAAACTGAAATTCTTTGCTTACTTCAAAAAACTATTTTCGATGACTTTTGCCTGTAATCAAATGAAACCTTTTCGCTCACATTTTTGAAACAAAAACTCAAATTTTATTTAGTAAAACAAAACTCAACAAGGTCGAACACCTAACTAGGGAATTAGTATCCATAGTGAGCGCCAAATCCGTCGAAAGTGACGTGAGCAACTGCAGCGGCTGGGGAGTAGGCTATGGCGTGAGTGGCGGGCTGAGCATACACGGCAGGAGCAGCATGGGAGTAGATAGTTGCAGCAGGTTGAGCATAGACGGCTGGAGCAGCCTGAGCGTAGACGGCTGGAGTAGCCTGAGCGTAGACGGCTTGAGGAGAGGCGTACTTCACAACGGGAGCGGCAGCAGCGTAGGTGAGGGTCTTGGCGTAGGCTGGGGTGTACACATTGTTGTTGATGCGGGTGTCAGTCTTGCGAACGCTGGAGTAAGGGGTGTCCACGGCCTTCGAGTACTGGGACACGGTGCCGGCGTAGGAGCGCACCACGTTCTGCTGGGTCGCACCGACGGCATCCAAAGATGGGTTGGCCACGGCGTAGTGGGCTAATGGAGCGGAGTAGGCTACTGGGGCAAGTCCAGCATTGGCCACAGCGAGGACGGCGCAGAGAACGACGAATTTGAATGCCATTGTGATGTGGTTTGAGGTGGTGCTGCTCCTGTGAACTGTGCAAGTGGAACTGGTGCTGTTTGGCTGGACTGATTTCGCTTATATACCGGCGTGGGTTCCTTCGAAGTAATCGATCTGCAACTTCCCCCCTTCAAGCGGCAGTTAATCCACTTTCAACGCTCTTTACCATTAATTGTAGCTGCAGAGTTACTTTCGATTTCTGTTATGTGGGCCTCTTTTTGCGTCTCTCTCCATTTCGCTTTGCTCTGATTCTGAGCCACGTCTGGTCAGTGAAGAAATCTTGAGGGCCGGTCATTGTTTATCATACACCGAATCTTGTGATTGATCGTCGCCTTACCGATTTCGTGTAAATGACTTAGCACGAAGGAATCTGGAACTCGGGCGATCTTCTTGTGTATTGCCACCAACACAGGTGTTCGACGACGGTGCGCTGACGAAGATGATGACAAAAGCAAAAGTGAGAAGCACAAAAATGGGACCGACATTGGGTCCCACGAATCTCGGCCAGCGGAACCTGTTTCTGATGAGCGCGGTAGGGCTTCGTCAAGGTCAGTTCCTTTCTGTCGGCGCATTTGTTCACATCGATGGTTCTGGGTCAGCAGGTTTATTATTATTTCTTTTTTTTCTTCTTGGCTTTGTCGCCTTTTACGAGAGCACATTTGGGAATCGATGAGGCCTTCTCGAAATGAAGAATCACCATGAATTGTTTCATTAGCCACTTATGAGTGGAGTTGCTGGCATAGCATCATTAGTTTGAGGGTCATCCGATGGTGTCTCAGATTCTGTGAAAGTAGTCCTGGAGTGGTTCTTCCTTCAACCTGTTGGCCCTTGTGGTTGGAAGACATTCATTAAGGCTGGTAAAGTAATTCTCTAGGTGGCATGCTTTGCTTCTGGACTGATAGACAAAGAACCAACTCTTTCACAAGATAATGCGAATTTGCAAACAACTTTGAGTTGTTTTAGATTAAAAAAGATGTAGAATTAATACAGAAACATAGATATAGGGAACAGTACGATAAACAACAGGTTTATGATTTTTAAGACTGGCACATTACTTCGTTGTAAGTACTGCCATTGTTTGCTCTCTACCTCGGGACGAGATAACAAAAATAAGCTTCTCTTAACGTTAGAGCGAATTTGACTAGTGTAATTTTAGTTCCCTAGATGTTGAACATTCTATAATATTGAGATAATTATAATAAGTTAAGTAATTTAAATGTAATTCCACTTCTTCTATGTTTCTTTTATCACAGATTTTATATTTATCCAAAATTCCATCCTCATTGACCTCAATCAAACATGGCTCACATCCAATCCTACAACAACCACTTTACGCAGCTGTCAGAGTTATGATATATTCTCAACTTCCCATATTTACAAAAAAAAACTTTTCACCACCAAAAAACAAAAGTAAATCAAAAGTAAAAGAGTTTCATTTTTTTTTTTCAAACCCACTTACCAAACCAACCCCTCCGATACGTTTGTCATAAATTCAAAAATCACACTACTCCTTACGCAGTTATTCCGAAGAAGGAAACAAGTTCCACGTTACTCTCTCCAAAAGTGGATTCTTCCATTAAATTACGCGCGTATTGAGGCGTGAAACATACCACCAAACGGATTTTTTCTCTGTTTTGGGGTGAACTACCCTGCAGCTCAATAAAGTTTCAAAAATGGGAAAACTTTTCCTTCACTGCTTTTTTTTTTTTTTTGTTTTCATTCAGTCTGTCATTGCGCTGATGAATATTTATTTGGAAATCTTTTGGATTCGCTTGCTTTTTTTTGTGAGCTACGGAGAAGAATACAGACTCCCGTACTTTCTCATTGGGAAGTGAATGCTTAGCAAATTGATATTAATTTGCACCCTGGGTGGGCGTTGTACGTCTTGTTGGGTGCGTAGGGTGGCAGATAATTGAAAAGTCTCTCTGCTGGTGGTAGATTAAGGAGGTGCTGTCAAAAATTTGTCACGTTAAGTAAAAAATGAATTTTTGAAAGGACAAGACGAAAGCGAATAAATACGGTTGCTGATTCTGATAGAGGGGGGAGCGTTTTTAGTCTGTCTTACGCTTAGACTATTTTTGGATTATTTTTGAAAGACAACTCCTAAGCAATAACCTATTTTAGCTTTTTTAACTAATGGTTGAAAGAACAACAATAACCCGATTTTGACGAGACTTGACTTTATGACGCTGTTCATTATTTCGCTCGATTACTCGATTACTCGCAAGTCACTATTCAATCTTTTTTGAGGATATTAAAATAGCCCGACAAAGCATTGAATTCAATTAGAAACATAAGCTTCTGAAAATATTTGAAGCTATTTCATTAAATTTTTTAGTGGCTGAATTCGGAGATAAAAGTAACAAAAAATTACTTGGAAATCATAAGAGTGTTTTGGATTATCATGATGCTAAGAATATGATCATTATCTTTTTAACCTTGAAATGCACCTGTTTAATCACTTATCACAAATCTAACACAAAATCAAGAAACGGATCTCAATAAGGTCTTTCGTCCTAACGTATTAATTTCTGCGCATTCTGCTGCACTTTTTGCAAGTCCCAATAGATCTTTACTGGTGTGTATCTCAAATTTAACATTTCGCCGTCAAAAGATTCTCTTTACCCTTCTAACTCCTAGATATGTTTCTTTCAGTTTAATTTCAGTTTGTCTCCACCATAGAAAAGCTCATTAAGTCCAAAGGGTTTGTTCCTTTTATCGTCTACTTGCTCTAATAGAAACTGTTTCGTGCAAACTACGATAGTCAGACTGTTTTTCTGACTACCACTACTATCATGGACCAAGGTAACCAAGGTATCAAGCTGGTGGTTTGTTTGTGCTGACAGCCAAGCTGCAATTAAATCCCTAGACTCTGTCACTTTTATCTCTAAAACCGCCCTAAAGTGCGTTAATGCGGAGTCATGTTCGCAATGTGGCATCGCAATGGGCCTAATCTGGCCACTTTAACTTAACCTAACCTAACCTATTGATCGGCAGAGGTATAAAAAGACTTTTTTCAGAAAAAATGATAGAAATGTTTTCATTGCAGGGATAATGGCGCTATTGAAACAAGAGTTCCTTATGAGAACAAAACAGCCGAATGAGTCTTGCGGAGTTCCTCCTGCATCATAATACATTTACTACATGAAACTTACCACTTCTTTCAATAACTTCATTACATCATCCTTGGATCTCAAGATTATTCCATCAATCAATAATCTTCTAAATGTTAGAGTTAATTATTTGCAATGATGATTTTAACTTACTTCTTAAATGAAGGTGAAGTTTGTAGATGCTAATGCATTGAAAAACTGAATATTTTAAAGTAGGACGACGAAAAATTAAGACGGTCTACTAAACCATTATGACAAAAAAATATTTAAAAATACCATTAATTTCTGAAATGCAGAGTCATGTAAATGTCGAAAATACCTCTTGCACTTGTTTTCCAAATAAAATACCACGAGTGTGCTTTCGACTCAATTACACGTTGTCGGTGTTTGCCGAACATTTATCGATTTACATAACCCGGACTAACTGTCGATCGCTCTCAACATCGGCATCTTTTCGCTGCAATTATGTCACATGCGAGACAGGATTCGTTCATCAAAAGAAAAAAAATCGACTTCGGACGTCAAAAGATCAATTTAACTTTGTCTGACCACTGTTACCAAGTGCGAGTGGACTTCGCACACAAGTACACTGACACAAACAAACGCACACGCGTACGCCGCTCGGGGCAGCATGAATGAAAGGAAAGGTGAAATGAGAATTCGCGTACGGAGAGGGAGCGATTAAACAGAGGTCACACAGCCTGCCGGCGTAAAACTCATATAAATAATTCAACGAATCTGGGTTTGTGTATCAGTTCCCCAGTGTCCACTGCAGCAATCCACTCGTGAGCATCAACTTCAATTTCATCTCAAATATGGCATTCAAATTCGTCGTTCTCTGCGCCGTCCTCGCTGTGGCCAACGCTGGACTTGCCCCAGTAGCCTACTCCGCTCCATTAGCCCACTACGCCGTGGCCAACCCATCTTTGGATGCCGTCGGTGCGACCCAGCAGAACGTGGTGCGCTCCTACGCCGGCACCGTGTCCCAGTACTCGAAGGCCGTGGACACCCCT